>CM042232.1:10107057-11307057 GCA_023566465.1 Cottus gobio | reverse complement strand
GAGTCTGTCGTAATATGTGTATAAAAGTATGCCTGATGATCAGCAGAAGTGAACCAATTGAACTAAAACTATTTACAATAGGTACGGCTGTTCTTGGTGGTTTTTCATTGTCCCCGTCTCTGTAATCTCGTCCACTTTCTTTTGGCTGCATCGGCTTTCGATGCGAGCTCAGTCATGGAGAGGCGTAGTAAAACAGTTGCTGTTGGTAATGACGGTATCGGTGCTTTATGTGTGACTCACTGGTATTTCTACTGTAGGTGGGTTGTGCTGCACTCGAGCCACTTGAACCTCAACTCCTGTTGGGATGCTCAACACAGCATGCGCACATGCACATGTACCGTCCTATCCAAATTGTGGCTCTCATTAAAAACAAAAGACAGATGAATGCAAAAGCAAAAATGCTGACGTTCAACTGAAGGTGAGAGGCTTATGATTTTCCGAATGAGCTGCAGGATGGTTTCAGGTGGACACTGGTGACCATATTATATCTTCTAGAATCGAGAAGTAGATTATTAAGTGTTCTCCTGCTGTATTGATGGCTTGTGTCGAGACTGCTGCTGCAGCAATGTTGTGCTTGTCTCTCTGTCCCCTGGCTGTTCCTGACTAGCTGACTGGGGACCGGCTAATTGGAGGAAGCCCTGGAGGAAGCACAGGAGGAGGAAGGAGAAGTAGAGGAAATTATGATGGTGGGAGATGGCAGGCTTCATGCATCCTCTGCATTTACACCGACTCTGCCCTCAGTTTAGTGTGACTCTGTATCTCGCAGCATATTGCCGTTGCAATGACAAAAACATCTGCTTGGTTTCTTGTTGTAGTAGAAATGTGATTGTTTCTTACGATAGAATCAGAATCATCTTTATTGTTCATGTGTGTTTACACATACATGGAATTTCCCTCCGGTTTCACGTAGCTCTCATTGTTCATGTATACATATTATATACAATAAACAAGATAAATATAAAAAAGACATTAACAGAGTATTGCAGATGGAGGCGTCTGATTAATTCATCAGAGTGACGGCCAGTAGGATGCATTATAAAGAGAAACGTGATATTATGCTGATTCTTTATGGCCATGTCTGTAAAATCTACACCTCCCTGTTCTCGAGCAACCCGTCGGCGTCCGTCATATCGTGCTCTAAGGTAACAACATGCATCCCCGTCGGTGCAAATTTCACACTTTTCAGTCCACGAGTATGTATCCCACTCCTCCGCCACCGTCATCAACCCCGGCCTCTCCTGCCTCATCCCACCTGGACTATTTGTCACGGTAAGAGGGCAGGATGTGGGTGGAGGAAGCCATTCCTGCCCTTATCAACATTCAAGCCAACCACTTAGTGTGGCCAAAGATTCTGTCGGTGGCTATTTGCTCCGCGCGAGACAGATTCTGTGCAGCTGAAGGGGGTTTGTGTTTGTCATGAGGAAGAGGGAGAGAGGCAGGCGGTGCGATAGAGGATGAATAGAGCACGGTGTAAGTCTTTCTTCTCTGCCCTTGACCCCGCTCTGTTGATAAGTGAAACCTCTACCTCCCATTTATCTCTTGTTTTCTCTTTCAGACCATCATGGAGCAGTTCAACCCCTGCTTACGGAACTTTGTTGCCATGGGGAAGAACTATGAGAAGGCCCTCGCCAGTAAGTCCTTTTTTCTCTCTGTTATTTTTCTCCGCGCTCCCTGTTTCCCTGCAGGTTTGGGCAGACGGCCAAGCCAGCACTCGCTGTCTCTTTCTCTTACACTGTATCTATCCACCTTTCTGTATTCGTGAACTCTGACGAATGCAGGAGGCCGCTGATCTGATGCAGACTCTCTGTCAGCAGTCAAATTCACGAAAGGAAACGTGTGCATGTATGTCCGTCGCTCCCTAAACACTTACTTTGCTTTTTGAGAATTTTAATTTCTCTGACTTTGTAACAAGGTACGACAACTTTTCCCCAAAAGGTCCCTCAACCTTAACACAAGGCTAAACCCCCTCAGTCCAACTAATCCAGCAATTATTGTTTTGAAGCCTTGGGTTCTTTCTCCTTCTTTTCCCTGCCACTCACAACACCTAATCCTGGCCTTGGTATAGGTAGGAGACAGACTGGCTGAGCCATTAAAGACACACTTTGCAGAATTGGCTCGACCCAAGGGACTAAGAGGCTCTGATTTGCGGGGGCAGGGGGATGGGAGGACACACTTCCACCCATATGGTGCAATCACTGAAATTATTCAGCACCAGAAATGCCAAAAGGGCTCAATGGGTAGGCTTGCTAGATCTGTTAATGGACACATTCCAGGTTTTCTAACACAGCAGCGAGTCGCTAGTTCTAACAGTGTTTGGTAAGTGTAAAAGCAACAGATGCATAAAACTGAGTGACTCTAACTGCCTACGGACCACAGCCTGGAACTTATTATACAAGTCCCCCGGCGGCGTGCAAGTACAGGGAATGATCGTTGTCCTGATTAAGGATGTGGTTCTCCCACCTCTTCTCTAGGGGGAAGTGTGAGTGACGGATCAGTAGCTCTGAGATGAGCCCCGCCCCTCCCAATTGTCTGTCTGCGTTACAATCAGAGATCCGGTAATCCCCTCCGTCTGTCTCTGTGAGCCCCTCGCCACACATTTCATTAGACAGAAGTAAAGTATCCGTACATATCCAGCTTATCTACTCAGCCACCCTTCAGCTACACACACACACACACACACACACACACACACACACACACACACACACACATACACACTTGCTCACTTGCTGCTGCAGCATTGAGAAAGAAGAAAGAGCCTGCTGCTTGGAAATCACTTTGAAAATCTGCTGTAACTCCCACAATCCTGCTCTCACAACCCCCCCACCGCAGATGTGCAAACTTGCGTGCACAGACACACACGTAGTCACGCACACTTTCCACATTAAGGCAAGCAACGGTGTCTGTTTGGCATAACGAAGAGAAATCAGCCGTGATGCTCTAGAGAGGCTTTTCTCAGTTCTCAGGTGTTCCCCCAGCCAGGGAGCCAGAAAGGAAGGAGGAAACGCACGCCGTCTTCTGCCGTTGACTCAGCTGTAATTGGGATTAGCATAAGCGTATGTGCCTCAGCCTCGGAGCAGAGCTGCGAGGCTTCCAGCCTGGGAGACTTCCTATATCGCAGGGCTGCATCTGTCTGCTAGAATTAGCCTGCCCCTGCCAGGCTATTGTTGTAAATGTGTCTCTCACCTGGCAGCTGTCTGCAGGCACGGGGCCCATCTGTCACCTGGACCGCTGTTGAATTCACCTCTAAAAGCAGCGTCCATTATTCACTGGAGATGGGCCGATTGGCAGGCTGCATGGCAGTCGGGCAGAAATCACTGGGAGCTGACTCTGCCCCGTGTGACCTTTCATTGGCCAGCACAGCCGCAGTTGGAATAATAGGGACCAAAGTGGATATTGATCTGGACAACCAGGAGTACTCTTGATCTTTATTTAGTCAGAGAGAGAAGAGGAGATATGGCTACTGATTAGGTTAACCGTGACCTCACTGATTGTTTTTGAGTGTCCTGAAGATATAGAGCAGAGGTCAAGCTTTGTGTGTGCCCATGAGCACACATCTGAACATGCAACATCTTGTTCTACTTGACCCTTACGTAAAAATGGAATTATTTGAGCAAATGGAAAACCCCATTAGATTTAAAAGCAATTTGAATTACATTACTACACCTTCCATCAAAGCTAGAAGGAAAGACTCTTTTCACGACACAATACACAACACAGCATCCAGTGTTGAACCTTTGTCAATACAGGTCCCCCGGCCACTGTGTCAACCTGCTGTCCAATGTCCAGACATATTGCCAAAAAGTACGCGATGGAATGGAAGAAGGAAAAGGCCTGTGTGTGTGTGTGTGTGTGTGTGTGTGTGTGTGGCAACATTCAAATTTCACTCCCTGTGACGTTTGGGGGAATATACTTGCTGCCAAAAAACCTCTAAATATTAAAATTGCTCACATACGCATTGTGCCGATAATAAACCAACTTGCCTTCTCATTATAACGCCGAGCCATAAACGGAACATAGCGGAAAACATATTTGTATGCCTGTGTGGCTTCCCCATCAAGCACAGATTATCTGTCAGAAAATAATTTCCTCTTTGCAATCATGCATGCAGATTGTCAACAAGATGATGTTGAGTAATGGCGTAGCATCATCAGTGCTCATTTTCTATTTCAAAAACTGAGGAAAACCAGAAGTGGAAGGAAAGGGTGACAATGTGTTAGGCCAGGCTGCTGACGACTTTGTTTCCCCAAAGCTGAGATGTATTACAGTTTGTCTTGTTCTCTTCTAAGAGACACGGTGCACTGTTACTCTTAACTTGATCCTGCTTTCTTTTTCTTCTTTCTCTCCGTCTCTAGATGTGACATTTGCTGCCAAAGGGTACTTTGATGCTCTCGTCAGAATGGGTGAGCTGGCCAGTGAAAGTCAAGGTTCCAAAGACCTAGGTAAGTGACTGACATTCACCTGATGACCTGCTTGTTTTGTATCAACTTTTTCTTTCTCATTGTTGGAACAACAGCAAAATCAGTTCTCACACACAAACACACACACATGCACATCAGCTTACTGTGTACAAAAACTGCAGCGGAAGCTTATTTGCATTCAGAGAGACGTGTGTGGGTCGATACAGGAGGTGTTTTTTTTTTTTTTTTTAGTTGCAGTGTTTTCCTCAATCTTTTTAGTTCTAACGCAGTTTGTTGTTTGTTTGTTTTCTGGAGGAAACAAAATGTTACCATGAGCGAGCTGGTAGCTGAACATCATTTATTTATAAGTATAGAGACGTTAGTTGTGATTGTTTTTGGGGACAAGCCTTTTTATAGTTTCTGGTTCGCAGTTTGTATTGATCCTGTGGGGAAAACAATGTATCCATAAATCAGATGTTGGACATCTTGCACTTCTGTGATGAGTGTATGTCCTGCCAATTAGGTGTGTCTGCTAGCCTCTGTGTGTGTGTGTGTGTGTTGTAGTAATAAACATGGAGGTCAATGGCCAACCAACACCTGGTCCTCTCATAGTGAATAGTTTCCTTGGTGATGGGTGTCTGAGTCAGTGTGTATCCGCTGTCAGCAGCCCATGGGAAATCAGCTCCTGTTTGAAGAGATTCCCTTCGCACTGATTGGACTTTTGACTGCTTGATCTGCGCGTAAGTAGCTGTTGATTCGACGGGGCCTTTGTTGCAGTGGAGCTGAGATCTAGTTTGGGTTTCCTTCAGCCCAGCCGACGGGGACTGACATGAAAGTGTTCTCAGGATGTTTTATTCAGGAAAGCGTCCCCCTCTCTCTCTCCATCTATCGCTCTATCTCTGCCAGTTTTCCATTGATACAGCAGCAGTATCTTCGTGTTGAGCTGAGCCTCACTACAGTAGCCGGCTCTTCCAAGCCAGACATCCTCAGCTGAACTTGTCGAACCGGAGAACAACGTGTACGTGATCTGACTGACGGGCGATCTAATCTCTTCTCGCACCGAACACTGTGGCTGGAACAGCGAGGGGTTATTTTATAGAATAGGTCAGGTCAGAAACTATTAAAGTGTGTTGGCTGGCACTCCTGTGTGCGCTGGTCGACTCGCCTCCGCCGTTACACTTATTGCCGTTACACTTATTGCCGTTACACTTATTGCCGTTACACTTATTGCCGTTACACTTATTGCCGTTACACTTATTGCCGTTACACTTGTTGCCGTTACACTTGTTGCCGTTACACTTGTTGCCGTTGCAATTTTGGAAATTGCGCATATACGTGCGTGTGTGTGTGTGGAAATATATCAAATTGTTCACCTCTTTATTTACAAGTTTGTCTGAGGGAACTATAAACGTATCCAAAGCCCCGCCCACAGGAAGCTCTGCAAGGTACTGGGTGTTTGATATGACTCGTCCTCTCTGTTGTTGTCTCTGTGTCCATCGACTGAACCACTCTGTGCGGTCGCGGTGTAGCGGAGCTATGGGCCCCTGTTGTTTACTGTACAGCTACACCCAGCGCTCCGCTGCACGGCACTGTGGGTCCCCTGGGAGGAATCCGTGTTTTATTTTCCAGCCACCTGCTCTCGAGTCCCCGCCCCGAGGTCGCCGCCGGTGCCTTGACCTCTTGTCAAAGCGCGTGCAGGGATGAGTCCCAAAGCTCTGCGTTTCCTGTCTGACCGGCGCTAGAGCACAGGAATAGCCACAGATTGGAGGAAAAGAGAGCGCTGGAGGTTGGCCAAACAAAGCACAGCTTCTGTGTCGCAAATAATACAGGTGTGAAATATTGGTTGAAGATATCAATCTTGATTCAATTCAAGAATGCTATTCTTATTCTTAATCATATTCTCTAATGAATGTAATACCTTATATGTGAGATGTTAACATGCGAAGGGCTTTAACTGTTTCTCTTCCCTATCGTAACGTTGTCTTTATAGATGATTGCACCTGCTTGTAATGTGTGCATTCATGCAGACTTAAAAATAAACAACACTGAGGGGATATTATGGCTTGGAGAGAAGTATATTTTTGGTCTCAGGCGTGATGATTGTTGCTTGCTTGGTTTATTTTAACTACACTCAGGCTCTGTGGTCCAGATTTGAAACTGTTGCCCCAGTAACTGATGGAGACGTACATGAGTGTGAACTCGGGCTTTAAAGCGTCGTGTTTGATATCTGTGACCTCATAAACACGATATCCATGATTTTCAGTTGGCATCATGTTAACGTTGTTGAGTTATTGGCTGATTGTAAAAAAAGATATTAAGCTTTTTTCTATAGCCTGTCTCTACTTGCACATGCTCACGCCTTCATAAGCATGTATGAGTTTGAGCTTTTATTGCACCGGTTTAAAGCCTGTTATTCCACAGAGGCTCAGTAAGAGACGGCCTGCAAATGGTCCCACCTACACGCCTAGGAGTCGGCAGCGGCTCTCCATCTCTTCCACCCTCCCTCCCTTTTTTTCCTCCGTTCTTTCACACACACACACACACACGCACACACACATGCGTAAAACTATGCTTTAAGCTGGGAATTAAATTACCTTGTGAAATGATGCCCGCTGTTGCTGTTTTTATTATCGACAAATTAACATGCGCTCTACCATGGCTTGAGTCTTACTTCATTCCTTTTAGAACAGTGTGTTCACACATGAATCTGCCCTTCTGTAAGTACTGTATGTGTATGCATGTGTTCATAGTATACTTACATGGTTGTATGCATTTATTTGTGCATATATCTCTAGTCATTTCTTCTCTCTCTCTCTCACTCACTCACTCACTCACTCACTCACTCACTCACTCACTCACTCACTCACTCACTCACTCACTCACTCACTCACTCACTCACTCTCACACACACACCAACCCCATTACTCCCACACACTCCTCCCACATATCCTCCTCTGGTTGGGCTAATCATTGCCTGTCACTTTGCCACCCACACACACACATGCATGCACATTCACGTACATGCACGGAAACACACGCGCACACACATGCCCTCCCTCCCTCTCTTTTCCTTCTCTCCGTCTGTTTCTGCCATCCTCCTCATCCTTTATCCCTCTTCATGAGAAAGTAGTAAGCACTTACCTCAGTGACATCTGTGGCTTTCCAACCCTTCTTGGGAAATGTAGAGTTTGGTTAAACTATTTACGACAATCTTCTCCAACCAGCTCTACTCCACTGTGTTTATATTCCTGAACTAAGAGGCTTGTTATTTTCCACACCACCCATAGCTGAATAGTCCTGAAATTCCTAGTATTTAGGTTTGGCATCATTCCTAGAGCTCCTTTATCTTTGTTGAAACTGCCAGAAGTCCGTCACCTTTGACTTTTTTTACAAAAAGCTGTCAGATGGCTGAGTCAGTTAGCTAGCACGTGTTTGAACCTTGTGGACATTACTACTGCTGCCTTCGCTGCACTTTATAAACTCTGAAAACAGTCTTATCTTGTACTGCATTTTCCTACTTATGTTTTTTTAATAAAAAGTTCTTCTTCAGATTACTTCCAAAATTGTTTGGTTGGATGATTATTAATCGGACCCATTGCATGCCATGCATCTTTCATTGCTTGTGCACATACTTGGGTTATTTGGAGAGCTACCACCCCCAAACCCTGTGATAAAAGAAAATCAGTAAAGAAAACAGTCAGTTTTCTCTGTTTCAAATGGTATTTTGAATGTTTGGATTTTGTGACAGCTGTACACCATTGCTGCCAGAGCTCACAGACAGAGAGTTAGTTTATTAAACCCATTTGCTGGTATGGCCAGCCTGTTCTTTAAGCGTCCTCAGATGAAGTAAAGTTTGAGATCTGCTCTGTGCCTGGCTGGGTGTGTTGGACTCTGCTGTTTTACTGTTGGATAAATGTAAAGGTCAGACTACAAGCTAGCGGCTTAATTCTAGTAAATGTACTGTGTGTTTCACAGACAAGTATTTCATTGTTGCTATGGCTTTCCTTCATCCTATCCTCTAGTTAACAATTAAAAATAAACTTGCTCTTGGGCCATTTGGCTGATTAGTTGGTTTTCAAGAACCTGTAAGGAATGTGAAGTGCTTACAGTTCAGCCTCCCAGCAAGAGGAAATCAAATATCTTTCTCCCCTCTTATCAACCGCTATAACCTTGCTAATTGCCATGTTTTAATAACACACATGATTCAGCACAAAGACATGTCTTTTGGGAAATTACATGCATTAGAGCAATAAATGGGATCACTTTGTAGTCAACCAATGGATTACTTGGGTAGGTTGATGATGGGGAGAGGGCCCGCACAAAAAAAAGCACCTCATAGCCCTCCCAGTAATAATTACCTGCTGGAAAAAGAAGGTTCACGGAGGGAAAATGAGGCTGCAAACTGATGTATCAGAGTTGTCTTTTTTTAGGTTACTGGATCTGGGACGTATGCTTAAAATCTCTGCTGCAAAATGGGAGACGTCTAAAAGGCGAAGTGATATGTTGATATGTCAAGAGCAGAGGTTAGAAGTGGCAGGTGAAGAGTTAACTCTGACATGCTGAATTTGGATAAGCACCCACAAGTACACATACTGTATACACACAGCTCTCTCTCTTTCTTTCTCTCTCTCTGCTTCCCTATGTCTCTCTGTCTTCAGGATGGCCTACCTCTCTCCTCCACCAGCACCTGTCCCTGTTTAAATGAGAGCAGAGGAGCTCTTTTCTTAGCTCTGTCCCAACATCCCAGGGGTCCCTGCCTTCTCCTGCTCTATTTCTGAGATGCGCACTGCATGATGGGAAGCCAGTGGCCCCCGCGCTCTCCATCTACACTCATTTACATTGCCCTTCATTTGTTCGTGGAAGCAGCATGAGGTAGATTCAGCTGGGATGGACATGGACAACTCTCTCTCTTTCTCTGTTTCCTTTACATATCTACTTCAGAAGACACTTATATAATGTAAATAATGGATCCATTTACATTTTATCATCATGTCAATCATGCCATTGTTCTCGTGTATGTGTGTGTGCACCTAAACTCAACTTGAACTCTTGTAATTAGTAGGTAGGAGCAACAGGTTTTTTTTTTTTTTTTAATGCTCCAATTTTAGCATCCTTGTACTCACTTTAAAATTAGTAGAATTAACAGGAGGTGCCTACCATGTTTCCTCTCACTAGTACACAGTCGGGCTTGAACACACTCTGTGTTTGGAGACCCTTTTGATCCTTGGTATTTTAGGGCGTTTAACTAGATCAAATAACACACACTAGGAGTCACTCACTTTGCCACTCCTTGACTCTCCATACCTCAACAGGTAGATGCATGACTCTGCTGTTTTGCGAGCGTGAACAGCTCTGCTACACGGTATCATGACGGCTTAAAATGGTGTCCGCATTCACGTCCGTTTCTCTTCTGTTACATTGAGGTATCGCTGCGTTCTCTAAGAATTTCCCCCATCACTACACGTTTTGCTCTGCTCCTGTCTGTCCGCCTAATTTGCCCTCAAACAAAATGTGTTTCTCTGTTATGTCGAGCTTTCTTCACTTTGAACTTCATATTTAGATTCTCAGATGACTTTGTCAAAGAAAAAATAAATAGACCTTTAATGGATACCACAATCGCAGTGTAATCTGCATGTCAGAGTAACTGTTCCTGATTTGTATCTGCCATCTTTTTTGTCTCACTCTTATTTTAGCCCTCTTATTTCAACCTCCTTAAAATTCAAAAACGTCATCTCCCATCAGGCTTTGACTACTCAAGACTCATGGTATATTGTTGTTCGAGTTCTAAATAAACTAGTGAAGAAATAACTATTATGCTATCTTTGTTAGCGTTTACCCAACAAAAATACTCGTTCATCTGAGCGTACAGGCAGAAATCTGCCCCATTATGTTTCAGCTGTTAAAAGACGTGTTGCATGGTTTCGGCTGGCGGAACAGCGGCTTAACTCAAGAACACTAACGTCGGGGGATTATCACCCGACGTTAGTGGTGGTTACGTTATTTTCATTGAGTTGCGTGGGTCCTTGTGTAGCTTCATGCTGCTCACAGATGTTATTGAAGGTGGGCGTGTCTCTCTGCTCCACTACCTGGTTTCTTCAACGGACACGTTCGGGTGACGTTAGTGATAGAGGGTGAAAAACTGTCGGATGGGTTTCAACATTGAAGGGAGACTTCTCCTTCACAGGACAAGGCTCACATGTCCCAGGAACGGGTGGACCAAAGAACAAGTTCATATTATCGGGTGAAATATCCCTGACATTAGTGATGGCATGACTATTTTTAATGTTAGTGTTCTAGGGTTAAAAAGAGGGCAGGATTTTGTCTCACTGATCCCAGATGGTTTGGATTTGCTACACTCAGTCTTACAATGCACGGCAACCTACCTGAGACCTTCTTAAAATACACACAAAGACTACTGTCACTATAGCACTCTGGCCCACTTCTCTTTGACCAGTGTTACATGTCTGATGTTAAGCCTTCATTATGGCCTAAAAGCATGACACCATTGCTGGACAGTTATATTGGGTTAGTAGGTTGAACAGCTGTGATGGCGGAGCTTCCAATTTTAGTAACGTGTCTACTGTGTATCAATTTTCTCTTGTGAGAGCATATGTGCATGAGCAAAGTAGGGAAAAAGTTCAAACTGATTTTATTATTCAGTTCACAAAACTGAATTATTGTGCGTGTGAAAGGCAGAGAGTGAGAGCAAAGGACTATCATGTGTTTAGATTTTGTGGTTTCACAGGAAGTTTACCCACACACACGTGTACATGTCCACAAACACACACACACACACACGCACGGCCACCCAGACTCTCAGATTATTTACGTCTGGCACGTGAGCCGCTACCCCACATTACCTGCCACTTCTTTGTTTCCCTTATGACTTGGCATGCTAGGTAAGCAGATATTAGCGTCACTGTATTGTTTAGACGCACACGCACGCACACGCACACACACACACACACACACACACACACACGCTGCAGGTGGGATCACTCCATTTTCCTCCCTAGGGAAGTGGCGATGCTGATGTGATGATAGCTGATAGTACGGGTGGAGATCTTTTGAACAGTGTTTTGTAACACTTTGCAGCTGCTGCACCTCATCTTGCAACTTCTCCCATGGCAACGACCCTAGCATTATCCTGCTTCCATGACAACCCGTAGTGAATCCGACTTGACCTTCACCAGTGATTCAGTTTCTCTCCATCCACCTCCATTCTCTTCCCTCGCTCCATCTCTGTCTCTCTTGTCCTCTCTGTTCAACATTGCTAACTTCCGCATTTTCTTCATAATTTCTCTGCTCCGTAGCCCACATTCTGTTTTTCTCTTTCTCTGGCTGTGTGGGCGTATCATCGCTTCTGTTACACAAGCAGTCGATGCATCTACACAAGCTGATGTCATACTTCAGGGGACAGTCGGTTCACATGCACCCAAGTCGATGCTTCCTTCTGTGACTCAGTGGTTGAAGCTGGCGGGCATGTGGCCGCCTGTCGCTGGGCTGCAGCTGCAGGTGCAGACCAACCCGAGCTCACCTCCCCACAGAGGAACTATTGTTTCCTCTCCATGGGCGTATTGATACCGCAGTGACGAGTCCTTGAGAGTTTACTTGCTGGTGTTTGCGGTTGTGTGTCAAAATGTGCATACTGTGCACGCCCATGAGTTTGTCGCTTGTGGCTATCGACCTGTCTGTCTGTCATGTGGCTCGTAGCCGGTATCCGGATATCCTCGTTGGGCTGGCAGCTGAGCTCTTACACTTGGTCTCTCAGGTTGTGTCATGCCTACCGGATCATTTCTGCACGAGGAAACAATAATGTTGCACAGCACATTCCGATTTTCCAGATTATGCCTCCTTTATTGGTTCTTCATTGAATTATCGTCTGTTAACTTCCCCTGAAGGTTGCAGTCCAATCGTCTCTGTTGTTGTGTGATAACATATCAAAGTTGCCATGGTAACTGTTTGCATCTCCAAAAGTGTGAGTACATTTTTTTCTATTTTTCTCTCTCTATGCTGTGGCATCGTACCCAGTAATGAAACTGCAGATGACAAGATGAGATCTCTCGCAGATTCATTCATTCTTTACCTTTTACGGCTTCATGCAAACACCCTGTCCTGGGGTTTACATGACGTGTGTGCAGAGAG
Source organism: Cottus gobio (assembly GCA_023566465.1). Classification (NCBI taxonomy): domain Eukaryota; kingdom Metazoa; phylum Chordata; class Actinopteri; order Perciformes; family Cottidae; genus Cottus; species Cottus gobio. The sequence goes on along the minus strand of CM042232.1, from coordinate 11,294,512 downwards.
ACACACACCGAGAGAGACTGCAGCACAGGGATGGCTGCTCATTTGTTAATTGATCAGCTAGTTGAAGCCGCAGAATGCCAGGGTTTCTAAGCCTGAAGATCAGGGATGAGTACCGGTAAGCTGCTTAGCAGGCCTGCTGGGAACTGACGGGATGCTTTACTTCTCCGCTCCTGTGAGGCGTAAATATCAGTGGGTTGCTCAGTGGGCAGAAGGCATGGCTCACTTGGGTATACAGGAGTTGTGGGACCAGTTGGTTGCACTGAATTGAGCACGTATTAAAATAGAAAAGTCTTATAAACATTATAGATTTTCAGCACACACACATGTTTCTGCATGATGAACTGGTCAACAAGATGAAATGGAATTTGACTTATTAGTAGGTCATTAGTTATATCAGTTGTTTAAAAAGGCCCATGATTGTGCAGAATGTTCAGGAATTCATCTTTTTTCCTGTTTGCCGTCAGTGTGACTCTTAAAAGTCATCATATTTAGCATTTGTTAGCAGCAAAAATACACATTCATTAAAACACATAATTTAAATGTAAGCATTTATATAGCTTATAGCAGATACAAGTGTTAAGATAATTGTTAATGTATGTACACCTTTGGTGAAGGACTGGCTTCATAAAAGTGGTTGCAATTGAGGACAAATACTGTAAATTCATAAAAAAAATATGCTCATATCGTCTTCCAAATATATATATATATATATATATATATATATATATATATATATATATATATATATATATATATATATATATAGCATGTTATAAAGCATTTATTAAATGTTACTATAGATTTTCCTTCCAGCTCTAAACATTTGTTTTGCAGAACATGGATTACACATTGTATATGTTTGGCCCCACATAGTCTAACGCTCCAACCTGCTTCCCTGTCTGTCTGTAGCTCTTTGCATTGTTTGTGCTGTCTGTTGAGATGGAGACCACTCCAAAGCCCTTTGCTGAAGACCAACGTTTTTGCTGAAACCACTTCAGCACAAGTTCTAGTTTCACTTATGAAGCATTTTATGATTGGTTGAGATTTACTCTTACAGATCCGCTTTCATAAGAGGACACAGCAGGGGAGTGTGAGATTGAAAAATCTGATGTGCGCTCTAAGTGTTGCACTTCAGTATGCAGCTCCTACTCAGCCACACATGTCCAGTAACTTACTTTTCATTGTGCAGCATCCATTTCTGCAGGAAGACAGTGATAAATAGTATTCCACCTCAGTTCAGTCTTGTCTCTGATAGTGCTCCACCTTTGCCAAAATGTGATGGATATTTATAAACTGCAATTGAAATGCCATTGCTTTGCTGAAAAATGCGATTTGTATATAAAGTATACCATAATGTGACCTGTCACAGCATTATTGATATTTTCATCGCGAACCTCTTATTGAGCTTTGCTTTATTCTTATTACATTTACACAGTAATCTACATATAATGACAGAATCTTTCTTGAATAATCAATACCAGCTATTATTAATACTACCACAGATTTTCCCCAGGCAATAACCCATATGTAATATGTCAGACAAAGCTAAAGCTAAGGGGCTTTGGACCTTTTGGTCATGGACATGTATGTGTGTCTCATTTCTCTGTACATGCAGATCTCACGCTGTCTTTCCACCAGGTCTCTATATGTATATGTGTCTTTCGCTCAATTTAGCTCTTTGTTTTCCTTTTCCTGTCAATGCACTGCATATTCAGAAGAGGCAGCCTGTAGGTATATGAACATGGAAAAACTCTCACTAGCTGCATGACCCTCCTTATCTCTTCCCTTTTGGTCATTTCCTTTTTGTGTGGAGACTTTAACCTTTCTTTGAGGTGTTTTTTTTTTAAGTATAAACTCACAATGCCTGATGTTAAGATTAATCAAAGAAAGAAAGGCAAAATGTTTGAGCTCCACAAGACATCAGCACTGACACGCTTGAAGAACCAGAATTTAATTTTAAGCATTTTGTCCCCTCCCCCCTCTCCCGTTTTTCGTACTCATCATCACTTGTTATCGTTTCATTTTTCATTTTTCTGTTACCTTGTACCGAAAAAAACCCCCAACTTCCATCATGTTCTCCGTTGTCCCAGTAACAAGTCACGTGTCCTGTATGTTTGAGTATCTCGTATTGCTGCATGAGCTTTGCACGCTGGGGTCTCTCTGTTTCTCTCTCTTGCGTTTCTTGTTTCTTCCTCTTCCCCTCGAGCTTCCTCCTTTTCTCCTCTCTGTTTCTCTGCTCTAGGAACGCTTGTGCTGTTGAGTGTTGTTCACGTGTTCCCTGTCTCCCTCTTTCTCTCTGTGCAGGGGATGTGCTGTTCCAGATGGCTGAGGTCCACAGACAGATCCAAGTGCAGCTCGAGGAGATGGTTGGTATTCTAAGCTCAAAGGGTTTGCAGCCGTGTGGTCCAACAGCACGCAGGCTCTATGGAACGTCGGCGAAAGGTCTCATGATGTAATATTTTACCAATAGTCGTTGTCCCTGAGCTCTCGAGCCCCTGTGGGCAGCACATGGATTCAGGATAATTAAATGAACATGAACCCCTATTGAATGAACGGACATGCTGAGTCCGTATAATAAATCCAGGCTGCTGATACTTCAGGTGGCTGGGGAAGTGGAGTGAGTTAATTGAGCAGTATGGCATTCTGGGTAATATGTCGTGTGATGAGTTGTCAACAGCTCGTCAATATTACGTTCGTTATGTTGTGTTCGGTATAGAGGAAGCCCTCGGTGATCAGCAGAGGTGATCATCCTGTGGATGCCCTGGAGCTTGAGCCAGATGCTCTTTTATGTTTATATGTTTTATATCTGCCGCTATGCCCGCATTACCATAATATGCTCATAATCCTACCGACCATCTTGTATTAGCTCCTCAGCATGACTCCAATCTAAGAAAATTCACAGTCCTCACTCTGCGAAAATGCCTTCAGCCACTTTGAGCTGAATTGGCTCAATCAAAAGACTGTTCTCTCCCAAATCACATCTTTTTTTTATTTTAAGGCATCCAGTTGTGTCCATTAAACTATACAATTTAAATGTAGGACAGATCATAACCCGTTATATATTTTATATACCTATATTTTAACATATACACATTCGTATATTGCTGTTATATATCAAAACCACACTTCAATTCAAAGGTCAATTTCAATTTTTCATTCAGTTCATCCAAAGACTTCTGAGTTGGAAATATGTAAAATGTAAACTGTTCTTTAAGATAACGGATTTCACCATTCACAGGGGGTAAATACAAATGCATGTCAGCAAAGCAAAGATTGAACATTTTATTCTGATATGCTAGCCGGTTCTTCAGGCAGGTCAGTTCTAGTGACTAAATATTGTGTCAGATAGCACAGAATCCGTGACAGTGACAGTGATTTGCAAGCTGAGAGAGGCTTCACAGGCCTGGACTTTGTTGATAAAACATTTATTCAGTGACTGAGTAAATGAAGATAACACATTTATTGTAATAACGTATTTGTCTATTGCATACAACCTCATGTGGAAAACTTTGTCGTTGACCTTGGTATCCACATGCAGTCTCCATGATTCACTTTGTGATTTAATTGTATTTAACCGTTTTTGTCCCTTCTCCCACACAGTTGAAATCCTTCCACAACGAGCTGCTCTCTGAACTGGAGAAGAAGGTGGACCTGGATTCTCGTTATCTGACTGTGAGTATCTGATTGGCTTGATCTCCCGGAGCCCGACGACAGCCTCAATGCAAGAAGTGCCCTCCGTATTTCATATAATGTTTAGTGCCTTGCGTCACGTTACATCAAATCTGTTAAAGGCCTGATTTGACCGAAGTGATAACAGAGAGGTGGAGGTGAAGTTGTGTTTTAGCATCAGGCTCAAAGTTGCTCTCTGAGCCCATTAGAGAATGTGTGCGTGTTTTAAAGAGATGATTTGAAATAACATAACGTCTGCTCACCCGTCAAGGGTAGACTGATTATAATAAACCCCTCCTGGAGTGTGAGTGTGAGTGTGTAAGCACTGTGGCGCTGGTCTCCATGAGATATCTTTAGAATGAGTGGGTTGCAGCCGGAGTGTATAGCAGCACTGCTTCGTTGTTGTTTTGGGGGATGGGATAACGTTGGCATTATTGTATTGTACTGTTGGAAGAACCACATTACGAACCACGCTGCTTCGGCTTAAAGGCACTGACTCACTTACACACACTTAAATATGATATTGCAGTCAAAATGAAATGGGGGGGGGGGGGGGGGAGGCTTGTTTGCAGGCTTCTGGCCTCGAGATCTAACAAAGAGGGCTTATCAGTGAAATCAGATGTTGCCTTTTTGAGTCAAGTGTTTTGATTCAACATGTCTATTTAAGTACTCCATACACATCTGGCAAATTATTGTTGCCTGTCTACATTTTTATGGAAAAAGATATGGAAATGTTTCATGCTTCTTTCATTAGTTCAGATGCTTCAACTGTTTGAGACATTTCTATCGTGACGTGTCCCTGAGGTTTTAACATCCATTACTTTTAATAAATGTCCTACAGCTCTGCTGTGGTGATAATAGCAGTAATTTTGCTTCACACTTTGTGAATTAATCATCTGAAATTTTGACTTCAAAAAGACTCTAAGGAAAGCTCTCTGTGTGCGTGCGTGTGCGCTGTTCCCAGCGGTACATTTTGCTTTGTTCTCCGTCTCTTTCTCTTGTCACGCATAATAACTTACGCAGGGTTTTACAACACTGAGGTCAGAATCTGGGCATTCAAGACCTAAAATGCTGGAAGAAATGCACATACCGTAGATTACCAGCGAAGAGAAATATTTCTGGCAGATGAGATGCACAAGACGAGGGTCAGATTACCAAAGATCCATCTACTGTCCACCAGATTGAGTCGCAATAACAATCTGTCTGCAGTAGCAGCCAGTGATTGTGGGTACAAAAGTCAACAAGCTTTTGATTTGTTAATTAGGACGAACATTGCAGCTCAAATGAGGCAGATGCTGAAGGGATAGTATCTTGTGTACCCAATTTCACCCTGCACACGTTTCACAATACCGAATAATGTGTTCTATGATAGGGGGAGGGTCCACTGGGGAGCCTCAAAGAGTTAAATATGAATACCAGAGCAGAGCAACCCATACTGGTTGTTCTGCTTTACCTCAAAGACTAGGAGAGACATTGCTTATTGTTATTGGGTTTCAAAGACACCAGTGCAAAAGCATGTGTTTGTCCCATTTTAAAATGCTTCTGACCTGGAAAATGAATCACCGGCACAAAAAGCTAACATCTAAATGTAATTATTTATTTTTTGGTTAATTGTTGTGCGGTTGAGAGGTTTCCAGCTCCGCTCAGACCCACAGAGCTCATGCCGCCCACTGCCTGTGTCACACTGCTCGTCCTCCAGTGACAACTGCGGCTTCTTTTCGGCTTCCTTTCCAGCCAAAAGGTACCTCGAGGATACCTGCGTCCTCCGCGTCTCGCAGTACGCGAATGTAGGTGTTGAACCCTCGTGCACGAGCTCCCCTCTGCCGATGTTGTCTCGTACAGAAACCACATACGCTTTGTCACACCAGAGACAGTTACTATAGCAACAGAGCCTGTTCAGCTTGGAAACAAAGTTGTTGTTCTCAATAAATAAATAATTGAACAAGCAAATGAAATAAATCAACTCTGGTTGTAAAAAGACTAGGCCAATCGTTTTGCTACAAATCACACAATTAGGGTTGGCTTTGCAGGCGGCCTCTGATTTCTTTTCTTTTCGCCACCCTTTAGAAAATAGACTTGAAATGTGCCGGAGATGGGTAATCACTTAGTGGACGTTTTAAAGAGACTCAATCAAGAGCGTTGTTGTTGTAAAATCAAACCTGGAAAACACAAAATAAGCAAGCGTGGCGATGGTGAAGAATCTTGTGAATGTGTTTTGTTTCATTTTATTAAAAAGAAAGATTAAAAAGATTGCTTTCAGATGCCAAAAAGACATTCGCACAGAAATAATCAATTACTGTGAAATGATTTTCATACTGTAGTGAAGCGAGTTGAATACAGTGGCTTCTTTTGAAGCCACTGTCTTTTGAAGCCACTCTAAAAACCTTTTAGAAACAGGTTGGTACTGATGTTAGGCTTTTGTTCACATGTCCCACCGTCGGTCACCAGGCGTTTTGACTCGTGGTCCTGATGTTGTGTTTATGCTCCGCCTTGTCCTCCCCACGTAGGCTGCCCTGAAGAAATACCAGCTGGAACACAAGAGCAAAGGGGAAAGTCTGGAGAAGTGCCAGGCCGAGCTGAAGAAGCTGCGCAGGAAGAGCCAGGGCAGCAAGAACCCCTCCAAGTACGGAGAGAAGGAGATGCAGGTGAGCCGCAGAAGCTAACAGTTGGGATGAAGATGAAAATTAACACTCAAGCCAGTTTGGGGCCCTGCTGTACTTTTAGCAGAGCTTGTGTGCATGTGGGTGACTGTTGGATTGGATTTGTATGAGTCTTAGTGCAAAATAATGACTTTATTCCTCATAAAGTGAGGAGAAATCACAAAACAGCAAGGATGGGGGAGGAGGCGGTGGCGACGAGGTGCCCTGAGTGGGAAGGCAAATAGTGGAGGTTTGATTATGATGTGTGTGTGCCCTCGCCAATTTTCAACAACACCTATACAGCAGGCACATAGACACAAATGTTAAAAAGATGATAAGATAAGCTCTACTAAGTAATGTACTGAAGGATGCATTTACTTCAATGTGTTTCTGCACACGACTTTGATCAGGGTTTTACCAGAAAAAGTAAAAACACAGCTTGTATATGCACCACAAAATAGCTTACTCAGTTATTATCTGAGGAGGATTTACATGAAGCAGACATCTCAAGATAAAAGCTTAAAGCAGAGCTCTATTATTTACTAAGATTATTACATTTTGACATGTATAGTTGTTGTTCTTACACTGTATATAAGAAGGAACATGTTGTTTGATATTTATTAAACAGCATCCTGCTGTAAATTAAAATTAAGTCAGAATGTGGACACTGAAGGAAAAGTCATGTGAGACATATTATGCTGCTGAACTATGAATATGTTTATGGTAAAGGTGGTTAGGTAACTGTTACGGTACATATGGATACAATGCTCAAACATGTGTATAAAAGACCATATGTTTTGGTCTTCATTATCAGATGGCCGACCATCACATCATTTTTTGTTTTTTAAGTATACTTTATATATCAAACTGAAGCCGTCGCATGATTCACTGTCGGAACAAAGCACTGTTTGCTTTTTGGGCGTCATCAATAATGTGATTATAAGAAACCTCCGACAGAGCAGCTCAGGTGAAATTAACTTTAAATGAGTTGGAATGAACCCTCGTTGTTAGAAATAACTTAATTAGTTATCCGTCATATTTAGTTTCCCATTACCTGACACTTGAGGTATTGTTCTTCTGCACACACACACACACACACACACACACACACACACACACACACACACACACACACACACACACACACACACACACACACACACACACACACACACACACACACACACACACACACACACACACACAGACCATCTCTGTTTTAAGCCTTAAGCCTTCACTGTGTTGTTTACCAGTCATTTGTTGGTTAAGTCCTGTTGCTGTCAAACTGAGAGAAAAAAACTGACGCAGCAGGAGTTACACCAGTTCTTTCACAAGGAAATCACTGGAAGCTGGAAGTCTGACTGCCTGGAGGGGCACGAACAGGTCGAGGCTCGCAGGGTAATAGCTGAGCTGTTGTTTTCTCACTGTGTGGCCGCCCATGAAGGATTCTGATCAATAGCTGGACTTGAAACATGATTCTTCAAACACGTATGGCTACAGTGTTTCATAGAGTCCATTGGGTATGGAAACTTTTCTCTTTGCTACCCTTGTTGTAGAATGAAACACCTCCTCTGCCCAGGGCTCTGAGTTTCTACAGTCACACACACACACACACACGCACACACAAACATCTGCCCTTTCTTGTCAGATGGTTTGACAGTGCTGGTTGATCTGACTGTGGTGTCACATTGAGTTGGTTCCACTGTGTCAGGAGTGCCATGAGGAGATGAAGTGTTAAAGCGTGCAGCAGTCCAGCTTTGCATGGAGCAGGGCTGGGGATGGGAGTGCACCAAGCCAGTAAACCTCAGTCACAAATGGCAAGTTGTTACATGTCCTCGCGCTGCCTCGTGGGTTGGATACGTATCTCTCTGTAAGGTTAGGGGGAGCAGGTTTGACGAACGGAAACAAGAATGGAGGAATCTTTTGTTGTAAATCGGTTAGTTTTGTCCAAAAAAAAGAAAGCAATTCTGAAAAATTCTAATTTTAATTCATATTAAGAGCCCTTAGAATCCGTGAAATTCATCAAACCCCAGCATACAAATATGTGGGACTTGCCTACTGTCAGTTTTGCATTTTTTAGAGTCTTATGAGTAGTGATGGTAGTTTAGAGTGGTTCTGAAAGGGGCGTTGGAAATAAAACCATTGGTAACACTTTATACACACTATTTAGCATTAGTAAAGCATGAGTAAACACTTAATTCATCATTTATAAAGCTTTGTTCCAACATGGAGTGCATGTATGCAATTCATAAACACCGTTATAAATGTTTTATTCTTAAATAACAAGCTTGACTATTATGCAATTCATGATTGGGTTTTCATACTTTATAAATGATGTATTCCCATTTGTAAATTAAGTAATATATATTGCAAATCAATTATTAAGGACTTATAGATGATGCACTAATGGTTAACATGTGCTTTTTTGAAAGGCCAGCAGTGCCTCAAAGCAAACAAAGGTCTCAGTTATCTCTCAACATAAAGTGATAAAGAATATTCAAACGTTTCACCCCCTGAGGAGTATGAAGGTGCTTAACATTACAAAATATATTGTGTGCAATATTTAAAATGTATTTTAACTGGTGCAAAAACAGGAATGTGGATACTTCTGGTATTCTGCCCATTAGACTAGATATGTAATTTGGTCTAATTGTAAGTGTGGCTGGAAGGTGACGACAGCCGGACTAAAGGTCAGGAGTTCACAAAAAATTGAAGAACCACGATGCCATGTGTCGTTGCCATCAGTGGGTATTGTATGATACGGCATCTCGCTCTGCCTCAAAGAAGATGTGGCGGCCGCGAGCACAGCGACAATCCCGACACGTTCAACTCTGAGTAGTAGCGCCACACCCGCACTGTGCCGCCATGGCTGAACAATTGACCCCATCTGCGCTGAGGAGCAAGCTCATCAGGCTGGAGACTCATAACGTCAGTTAGCGGAGAAAAGGAAAATCAATCTCCTTTATCCGTTCTCAGCCTGCTCGCTTCCACTGATCATATCACGGCTGTAGGCGTGTGACGGAGAAGTCAACTTGTTTGTGCCGGAGTCCCCCGGGGAGGACGACGCACTCGGAGCGAGAGAGCCCTGCGCTCTTTCAAGAGGCTTCACAATTGCATCCACCTTGAAAGGCTCAGACAGTGACCGACGTCGGCGACTATTTAGTTTAAATTGTGACGGAGATGGGTACTTTCAGGCAATACGAGGCAGTTGAGAAAGTTGCTAAGGCAAGATCATCATTTCCTCAACCTCCTCCTCGTCCTCCTCCACCACATCTTTGTTATTCTAGCAGATGAGAGGCACAAAAGTCCTCTTTTATATCTCCTCTCTTTTCATTAAAAAGTAAAGTATGTCTGAGCGCAGTCTGGCAGCGGCCACAGATGGCGGCCGCTTTTCATTGATTGCTCTCTCTCTCGCGCGCACTCGCTGTTGTCTCTCCCACCTCTCTGTCTGTCTCTTTGTCTGTCTTTCCTCCCTTCCCTGTTCTCTCCTGTCTTCAGACACTTCCACTGTGCCATCTCATCAATGGATAAAGCCCCTGCCAAAATGCTAATCAGCTCATTATGTAGATCAGTGGAGTGGACCAAGGTAGCAGTAGAAAGGGGATTCATCGAGATAAACTCCTTTTTGCATAGCATCGGCTGTTAATAAGAGCTCAGACAGAGATAGGGAGACGGAGTTCCGTATTAAGAATGAGTGTCTCGAGATCTTTCATAAGCTCCGGGTTACTTCATCTTGGTGTCATAAAAGTGATTCCGACCTGGAATCGTGGATTCATGTGGACGATGGGGGGAAAAGGGTGCTGTTGACGTGCAGGTGCAATGGATAAACACCGATAAACGCACCCAGTAGATTTGAAGCGGGTACCGTAGGTGTAGCTGCTTACTAGAGTGTTACACAACCATTCTTTTGACTCCGAAGAGCGCTGATGACGAAGGAACTGAAGAGCAGAGCTAAGCAGCTCTTAACTGTGCAGGAAAAAATGCTTTTGATCCCCGCAGGAAAGAAAATGAGTATCAAAGGTGTTGACTTTGTGAATCGTCTTTGTGCTTCGCTTTCGGAAGGGTGTGAAACCCTCCCCTGTCAGTGATTGTAATTACTGAAAGCTGTATTAGTTAGTGTTCAGTGCAGACTGCATATTGTGTCAGGATCTCGTCCTGAATATGTCAGTGTGAGGGGGAGGCGGCAATGCTGATCCACCTACATGTAAGAAGTGCCTTGACGTGTTGCAGGTTTCATTTATATTCATAACCCTTGCAAAACAAGTCATTCCAGCTATGATGTAATCAGAGGTTGCTCAGCTATAATAGTGGCTGGTGTCTGCCGGGGCCTTTCCCTCTGCAGGCATTGTATTGGGTTACTTTGGTGACCTTTTGAATGGTTTGAGAATTGGCTCATGTGGATTTGACAAGCCCTTTAGCTTGTTGGGGTGTTGCTCAGCCCTTAAACTGTAAAGAACTGAAGCAACTAACTGAACTAGTTTCAAAGAACTTAATTTGAGCTTAAGGTGCACAGGAAGAACAGAATAAGGTCAGGCTGTTATCAGGAGAAAAATGCGTTCATCATCCTGTCTTGCTTGATTTGACAACTTGGCTCTGTGGATTTGTGTAAGAGTTTAGGATGATTTCTACCAAGTGCGAAAGGCCGTTCCTAAAAATGTAAGCATCATTGATGCATCTAAAATATTCCTCCACACGTGGAATCCCAATGAACTAACTTGTTGCTTTTGGCAGTGGGGAAGTAGTGTGCTCTGGTGGTTACTAAATGAGATACATCTGCACTGTGTGGTGGCACCACAGGATCTTACATTTAGCTGCAAGAAACAAACCACCATCATTAGCCTTTGTTATTGCTCATCTTTATGAAATATAATGTAAAAACTTTCTAAAATGTATTCCAATGCTTTGGGAATACTGAAGTTGAGAAAGTTTGACAAATAATTGAGAATAATCTCTCCCACGGCTAAGACTGAAATGGCAAAAGTAATATCCACAAACTTGAGACAGTGTTTGTTTACCTAATATGAAAGGGTATCGGAGTCATGTGTCAACAAACACGAAAACCATTTTAATCATTGTAAGCATTCAGAACAAAGTGTATCTGGTGATTAACCATGACACATGCCAGCTTGATGTGTCTACCAAAATAAACAAATATATATATATATCTGTATTTGTTTACAGTTGTATCAGAAAACCTTACCCCATAGCAAACTGCAGGCAATATCCCAAAGGTCAAATCCTTCCAACTAAATACAAGCCTCTCTTCTGTCAGTACTACTCAGCAGATGTTGCAGGATTAAAGCCACAGATGTCAACCTACTTCTAGACTACAGTATCGAAAACTTTCAGCTTTCATAGGGTGTGTGACAAAACCTAAATGTCACTTCCTCCTCAAAATGTGTGTGTGTGTGTGTGTGTGGTCAGTATACTCTCTGAGACTATTCTCTTTTCGAGAGCTCCTGTTGGGACAAACTGTAAGCTCCAGGTCTCCCTCCCTTTCTGTCTCTGTTACTCACTCTTAAACAATTATTAACACACATGTTGTTTGTTATTGTCTGACACGTAAAATCCAGAAGTGGATTTTGTGAGCAATTCCACCTCCACACTGCGGGATCTTCAGTCATAATTGCCTTGCCTCGGTAGCACTCAGGAGGGAGAATCTGGCCTGAGAAAGTTACTGAGTAAGGCTCTTTGCTCGCACAACTATTACCGCCAAGGTGCACTTAAACCCTAATTGCTCCAGTGGAGCTCTGTGGTGATTGGCAGGAGAAGACTGAGCTGCAAGTGTGAATGGGTGTAATTGTGAATGTGCAGAAGGGTGTTATTAAAAATAGGAGAACTTAGATAGCTGCTTTGACCCTTTCCTTGTTAGACCTTCTGTCCATGCGGCACACTGCTGTGGAGGACCCGCAGTGCACCATTAAAACTAAAGTCACTGTCTCGGGTGTAAAACCTATAACGATGAGGATTAGGCGTATGAAACTGCAATTTCTTGATGGTGTGTTTCTGTTGTACATATTATGTCCCATGTTCATGTGTGTCATTGCGTGTCCCCCCCGCCAGTTTGTGGAGACCATCAGCAGCAAGCAGACTGAGCTCGACACCTTCATCGCAGAGGGATACAAGACAGCCTTGTCCGAGGAGCGTCGCAGGTACTGTTTCCTGGTGGACCGCCAGTGTGCCGTGGCCAAGAACAGCAGCGCCTACCATGGCAAGGTAAGTGTTACACCACTGACAATGAGAGGTTTGTTACGATCAAAGGAAGATGAGGAGATTTCAGTCGTGGCTAATGTTTTCAAGAAGACGGCGGTTTGGTTTCTAATCTCAAGTATTTCTATACGTCCATGGCTAGATAAGCAAAACATGCAAGTTAAATATATGTATTTTTTTATTAAGAGTTTTCCACTCAAATTTGCCGCCGATCTGCTTCAGCAGGACTGCATGGGTGTGTTTGGATCACATTTGATTGATTGTGATGACAACACAAGCCCTCAATCGGATGGAAATGTCGCTGCTCTGATTGGTGCATGGAAATGACATCACATGTTTTCCACCCGCGTCTCACCAGCTTCGATTTATTGGTCTCAAAATCAAATTAAATCTCCCGTTTGAAATAAGCAAAAACTTCAGCCGAACACAGTGCGTTTGTGTTTATTATTTAGAAAGAAGCAGCTCAGAATATAAATTCCTTCAATAATTAATGATATCATCAAGTATACCTGTGTTTTACGCCGGTCCTGAGAGCTCAGCGTAGAGTATTTTAGTATATTATTATGATATATTATAACAATAATAATATACATATTATAAGATTATTATTATTATTATTATTATTAATAATATTATATCAGTATCAATCAATCACAATGTTAAAAAAGCGACTCATTTTTCCCCTGAAGCAGCTTTCTGTGTTGTGAGCTTCTTTCAGCGCGTTCTTTTAAATGCTGCATGTGGTGAATATGTTCCTTCATGTTCCTTTGCTTATGTTGTGTCTATTTGCATGTGATTTTTTTATTTTTACTTTGCAATGCATTGCGCTCTCTTTCAGTACTTTTGATGCCTCAACTAATGAGGAAGACATATTCTCTCCATTGTGTCCCAAAAAGGGATAATGTGCGGAGCTCGTTAGGTCAATTTATACGACGTCTTCCTTTCTGCTTTTGTGTTGATTCTAGCCAGCTGCTCCCCATCGGCCGTCTGTGTTTTATTTGAAACTCACCTGCTGTAAACCATTGTTCAGCCAAGAGAGCATACTAGGAGATATATAATTCAAAGTCGCATTAGCTTTGACCGCTCACAGGGGCCTCTTCATTTTAAAAATGCATTAAGACTGTAGACAATGCCCAGCTGACAGGCATATCTGAAGCTGTAATCCATCATTGCACCTTCGAGTGTCTGGCCAACTTTTTGTGAAGAGAACTGCCTCGCCTGTTCGGATCATGAGAGACTTTAATAGGAAAAGGCATCAAAATGCTGAATGCAGAGAAAAAAAAACGCATTGAAATCAAAGCTCAGTGCAACAAACGGGACAAGAGTTGCAAACTGTTTCTCACTATTTAGTTTACAGCAGTCTGTAGAGGATTGTTTGTACCTGCTTTAAAGCAAAAAACCCTCCTGAACAGACCTATAGCATACCATCAAAGGTATGGAGGGGAGGGTTTTGTTTGTTGTATGCTTTTTGTGCGTCTGTATGTGTGCATGATAAATGTATTCCTATCCATTATCCAAGAATTTTATATTCTTGGATAATGAAGTATATCAGTCTCCTGGGATTTGTGTGTGTGTGTGTGTGTGTGTGTTTCTTTTTTCAACATGGAGTCTAGTCATTAATCAGGATGGGGGTGTGCGTGGGAAGAGTTCACCTTCAGCAAACTGAAGAACCCTCTCCCAGAGGGTTCAGTGTGTGAGAGGGAAAAAGAGATTGTGAGAGCTACAAATTAGCACATACAAGGGGACAAAACTATCTGTGTTTTGTGTGTGTTACTGTACTATGTATACTGTACTGTAGAGTTTTACACAAATGTGTAGATTCCTGTCCTTCAATTAAACTCTATTTCGATGGTTGTGGAAAGAACAGCCGTGTCCACAGGCTGCGAGATGCTGCAGTGGGCAGCTTGTTGTATGTTCGTCTGTCCCGCAGCATCACCCACGCAGCACATTATCATGGTTGTGCAAAGGGCAGTGGTCAAGGATACAGAGCGAGGATAAACCTTTTGAGATCTGAATGTTTTTGTTTTTCATAACGATTCCCCATTTCGTAGAGAACCTTTAAGCTTTTCTCTGGTCGCATTGCAACTACATCAATACTATTTTTTGTCTCCCTTTTCTGGTTGTCCTGAATATATGTCCCATTCTTGTGAACCCAATATCTCTCACTTGGAGGAAATGTCTTCACATTTTGCACAGACAACCTCTTGGACTCAAGGATGAACTGATTATAATAAACACATGTTTTTGGCCATAACTCAAAAATGAATATGCTAAATATGACAATTTCAGTCAATTCAGACACTTTCTTATTATAAAGCAATTAGCCGCAAGAGGCTGTGATTGAACCGCAAAGGGGTTGTGTGAGACAGGACATGTTTCAAAAATTAAACACAGTTACATAAGATGCAATAATGTATTGACAAATAAATACTCCTCTGAGAAATGTAGTTCTTTAGCAATATTTAGACATAATATTGGGCACAGAAGCTTTAAACTGGACCTTAAATGGTTGGCAGAGGCATACAACTGCAAGGCGGTAATTTTATTCTTTCTTCCCTACTTCCAGGGTAAAGACCTTCTGACTCAGAAGATCCCAGTTTGGCAACAGGCTTGCTCAGACCCCAACAAGCTGCCAGAGAGGGCCATGCTCCTGGCCCAGCAGATGGGCTCAGCGGCCCTTGGGGGCACAAGCCCCCTGCATACCTCCAAATCTAACTTGGTCATCTCAGACCCTATCCCCGGGGCCCAGCCTCTTCCTGTGCCCCCGGAGCTGGCTGTTTTCATGGGCAGTGGCCTGGGACACCCAGCGGTGAGTTATGGGACAAAAAAACACACTAACTTTAACATATACATATAAATATATACAGTACATTTTCATTCTGCTGTGTTCTTAGACAGGGCATTACAGACTTAACATGTATAGCAATTTATCCAGAATTGTTCCTGTAAGAAATTAATTACCTAACTATAATTACTTCACTTAAATTTCCTCAGTGGAGGCACTGTGAAGGAGCTATGGGTTCTCGCCTAATGTCATCTAGTCCACCTTTGGCCCTCCATGAATGTGCAAATCAGACAAAGATTCCTCTTGTCTCACTTTAAAGATGGCACAGAGGTGTATGGTCCATTTAGAGTCTTTAATTTAGTTAAATTTCATGACTTGGATAAATTTTTACTAGACTTTTCTTTAAAGTCAACTCCAAAGTTTTTTTTTTTTAGATTATTTAATATGAGTGAAGCAGATTTGAATCATGACATGATATCAATCGAGCTTAATATCAATATTGTATGACGTAATTGCTTGTTAGTATTTCACAGGCGAAGATATTTTACTAATTGTACGTCTTCTTGTTCATTCCAGAGGCTGCTGGGCCCCGATGGCATGTCGATGGTAAATGGGACAACAGGAGTCCATGGAGAGGAATATTGGACGGATGGTGGTACTATATCCGTTCCCCAAGTCAGGCCTTCATCCCCTCAGACCCAGGCGCAGGGCCAGTCCCAGCCTCAGCCACAGAGACAGGTCAGCGATGTCTACTCCAACACCCTCCCTGTCCGCAGGCCTGCTCCCGCCAAGAATAAGAACCCCGTGGGTAAGATATCCAAACACTGCTAGAATTTAATGAGCATCAGCAGCACTGCAAGCAAGAAAATCACAAGCAGAAAATGTGATTGAGCATCCAGCCTCCTCCTATCATTTTACTTAAAGGTGCACTGAGGAGTATTTTAACATCTCATGAATAGTTTCAATTATAATAACATTATCACCTTCCTATGTGTATGTTAAATTACAATGGTGGCCATTTGGATGAGAACAGCTGCTGTTCAGAGTCTCAAAGGAGGAGCAGGGAAGTTTGTGTCGCTGACCGAGGTCTCTGTCTGCAAACATTACAGGAGAGACACGGACCCTGCCCAGGTCCAGTTCCATGGCAGCGGGCCTGGAAAAGAACGGGCGTGCTCGTGTGCAGGCCATCTTCTCCCATGCTGCGGGTGACAACGGCACCTTGCTCAGTTTCTCCGAGGGAGACGTAATCACCCTGCTAGTGCCTGAGGCCCGCGATGGCTGGCACTATGGGGAGAATGAGAAAAACAAGATGTAAGTACTGTGCTCATTTATTCCCATTCGTCTAAAATCCATACTGTGAGCTTGGATAGATACTGGTCTGACGTGTTGGCACAAGTTGACAAAGTGCTCACTCTTCTCAGGCGTGGCTGGTTCCCGTTCTCCTACACACGTGTGCTGCCTGAAAGCGACAGTGAGAAGCTCAAAGTGAAGTATGGAGCATTTTGAGAGTCATAAACTGTGTCGAGCTAATGAGCCCGAATGAACCCAAGTCTGAGGCCGTTATGTTTTCTTGCCTTCCCAGCCTGCACCATGGGAAAAGCAGCAGCACGGGGAATTTGTTGGAGAGTGATGCATCAGTGCCCACACCTGACTATGGCCTGACTGCCCGACTGCTGGCACAGAGCCTAGCACAGACCCGCCCACGGCCCTACAGCATGGCAGCCTTTGGCACGCAGGTGGGTACAATTTAGCATATGTAGTATCCGTTAACAACACACAAACACTTCTTTCTCTTGCTCACTTAATTTGTAGCCCTCATCTGGTTTAGTCTTGTATTTTGCATAATTGGATATGAGTAATCCTGCAGTAGCTGTAAAGGAGACTTTTGCTCAGTTTCTGCTGCCTCCTAGTGTTTGTATGCAGGTACAGCAGGCAATTCAGTCCTAGACAAGCACACAATGTAAAACATGTAACTTTTATCTTTTCAGCCTGCTATTGAGGATTACGACGGCCGCTTTGCCACAAGGTAAGTCCCCTTTATGCCCTGCCTTCTGAGTATTGACTGATGATCTGAATTGTTTAACTTGGATAGTTACTTATTAGAGAGAGCCAAACACCTCAGCTGAATGGCATTTCACCTGAGTTCCTACATGCTGGAATATGCAAGAGACAGCAAGGCACCTGATTAATATATGCAGTGTCCAAATTCACTGCTATGTACACATTCTAAGCAGGTTCAGAGTATGTCATGTAGTGGACCAAATTTGGTATATGCATGCATACATTATTCTCCAAAGAGTCAGTATGGATCCTAAAAAGTACCTGATTTTTTTGTTTTTACTGCAGTGTTGTAATCCATCGTCACATAATGAATACAATGACAAATATTAGGGAGTAGGGATATAGTACATGGAAGATCCTGCAAAAACAAACAATTAAAACAAATATTTAATGATGTGCTTTGCCTCTGGCAATTAAAATCACATATTGCATCATCCTAAAGCACATTTGTTTTTAACCAACTGCAAAGAGTATTCCATGATAAATAGTATTTAATATATACAGAATAGAGTTAATATGTGTGTAGGACACTTAGCTAGACTCAGGTTCCACAAACCATAGTATCACCCATATTTGCATAAGATAAGCAATATTTAGTATTGTGGGACCAAGCGATTTAGATTTTGCTGCATCGGTAAAATACCCATCTCATGAGTGTTCCCTTTGAATATTTTTTACTATGTATTTTTATCTTTTCCTTTTGCTTACTTAACTTTATTTAATTTTTTTAAATAGCTCTTTTAAGCAATGAGCGCAGTCAGTGTCTCAGTTCATAGTCAGAGTACTCTTCTTGGCTCAGTATAGTATCACTGTATTCCTATCAAATCCTTGCTGATTTGGGAGATTGTGTGAGGTTAGGATTAGGGATGATGCCGTGCCTGTTTCTGTCCAATCAGGGAGTACATCTTTGTGTACATGTATATAAGTGTGTGTGTGTGTTTGTGTGTGTGTGTGTGTGTGTGTGTGTGTGTGTGTGTGTGTGTGTGTGTGTGTGTAAGCGAGAGAGAGAAATGCCCTACGTGCACTCGTATTAGTGTGGAGTACATGTTGTGACGGTAGACATCACGCTGACCTCATCTCAGTCATCACTGCTTGTCAGTCTGGGGCTTTGGGCACCGGTGTCGAGCTGTTTTACATACTCTTGTCTGCTCTGAATGTGTTTTTTTTCTGTACCAGTATTTTAAGACAACACTGTCCTGCAGGGTGTATTCACCCCAACAGACTAATTAACACTACATCCCTCCAGCTAAGGAGATGACTTGATTTTCTCATCAACCTTAACGTCTGGGGTTTGTCTACTTTTCAGTGACAGGCAGAAGCAAATATTTACTAAAACCGCTTAATATAGGCAAACATATCCAACCGGCAAGTCTATCTGGATTCAAAATGTGTTGATGAGGGAATTGGAAGTCCAATCTTCCTGATCACGGCAGTCGTGTTTGGAGCTGTAGCTGTAGGTGGGGCAACATATGTTTCATGACCCCACCTACACTTCTCCAAAACTCTACTCTGCCTCCTTGTGCCTGTCTTGTCTTTCTCCATTTCTCTCTGAGTGTGTCCGACCTGGCAAGCTTCCTTCTCTCTTTGTTCCACAGTGACAGTCCTGATGGCAAATTGATTTCGACTGTGTGAGAACAGACATAAAGACAGACACAGACAGCTGCGGATAGCACAGGGGCCTCTTCCTCCCCATCTTTCCCTCCTCTTAGCCTCCCTCCTGTCCACTTATCTCCACCTCTCCTCCTCTGCCTCCACACACACCCCTTCTCCAAGTGGAAGAGGCCAGTTTCATCCCTCCTTTCTGTCCTCTCTTCCTCCTCGGGTCCCTCCTTTCTTCCTTCCGTCCATCCCGGGTGCTGCTGCTGGTGGTGTCGATGTGGACAGTAGCGGTTGGTGGGTGGAGGATTGCGTTGAGCGAGAGAGCCAGAGCGGGGCCTACCTGCTCGGCATGCAGCGCTATGGACTCTGAATACTCTATCTCTGATCACAGTCCACCATCACGGACTGATCTCTCAAGAGACTCCCTTGGCTACTGCTTGTCTTTCATGCATGTACATGGTTGTGTCATTTTGCCAAACTAAAGGACATGTTCATGTACTGTACAAGTGCCAAAAGACTTCAATGTCGTTGTACTAAAGCCACTGGCTGAACGGCCTTTTTAAGCACACGTGGGCCCAGTATTATCGAGTTCCCACCCAACACACATATGCTCAAAAAAAAAGCTTTGTTTCAAGTAAGGCTGTGCAGCAGATTACTATGTTTCTGTTCTGAGAGATCCCGTAGGTCGCGCTGTGCTTCCTTGTGTCAGTGCTAGACTTGATTTTCCATCCAGAGGGTGTGTGTCATATTTGCCTTACTTTGCTTCTTTTTGTTTCTATTAAACACATACTTTGTGCAATGAAGCACATTTTCAAATTGAGCTTCGATAATATACAGAATATATATCTATATATCTCTATATAAATTTTGTTTCCGTCAGTCAACCAAATTGCACTGTATTATGATCATTGCAATATGAGTTTTCATATCAATTTACAATTACATTTTCCACTCTCAGCCCCATTTAAAAAAAAAAAAACGTTTTCGCCATTCTTGGCTGAACTTATTGCCAGAGTTGTGTTAGTAAAAATTAAAATGCCTCGCTCCAATAACCTTCAGTGTGATCTTTTTTCTGAAGCTATTGAGTTTGGAGGAGTCTTCTGTTGAGTAATCTCAATAACAGCTGTGATTTGAGTTTTTAGGTCAAATGACAACCGCGGCTTTTGCAGCTCTCAGTGTATTTTATGATTGTATTCCCTGAGTGGCTATGTAGTTTTTGGTCTTTTTTTTTATTTTTATTATTGTCCTTGTAAAAAAAACAATTCCAGAAACAATGAGAACCTACTGATTAGTTGAAGTGTTTATCTTATGCATGCTGTGGCGGGAAACCAGAAAATGTGATGCTAAAAATTGACCTTGAATGTATGGTGACTTTTTACAAAGGTATTCTAAATAAAACATATCTCTATATATTAATAAACAGTCTTGTCTGACGAGAAATCTGTTCTGTCAGTGACGCTGACACTTTTTTCCCCTCTTGTTTCAAAGTTATGGCTCTTAATTTATTTTATTTTTACCCCGTTATATGTTAATAATAAAAGAAAAAGCAGCAAATCTTCATGCGATATCATTTTGGCTTTTGTGCTTTCAAAATGTATTCAACAAAAAACCATTATCAATTAATTGGCCATTCTTTTTTTTGATTGACTAATTGATTAATAGATTTATGATTTCTCAACTGGTGGCCAATGTAATGAGGCCCAAGCGATTATATTTGTTGTATCTGTAAAATACCCACCGCTTGAGGTGTATGCAGTGTTTTCTTTGAATATTTTTCACTGTCTTTTTTTGATCTTTCCTCTTTGTTCTTGCTTACTTAACTTTATTTTTTTAAATAGCTCTTTAAAGTAATGAATGCAGTCTAGCGGTATGGTGAACTTGTTTTTTTTTTCTTCTTCAAAGTTATGGCTCTTAACTGGTTTTCCTTTTTTTCACATTAAATGTTGAAATGAATTATTTTTTCAAAACGTCCACCCTTGCGTGAATCATTTCAGACCATAGCTGTGTCTCAGGCATGCAGTTTCATCCCTCCTCCTCCCCCGTAACACCCATAGCATCTGTGGTGCTCTCTTTGTCGCTGTAAAAAACAATATTTGGACAGACAGACTTTGAGTTTGTGTGGTGGTGTTGTGTGCAGTATGTGTTTTGTGAGTATCTGAACGCTGCCTGCCTGCTTATCTTCTTTTAGTTGTATTTTAGCTTGTGTTTGAACTGTATTTGGTTGAAGGAAATCATTTTTAGCAGACACACCTGCCTGTTGATTGCATTGCATTTGCAGTAAGATGTATGTCCACTAAGGCCAGCTGGGATTTGAAAAGGAGCATACAGTATATGGCATGTTGAGCATGAAGTGTGTACTTCAGTTTTTAGTTTCCATCCTTCATTTCAGTTACAGTTGTTATCAAATGTTCATCTTGCACCAGACTAACCAGCAGTGTCGTTACAAAATGTGACCCATGCATGATCTGAGCGAAGAGCTATTCAAACCCAAAGGTTCTCTTTACCTTTCAGTTTGGGTCCAGAATTGTCCCGGTTCTGAGGGAACCGGACCTCCGTAAGTCACCAGCCTCCATCGCCTCTCAGCCAATCCCTTTACTCCTCTCTCTTACTGCCTGTTTCTCTCTCTCTCTCTCTGCTGTCATTGGCTGTCTGGCTGCACTAGGATGCTGGGAATTACTGGTCTTTTCTGTCCTTTGGCCTTAATGGATGTGGCAGCATTGGGTTCTGTCAGTCCAGCAGGCTTTGGGTTGTAAAAGAACTACTTTCTTTGTGTGTGTGTGTGTGTGTGTGTGTATAACACAATATCAGAAGACTAACTCTGCATGCATGCCTATAGCAAGCTGTTTGGTTCTTTTTCCCTCATATCTTACCTGAGTTTTCACATTACATGCTTGCTAAAACTCACAGTAGATACTGTAATTATTTGCTCAGAAACCAAGCTATGGGAAGGCAGATTTATTTGGGTGTGGTTACATATCTGACCATGTATCTCTCCAAATTCTGTCTATGTTCAACCTGTCCTTGTCTCACCCCTCCTCTTCCCACAGTGACCGTTCCATGGAGGTCTACCTCCGGCCCACCTTCACCGATGACCGATCTGCTCCCATCTTCTACTAGCAGCCTGCTGCCCCCTTTTGTCCACTAATGGGCTTTTTTTTTTGAAGGGGAGAGAGAAAATGGCCAACATTGACATGTTGTATGATGTCATCACAAGAGGGCACAGTGGTGCGTTACATTACCAAGAAGATTCTTTGCTGTGGAAATTCACTCTTGAGAATTTCTGGTTAATTCTCATGATATTTTTGCAAATGCCTCCAGAAACATTGAATGTCTCAGCCTGAACATTCAATTTCATTCATTGTAATAGTAGATTATATTAGTTATTTTAGATCACACCAGTTGTGGATAAGGCATGGCTAATAGGTTTTTACTAGAATGCAGTCACTTATTTATTTATCTGCATTTATACAATGGGATTTATTTTGTTCAACACTATACACTGTAAATTTACTTTGAGGATTATTTGCATTAATGAGCAGTGAAGGGACACATAGGTTGTTTCAATGCGGCTTGATTGGGAATAAGATGGCGACAACAGTTCAGTGCATCACTGTAATCTGCACAGTGTGTTGATTGGATACTGCAACAAATAGCTAGAATGGGTCAGTTGGTAAGTAAACTATGATTCTGCTTTTGTTAAATGATATAACATAGTGATATATTTACTAGTTGTGATACAGTATACCCATATTTTCAATGTGGGAACTGTGCCTTCTATTTCATATATATATATAAATATATATATATATAATAAAAATAAATAAAAATAATGCTTCATGCATCATTGACCCGATCATTATGTAAACTGGTTTGAGGGCTAATGCATCACAGCTCAATTATTTTCTTTTTTTCTATTCCTGAAAACATAAGTGGGATTATTTCCCTTTTTTGTTTTGCTTGTAATTTCAGGACTTTTTCTGCTTAGCAAGCTCCTGCACAGTGTGATATCACTGAAATACAATACTATTTTTGCTATTTTTTCCTTGTCTTTAAATTTCAGTAATGTCTAAGCTGTCAGATATCCAACGAATTAAATACAGTGCATACAAAATGGGTCTTTAAAAAATATATTTAGCTTTGCGGGAGTGGTAGCTTATCAGATAAGGTACAGTATTATTGTAGCTTTTGATCGTTCATTCTCAGTATTATACACTCATCTGGGAGAAAAGCTTAGATCAGAGGCATTTATCTAGAGTATAATATGTGGGGATAGAAGTGGAACTGTATGAAATAAAAAAATTAATTAAATTTAAAAAAAATACTGTGTGGTTGTGTGAACATTAACGTTAAAATGCCTCTTAGACTGCATGGAATCAAGTTCCATCAGGAAAAGTCAATTTTTCATTGAGTCCTTTTACACTGAGTGATATGATCAGGCTTTTATTACAAAGCTCAAGCAAGTTTCAAATCATCATTTTTCTTTTTTAACTTTTATATAGCTTTCATTGTGTCCATGTCTCACTTTTGTCCTGTTTGTATTATATCCGTACTGTACAGAAAGTGCATATAAATTATCTTGTCCAAAATAAATCTAGATGGGCAGAAACTCCATACTTTTATGTGTTGTGTTTTCATGTGATCTTGTTTTGGCGGAAATTGCAACTCTCCAACATCAATGCAGTTAAATGTATCACAGACACACAATGGGAAAAAGTATTTGGATTTATTTGTTTGGGATAGTACAATAGCAATGAGTGAGGGGGAATGGAAACAGCAATGATGTTACTACCGGTGCACAGAGCTGCCCACCTCACCTTCTCCAAAGGTGTCTGCCGCTTTAGCCAATAGGCCTTGTAATATCTCCGGCAAATTTTAGAGACCATCATCCTGGATTGCATCTTTTTCAAATCGTACAAAAATACAAGCAACGTTTTCTCTTCTTGCAGAAATTAAAAGGCAAGGTGAGAGGAAACTGAATTGGCACTTTGAGAGAGAAGGGGAGGGAGCCGCCGATACAGCAGTAGTAGTTCAAGTCAAGCTACCTGCTACATGTTGATAAAACATCCGTACAATATGTGAGATGTCATATTTTGAGTGTCTTTTTTTTTTTTTTACACCTCAGACCCAGGCATTCAACACGAATCTAATATAATACATTATGTATGACATCATGGACAATACATATATGTAGAAAAGAAGCATGAAGTTGACATTCAAAATAAATATATTTTATTGACATGACACCACTCAGTAGTGTTGAAACACCTCTATCCCTTTGGTGTCACTATTGCTGAAGAAATGTCACAAACAAAGCTAATATGCCACAAATAAAGTGAAACTGTAGCTGGCACTGAGGACACAAATAAGGAACCTCACATTTAGATATTTTCATTCCAGGATAGGGAGGATGAAGAGCAACAGAGCCACAACTTCTACAATAAAGGACCCAGTTTGGCTATACAAAGTGCTTCAGACAGATATGGTAACGCTAGACATATAGTGTAGGTCATCATTAACCAGAGTGATTGTTGGTGATAATTAGAGAGTGACAACAACTTGATTTCCTGCATCATACTTTCATTAACAAAGCATATAGCGAATCCACCATCAATATGATTTGGATATGATTTGGATCAAGGGGAAAAAATAAGTTCCAGCCCCTCCATCTTCAAACACCATCACCACCACCCACGGCTGTTATAAAGTCTGGTTTTATGTAACAATTATTGAGCATTGTTCTCTGGCGCCAACAATAAGAGCAGAAACAGTCTTTAAAAATGCCAGAGAAATGTTAAGCGGGTGGACCAAGGCAGCGAATGAGAGGAGCAGTTATGAAGCCTGTCATTTCCTTTTATTTTCCTTTTCTTTTAAATTAACTAAATTAGCTGTAAGGTCACCATCAAAAATCTAAATATACTTTATATTGAACTAATAAACTTGTGAGTTTTAATTCTGCAAACAATACGATCTGAACTTTATCCACTCGCTTGGTTGTCTCTCAGGTTACCGCACCAGCAGCTATCCCTTTTGCCACAAAATAAAAATAAAAAAGTGCACATAATCAAGGGGTTTTCACTAAAATATGAGGCACTGTCTCATAAAAGGTCAACAGGGTCAGATGCATCAAATGTAAAAAATAAATAAAACTCTGTAAAACATTTAAATATAATACTGCTGCTTTTCTGTGTTGAGGAGGACCAGGACTCGTCCTCATCCAGTCAGGACCATGGGGGCAATCAATCTTTTGGGCCATCTTCTCCGTTACCTGTTGGGAAATTAATGATTGGAAATATGTATGGCAGCTTTCGTTGCAACATCCCATAAGAAAATGCAGTATTTCTACACGTAGAAAATGGAACTATGCACAAAATTCTTTAAACTTGATGCACATGTATCAACAAAATGAATCAACACCACTAATCATGACTATTTATAGAATACTCTGCTCTGCCTTTATTCTGTCATTCTATACTATTACTTTTTTACAATATACTCTGACTTTTGTATTGGCATAAAATTCTATGATTTGTTTGTGACATATACTATGACTTCTTTATGACATTTGGAATGGCAGTAAGTACTCTGACAGAAAGTGCAACTATTACTATATTAAATGTTTGTGAATTTAAGATTTGAGAGGGTTTCAACATTATACAACAGTCCCAACTGTGTTTGAAAGACAGTTAATACAGACCTGTAGCTGAGCCCATGTGGGGGTCGGAGACATGTGTGATAGAGAACCGTGAGACCATAAAACGGTTAAGTGCTACAGCTGCAGGTTTTGGAGCCTCAGGACGGTTGGAGGGGGTTGTGGGTGAGGACGGGGGCTCGGGGATGGTGTCAGGTGATGACGGATGAGGCCCTAACAAGAGTTTATCTTTCCATTCATAACCTCCACCTGAATGCACACAAACAAGTCACAATTGCAGTTATTGCTACATCTTCAAGGATAACTCTGCATGGCATTCTGTGTCCTTGACAAACTCACCCTTCTCTGAGTTGTTGCCATCTGTTTCTTCAGAAACACAGAATGGTTCACAGGACCGAGCTTCAAGTTCAGGGTCGGGTTGCAGCTGGTGGTCGGTGTTTTCTTCCCCCGAACATCCCTGTCCATTGGACTCCATTCCAGTGGAGAAGTCGTAATCAGCTAACTCTCCCGTAGGGCTCTCCTGGAAGACATGAACGTAAATATCACCCTCATTCTCTCAAGCAATAAAGTCACCGTAAATAGACAATACACATTGAACAACGTTGACCTATTAAGTTGTCGTACCTGGTCAAAAAGAAACACGGTGACATCATCAAAAAAGGACACCGCTTTTTTCTTCCTCTCCAACTCGTCACAGAAGGTCTGGGTGAGCAACGTGGGCATCTTCAGGAGACTGCGGAGGTGTCTAGCCCTGCTGCAGTCGCTCACCACCACTGGCACCGGGGTGAAATCCTCCTCGCTCTCCTCACTGTCTTCATCTTGGATGTTATAAGTCCTCAACTCTTCATCAGACTCGCTGTCATCTGAATCATCCTCATCCTCCGCCTCTTCCAGCGGCGCTCTCACATCTTCTCCGCACAGCTCCAACAGTGACGAGGAAGAGGACAGGTCGACAGGACCGTTAGATTCCTCACATAAGCTGTCCTGTGAGTCACATTCCCCCGCGTCTATGTCCTCAAAATCTTCCTCATTTATTCTCACTACCTCCTTTCTGTCCTCGGTCTCTTCCTTGACGTGATTACATTCGGGCAGCTCATCCTCTGTGGATCCATCGCCACTTTCATTTTTGTTGGGGGCCTCATCTCTGTAGTCAGAAATGGTGGAGTCAGAATGCAAAGACTGGACAGGAGAATAATCGTCTACTCTCCTGTTCCCCTCATCGTGGGTTCCTGAGGCCTCCTGGGCAGTGGACGAGGCCTCAGACCCAATGGAGGAGCTAAGCTCTGAGGAAGGCTCCGTCTCCAACCCGAGATCATCATCTGCAGGGGCAGACTCTTTAGTCAGGCAGCCGCCCATCTGGGGAGGAAACGGTGATAGCATGGACAACCCAGGGGTGGGGAGGGGATGGGTCGAACCAAGGTCAGGCTCTGAGTGATTCACCACAACACACCTTTTGATGCGTGTCAGATTTGTTAAATGTTTCTCGTTTAATTGTCTGTTCACAATATCATCATCTTTGATAGAGATCCATTTCTCAGCAGGAAAGTCACGGTTACTTAGACCTGAAAAGAACTTACTGCCTTCCTCTTGAGGGCTCCTCTCATTTTCAGCATCATAGTCTGAGAAATAGGCTGAATCCCTGTAAGCATTCTTATTAGTCAGGCTCTTTAACTGTAGCTCTGAGGTGGAAGTGCAGACCCCTTGTCCCAAACCCACCTGCAGAACTAGCACTGGTTCTCCCCCCAGCCTGGGGCTCCTCTCACCACCCCGGGGATCTCCAAGCTCTTTGAAGAAGAACTCTGGAGATTCATTGTTCTCTGTGTCATAGCCACTGTCCAGGGATTTGGGCAGGACAGGGGTATTGAAGGGATCGGGGCTGAAGGCTTGATTAAAGGGGCTTGCCATTGATGAGGACAGGGTACGGGTGTCTACAGAGTCAGGAGTTCCCTCTGGATGCTTCAGTGGGCTGAGCTCTTCCTCCTCCATCTCAGCATAGTCCAGGTTGAAGTCGGCAAAGATCCCTGATGTAATATCTGTGATGTCATCATCATCATCATCCTCACTAAAGTCACCAAGCTCAACCAGGTTAATGCTGGAGTCTCTGACCCCCACTCCACTGTCCAATGCTCTGCTACTTTCTGATGTATCTGGATAGTTTAGCCTCTTGTCTCCAAGCCCAACCGGGATTCCTGTTGAAAGTCCCTCCCACATGTTACTTTGCTGCTTGTCTGACAAGGCTGCTGTCTGACCAGTCTGAGCCTCCTTGAAAGAGGATGGAGACTTTATATAACTCGCCTCAGGTATCATCTTGGGCTCCGAGTACAGTCTTTCTCCCTTAAGCATAAACTGCTTTTCATATTGTCCCTCCATTGGTCGACCCTCTGCACTTCTGGTGTTAATACTTGAGCTGGTAAGTGAATATATACTTCTTAGATGTTCTGCAGTTAAGTTATTTTCTGCTTGAGTTGCAGCTTCCTCTTTTTCTTTGTGACATAAGTGAATGTATGAATCTAATTCACTGGGCTTGCTAGCAGCGTTCCAACCAGAGTCTCCTCCTTCTGCCTCCAATGTTCCACAAAACATGGAGTCGTGGAAGGTTCGGGTGGTGGCCTTGGTTAAAGACCATAATTCTGCTGTGTTAGAGTCAGCAGTATACTGAAGGTCCAGATAGCTGTCATGCCCATTGCCTGTCTGCCTGCCGTCAAAGCTCAGGCTATTATTGTTTGCTGAATGATTTGAGGTCCAGTTAGTGGCCTCTCCTTCAGAGAAAAGGTCATCCTCAATGTCGTCACCTCTCTGCTGGCCCACCAGCAGACCGTCGTCGGTCCCGACATCAATGCTAATGTGGTTAACAATGGGTAGTGTCTTTCTGAGGGGACCCATCATATTAAGGCAGCTTTCATTAACCGCGCTCCGGCCTGTGCCCGCTTCAAGGTAGGGATCACAGAACCCCAAGCTTGGGCTGCTGACTGCTTGTGACAAACTGCGTGGGTTTTCTAAACGCCCAGCTGGATGGACAAGGTTTGATCTGGACTCTGGCGACGTATCCAGTTCAGACAGACAGGACTGGTGGGACTTGTATGCTGATGATTGTTCACAGTAGATTGTGTCGTCTTGACTAGATGAGAAGCAGTTGTGCGAGTGGCCTAGCTTTACGGGGCTGGTGCTGGATGACTGTCTCAGCAGTGGCTCCATGTTTAGTTGGACAGTGGGGCTTGAATCAGAGTCATAGGCAGTAGATTTGTTGTGGTCGGTTGACCAGTAAGCACTGGGCTGTGCCATGGATTGACCTGTCCGACTCTCAGAGGACAACCTGCTGCTGCTGGCCTCCAGTCCCGGACTGTAGTCCACCATGCTGTCATCCAAGTTAATGTTACACTCCATTGGTTCCTCTATGCGAATATAATACTCGCTGCTGACCGAGGGGCTGTGGGCACTCAACACTGGGACCACACCAGGGTGTTCGGGTTCATAATAGGATGGGGATATGCCTGATGTCATGCTGTCAGTCTTGCCGCCCCCTGAGGTGCTTCCTTTACTTGAATAGTAGATGTCCTGGTAATATGGGTTCCCCTGGCCCAGTGCTCCACTGGTGGAGGAGGAGCAGTAAGGCTGCTCAGCTCGGGCCTGCTCCCATTTGTACTCAAAGTTGAGACCATGGCTGGTCTCTGTGACAGTCAGCAGGTCATCCCCTGTGTCGGAGTGGAAGCTGTCGGAGAAGTGCTCCAGGAGGGGGAAGGACGACGAGGCAGAGGAGGCCAGCTCCACTGCCTGAGGTTGGTCTGGACTGGGGATGTCAGCTGAGGCAGGTGTAGGGGTCAGGACTAGGGCTGTGGATGCAGCTGTGTGGGAGGTGCTGCTGAACAGGTTGGGTCTCAAGGTATTCCAACGTTGTTCAAAGTCTTCCTCGGCCTCACTCGAGCCTTTGGCACACAAGTATGTGACCAGAAGATGGACTTCCTCACTGCTCGGCCTCAGCTCTGGCTGCAGCCAGCAAAACTGCATCACCTCATACCTGTACAGAAAGGGAAGAACATAATCGGGGGCAAAAGAGATTAAATATTATAATTATGTTAATGTTCCTTATGTCTGCATATTTCAGTTAGCTAAGAATATGTTATTAATATCTCCTAGCTAGGAGAGAACTAGCCAAAAGTAAAACAATTGATCCCAGACTCACATCAAAATAAACGTTTGAAGTCAGCACTTTCTAGCAACACATAATATGTGTTCAAAACACAGAGTATATGAAGGAGGAGCAGTGCAGATGCTGACATAGTTAAAAGATGTTTACTTTCCTCCTTGGAGCCTCCTCCGTGGAGTGCATTTAATTTAGTGAAGAACAATTTTAAAAATAAATAAATAAGATCCATATTTGGCTGGCTTCCCAGGTAAAGATGAATGAGGTGATTTTACTCAGGTCGATGCCAAGGGGAATCATAAAGAATAGGGGAAAGTATTGATCATATGCCCTTGATAG
This sequence comes from Cottus gobio, assembly GCA_023566465.1. NCBI lineage: Eukaryota > Metazoa > Chordata > Actinopteri > Perciformes > Cottidae > Cottus > Cottus gobio. Next base: position 11,264,420 of record CM042232.1, on the reverse strand, counting down.
CAAAGAGAAATATTGCTACGGTGGACTGGTGCACCACTAAAAGCAGAACCCTATTTCAAAAACAAGACACATTGACTTGTTAAAAATCAATTGGTCAGCAAGACCTGAAGGCTTTGTAACGTCTAAAATGTATGCGGTATCAAGACATATAAGAGTCCCCCTGTACATGTGTATGTAGTGTATGTGTGAGTGTGTGGGCATGCGACTATGTCTCACCAGCGCTCAGCCAGGGGGAATTGGAGCAGGGGTTTCGGTAGTTTGAGCTGCTGTTCCTTCACAGCATATGTCAGCACCTGTCTGTCAGAGTAGTGTCTGTACGGCTGGTTTCCCAGCTCAAACAGCTCCCACACAGTCACCCCCAGTGACCTGCAACGAGCAAAGAAATCATCAAGTGCACTCCCTCATATCTCAGATATGGCCATGTTCCAAACAAGCTGTAACCTGCTTCATGTTATGTCACAAGTATATGCGTGCTGTATGCATATTTTCCAAGAGTTTCACAATAAAATCAGAGGACATTACAGGAAACCACCATAAGAGGAGCATCCAAAGTAACATTCTAACAATATAGTATTTTCATTCCAATTTTGATATACAGAAGAAGAAAAAAATCTCTGTTAAACCATTTATATTTTTTGATAAAAAAGGTGATGTTGGTATGGTATTGTTATTTTATAACTTGCAATATTTCTTCCTGTTTGTCACTCTATATCTCACCATATGTTGCTGGATTTAGTTTGGTCAACGACCAGCAGGTTTCCGTGGACTTCGTCTATGAGCTCAGGTGCAATCCAACGCAGGGGCACCCACATCTGGTCTTGTGTTACATAATAGTCATCCTAAAAAACAACAATGATAAAAAAAAACACATGTTGGGGGTAATGATAGGGTGAAAAGGTAAAAAGCAGTCAATACAAATTACATAATCAAAAGACGGTCTGACCTTGTATCGGCTGTGAGAAAGGCCGTAGTCTCCGATCTTAACTGACATTTCTGAAGTTAGCAGGCAGTTTCGCAAGGCCAAGTCACTGTGAAAACAAAAGGAACTGTCATCTAACACAGTACAACAGAGCTACATACACATATGTATTGATCATAGACCCTGGTTTTGTAATTTCAATCTCAAATTAGAACAGTTTAAGATAATTTTACTTTTAAGTCTTCTTTAGTTTTGTCTCTGAACATCACACTGGTTTTAAGTGGGCGGGGCTCCGTTGGAAAACAGGGTGTTCATAAATATGTTCAATGAATGTCTCACAGCATCATGATATGTGGCCACAGTATTAATTAATCATGAAATGTGTACATGTGACCCTGTACTGATTCTTCCCTCCTGACTTAAAAGAACCGGACTAAACAAAGTCCCTTTGTTTAATCTCACCTCCATCACAAGCAGCCACCACACTGAGAGAGCGATAGGGGCACGCCCCCCGCAACAAAATCACTGATGCTGGAGTTTGTGACAACTACTCAGGCAGCACCAGGATGTTGTTGCAGGGAGAGACCAGCAGGGGGCGCACAGAGCCTTTGGGTTCCTTTCCAGGGTATTCAAATTCAAGTTGATGGAGGCAAATTGAGCCAAACTGACTGACATACTGCACCTGTGTATGAAGTTGTATTTGTGGAGTTGCAGAAGCCCTGAGGCGATGTCACACGCCATCCGCTGGAGGATCAAAGGGTCAGGAGTCTCAGCGTCAGCCACCCGACAGCTGCGCAGATAGCTCTTCAGATCACCCTGAGAGGAGAGAGGAAATGAGGTGTGAAGCTGCTCTAATCCAAACAAACAAAGAAAATAATGAATTTGATCATTCAAATGTGTCTCACCAGAGGGCAAAACTCCATGACCAGCAGATAAGGAGTGACCTCTGAGCACTGTGCCAGGTACTGCAGGAGGGCAGGGTGCTGGAGGGCTCTGGTGGAGGAAACAGGATTTGAACAATACAAAGATATTACAATAATAATACAATAAATAAATCATCTAAGTCATGTGCTAAAGGGCTGTGCTGGTCGCTGATGTTTCAGTGAACTGACCGGTATGGCTGCGCCTCCTCCAGGAACTGCATCTGATCCTGGACACTGGCACTGGCCTTCAGCTCCTTTACAACCACCTGGGTGGTGCTGAGGCCCGCGTTGACCTCACCCAGCAGAACCTGGGAAGTAAAAAAGAACGTGGTTACCAAACTCTGGAACTGCAGACTGTGATGTATCAAACAGCATCACTATGTTGTTACAAAGTGAGAAAAAAGATGAAAAAATCAGATTCATGAGCAAATCTAAGAAGTGTAACAGCAGCATGTAGTGCACAGTAAATAGTGAGGAATTTACTGTGACTGTGAATTTCAACTCCTCTCCTACACACAAGTGCCAAAGATTAGCTTTGCTAGAATGAGATCACCATCATCACATTACCATTGCATTCCTCAGAGTGGAACTCATTGGAGTACAGTTAACACAGTACGAGTACAGTAAAGAGGCAGTTGAAAGAAAGTAATAATTAGTATAAAGTTGGTGTTTACGGACACAAACAAATATAGTTTGTGTGTGTTTTAGGAACAAAACTAAACAACAAATTGTTTACCTTGCCAAACCAGCCATGTCCAATCTCCTTTAGATAGAGTAGACTGTGGCGGCCAAGGGCTGATGATTTCAGCAGCTGGACTGGAAAGGAACAGTGAGAAAGACATACCATTACTTTTAGACAGGAAAAAATGAGACTGTTGTAGTTGGAGAGAAGAGAAAAAAGGTTTTCAATGAGTTAAGTCAATAAAACAAAAATAGAAGGTCACAGAGAAAAAATACAAATTCCTCTCAGCCCAAAAAAGAATGCACATTTCACTAAATAAAACGTTGCATCAACGGAAGAAGACAGCTTGTCCAATTGCAAATAAACTCAACTTTCCAGCTACGTTAAACAAGTATGAACAAGAACAAGGAAACTTTAAGCCAGCGATTTGTGAGCAAACTCAAATACCTCCATGAATCCTCATATTTCAAGAGCGGAGATGATGATGGCGAGCCAAAAGATGATGGCGGAGCACTGGAGCGGCGGGCCACTGAGCACCGAGACCAGGGACTGAGTCGGAGTCCCCGGCAGGGATGAAGTACAGGTTCAGAGTGTGAGAGCCAAGAGCCCGTGGCCCCGGCTCCAACCCCAGGCTTCTTAGCCTCATCGTGTGTATTTAAGAAAAAGCCCACGGTCGCAGTGTGTGTGTGAGAGAGCCTCGGCAGGATTTAACCCTCCGAGCCCTCGCACAGCTGAACAAGCTCGCCACGCTGCCTCTCCCAGTCCGCAGCGAATTCATCCTCCAACTGGGACGTACAAAAACACACATACTGTACTGTCCTCGTCTAGAGCTCCACAGCTGTCGAGCAAACAAGGAAATCCTGGATTCCCATACAGACTACGTTTAAAAGTACAGTAAGCTGAGCCAGAGAGAAGCGTATCACAGCTCCGAGTCAGAGGACCAATCTGCAGGCCGTGGAGGACTTCTGCCCTGGGCGCTGAGATTTTCTGGTCACGCATCACGCCTGATGCGACCACCACGCATGTTGGTAGTGTGCCGACTGACGCGCCAGCTCTGTGTGCAGCTTCAAGACGCCCAGTAGTGACATAAGGCCCACATAATGGCCCCCTGTCACCCTGGACAGCAGCATTCCTCAGCCAAACGGGACACAAACACTGCTCTGTCAGATGCAGAAAAGACCTCTGTCATACACACTCACCACCCCTATCTCAAGCCTCCCCTCCCCGCTCTTAGGTCCTGGTGCATGCCACCACCCATCCCCTGTCTCTCCTCATTCTGTCACAGACCCCTCACTGTATTCCAGCCATAATGCCAGTCCTCCACTGGTGCGTTCCATGGACGTTTTAGCCCGGCCTTATGCTCACCCACTGCCCAGCCGGCCTAAATCAGGGCCATTGTTTGGCTCGCTCACTCACTCACACACACACACACACACACTCATGCTGCGTCTCCTGGTACCCAGTGGACCAAACACAGAAACACACAGGCACGCAAACACTCATGTGCAGACACACACAAGGCCCTTTCTCCACTGGAACGCTGGGCAGAGGTTGTCACGGTGATAACAGACCCACACTTCTACACCCCAAACTCCAGCCCCGAGCCTCCACCACCCCTCCCCGACGGAGAGAAATTAAAAAGTGGTATTATTCCGAATGTGGAATGTGTGAGCGTGAGTGTGCATTCCCGTCCTACTCGTGGCATTTCCGGAGAAGATGGTGGGGCGCAGTGAGGCTGTGGGATCGGTGCACCCATGGAATTATATACTCACACACACACACAACCACACACACACACACAATCGCTTCACACACTCACTTTGATGCATCGAGTCTCTGTAGTGGGTTTGAATGAAAAGCAGGACTGTCAGATCAATGGCAGACGTTGTACTGTGTGTTCATACAGATGCATAAGTGATGTAGGACACGCCATTCATGCTCAGCCTATAAACTATACAACTAGTGTTTCTGCTCCACATGTAATCACTCCTCTTCTCTGTGCACGTCGGTGTGGGGGAGGATAACGTTTGTGCATAATGTTAATATGTATGGAGGAGCCTGCTTAGTCTTCGTCTCGCAGTTTATTGTAGTAATACCTCTAAAATATGATAATCCAGCCACTTCCTATTCTCTCTATCTTTCACATTTTTGCACACTTAATAATTTGTTAGATATGAGCAAAGTAATGTAGAAGCTGCAAAAAATATTATTCCCAATGAACAATTTGTACATGTATACATTGTATAGGAACATCAGGTCTTTTACATACGGAAGGAGGAATGAGTAAGAGACACTTTTCTCATTTCGCCATCTATCCATTCCTCGCCCTGCAACACCTGGTCCAATCATACAGCAGTAGCTACGGAGGACAGAGGGAAGGCTGGTGATTGGCTGTGAGCCTGAGGCTGCCTTGCCCAATCATTACTGGAGCTCACATCCTGGGATGCTAAGCCCCGACTCACCTCCCTTCTGGCTGAGCACAGCGCAGACAGCCAGTGAGTCATGCAGGGAGAGGCACTCAGGATCTGGCTTACACACAGCTTCACACACACTGCACACACATGCACATGCACATTTTGACAGACTGGGCTGGAGGTAGAACGACATGAAAAAAACTAAACTGGAGAGGATCATGGAGGTAGAAATGTAACGCACCGACATAATACATGTACTGAAAATGCTGATGTTGGATTATGTAGGATTCACATATAATAGTAGTATGTATTTACAATTTGCATTGAACCCAATAAATAATACACACTAGGATAAGGTCAGATTCCTTCAGTGAGATGCAGTTTTCACATACAGCATGCAGATCAATATATTACACAATGTGCAGATGTCTCTCACTGGTCGAGAGAGGGGCCAAAAAAGAAGAGACATAAAATAAAAGATAACAAATGAAAGAGGCCAATCCAAATCTATCGAGACAGTTCCATAACTCATTTGTGCTGTGCTCCAGAGATGTAACCACCTTTTTTAATAGTCTATTAGGGTGGCAGGCATTCACTCTTCCTAAAGAGCAGGGCATTAATAATGACTATGGAGATAGATATGCAATACAGAAAAAAAAGAGAAGAGGAGAGAAAAGAAAAAAATTAGAAAACACGAGGGAGCAAAAATGAAACTTAAAAGACAGGTCTTTAAAAGTCCAAGCAGATATAACTTTGATGGTGTTGTGTGGTTTCTTACTGGATCTGCCAGGCTGTTTGGAGACAGGCAGGGAGACCTCGGTGAGGGGAAGGATGTAGACCTCGGGGCCATTCTGGGAGGAAGGCGAGGCCAGAGCGGAGAGATCTGCCTGGTACTCCTCTCCCTCAGTGTTTTCAAACTCCTGGTGCAAAGAGACATGCTGGAATTAGTCATCCACGCACACAGCCATCCTACCACTGAGTTAGTGGGAGACAATGGTTCAACTGTGAGGGCATTCAAATGCATTGCGGCACGCCCACTGTGTTATATACATAAGTCATGTACGTTGTGGGGTGTATTGTGTGGGTGAGGACACGCTAATGTGTGAGTTCAAACTGCACACAAAGACGATCTTTCTTTCACTCAGGCTTTTCTTTCTTCCTCTTCCACTCATAAAACAAGGTCCCCATCATGGAAAAAATACTAAAATGTATGTCAAAGACAATCACTGTTAAAATGCTGGTACAAAGTACAAAAAATGAACCTACATAGTTTCTAGTTCCAGCAATTGTTCGTGTGTGTTTTAACCCATGAGGACATCTTGTTCTCAAAGGATGTTTTTTTTTTCTTTTTTCTCTCACTTTCTCCAGTCACTGTGGGCTGAGTAGGGTTGAATTGTGTTTCTTTGTTGCCAATGCATGTGATTAAAACCTCAGGTCAGCACTAGAGACGGCCATGCACTTGAATGAGTGATTGGGGCAAACCTGTCCTGCGGTTATAATGATTTCCTTGTCGGAATAAGTTTTTAGGTCACAGCAGAGTCTCTTGAATGAGGCCCTCCCTTCTTCCCATGTAATATATCAGGTCCTTCAGCCAAAGCCCCTCTTGATGAAGTCCTGAACGTGTCCTTCCTCACAAAGCAAGTCCCCACAACAATTCAAGTCAACCTTGTTAGCAGTTTCTAAGACTGTAGCTATATTGGGAAAACGGGCAAGCAATAGTGCTTTGTTCACAAGCACTGAGCGATTCACCCATCCATCCATCTGCTGGTTAATGAACCGTTACCCATAAAAAGCCTATCTCCCACTTGCAGCGACCACAGTGGTAGAAAAGGAGAAAATTGTGAAGAGAAAACTGGAAGGAAAGAAGAAAGAAGAAGAGCAGGAGGTTGCAAGATGGACTAATGTGAAATATTTGAATGGCTCATTGTGTGTGTGTGTTTACAGGTGTCCCAAAACATCAGTGTGGGTGTGTAAGCATGTATGTACAGGAATGTGTGTTTCTCATTCAAGAGAACCATCTGCCAGTCTCCTTTAGAGCGAAGTGTGAAAGCGAGCACCTGGCTGTGAGTCAGCGTTGCATAGCTCCCTGGAGGGCCTTCAGTTTAGAAAGCACTTAATACCCAGCCTCACACTACGCGCTCCTTTAAGAGCACCGGGACGGAGAGGAATAATGGAGCTTTTTGGACGGCGCAGCGGTGCGAATTCGCAGTCCCACACGAATGCACACCTCACAAGTGAGCTGCTGAGACGAAGCGGTGCCAAAGAGAAGGGACGAACAGTGGTGAACCATTATGGGATGTATGCTGCCAAACTAAGTGATAGTTTTTTCTTAACTAAAAAATTTTAAAAACTAAGATTAAGATAACAAGCATCGATTTGTATTCACTAAACTGTATTATATTAGCATACATACAGCGGGGAACCATTATGGGATGTTTGCTGCCAAACTAAGTGATAGTTTTTTCTTAACTAAAAATGAATATGCACTAAGATCAAGATAACAAGCATCCATTTGTATTCACTAGAGTGTATTATATTAGCATACATTTTAACACATTTTAAATTCAAATTGCCCTGAGAACTGAAAGTTGGGCTCCACTGACAGAAGATTATTTGTTATTAACCACAAAGTGCTTTTTTGTTTTCATAATCATTTCATTGCCTTTTTCTCAAATGTCTACCACACTTATTATTATGTTATCAATGACCTGTGAGCCACATCTCATTAAAGCTGCATGGAGCACAATGAAAGCTGTTACTCTCCACCTACTCTATCGTACAACGTATGCATAACATTAAGAGGAGACGAGGACATCTATAAAAAAGAACACTTGTGCATGATTACTTTGTGTATGTATACTCTGTATATTCCCAAAATAAAATCTGCATACGTGCTAAAACAATACAGTGGTTTGTAACCGTCACTCTGCCCTGCCTAGATATATGTAAATCAACCAGGCCACAATGGGGCTGTGGTTTACAGCATCATGACAAAATGAGTCAACTATCGCCGTTTTAGTATAGAGCCGCCCTTCCGTCGTTAGTCTTTTCTCAGTAAAACGCACGCCAATGGAAAGCAGACACAGACCGGGACTTCAACTGTTCCTGCAGGTTGTTAAGATGCACGTAATGAGGCAGAAGCGATCTGGCGTGGGAGAGACAGATGTGGGCACGGGCGCGCACATAAATAAATTCCAGAAGTTAATAACGGTGCATCTCTATGCTGTGCTCATTAGTGACACTGGCATCCCTGCAGCACCCACCACAGCGTGTTCGGTGTGAATGCTGAAGCACAGACCTGACTCACCACTGAACAAGAAACAAGCTGCTCTGCCCCCCCCCTCGTCCTCTCCATCAACAACAAAAAACATTAATATGGTTTTTCATTTCCTCTATTCCTAGCCCCATAAGTCATGCAACAAATTAGGTGATGATATTGTGAACAAAAGGCTGTTAGTCTGGGCTTTAATTTATCTCTCTCCACCTAAAAGAGTTACAAACAGTTTGGATGCCATCGCTATAATAAGAGCAGTGAGTTAATGAGGAAAGCAGCCAGTACAGCAACTCCAGGGTTCCTCCTCCCTCTCCCACTCTATATGCCCCCTGCCAGCGCCAGTCTCTGTTCGCCCTAAGCGCTGATGGTTGACACAGCATGGCTGAGGCATGCCAGCAGCTGAAGGCAACACAGAGATTGGGGAAGGGTACTTTCCTGGTTGCATCACTTGCATACAATGAGGCATTAACCCTCAGCAAAATACTTCAGCATTAATAGTAATTGCAGGGTATGATAGGGAGTTGTTCTCCTTAGAATATTATCTAACTTAAACATTGTACTAAGTGTTTTTCTTTTTGAATAGGCACTTAACTTGCCACATTTAATTTAGAGCTGAAACCAATTGGGCCTTTTTTTTACAGCAGATATTTGGACTCGTCATTGCAGGGAAGCGCAGTCGTCACGAATAGCACAAATAATGGCTCTGATCGGTTCAAGGGCTCCAGTGACAGAGAGTCAGCATGCACAACACCAGGAAATCAAAGCAGCTAAATGGAATTCAGCCATCATGCATTGCGTTATGCCTGTGAAATTCCTACTGTGACAGGTCAGAATGTCTCTGTGTAAAAGGCCTATTGATTTGTCGATTGGCAGGGAAACACCGATTAAATAATTCAAACAAAAACCAACAAAAATGAAATAGTTGCTCCAGGATTTACTTTTCTTGATTGTGGATGTACTTTTCTTGTTTGTCCTTGTAAATTGAATGTTTTGAAGTTGTGGATGGTTGGGCAGAGCTAGACTTCTGAAGGCATAAACTTGGGCTTTCACAACTTGTGATAGGCATTTCTAAACTGTTTTTACATCTCTTTACTGTACACGTAAATCACAGATGAGGATTCCCCTCCATTGTGCACACACAGTTGGTGCTCTCCTCGTTTCTTCCAGCAGGAGGCAGCAGTGAGCTCACCTTGAAGCCAACGTCTCCCTTCTTGCAGCAGAGGCAGGCCAGCATGAGGAAGACGAAGGTGAATAGGCCAGAGAACGAAACAGCTACCACCGCCAGGGATGAAGGCCATGACAGCTCGCTCAGCGGAGCACCATCTGCAACATAGGAGGATACCGCCAGTGTTAACAGGGTGGAGCTGTACACAGATCAGATGGCAAACCGCAGTCACACAGGAAATTAAAAACTAAACCGAGATGAAGGTGATCATTATACACAGAGATGATTTGTGACCGTTTAATTTGCAGCGGCGAAAGAAGCACATGACTCATAATTATCATTGTCTTCTGCTGCCTATTCACCGCTAGAATCTGTGACTCTGAACAGAAATCAGGTTCCTGTGGCTTAATTATAGTGGTTACTATCCGCTCTGAGTCATTGAGGCAAAGAGTTTCATTTCACCCACAAACACAACGACTCCCTCTGGATAATAATTTAATAAAGCAGCAGCAGAGAAGGTGTAGAGGGTCACTCTGTCTCAGCGTAAACAACTAATGAATGAAAATGCTTACTGTGAATCTATAATCTGCTTTTCATTTTCTGAAATGCCCTGCAAAATCGCCCTCACAGCAACGATTCCAAATACAACCAATAATGTATTTAATTGGAGCAACTGTTTGAGTGCACAGCATTTTGAAAAAGTCAACTTTAGTGTACCAAAGTGCTTTGTGTGGCAATAAACAGAGACTACACATATGCTTATTGTTGGTGTGTGTGTGCGTACTTATTTCTCCTTGTGTGTACTTATTATTCACCATCTGTCAGTCTTCTGTGTGCATATCTGCAGCACACACACATTTTATTTTAGCCTGTAGAAGCTGAGGACATTCACAAAATCAGACAAAAGACATATTTTGAAATCTTCAGCTTGGACCGATGAAAGAGAGATTTAAATTTTCACTGAACGCATGGATTCCATTACTATCCTATCCTTTAAACTTTCTTATTTTTAGATTTCATAATTAATCGGATCTATTTTGCCCATTGTGTCCACTAGGAGTTGTGGTGTGTGGTAAGTGATGCATGTGTGTGCGTAATCTTCCAGCTCACTGACGGAGGAGACTCAGCGGTCCTGACCCATTTGGCTGTGGGGAACACGCCGTTCCCGACCTGACAGCTCCCGTGGCCCAAACAGTACCGCTCCAACCAAAGCTTGACCCGAGGTCACAGCCACAAAGCCACATTCACACACACACGCACACACACACACATTGGTAGAAAACGAAAACAGACAGGCACAAGGCATGCAGGCGCTTACTTGAAGCCTGGTTTTAGCACTACACCATGTGTGTGTTTGGGCTCTGACCCACCAACCCATCACCATGGTAACAAACTTGCAGGCCAACATATATTAGTTGATTGCCATTTACGATGCAGCGAAGCTCTTGCCCCCTCTTTCTTTCCCCACTTTTGGAAGATAGATTCCTGTAATATGCTGTGACAGCTTGTGTGTGTGTGTGTGTGTGTGTGTGTGTGTGTGTGTGTGTGTGTGTGTGTGTGTGTGTGTGTGTGTGTGTGTGTGTGTGTGTGTGTGTGTGTGTGTGTGTGTGTGAGGAGGAAAAGAAGGAAAAGCTAACCCAAGCAGTGCCCTTTCTGGATCCACCACATACCACAACACAAAGCCGGAGTGGGTGGTGACGGGACACATTGTTTAGAGGCTGATAGGGGAAACAGAGATTCATATTCACATTAAAGAATCTAAACCAAATATTAGTAAAATGCATTATTCTCTGCCACTATACAGCTAAATTACCAGCCTTACAAAGGATATTTAGCACTTTACAAACAACTATTGAGCCATTTAATGGAACTTCAAAGGCATTGTTAAGCAATGTGCTGCACATGAGTAACCTTGGGGGTATTGATGAACTTTTGGACGGATGGATGTGAGGAAGGAGGATCGAGTAGAGACAAAGCACACAGACGGTGCCAGAAGCAGTGAGGCCACATGGTGAATAAGAGGCTCAGTGAAGGACGACGACATAAAACACACAAACACATGTCATGATGTGCAAGCCCTGGGGCTGATCAATTGCTCCGTTCCGGTCTGTCTTTGACAGTGTTATATCATTACTACACAGCATCTTTCTACTTGTCAGCAACGATCATCTCCTATCTCCTTTAAAAAAACACACATATTACTTTATATCCAGTTTTAATAGCAACAACATGCTACTTGAGGTAGTAGGTACGATCTCCCCTTGGGTGGTCAGTCCACACCACAAAACCTCATTCATCTTGATAAGCTGTCTGCCTTTAAAAGCTATCTAGCCTGAGGTTGAGGTAACTGGCCAATGTCAAGCCTCCACAGGCCCTGATGAAGGAGGTGGTGAACACAGGCTCTGAACAGTGGACCAACCTTTTACTTTTCCACAGGTAATGGAGGGTTCATGGGAATTGGGGGTCCACTGTTTGCTGTAAAGTAGTAACAGGGGCCATTTGTCCTTCTACATTTGGAGCAAGAGCTGCGTTTGAATTAATAAGATCCATATGTACTGTACGTACATAGGGCCCTGACAATAATATACAGCACCAGCTCTTGTAAGTATCTCTAAGCGAGGGTTCGGTTTGAAAATACCGTTGTGTTAAAACAACGCGAGGAGCAGCATTGAGTGTGTTGTTTCAAGCACCAGTGAGACTATTGCGCAACCTTCTTTCAACCCTCACCAACAGCCATATGCTTTTGGTATTAACACCAATACAAGCAGCTAAAACAAGATCTTTCTCAATATTCTGACCTCAGGCGACTGCTACTTTGAATCGAGGGTGTACAAGTACCTTGTACGCAGCTTACAAGTATTTACAAGTGCATAAATGCCTGAGTGAAGTCTTCAGGGCAGGTTGGGGAATCCCCCTAAAGATTTGGAGAGAGTGGCAATTCACGATTTTGCTTCTCTGCTCATCTCTTTCCCCACCATGAACAGTTTCAAAATGGACAAATATGGAAAGCCAAAAATCCTAATGTTCCGCAATTGTTTATGATTTTGCAGCTGCACTCATAAAATGTCTATGTTGCATGTAGTTTAAATTACAGCAGACCAGAATGTTGTTTTCTACCACCAGAAAGTTGAATATGGTCCTCAAGAGTAAATCGCTGGCACTATTTTAAGTGCGACATTTGAAGAATTCATCTCTCACTCTCTCTGAAGAACTGTGAGAAAGCGACAACCGAGGCTCCTCCATAAATATTTGAGAAGCACACATTACTTCACCAGCTGCACGGCGAAATGAAAATAAAGCACTTAAAGCCGGGCTCAAAGCGGCTTTATTAAAAAGCAGTGTTCAGTACTGGAGGAAGATGAGCCATGTCCTGACAAACGGAAGAGAGTCATGAAGGCACCGAGCCCCCTCCACAGCTCAGGTCGACAATGAGGACGACGCCGAGGGACGGAGGGAGGAAGAGCGCTGTGGGTGTAAGGAGGATGAATGAATGAAAGAGGTTGCTATTGACATTTGATTTCCCCAAAAGTGAGACTTGCTTCATTAAGCATGCCTTTGCACTCCGGATCGGTTTCACTCCACTAACCCATGACCATTGGTCTGGGCAATGTATCCATATCATGTCGATATTGTGGGATGAGATTAGATATCATTTTAAATGTTAGATATCATAATATGGCACAAGTGTTTAAGGCTAAATGCAATTTTCTGTTGTGTTATTTGCTTTTCCCACTTAGTTACCCTCGCTTGTGCTGCTTGTGCTGTCAGATTATGACACACACTGTAATAAATACCCTGCCGAGTAGACAGATGCACATTTCAAGTCACCAGTTTCAGAAAAGATTAGCGTGTCCTTAGGCACAGAGCAAGCGCTGATAAAGTATGTTTCTAAACAATCGACGAAATAAGAGCCATAAAAAAAAAAATGCATTAGCATCTCCTGCTGAAACACCACACACACACAATGACAGAAAGGGATAAACAGTGAGAGAGAGGAGGAGGAGGACCAGGAATAATCAAATTCAATGGAGTGTGTGTGTGTTCATGCTCGAGCTACAAAGCATCAGTTGTCAGTTCCGATACTGTGCTCCTGAAACACTACTCTGATACAAACACGCCCCCATACCACTACGGCAACGTGACGTCAACCTCTTCACACTTCACACCTTCACACCTCTTCGCCCAATAAGCCGCCCAGCTGCAACACTAACCCCGTGCACAAACAGGTTAAATCTATCAAAACAGGCAGTCTCCACTTCACCCGTTCAGGAGACTTACCAGCCACAATGCTGCGTGCACTTCAGTCTCCACCGCATCAACTGGTTTTGCTGGGAGGCTGTCAGCTGTGTGTCAATGGCATACTCATTGCAAACCCGGCATAATGTTAGCGAGTGTCAGCTCTAGAGAGAGCACGTGTGATGATGAAGTTATTAGTAATGTTATAGCTGTGGACGTCCCAGTACAGTGTTTGTACACAATAATAATAAATGCCACAACTCCTCAAGACCTGTGAGGAGACCCAAGTTATCAGTGCATTGCCAATTGATTATTAAAATGAAGAGGGTGACAACAACTCCGGCGCACTTATGGTAGACTGACCTTTAAGGTGAACACAGGTATTCTCTTTTATGTGACAAGCTACACCTCTGGGTTTTGCTCAGTGTTTAACGAATAGTACGGTTAAACAGTTATTTATTAACATCCCTACTGCAAAGCACTGTGCTCAGTTTGTTTCAGGACGATACAATGCTGATGTCAGCAACAGCATCATGTTGTATATTTAATTTGTAAGATAATGAGTAACATCTGATGAAAATAAAACATGATTTCAAAGTCATTGTTAGAACTGTAATGGTATTATTGAGTACCAATATCGGTACTGTGTATCGGAAAGTACTCAGATGTAAGAACTTATATTTGATCGAATAAAAGTGGTATCAATGAATCCCTAGTCCATGCATGTATGTACGAGATAACAATTTAGTGTGTTAGGCACAGTCACTGAGCTTTTCATGTTAGATCATAAATAAAGCATGCACGGGCGAGGTGGGGCTTTCTGTTGCTGTGCAGCTGAAGCAACTGAACGTAAGGTCTACAGCTGCTGGGATACCTACTACCTGGTATACACGATAGTGCTCATCATGCATTCAACAAATCTGTTTCAGATGGAGACATGCAGGAGAGGTAGCGAGGACAAAGCGAGCAAGGAAGGCTGTAGAGAGAAAAGAGGGAGTCATACTAAAATGCCTCCCACACTAGTTTCAAGGCCAGGGCCGAGCCATGTGTTCACATTCCCATACAAGCATAAGAACTTGAACCCACACAGAAAACCCAGTCAAGGTGTTGAACTGGGCTGCAAAGCGTTGGCGTTTCCGTGGTAACTGAGAGCAATGGCCTGCTGTTCCCCGAGTCCACGGAGAGGAGCTCGAACACACCACAGGTAATGTTGTATGCTTTGACACAGACTGCAGAACAGAAGTGTTTCTCCCTGTGAGTTCTCATCTCCCATCAGCAATCTGTCCCTTCTCAGTGGTTGTATGGTTGCATGGATGTACACACACTGCTTCTTGTTTTTTGACCATGAGATCAAGTACTGACAGTGGTGCAGGGTGGGCAGTGAGCCAAACTGCACACCACTGCAATCAAACTGTCTTGAAAAGGAGTGAAGCGGAGAAAATGAAGGGGAAAAGTAGAGGGTGAGATACAGTTTCAACTGCAGGTAGTATTTAATAAACTGGATACAAATAGATACATATATTACGCAGCTATTGTGTTATGTAAAAGTCTCAATTTGATGTGTGGTCAGTGGCCACAGACCGAGCTTTGTGTCCGTTATGAAGGCTGCGTTGACTTAGAAACATGACCAAGCTGCAAAAAGACTGAGAAGTTTTAGTCTGTGGAGGCTATGCAACAGGAGGCAAGCTGCTGACCTTATTTACCCACTGAATTGCCCTTCCACCTCCCCTCAATGCATCCTAATGGGTAAATATAACACACAGACCGAGAGCAGCTACAGCCCGACATCTCTCTGAGCATGCGTTTAAATTCAGGACAGTGCTGCAGGGGCAAACAAGCTCCTCCATCTGCCCTGCACCAAGTGGCTTCCAACAAAAACACAAGCACAACTGATGTAGGACGAATGGTGTGGAAGTGCATGGTTACAGCAGACAGGATAGATAGAGACAGGAGAGAAGAGTGACCGAGAAGAGTGACCTTTTGGTTTAGATTTACAGGTCGTCAGAGGGCAGCAGGAGCAGAGCCAAAGAATTTACATATACTATATAAACTCAACGTACACACACATGCAGAAAACCTCAGTAATGATATGTGACTGGAAGCTGCTGGATGAGAGGTGCAGCCTCCAACAGGAAAAGAATGAAAACAATTAGTTTACAGCTGAATAGAAATTCCAGTTGCAGGTAATTGACAGAGAGCTGCCGTGCGGTACATAAGCCAAGCTAAATATTGATTTACCACTGCTCTTGTGCGTGTGTAAATAAAATGCATAAGGACAATTGTCACGGATCAATTGTTGGCTCAAGTGCTGAGCTCATCTTTGATGTCAAGATGTAACTTGAACACCTGTTTTAAAAGACTTGTTCTATATGTATCAGCATCTAGGGGTGCAAAGTGGCTAGAGTTAGTCCTTTTTTTTCTCCAATGGAAGAGCTAGTGGGGCTGCATTGAAGGAGAGAAAGACGTCGGACACCAAGCCTCTATTACAGGCTGCATCTGAGGAGATCTCATGTGTCCGGACAGTGAGAGGGAGAGAAAATGCTCTTGAGAAAGGAAATGAATTAGAGCTAGAGCAGAGCCTGCAAAGTAAAAAAAAAAAGAAAATTGTGATGAGGGAGGGCTGAGCATATGAGCTGGAGAGGAGGAAGCACACATGTGGACACATATGTCAGTCGCCAGTTGGCAGCAAAAGGAGCAGCATGACACGGCTAATGGCAGGGTCCTGTATCCTCCATCCGTTTACTTCCTCTCTGCAGTTCTCCAGTCAGGCTCTATGTGAATGAATGCAGATGGCAGGGCGACGCGCTGGCCCTGCAGAGAGCCATGATAACTGTCATTAACTGGGAGTGAGAGCCCAGGAGGACCACCATGGATCAGCATTACAGGCCTGTCATGTCCGTCCCCTGACAGCCCGGGCAAGGGCACACTTGGTGGAAAGAAAAGGTCTGAGTATCCCCTCTGCCTCTGATGGACACCATTTTTAGTTAATTGCACAGATCGACTAACTACACGCCGGGGGAACTGTAATATTTAACATCAATAATTCATTTATTTGAGAGACAGTTCATTAATGTAATAGATCATTGCAGAGGAGACTGGCCTCTACGCTGCATTTTGCAGTGAGGGCTGTTGGGTCAGATTTTGAGGGAAATCTGCTGAATTTGGTTGCTCATTATACAGCACTAAAGGAATCAGATTTACTGTTCCTTCTGTAAAAAGAAGACCAAAGCTTCTCACAGTTTATCACGCTGGAAAACACACAGCTCAATGAAAATATATTTATCCTCTTGGGTCAAGTGGAGGAAGGAAACTTGACTGAGAATTCAAGGATCCTATTTGCAACAGGAAGCAACACAGCTTACAGGAAATAGAAGATGAGGACCAGCTCTGGCGAACCCATGAGATAGGTGCAATCGTGACTGATGCAGTCAGTTAAATCAGTGGTAAAAAAACGTGTGATACCTTGTGATACCTCAATCAGCCTCGTACTTTTCTTGTTATTGGTAGACTTTGTTGAAATGTTTTATCATTCATTTGGACATGAGTACACAATTCCCTTACCAATTTGGTTAAATGACCAGACACTAAACTATATTTAATATAAGCTCTGAACTCCTGATTCAACAACTCTTCTTAAAATGTTCAGTTATTGTTTCGATATTGACTTACATAAAGGCCTTATAGGCTGAAACAATGTTACCTGTAAATAGTGTCATCTCTGACAAAAGCATCTGCACACGGACCTGACAGAACACAGCTCTGCAGTGCAAACACACTCCAGGGAGGAGTGGCTGTGCCCCGTGTGTGTTTGGCCTCTGGCTAATGA
This sequence comes from Cottus gobio, assembly GCA_023566465.1. Classification (NCBI taxonomy): domain Eukaryota; kingdom Metazoa; phylum Chordata; class Actinopteri; order Perciformes; family Cottidae; genus Cottus; species Cottus gobio. Next base: position 11,246,981 of record CM042232.1, on the reverse strand, counting down.
ACACAAATTAGATGCATGTGCAAACCTTATGCAGACAGAAATATGCACTAGGAATGACATTTCAGCCCGAGTCTCATGATGCAGACAAAGGCTGTGTGTGTGTTTGTGTGTGTGTGTGTGTGTGTGTGTGTGTGTGTGTGTGTGTAAAGAAAAAAATACCTGAGACAAAACAGGTTTGTGTGAGATATGCTGGCAGACGTGCACTCCTTTTCCTCCCATAATCTTACATTTTGCTGTTGCTATTGTTGAGCACATACTCCCACTCTGACACACATGCAGTGAATTCACGCAGTCACACTTTTCAACCGAATGTCTTCCACCTGTCCAACCAATTTGAAGCGGTCCTGTTGAACACAACAAACACACCTGCGTCTGCTTTCCCCTCCTGTTATCATAAAGCATCCCTAAAATCAGTCCACCACAACTGTTTCATAATAGTATCTATGCAAAAAGCTCTCAGAGTACTCTTGCATTTAAATTCAACAAGACATTATACTTAGTGGCAAATTAAATACTGCATGAAACCCATTAAGCATGCAATTGCACAAACACACACATACACACAAAGTATGACACCAAGGAAACCGACAACCCCCTCATCATAACACAGAGAGCACATATGAGGAAACGTACTGTAGATGGTGCCCCTTAACTGCTTATATCCACTTCATTCTTATTTTAGTTCCCCCAGAGTCTGACTTATGTAACTAAAGTGCTTGGATACACATGGAGAGGAGAATAATCAAATAGTCAGCCGTAGCTGGCTTGTACTGACCGAGTCAGTGGGAGGAGCTCGGAGAGCAAGTCAATACGACATGTTTAACATCTTTCCTCTCTGATATCAGTACCACCTTGGTTTTAGCCTGCAGTGGTGTTGCCATGTGTATCTGAGGGCACGTGTCAAGCTTTCCCGCATGTTGAAAGTGCATTAGGCATTATGCTGTAAGTGTGTGCGAGTGACAGAAAACCGGTGTGTTGCGTCTCCGTCCGTAACGTGCACACACTAGCTGCCACTGCCACCTCCAGGGCACCAGAGGAGACTGCTGAAAGACAGTCTCCCACAGTTGCTGCATTGTCAGCTTGTTGGTGTACCGGTGCTGCCTTCCAGGTCAGTCCGACTTCTGTTTGCCCTGACAGTAAAGCGATGCATATCAATTTCTGCTTTTAAAATAGCTACCACACACACTTGCACATCTGCTCCCTGATGGGAGAGCTCTCCGAGGTGCTGAAGTAGTAAGGCAGGTGCGTGTTGCAGTTGTCACTGGTGCAGAATGCCACAAATACACCTAACTTTCCCCCTGGCCGCGCACAAACCAAACCCCAGCATGTGAGGGCCGCGACGGTCAGGAGATCAAAAATGCTTCAACGGTGTGTCCGTCCCTGCTGATGGTTTACATAATGCCTTGCAATGTGAAGACTGACCTGGCCCTATAGTTGTTTTCTTCTGTCTCGGCGTGAGTGACCGTTTGTGTGAGTGTGTGCAGACGTAGAGCACACCATGTTCTTACATAGCCCTGAGCGTAGCAAGGAAGTGCAGCTGTGGAGGGCGGCTTGAGAACTGCTGGAATTTGTGTTTGTAACTTTACGTGTGCTATCGACTCCTCAGCCAATATATTTGGCAAGTAGAGCTGATTGTATGTTGTGTGTCCCTCCCCTGTAAGGGACTCTAGCGTTTCTCGGCCCTTCGCGCTGGGCCGCCTCACACGCCCCCCTCCATCGCCTAGGCAACATCGATTCTCACTGCAATTATGAGGAAGGAACAGGACCGTTAGTGAGGTGCCGCTCTAATGAGAAATGTAGATCATTATGACAGGGGAGTGACGATCCAGAGCCCGCCCTCTTTACATACAAGCTTCATGTACATGCCTACTCATGCCCCACCCTCCTCCCAAAACTAAACAATCTCAATGCATGTGCTGATTCCACCCTGACCTGTCACCGAGGCTATTCATTCAGCTGCTGTCATCTGAAGAGAGGAAATATGAGTGTTTCACTGCACATCTCCTTCAGGAAGAAAATACAGAGACCATTAAATCCGAAGGTGCCCCAGAAGAGCCACAGTTAGCATGCATTTTACCCGTAATTCAGCTGGGAACCATTTATCCTGTTTCAAATTAAAAGATTGCACTCCCCTGGTAGGCTTGTATCATATTTCACTGCACAGAACCAGGGATAGCCAGCTCAGCACCCACTACACATTCCACACCAAGAAGTGCTTCCGTCATGGTTTTCCAAATACCTAAACCATTCTGTGGTTCTCCTTGCATTGTATTTTAAAGTAGAGCAGAGAATAGGTCAGTCATTATTTAAGAACAAATCCATCATCCTTCAAATCCTGTCATATCAATGTACTATATTAGGGATGTGGGGATTAACCTATTAATCTGTGTTATTGTAGCATCCAAAAACACTCAGTGTGATGGTAAAAGCGTAGACGTATCCTCTTGTCACTTGTCTTTCTATAGCGCTTCACAAAATAAAACTGTATGTCTGTTGACAGTCAAAATTGTCTCCATAATGTCTTACAACGTCAGCACAGCAACTTCCAAAAAAGCACAGGAACAGCATACCTCCTGAAAATAACCTACTTTAATTTAAATGGAAGCACCTTTTAGTGTCACATTCAGGGGGGAAAACAGAGAAGAGCAGAAGTGCAACGAAGGAGAACTGGGGAGTCATAAGAAGATATATGTGGGTGGAATAATTGGACCAAGAGGGATCACTGAGAGTGTGCGGTATGGGGAGGACAGATAAGAGCCTAAAACTTGAGAGCCCCTGGACTCAACATCATTTGTATGCCCAGCACACTGCGCTCAGTTCAGGGACTCTCTCAGTCCTGTTTACACTTGCACACAGTTATTTAATCTGCTCTAATTCAAGCCCTCACGCAGGACAGCCATGACTTCCTGCTCGGTGGTCCCAAAGCACTGCAGCACCACCTGGGTTCTCCTTCCCATCACCCCGACACCCGAAGGATGATTTAACACTGCATCCAAACGGGAACCGCAAAAGAACCGCAACCTCAAGCAGTACAGCCATACACCTCCATCAGCAGGTCACCTCTGTAACATTGTACACCATGGTCATAGCACACAGTACTCCGCTGCAGGGACGTGTGTGTAGGACTGTATGCAGAATCTATGCAGACACAACATTTAACCCTCTTGTAACCAAGCGGTAAGGGACTGATTGGATGTCAACCCTCCATACCTGAGCTAATCTTATGATGTTTAGACTCACTGTATGATGATGATGTTATGAAAATGATGCAGCTGCCTGTGACAGAAAAATACTATATATAGCACCAAGACACAGTGTATGGCCTTGCATCCAAACACCAGCTCAGCTGGATCATGAAGACACATAGATCACTAGCAGGTCTGCAGCAAATGGATAAACGCCCTCATCCAAGCAGCATTCGTCAGTTTGACCCTTACCTGTATCAAAGTGGGAGCTGAAGGCGAAACTGGGGTTGAAAAAAGCCGAAGACATGACAATCACATGTAGGGCAAAGACCATCCTCCCCGATGCGTTGCAGAAGCAGCAAAAGCCTAAACACAAAAAAAGGTCAAGAATAAATTCCTGACTTTGCTTTAGAGATTGAAGTAAACTGTAATGGAAGCGGTAATGCGCAGCATTTTATTCCATCACACCTCACAGAGAGCACCCCGAAAATCCTGCTCCACCTTCAGCTCGAAGAGAATCGGAGACAGATGTTGACAGTCATTTCACATCTGTTAGGTTACTCGCATGTCACAACAAGATCCCGTTCATTTGACTGCTATTCTGCACACGTTTCGTGTAGCCTACCTACTCGGTCGCCCGTTATTTACACCAATTTCACACACTGAAAAATCTTGACCGCTCCAAACATTTGATTTCCCATTTGTGTTCCTTCCAGAATAAACTGGTGACTCCTTGTGCTACATGTCACAGGCCGTGTTAGGGGAGCGCAGCTGGTTCCTCTTCAAAAAGATGCGTGGGTCAGCGATGCGCATTTGGGTTTCAGCCTCGGTCCAGAAAGAATGAGCGACATCTTGCACCAGTGTCAAGCAAAAAATAGTATACAAGCACGTTCTGTTTAGAGCCTTCAAAATAAAATTGTATTTAGGTAAAGGAAGATTGTTTGCCTTTTATTTTGAAGCAGAAAATTACGTAGTGCATCGGCTTTCTCGGTCACACTTGACGCAGCCATTTCCCTGAGGAATCCTGCAAGTGAGCGTGCGCGCGTGCGTGTGGCGTGTTTAACTTGTGTTTTAATGTAAATCTTTCCACTCTGACATCATGAAACATCCTCTCTTGACCTCCCACCAGGTTCCTCCAAAGAGGTTCACAGACAGAGCGGCCCACAAACAGCCGGTTGTGGGACAGCATGGTGGGCTTCTGCGACTCTGGAGCGCAGTTGAAGAGTCTGCTGAGCCCGATTGTTCTGTCACTGGCACGTAATGCCTTCAGGAACAAGGAGCGAGCAGAGTTGTACATTTTATCTCAAAGAACATTATCGAGAATCAGTGGGAGGACAACTGGAGGAGACATGCTGGGTGTCACCTGCCTAGGAAAGTAGCAGAAGTGGACACGTGAGGAAAGGCAGGCAGCGCAGGCCTCACATTTAGAGGCTGAATGCATACATGTGCACGTTTGAGTTGTGTTGCTTTAGTGATATTCCCTTTTGATCATGCTAATTATGAGACTTGACTATTTATTTTGATGGGCTTGTTCAGGAGATGTGTGCAAATTTAAACTGACTCCAAAGACCCAGATGTTGGAGTATGTCTGCATTCTTCAGACATAAACAATATTCATATAAATATAGTCAAACTGAGCGTTGCATTTGCTACATTACATTAAAAGCTAAACTTCCTCCGCCTCATCTCTCCCTTTTGTATTCCCTCCCTCACATACACAATCCTATTGGCCCTCTGCTGGCTGTTTGCAGTAGAGCAGTCAAAGTCATGTGAGATTGTAATGAAGCATCAACGGAAAAATGAACTTTTCCCAATTACTATTCATATAAGGAATGTATATATGTATGTATTTCAATTCTTAATTAAGGTAATTGCATAAAATCACTCAAGTCTGTAACTACATTTTGTGCAGGTATTTCTTAGATGAAACATTTCTTAGTTTTACTTCACACAACCGATGATGATAAAATAAAGGAAATGAGGTGTTGCTATTATTTTGAATGCACACTAGAGAGAAGCACTGGATTACTATTAGAAAGGCTCAGAGGGAACTCTGACTGATTAGAAATGTTTTAAGAAACGCATGGAACACACACACACACACACACACACACAAACACAGACACACAAACACATGAACATAAATAATAGTGATCCTAGATTTCAGCAGAAGTCATGGCTCATGTTTCAACTCTCTCATCTGCAGGATGCACCTGCTGGCCTCCTGTCTTTATTTAACTTCATGTAAATGAAGAGGTTGAGTCTCAGTTCTCTGTAAACCCCCCTTGACTGGAAACACACTGATGTTGCAAATTATTATCAATTGCTTTTTTACACGTATTTTGTTGTACATGTGGAAAAAAAGCCAACGTTAAAATATTGCAACGGGACTCTCCTTTGACTTGTGAAAAAAGAAACCAAGTAATGTATAAATAAAAAAATATATAAAAAGGTGTGAGTGTGCCACGAATTCCAATCTTTGCAAACATGACTAAGTCACAATTGTTTTAGTACCAAACTGCAAACAGTTTTATCAGATCCTGACCTCACTTTTTTGGGAGGGGTTGGGGAAATCACCTACACTGATAATAATGCTGACTCATAACACAACTGTGAGAAACCATGCAGATTTAAGCAAAGCTCCTCCTCCCGTCAGTCACTCTCAGTTTCAGTGTTGTATTTAATTGCTCCTCCAGCACCTCCTCTCCTCATCCTCCAAACCCTGTAATCTGTCAGCAGTGAGCTCACTTTCCAAGTCACAAGGCCATTCTCAGCGCCCACTGACACCATGCTGGTGACCCTCTGCTCTCTCATCACTGCTCTCACATGTGAGGAGGCTGACTTACTGCAACTCTGCCCTCACGTTGGATTCATCAGTCTGTGTTTCTCTTGACTCCATGTCGTCTTGTTTCCAGGTGTGAGTGGTGTGACGGTGGTGAACCAGAAGCTTGTTGTGGCGGTGAGGAGAGGAGAGACAGCCACCATGGACTGTAACCTGGGGACTGTTACTGGCAGTAGTGCTCGCTGGTATAAACAGACTCCTGGAGGAGTTCCTCAGTTTGTGTTATATTTCCATCACAGCCACAGGTCTCCAAGCTATGGCTCTGGTTTCTCCTCTCCAAAGTTCACATCTACTCATCAGTCAACAACAGATTATCGTTTGATCATTACCAACATGGAGGAGGGAGACTCAGCAGTCTATTACTGTAACACATGGGACAGCTCTGTTAATCAGTACGTATCACAGTGATTTACACTGTGACAAAAACCTCTTCACCAAATACTTCTGCTTTTTGAGACTCTGACACATCTTGACTGGGAGGGAAGTCATCAGTCAATGCTTTCTGTAACTTATTGTATACAGTATATATAATAAATATATATTTTCCTTTTATTTTATTCTCAAAAACATTCTCAAAAATGTCCTAATAGTTATTTACAGTTTGCCATCTATTATTTAACTGAACGTGCTCCCTTTTGGTCAAATCATACATGACAATAATGATGCTTATCCCAGCTTTACAGGCCACACTCAGATGTACTTAACTAGTTCACCAAGTGACTATGATTGCTCAGACTCACATACATGCTTAGAATAAGTAGATTGCTTGATGCAATTACATGTCCTTCAATTAAATAAAGACAAGACAGAAATCATTTGGCAACACAGAGAAAATAATAAAATGGATTTCCCACCTTGACCAAAGTTAGAAATCTTAATAGACTCAGATCTGAGCTTCAGCAGCCACATCAATGCAATAACTGAATCAGTATTAAATCATCTTAAACGAAGAACAAGAATAAGATGACTCATTGGAGGAAAACGTATGAAAGAAAACAAAGTGCTTACTGAACTTCTTTACATGAGGAATCACATTTAACATAAAACTATTTACCTACTTTGGAATACTTTGTTTTCTATGAGCAGGTCGAAATAGAAAAATAAAAGAATTAATTAATGTGACAGCATGAATGGATTTTTTTCTCAAATGACAATAGCAGACTTCCAAAAGCAATATGGACAACATTTTAATCAATAGAATTTATGAAAAGTGTATGATGTGAAAGCGATACATATGATGTTGATTAATGTGTGAAAACTGGTTTAGTTGAAGCTCCTCCTCCTCCACGTCTCCTCAGTGTCTTTATAAGCTTCAGAGTCTCTTCTCCTCACACTCCAACCTGCTCACCTCTCAGCTGTACAGTGAGGAATGTTTACGCCACACAGCGACAACATGCTGGGGATCCTCTGCTCTCTCATCACTGCTCTAACATGTAAGATGTTCTTCTCTTTCATTTTATAGCCCATCATTTCACACAGACACCTCTCACCTTATTTCTCTCTGTGTGTTGACAGATGTTGATGCAGGGATAGTGCTGACTCAGACGCCTGCTGTCCACACAGTTTCTACAGGACAAGAGGTTGTTCTCAACTGCAACATTCAGAGAGATGATGGAAATTATGTCTATTGGTATAAACAGGTTCCTGGTGAAGCTCCTCAGTATGTTCTTAGATTTTACCAAAGTCACAGTTCACCCACCTTTGGATCAGGATTCTCCTCAGACCGGTTCAGCTCTAAATCCTCATCAAACATACATTACCAGTTCATCATAAAGCAGGCAGAGGCCGGAGACTCTGCTCAGTATTACTGTGGGACATGGGATGACCAAGCTGCTGCAGCTGTATCACAGTGGTTCACACTGTGACAAAAACCTCCACCAGAGACTCACTGCAGATGTTTTACATTTCTGAGCAAAATAGAAGCACTCAAATCAGACTGGACCAAAACACTGAAGGACATTAAATGAATGCATCCAACAATACAAGAGTGTCTGAAACAAGTCCAGCAGTGTTATGAAATGAAATCAGACGGATGAATTCAATGAGATGTTGACAGTGCGAGTTGGTCTCAGCTGGATGGTTCAGTTCCTCTCCCCTCGTTAGAGAGTCAGGAGGTTTTTGTACAGCCATGTGTACAAACTGAATCACTGTGGTATTCGGACCAGGAACCAAGCTGATTGTGACAAGTAAGTACTTTTTACTCATCATAAAACTGAATACATGTACTAATACTAATTCATATTAAGAGAAAATTATGATTTTTTTTGTTTCTATTTGTTAAAATATTTAACATGTTTTTCAATGATTCATTCTTTTGTTCATCAGCTTTGATACAATGCTGTTTTTTAACAGAGAGTTTAATGTTCTAAAATACTGTATTAAAGCACTTGAATTGTTTTATAACTAATATTACGTTTTTTTTCCAAAACTCATGACTCACTCTAACATTACAAAACTATTTCAGTTAAATTACATAATCTGTTAAGATTATCTGACGTAAAGAAATTATACAAAATTTCTGAGTTTGTGTTGTTAAATTACTAATCTTGTAAAATGTATTTTTAACACCATGATCACTGTATTTGTTGGCTTTTGAAAATAAATGTTTCCTTTGATGGTTAGATAGACTTCACCAAAGTCGGCTCTGTTTTACTGTAATTTCTCACAGTGACTGAAGAGGTTAAATTATAAACCAGATAACATTTTGTAAGACCAGACGAAGACCGTTTAAAATAGTTTTCATCATGAATGTTATATAGAAGCGGTCATCGTATTTCCAAGTTAGTGATTGATATACTCTGCTCATGTCGTAAGGTTATGATTTCTAAATGTTTCTATTTTCTTTGTTGCTTTATTTGTTCAGTTTGACTCTGGTCAACTAAACTAACAGACTATCTTTTACTGTCCAGCTGTTTCAAGAATGCCTTCGCTGTGTTTCAGGCTCCAGCCTCCCTCCTCCAGTCCTGACCGTCTTCCCTCCGTCCCGTGCTGAGCTCCAGTCCACTGAAGCCTCTCTGGCCTGTCTGTCCAGTCAGTCTGTGCCTTTTGCAGATGTGACCTGGTTGTCTGGAGGGAACCCAGTGAGCAGTGGGATCTCTACCAGCACCGCTGTTAAACAACCTGACCAGACTTTCCACATCAGCAGCTATCTGGCCGTCCAGACGTCAGACTGGAACGTGGACACGGTTTACACATGTAAAGTGTCTTTGGGCGCCCAGACTTCAGAGAAAACCATCAAGAAGTCCGACTGTCCAGCTGAACAACAGTAGAGGAGCAGAATGAGCGTTTAGCATCTGCTTCTTCTTTGTGCTGTTTGTTCATCGCTACCTTTACTTTTTAAACATGTGCATGCTTGTAATTGTGTTTCAGCTTTGCAAACAATACAACGTATTATGACTAATTCAATAAAAAGCATTGTGTAAAACCATATATTGTCTATTTCTCACTGACAATGGCATTTAAGAGGAGCAGGTGGTTCTTAGATACATTTTTGTCTCACTTTAATCATTAACTGCTGATGATTTAAATGAAAAATAAAGTAATTTAAGAAAATTACTTTTTTCTGGTCTAAAGCCTACCAGAGAGCAACATTAAACTAATATGTCTGTATCTGGTTTTAGTCGCTTGCAGTAGTTAAATCCAATAAAATGAACAAATGAAAGCAAGTTTTCATCCTCCGTCAGTGAAGCATCACCTCTCTACTCCACCCTCTCTTCCTTCCCAGGATGCACCGGTCGGCCTCCCCTCCTTATTTATAGCTCCATGTAAATGAAGAGTCCTGTCTGTTCTAAAGCGACTTATTCTTTGACCTCACCTAAACTTCATGGTCGCATCCTTAAAACATGTTTATTTATTATTTCAGTGACCACCACTGAACATGAGTTATGTAACATATTCATGAAATGTTGGATAGGTAGTTGGTTTGTTTGAGAAACAGAAATCAACATTCAGTTATTATGAAAGTTATTTTAAACTTGTGTTTTAATGTAAATCACTCCACTCTGACATCATCAAACATCCTCTCTTGACCTCCCACCAGGTTCCTCCAAAGAGGTTCATAGACAGAGCGGCCCACAAACAGCCGGTTGTGGGACAGCATGGTGGGCTTCTGCGACTCTGGAGCGCAGTTGAAGAGTCTGCTGAGCCCGATTGTTCTGTCACTGGCACGTAATGCCTTCAGGAACAAGGAGCGAGCAGAGTTGGATGTTTTATCTCAAAGAACATTATCGAGAATCAGTGGGAGGGCAACTGGAGGAGACATGCTGGGTGTCACCTGCCTAGGAAAGTAGCAGAAGTGGACATGGGAGGAAAGGCAGGCAGCGCAGGCCTCACATGGAAGAATAGAGTTTAAAAATGGATGCACATTTACGGGCTGCATGGATACATGTGCACGTTTGAATTGTGTTGATTTTGTGATATTCCCTTCAATCATGCTAATTATGTGAGACTTGACTATTTACTTTGATGGGCTTGTTCAGTAGATGTGTGCAAACTATATTCATTTAAACTGACTCCAAAGACCCAGATGTTGGAGTATGTCTGCATTCTTCAGACATAAACAATATTCATATAAATATAGTCAAACTGAGCGTTGCATTTGCTACATTACATTAAAAGCTAAACTTCCTCTGCCTCATCTCTCCCTTTTGTATTCCCTCCCTCACATACACAATCCTATTGGCCCTCTGCTGGCTGTTTGCAGTAGAGCAGTCAAAGTCATGTGAGATTGTAATGAAGCATCAACGGAAAAATGAACTTTTCCCAATTACTATTAATTTAGGAAATATATTTATTTATGTGTTTAAATTCTTAATTAAGGTAATTGCATAAAATCCCTCAAGTCTATAACTACATTATTTGCAGGTATTTCTTAGATGAAACATTTCTTAGTTTTACTTCACACAACCGATGATGATAAAATAAAGGAAATGAGGTGTTGCTATTATTTTGAATGCACACTAGAGAGCAGCACTGGATTACTATTAGAAAGGCTCAGAGGGAGCTCTTACTGATGTTAATTGTTTTAAGCTAGACACGGTAAACACACACACACACACATACACACACACACACACATGAACGTAAATAATAGTGATCCTAGATTTCAGCAGAAGTCATGGCTCATGTTTCAACTCTCTCATCTGCAGGATGCACCTGCTGGCCTCCTGTCTTTATTTAACTTCATGTAAATGAAGAGGTTGAGTCTCAGTTCTCTGTAAACCCCCTTGACTGGAAACACATTTTGAAATGATTATAAATTGCTTTTTTATATGTGTTTTGTTGTACATGTAGGAAAAGCCAACGTTAAAATCTTGCAACAGGACTCTCCATTGTCGTGTGAAAAAAGAGGATTTTTGTAAACTCCTACTAAAGCCAGGCTGTCAATATATAAACAATTGTGAGTGTGCCACGAATTCCAATCTTTGCAAACGGGACTAAGTCACAATTGTATTACTACAAAACTGCAATAAATGTGTTTAGATCCTGACCTCACATTTTTGGGAGGGGTTGGGGAAATCACCTACACTGATAATAATGCTGACTCATAACACAACTGTGAGAAACCATGCAGATTTAAGCAAAGCTCCTCCTCCCGTCAGTCACTCTCAGTTTCAGTGTTGTATTTAATTGCTCCTCCAGCACCTCCTCTCCTCATCCTCCAAACCCTGTAATCTGTCAGCAGTGAGCTCACTTTCCAAGTCACAAGGCCATTCTCAGCGCCCACTGACACCATGCTGGTGACCCTCTGCTCTCTCATCACTGCTCTCACATGTGAGGAGGCTGACTTACTGCAACTCTGCCCTCACATTGGATTCATCAGTCTGTGTTTCTCTTGACTCCATGTCGTCTTGTTTCCAGGTGTGAGTGGTGTGACGGTGGTGAACCAGAAGCTTGTTGTGGCGGTGAGGAGAGGAGAGACAGCCACCATGGACTGTAACCTGGGGACTGTTACTGGCAGTAGTGCTCGCTGGTATAAACAGACTCCTGGAGGAGTTCCTCAGTTTGTGTTACTATTCCATCACAGCCACAGGTCTCCAAGCTATGGCTCTGGTTTCTCCTCTCCAAAGTTCACATCTACTCATCAGTCAACAACAGATTATCATTTGATCATTACCAACATGGAAGAGGGAGACTCAGCAGTCTATTACTGTAACACATGGGACAGCTCTGTTAATCAGTGGGTATCACAGTGATTTACACTGTGACAAAAACCTCTTCACCAAATACTTCTGCTTTTTGAGACTCTGACACATCTTGACTGGGAGGGAAGTCATCAGTCAATGCTTTCTGTAACTTATTGTATACAGTATATATAATAAATATATATTTTCCTTTTATTTTATTCTCAAAAACATTCTCAAAAATGTCCTAATAGTTATTTACAGTTTGCCATCTATTATTTAACTGAACGTGCTCCCTTTTGGTCAAATCATACATGACAATAATGATGCTTATCCCAGCTTTACAGGCCACACTCAGATGTACTTAACTAGTTCACCAAGTGACTATGATTGCTCAGACTCACATACATGCTTAGAATAAGTAGATTGCTTGATGCAATTACATGTCCTTCAATTAAATAAAGACAAGACAGAAATCATTTGGCAACACAGAGAAAATAATAAAATGGATTTCCCACCTTGACCAAAGTTAGAAATCTTAATAGACTCAGATCTGAGCTTCAGCAGCCACATCAACGCAATAACTGAATCAGTATTAAATCATCTTAAACGAAGAACAAGAATAAGATGACTCATTGGAGGAAAACGTATGAAAGAAAACAAAGTGCTTACTGAACTTCTTTACATGAGGAATCACATTTAACATAAAACTATTTACCTACTTTGGAATACTTTGTTTTCTATGAGCAGGTCGAAATAGAAAAATAAAAGAATTAATTAATGTGACAGCATGAATGGATTTTTTTCTCAAATGACAATAGCAGACTTCCAAAAGCAATATGGACAACATTTTAATCAATAGAATTTATGAAAAGTGTATGATGTGAAAGCGATACATATGATGTTGATTAATGTGTGAAAACTGGTTTAGTTGAAGCTCCTCCTCCTCCACGTCTCCTCAGTGTCTTTATAAGCTTCAGAGTCTCTTCTCCTCACACTCCAACCTGCTCACCTCTCAGCTGTACAGTGAGGAATGTTTACGCCACACAGCGACAACATGCTGGGGATCCTCTGCTCTCTCATCACTGCTCTAACATGTAAGATGTTCTTCTCTTTCATTTTATAGCCCATCATTTCACACAGACACCTCTCACCTTATTTCTCTCTGTGTGTTGACAGATGTTGATGCAGGGATAGTGCTGACTCAGACGCCTGCTGTCCACACAGTTTCTACAGGACAAGAGGTTGTTCTCAACTGCAACATTCAGAGAGATGATGGAAAGTATGTCTATTGGTATAAACAGGTTCCTGGTGAAGCTCCTCAGTATGTTCTTAGATTTTACCAAAGTCACAGTTCACCCACCTTTGGATCAGGATTCTCCTCAGACCGGTTCAGCTCTAAATCCTCATCAAACATACATTACCAGTTCATCATAAAGCAGGCAGAGGCCGGAGACTCTGCTCAGTATTACTGTGTGACATGGGATGGCCAAGCTGCTGCAGCTGTATCACAGTGGTTCACACTGTGACAAAAACCTCCACCAGAGACTCACTACAGATGTTTTACATTTCTGAGCAAAATAGAAGCACTCAAATCAGACTGGACCAAAACACTGAAGGACATTAAATGAATGCATCCAACAATACAAGAGTGTCTGAAACAAGTCCAGCAGTGTTATGAAATGAAATCAGACGGATGAATTCAATGAGATGTTGACAGTGCGAGTTGGTCTCAGCTGGATGGTTCAGTTCCTCTCCCCTCGTTAGAGAGTCAGGAGGTTTTTGTACAGCCATGTGTACAAACTGAATCACTGTGGTATTCGGACCAGGAACCAAGCTGATTGTGACAAGTAAGTACTTTTTACTCATCATAAAACTGAATACATGTACTAATACTAATTCATATTAAGAGAAAATTATGATTTTTTTTGTTTCTATTTGTTAAAATATTTAACATGTTTTTCAATGATTCATTCTTTTGTTCATCAGCTTTGATACAATGCTGTTTTTTAACAGAGAGTTTAATGTTCTAAAATACTGTATTAAAGCACTTGAATTGTTTTATAACTAATATTACGGTTTTTTTCCAAAACTCATGACTCACTCTAACATTACAAAACTATTTCAGTTAAATTACATAATCTGTTAAGATTATCTGACGTAAAGAAATTATACAAAATTTCTGAGTTTGTGTTGTTAAATTACTAATCTTGTAAAATGTATTTTTAACACCATGATCACTGTATTTGTTGGCTTTTGAAAATAAATGTTTCCTTTGATGGTTAGATAGACTTCACCAAAGTCGGCTCTGTTTTACTGTAATTTCTCACAGTGACTGAAGAGGTTAAATTATAAACCAGATAACATTTTGTAAGACCAGACGAAGACCGTTTAAAATAGTTTTCATCATGAATGTTATATAGAAGCGGTCATCGTATTTCCAAGTTAGTGATTGATATACTCTGCTCATGTCGTAAGGTTATGATTTCTAAATGTTTCTATTTTCTAAATGCTTTATTTGTTCAGTTTGACTCTGGTCAACTAAACTAACAGACTATCTTTTACTGTCCAGCTGTTTCAAGAATGCCTTCGCTGTGTTTCAGGCTCCAGCCTCCCTCCTCCAGTCCTGACCGTCTTCCCTCCGTCCCGTGCTGAGCTCCAGTCCACTGAAGCCTCTCTGGCCTGTCTGTCCAGTCAGTCTGTGCCTTTTGCAGATGTGACCTGGTTGTCTGGAGGGAACCCAGTGAGCAGTGGGATCTCTACCAGCACCGCTGTTAAACAACCTGACCAGACTTTCCACATCAGCAGCTATCTGGCCGTCCAGACGTCAGACTGGAACGTGGACACGGTTTACACATGTAAAGTGTCTTTGGGCGCCCAGACTTCAGAGAAAACCATCAAGAAGTCCGACTGTCCAGCTGAACAACAGTAGAGGAGCAGAATGAGCGTTTAGCATCTGCTTCTTCTTTGTGCTGTTTGTTCATCGCTACCTTTACTTTTTAAACATGTGCATGCTTGTAATTGTGTTTCAGCTTTGCAAACAATACAACGTATTATGACTAATTCAATAAAAAGCATTGTGTAAAACCATATATTGTCTATTTCTCACTGACAATGGCATTTAAGAGGAGCAGGTGGTTCTTAGATACATTTTTGTCTCACTTTAATCATTAACTGCTGATGATTTAAATGAAAAATAAAGTAATTTAAGAAAATTACTTTTTGCTGGTCTAAAGCCTACCAGAGAGCAACATTAAACTAATATGTCTGTATCTGGTTTTAGTCGCTTGCAGTAGTTAAATCAAATAAAATGAACAAATGAAAGCAAGTTTTCATCCTCCGTCAGTGAAGCATCACCTCTCTACTCCACCCTCTCTTCCTTCCCAGGATGCACCTGTCGGCCTCCCCTCCTTATTTATAGCTCCATGTAAATGAAGAGTCCTGTCTGTTCTAAAGCGACTTATTCTTTGACCTCACCTAAACTTCATGGTCGCATCCTTAAAACATGTTTATTTATTATTTCAGTGACCACCACTGAACATGAGTTATGTAACATATTCATGAAATGTTGGATAGGTAGTTGGTTTGTTTGAGAAACAGAAATCAACATTCAGTTATTATGAAAGTTATTTTAAACTTGTGTTTTAATGTAAATCACTCCACTCTGACATCATCAAACATCCTCTCTTGACCTCCCACCAGGTTCCTCCAAAGAGGTTCATAGACAGAGCGGCCCACAAACAGCCGGTTGTGGGACAGCATGGTGGGCTTCTGCGACTCTGGAGCGCAGTTGAAGAGTCTGCTGAGCCCGATTGTTCTGTCACTGGCACGTAATGCCTTCAGGAACAAGGAGCGAGCAGAGTTGGATGTTTTATCTCAAAGAACATTATCGAGAATCAGTGGGAGGACAACTGGAGGAGACATGCTGGGTGTCACCTGCCTAGGAAAGTAGCAGAAGTGGACATGGGAGGAAAGGCAGGCAGCGCAGGCCTCACATGGAAGAATAGAGTTTAAAAATGGATGCACATTTACGGGCTGCATGGATACATGTGCACGTTTGAATTGTGTTGATTTTGTGATATTCCCTTCAATCATGCTAATTATGTGAGACTTGACTATTTACTTTGATGGGCTTGTTCAGTAGATGTGTGCAAACTATATTCATTTAAACTGACTCCAAAGACCCAGATGTTGGAGTATGTCTGCATTCTTCAGACATAAACAATATTCATATAAATATAGTCAAACTGAGCGTTGCATTTGCTACATTACATTAAAAGCTAAACTTCCTCTGCCTCATCTCTCCCTTTTGTATTCCCTCCCTCACATACACAATCCTATTGGCCCTCTGCTGGCTGTTTGCAGTAGAGCAGTCAAAGTCATGTGAGATTGTAATGAAGCATCAACGGAAAAATGAACTTTTCCCAATTACTATTAATTTAGGAAATATATTTATTTATGTGTTTAAATTCTTAATTAAGGTAATTGCATAAAATCCCTCAAGTCTATAACTACATTATTTGCAGGTATTTCTTAGATGAAACATTTCTTAGTTTTACTTCACACAACCGATGATGATAAAATAAAGGAAATGAGGTGTTGCTATTATTTTGAATGCACACTAGAGAGCAGCACTGGATTACTATTAGAAAGGCTCAGAGGGAGCTCTTACTGATGTTAATTGTTTTAAGCTAGACACGGTAAACACACACACACACACATACACACACACACACACATGAACGTAAATAATAGTGATCCTAGATTTCAGCAGAAGTCATGGCTCATGTTTCAACTCTCTCATCTGCAGGATGCACCTGCTGGCCTCCTGTCTTTATTTAACTTCATGTAAATGAAGAGGTTGAGTCTCAGTTCTCTGTAAACCCCCTTGACTGGAAACACATTTTGAAATGATTATAAATTGCTTTTTTATATGTGTTTTGTTGTACATGTAGGAAAAGCCAACGTTAAAATCTTGCAACAGGACTCTCCATTGTCGTGTGAAAAAAGAGGATTTTTGTAAACTCCTACTAAAGCCAGGCTGTCAATATATAAACAATTGTGAGTGTGCCACGAATTCCAATCTTTGCAAACAGGACTAAGTCACAATTGTATTACTACAAAACTGCAATAAATGTGTTTAGATCCTGACCTCACATTTTTGGGAGGGGTTGGGGAAATCACCTACACTGATAATAATGCTGACTCATAACACAACTGTGAGAAACCATGCAGATTTAAGCAAAGCTCCTCCTCCCGTCAGTCACTCTCAGTTTCAGTGTTGTATTTAATTGCTCCTCCAGCACCTCCTCTCCTCATCCTCCAAACCCTGTAATCTGTCAGCAGTGAGCTCACTTTCCAAGTCACAAGGCCATTCTCAGCGCCCACTGACACCATGCTGGTGACCCTCTGCTCTCTCATCACTGCTCTCACATGTGAGGAGGCTGACTTACTGCAACTCTGCCCTCACGTTGGATTCATCAGTCTGTGTTTCTCTTGACTCCATGTCGTCTTGTTTCCAGGTGTGAGTGGTGTGACGGTGGTGAACCAGAAGCTTGTTGTGGCGGTGAGGAGAGGAGAGACAGCCACCATGGACTGTAACCTGGGGACTGTTACTGGCAGTAGTGCTCGCTGGTATAAACAGACTCCTGGAGGAGTTCCTCAGTTTGTGTTACTATTCCATCACAGCCACAGCTCTCCAAGCTATGGCTCTGGTTTCTCCTCTCCAAAGTTCACATCTACTCATCAGTCAACAACAGATTATCGTTTGATCATTACCAACATGGAGGAGGGAGACTCAGCAGTCTATTACTGTAACACATGGGACAGCTCTGTTAATCAGTGGGTATCACAGTGATTTACACTGTTACAAAAACCTCTTCACCAAATACTTCTGCTTTTTGAGACTCTGACACATCTTGACTGGGAGGGAAGTCATCAGTCAATGCTTTCTGTAACTTATTGTATACAGTATATATAATAAATATATATTTTCCTTTTATTTTATTCTCAAAAACATTCTCAAAAATGTCCTAATAGTTATTTACAGTTTGCCATCTATTATTTAACTGAACGTGCTCCCTTTTGGTCAAATCATACATGACAATAATGATGCTTATCCCAGCTTTACAGGCCACACTCAGATGTACTTAACTAGTTCACCAAGTGACTATGATTGCTCAGACTCACATACATGCTTAGAATAAGTAGATTGCTTGATGCAATTACATGTCCTTCAATTAAATAAAGACAAGACAGAAATCATTTGGCAACACAGAGAAAATAATAAAATGGATTTCCCACCTTGACCAAAGTTAGAAATCTTAATAGACTCAGATCTGAGCTTCAGCAGCCACATCAACGCAATAACTGAATCAGTATTAAATCATCTTAAACGAAGAACAAGAATAAGATGACTCATTGGAGGAAAACGTATGAAAGAAAACAAAGTGCTTACTGAACTTCTTTACATGAGGAATCACATTTAACATAAAACTATTTACCTACTTTGGAATACTTTGTTTTCTATGAGCAGGTCGAAATAGAAAAATAAAAGAATTAATTAATGTGACAGCATGAATGGATTTTTTTCTCAAATGACAATGGCAGACTTCCAAAAGCAATATACGTTGGGGCTACTGTGGCTCAGTGGTTAGCAAGTCAGTCTTTCAATCAGAGGGTCGGTGGTTCAAACCCCGCCTCAGCCACTCCATGTCGTTGTGTCCTTGAGCAAGACACTTAACCCTAATTGCTCACCGTTGCTGTGTCTACGGTCTAATGTATATCATGTAAGTCGCTTTGGATAAAAGCGTCAGCTAAATGAAATGTAATGTAACATATGGACAACATTTTAATCAATAGAATTTATGAAAAGTGTATGATGTGAAAGCGATACATATGATGTTGATTAATGTGTGAAAACTGGTTTAGTTGAAGCTCCTCCTCCTCCACGTCTCCTCAGTGTCTTTATAAGCTTCAGAGTCTCTTCTCCTCACACTCCAACCTGCTCACCTCTCAGCTGTACAGTGAGGAATGTTTACGCCACACAGCGACAACATGCTGGGGATCCTCTGCTCTCTCATCACTGCTCTAACATGTAAGATGTTCTTCTCTTTCATTTTATAGCCCATCATTTCACACAGACACCTCTCACCTTATTTCTCTCTGTGTGTTGACAGATGTTGATGCAGTGATAGTGCTGACTCAGACGCCTGCTGTCCACACAGTTTCTACAGGACAAGAGGTTGTTCTCAACTGCAACATTCAGAGAGATGATGGAAATTATGTCTATTGGTATAAACAGGTTCCTGGTGAAGCTCCTCAGTATGTTCTTAGATTTTACCAAAGTCACAGTTCACCCACCTTTGGATCAGGATTCTCCTCAGACCGGTTCAGCTCTAAATCCTCATCAAACATACATTACCAGTTCATCATAAAGCAGGCAGAGGCCGGAGACTCTGCTCAGTATTACTGTGAGACATGGGATGACCAAGCTGCTGCAGCTGTATCACAGTGGTTCACACTGTGACAAAAACCTCCACCAGAGACTCACTACAGATGTTTTACATTTCTGAGCAAAATAGAAGCACTCAAATCAGACTGGACCAAAACACTGAAGGACATTAAATGAATGCATCCAACAATACAAGAGTGTCTGAAACAAGTCCAGCAGTGTTATGAAATGAAATCAGACGGATGAATTCAATGAGATGTTGACAGTGCGAGTTGGTCTCAGCTGGATGGTTCAGTTCCTCTCCCCTCGTTAGAGAGTCAGGAGGTTTTTGTACAGCCATGTGTACAAACTGAATCACTGTGGTATTCGGACCAGGAACCAAGCTGATTGTGACAAGTAAGTACTTTTTACTCATCATAAAACTGAATACATGTACTAATACTAATTCATATTAAGAGAAAATTATGATTTTTTTTGTTTCTATTTGTTAAAATATTTAACATGTTTTTCAATGATTCATTCTTTTGTTCATCAGCTTTGATACAATGCTGTTTTTTAACAGAGAGTTTAATGTTCTAAAATACTGTATTAAAGCACTTGAATTGTTTTATAACTAATATTACGGTTTTTTTCCAAAACTCATGACTCACTCTAACATTACAAAACTATTTCAGTTAAATTACATAATCTGTTAAGATTATCTGACGTAAAGAAATTATACAAAATTTCTGAGTTTGTGTTGTTAAATTACTAATCTTGTAAAATGTATTTTTAACACCATGATCACTGTATTTGTTGGCTTTTGAAAATAAATGTTTCCTTTGATGGTTAGATAGACTTCACCAAAGTCGGCTCTGTTTTACTGTAATTTCTCACAGTGACTGAAGAGGTTAAATTATAAACCAGATAACATTTTGTAAGACCAGACGAAGACCGTTTAAAATAGTTTTCATCATAAATGTTATATAGAAGCGGTCATCGTATTTCCAAGTTAGTGATTGATATACTCTGCTCATGTCGTAAGGTTATGATTTCTAAATGTTTCTATTTTCTTTGTTGCTTTATTTGTTCAGTTTGACTCTGGTCAACTAAACTAACAGACTATCTTTTACTGTCCAGCTGTTTCAAGAATGCCTTCGCTGTGTTTCAGGCTCCAGCCTCCCTCCTCCAGTCCTGACCGTCTTCCCTCCGTCCCGTGCTGAGCTCCAGTCCACTGAAGCCTCTCTGGCCTGTCTGTCCAGTCAGTCTGTGCCTCTTGCAGATGTGACCTGGTTGTCTGGAGGGAACCCAGTGAGCAGTGGGATCTCTACCAGCACCGCTGTTAAACAACCTGACCAGACTTTCCACATCAGCAGCTATCTGGCCGTCCAGACGTCAGACTGGAACGTGGACACGGTTTACACATGTAAAGTGTCTTTGGGCGCCCAGACTTCAGAGAAAACCATCAAGAAGTCCGACTGTCCAGCTGAACAACAGTAGAGGAGCAGAATGAGCGTTTAGCATCTGCTTCTTCTTTGTGCTGTTTGTTCATCGCCAGCTTTACTTTTAGAAAATGTGCATGCTTGTAATTGTGTTTAAGCTTTGCAAACAATACAACGTATTATGACTCGTTCAATAAAAAAGCGTTAAGTAAAACAATATATGTCTTGTCTTTTTCTCACTGACAGTGGCATTTATGGAGAAGCAGGTGGTTTGTAGATACATTTTTGTCTCACTTTAATCATTAATTGCTGATCTGATGTACAATAAAGTAAAAATAATACTAATTCAGTTATTGCGTTGATGTGGCTGCAGAAGCTCAGTCTATTAAGATTTTTGATTTTGGTCAAAAATTACTTTAATTATTTTCTCCTTTTTGCCATATGATTTATGTCTTGTCTTTATTTAATTGAAGGACATGTAATTGCATTAACCAATCTACTTATTCTAAGTGGAAGGGTGACATCATGATGTCACCACGTCATGATGATCTGCTGAGATGTAGAATCACTCATCTCCGATATGTTACATTACATTTCATTTAGCTGACGCTTTTATCCAAAGCGACTTACATGATATACAGTAGACCGTAGACACAGCAACGGTGAGCAATTAGGGTTAAGTGTCTTGCTCAAGGACACAACGACATGGACTGGCTGAGCCGGGGTTTGAACCACCGACCCTCTGATGACTGACTTGCTAACCACTGAGCCACAGTCGCCCCATATGTTACAATATGTGTAAGCAGTATTATATTATAAGCAAGGTGAAAAGTGTGCTACATGTTTATTTATCATCTCAACAAGAGGCATTTATATTTACTGTTAAATAGCAGGACTTTCAGGACAGTGTGATGATCATAATTTGTGTTTAAGTGGTTTGAATTTACATGTGAGCATATAAGTATGGCAAACTGTAGGAAATATGTGAGAATGCAATATATATAAAAGTTACAGAAAGCATTGACTGATGACTTCCCTCCCAGTCAAGATGTGTCAGAGTCTCAAAAAGCAGAAGTATTTGGTGAAGAGGTTTTTGTCACAGTGTAAATCACTGTGATACGTACTGATTAACAGAGCCGTCCCATGTGTTACAGTAATAGACTGCTGAGTCTCCCTCCTCCATGTTGGTAATGATCAAATGATAATCTGTTGTTGACTGATGAGTAGATGTGAACTTTGGAGAGGAGAAACCAGAGCCATAGCTTGGAGAGCTGTGGCTGTGATAGAATAGTAACACAAACTGAGGAACTCCTCCAGGAGTCTGTTTATACCAGTGAGCACTACTGCCAGTAACAGTCCCCAGGTTACAGTCCATGGTGGCTGTCTCTCCTCTCCTCACCGCCACAACAAGCTTCTGGTTCACCACCGTCACACCACTCACACCTGGAAACAAGACGACATGGAGTCAAGAGAAACACAGACTGATGAATCCAATGTGAGGGCAGAGTTGCAGTAAGTCAGCCTCCTCACATGTGAGAGCAGTGATGAGAGAGCAGAGGGTCACCAGCATGGTGTCAGTGGGCGCTGAGAATGGCCTTGTGACTTGGAAAGTGAGCTCACTGCTGACAGATTACAGGGTTTGGAGGATGAGGAGAGGAGGTGCTGGAGGAGCAATTAAATACAACACTGAAACTGAGAGTGACTGACGGGAGGAGGAGCTTTGCTTAAATCTGCATGATTTCTCACATGTATTGGTCCTTAATCTTCTGTGGAAGGACATATATTTCATTCATTCACTATAGTTAATTTAGATACTTTACAAAACACAATAATGTCATGATGCGAAAAAACCTTGCAGTATGATTTTTTTTTATTTTCAATTTCTAATTGATGGGATTTATTAATGAAAGGTTTTATTATTTTGAATCATTTAGCTTACATGTTTTTATGAATCAAGGATAGACATGTATTGCAAGATGTCATTTTGGGCTCTGCACACATAAATGTAATTTCACAGAAATTGTCTTTGATTGACAAATCATTAGATTTTAAAACATCAGTGTGTTTCTAGTCAGAGACAGTTCAGTCATACAGAGAGCTGACACTTCCATCCATCCATTATCTGAACCGCTTATCCTCTTTAGGGTCGCGGGGCGCTGGAGCCGATCCCAGCTGTCATTGAGCAAAGGCAGGGTACACCCTGGACAAGTCGCCAGTCTATCCAGGGCAAAATACAGATATTATACTTTAATGAAGCAATTTGATATTGATGCATTGTAAAAGAATATGAAATGAAAAAGAGTTTTAAAGACTCTCCTAGTTTATTTATTCCATTTAAACTCAGGGCAGCTGGCAGCAGGCGGTCCAACCACGGCTCCCTCTGTGTACATGTGAGTCACTTTAATCTCCAAACAATTTGTTCCCAATTGTTGGGACACATGTAGCAGCGACACTACCATTGTAACGTGTGTGTGATCGAGTAGCAAAAAGAAAAGCACTGTGTCCTACCACGGTTGAAAAATGCTCAATGTAGTTAATTTACAATGTATCAAATGTTGATAAGCTTGGAACTAATCTTTTTTAATGATCATTTGGGTAAATAACTGAAATACAAACAATGCTCACATATATATATATATATATATATATATATATATATATATATATATATATATATATATATATATGTTGAATCACAACTCTAGACTACCATTTCAGCTAGTTAGTATACTTAATATCCAGCTATCAGAGAGCAGCAGGATGACAGAGGAGATACATTGATTTAAGCTGCCACCTTGTGGTTAAAAGTGACCTTTTAGAGAGACAAAGATGAAAACAAAATTGGGGAGATTCAAAAATAATCTTTTTGACACCGAGCATGATCATGTGACCACTAGCATATTCACATATTTCAATCATCAATAAAACTATACAAACTAATCATCTAAACATATATAAACATATTAACTCTTGGTTGATACATCAGGTCTAAGGTATCTGTGGCCCTCTTCTCCTGGCTCTGATCAGTGGTGGCCCCTTGATAGTCCCCCTGTCAGAAGCCCTCATCTGAGCTCGCAGTGGAGACCTCAGACCGATGCTGGTGGGAGGCCTCTGTACGGGCCGCTGAGGCCGAGCGAACCTGCCGTCCTGGAGGTCGTCCACAAAACCCTCCACACTGCTTAACTTCGAGGTGAGCTTCCCCAGCTCGTCTTTTAGAGTGTTAAACTGCCTGTAGAGGTCTCCCAGGGCATCTGACAGAGGTAGGATCCTAAACACATGCAAAGACAGTTGGGAAAGTACAAATGAGTCAAATATTTGATTATTTGAATGACCAGTCAGTGTAGTGTTCCATAAGCTCACATCGGAAATAGGAACATTGTTTATACACAAAGCGTAACCAGGAGGAGAACTCCAATCGGCAACATGAACATGAAAGTCAGGACATTCTGTTAAGTAGAAACAGCCCCATCATCTGCAGGAAACATCAGGAAAACAGAAATAACGAAAGTCCCCTAAAAAAAGATTTTTGGCACAAATGTAAGATTGGACACTTTACTCAGGAATGCTCATTAACTCGCTGTTGGTATCACGTTCCAGAGACTAATCTCCAAAGGAAAGGGTCAACAACTTTATTAACATCTGCAGAAACACTGGCAGTGTTTTTGCCGTTTTCTGTTGGCACACTTTCCGTAGTGAGGTCATCAAAAGCACCAGAGTATTAATGAATCAAGTTACTGGCTCTGACAGATCCGTGGTCATGTGCAGAGCGAAGTTACATAATTCCTAATTTTGTACGACTACAAGGAACAATAAAATTCTCACTGATGTCATTGATGTTATTCTCGCTCTTACTCAACATTTGGACTTTATTTTTGCCTTCTTGTTCTCGTTTCCGCATGTACAATCAATGCAATTTACATTCAGAATCCAGTGTGACCCACCTGTTGTATTCTGGGAGGACAGACGCGTGGTCATTGATCAGCAGGTCTTTCACTTGGGTTAAAATGGCATATTTCCAGTTGTCCAGTACTTGGGTCAGATTGGAACAAGTCTTTCCGTTGGTGTGATCTGCTGAAGACAGACTTTTATAGTAGGAATAAAAGCCAGGTATTCACCTTGATCTCCAAACTAAATCTTCATTCAAGTGCTTCTAAAAAACGAAAGCTTTTGCTAATCATTTACAGATGGGAACATGTGGAGCATCGAGAGCGACGACACATCGTCCCTGACCTTTCGAGTCCCAACGTGAGCTTCCCTGGTTCCATTTCTGAGCTACGCATGTTAAGACCATGCATAGCAGGACCACAGTCCCCTTCATCATCATCTTCCTCGCCAAACAAAAACAGAAATATGAGATGGGTGCTGCTGAGAAACAAGTGTACAGGAAAGCAGTGGTGAATAAATATAGTTGCTCAAATGCTTGAGTACAATTGTATTTGACCCTCATCGTTACTTAAAATAATAAAAAATGTAAATAATAAAAACACATTTCAGGCGCATTATATACACAGCATTTGTTTCCAAAGAGAATTACTTTAACCTTACAATTTGATATTGTGTGTAGTGCCAATATACTGTCAGGACTTTTACTTTTGATGGAGTATTTTTAGATCTTGGTATTTCCACTTTCAATAGCAAAGAATGTGAGTACTTCTTCCAAGAAAGAGATGCCAGGAAAATTGGAAAAAATGGTAAGTAAGCTTCAGACACTTTCACTAAAAGAAAACTTCTTACACCTGGTGACCAAGTTAGAATTGCACTCATATTTAGCTGTACTGCAAATGATTAATCTTTTGTTTTACAAATAGATTCCGGCTGTCTTTTACTCGATTTTACCTTCACATAGATGTAATGTTATTTGGGTTTTACGATACCTTTCTGTGAAGTAGTGCCAGGGGTCTTTCCCGGTCACAGCAGCAGAACACACTCTGTGGTACGATCCTTCAACAGTGACACGCTGCTCCAACATGACCTGGTCAGCACTCTCTTATAACTGCCTCTCTCATCTCCCGGAGCCATTCCCCCACCTGCTCCCACCCACTTCAGTGATGCGGTAAAGACGGACTCTGTTTTTTTAACATGCATGCACACACACACACACACACACACACACACACACACACACACACACACACACCTAGCTGCTGCACACACAACGTTTCACTCAAGTCAAAGCTCCCCAAACACATGCACACACACAAATGCTTTCCAATTCAGTCTCCGATGTGTCTTACAGACTACATTGATAAATAACCCTGAATGGGAGGTCCTGATAATCCTCCATCTATCCTCAGATGTATTTTAGCTGCTGTGAGTGGTGTAAGGCAACTGCACTTCCTAAGGGCTCTAATCCTGAGAAGGTGTTTGATGTAGCAGTATGGCTCCATCATGGCATTCTTACTGCCGACTGTAATACAATCTGCTCAACATCTGGGCTATAACAGACCCAGCCAGCAACGGCCCCTTTAACTGTCAGGGATGATCAAAACACACACACACACACACACACACATAAAAAGCTATTGTATATACAGTCCACCACAGTCCATTAACTCCATTAATTTATCAATTTTCCACTAATCCACCCCTATTTCCACATAATGATTTATGTGGAAATAATATGACTGCTGATGGAGTACAGATCAATAATATTGACAGTGTTGGGCAGGAGAATGCAGCTGGACTCAGAAAAAAACAGAAAGATATCCATCACCAAAGTACATGTTACTTATTTTTTTAAATACCGGGCAAAGGGAGTGGCAACTTGACAGCTCTGATATGAAACACCTTTCGTCAAAAGAAATTCCAGCTCAGAGCTATTCCATTTGAAAGGTTGTTAACTCTGCTGCATCCTGCCGCTGATGTCTGCAGACAGTATTGATATATGGTATGCAGCGAAAAGGAATCTGACTGGGCAACGTCAACGTTAAACCCGTGAGGCAATGTACTGTATGCCGTGAGGATGAATTTCAGCCGTAAACCATACATCTTCACTGCTGAGTATACAGAACGAGTTGGATTCGAATCAAAGAGTGGGAACTAAATCTTCTTTAAAGGAAACAGCAGGATTTTAGAGATTTGTTACAAAACTAATCTGACACATCTGATAATCTATACTGTCAACAACCAGTCACAGTAAATTGTTTGGTTTCTAAATATGGACCATAATACTATCATATGTCTGTTTATCTGTTTATCTCTCTATCTATACAAGTACAAGTATTTTATTCTGGCTATAAGACTCCTTAACACGTCCTCCCCCACCATATATAATGTTTTTTTCTCTTCCTATGTAGAAAATTCGGACTACAATCTATATTTTGTTGTGCAACCATGTCGTACAATGACAAATAAACATTGTAACTATTTAACCTTTGAACGCATGCCCTTGTAAAGTAATGCATTCAAAACTTGGCCATAGTAAAATCATTAAGAAAAACAACCAAAAGTCAATGTACTTGCCCCTGTCATTGTATTGTTGTAGTATTATTGCTGAACATTTTTGCAACAGATAATGTTGTAGCTTGTCAAAGAAAAGCTAATTTGTA
Source organism: Cottus gobio (assembly GCA_023566465.1). NCBI lineage: Eukaryota > Metazoa > Chordata > Actinopteri > Perciformes > Cottidae > Cottus > Cottus gobio. The sequence continues at coordinate 11,219,410 of CM042232.1, read as the reverse complement.
CTGTTTTAATGTGTTGTATGTTGTGTTGCTGTAACAATGCATAGTTGTGAATGTAAATCCTCAATCTTCCCAGTAAACAGTAAAACTATAGACACATTTAGTGTAGTATAGCATCTACCTATAAAAATGGATATGAATAAAAGTACAAGTAACCAAGTAAATGTAGTTGCTTTTCACCTGTGTGTCTTTGTAGAGCAGTGAGTGTGTATGCACCTGCACACGTATTAATCTGCAATATCAAGAAGACAAAACTCTTGAAGACTTCTATACAGACTCAACAGAAAGTTATCTGAAGCTCCGTTTGTTTTTCTGTTGCTCCATGTTAATATGGAAACACATTTACAGTTATATTGTCCAGTTTCATCACAGCCCCATCTGGCTCCGTCTGCAGTCCGACTGCTGCTGCAGAGCTCAGTGCAGCTCAGCCAGAGGAAAGAATGACAGCAGCTGACCCGCGGAGCCAGAGAGTGAGATAACTAGGCCTCTCTCTCTCTCGCTCCCTCTCGCTCTCTCTCTCTCTCCCTCTCTCTCTCTCTCTCTCTCTCTCTCTGCTTTTTAACTTGCTGTCACATTTGTTTTCCCAAATGCTGAGTTATGACTCACAACAGCGCATCACTTCATAACAACTTCATCAGAGGGCAGTTCAACGGAAATATATCAGCTCTGATATTCAAAGATGCCAAAGTCACATGACTGTCAGCAGATTTGGATTGAACCACATAGTTCCGAATATTCGTCAAGAATAAATATACCATTTTCCAAAAACAAAAACAAAACATGTGAATGAAAGAGCAAACAAGTCATTCCATACAAAGGGTACATATTGATGATGTAGTATGATATTTTAGCACAAGTCCACTCCATGTTTATTTATGTGTGGTTAGAAAGTTTAGCATAAAGAATACGTGTTATACCATATTTCTAATGTATTAAATCACTCAAACAGAATATTGTTTATCAATATGTACATATTAAGCTACAAGATTTTACTTTGATTTCATTGACTCTTTTTTTTTCTCTTTAGCTATCCACTTCATTTTCCAATTACACCTTGACATCTCAGTGGTTTATGTAAGTAAACTATAAACCAGAAGTTGTACTTGTTCTGGTCAGAGTCACTTTCTTGTGTGTGCTTTGGTAAGCGTCTAATCCCCTCATTGTGACTCTCACATGATGAAGAAAGCCCACTGCTCGCAGCAGCCAGAGGCTAAACTCTGCATGGTTTCTCCACCTCAGCTCACATGCTCCTCTGTTCACACTGTAGTCCGCTTATGCTCGAGTCATTCCAGCTAAAAAGCAAAGGGAGAATCGTCCCCCGACATGAGGAGGTATTTCATGATAAAAAGGATTGTTCTGCCGTGGTCGAGGAGGGACGCCGCGCAGAATGAGACCAGTCCGCTCATACCAAAGGTAAGGGGTACCTTCTGATTTGTTTCATTAAATTTCTTTCAGAATATTGAGTACCTCTCTGTGTATGTAAGTGCTTGAGGTGGCCTTTCTCAAAACCGTGGAATTAATTAGCATTCCTGTGTGTCCAAAGGCAAGCTCCACTAAAGAGAATGCTGAGGAGCTTGGCAAAGTCACCACTGAATGTCACCCAGAAGGGCCAAACAATGGGCAGGACGACAGCCCTGAATTGGCTGACATCCAACCCCACTACAGATATTCGTTTATGGACTATTTCCTAAAATATCTCCTGACGCTATCCAATCTGGTGTTCACAGTTCTGGGCCTGGTGGTTCTGGTTCTGGGGATGTGGGGCCTCATCAGCAAACAGTCGTTTGCTCAGGAGAAGATCGACAGCATTGGCACTGACCCAATGCTGATATTTTTGACCCTGGGCTTTGTGCTGACCATGCTCTGCCTGTCAGGCTGTGTGGGCGCCTTAAGAGAGAACTGCACTTTACTGAAGCTGTTCTCTGCTGCGGTGCTGGCTCTCATCACAGCCCAGGTGCTGACCGCCATTGTGGTCTACTGTCTACAAGAGCAGGTTGGAGGCTACCTGCGGTCAGGGATGTTAGCTGCCATGGTGCGCTACCAGGACGATCTAGATCTGAGGTTCATCACGGACGAGATTCAGTCCAATCTGCAGTGCTGTGGGGCAGATAACTACCGTGACTGGGAGCTCAACATGTGAGTAGCAGGTGACTAACTTGAATGCATTGATATTTTAAAAAGTTCTTCACAAGTGTTTTGAAGGTTTATCGACATGATTTCCTTTCCTCAGATATTACAACTGCTCAGCTCCAGGAGTGCTAGCCTGTGGCGTCCCCGCGACATGCTGTGTGGATCCTCTGGAGAACGGGACAGTGTGGAACTCTCAGTGTGGTTTGGGAGCCCAGCTGCTGGATGAGTTTAGTGCTCAGAGTGTGATCTTCCTGGGCGGCTGTCTGGGGGGAATGTCTCGCTGGCTCGAGCAGCACGAGGGCGTGATTGGGACAGTTGGAATAGTCGTATTGGGCGTCCAGATTGTGACTCTGTTTATCACCACACGACTGTTAGAGAGCATTCAATGGCATAAAGTATACGTATAAAAAGGGATGGTGAATATCCATCCATCATCTTCTGCTTATCTGGACCAGCAGCAGGCTAAGGAGGGTAATCTAGAGTCAGACAACAATGTATGAATACTCTGTGTTGCGATATTTATTGAGTGCTAGCTGCTTTTGGATTTCCAACTTGTTTGTCATTTGTAGTAAATATGAGGTACCCCCCAAATCACATCTTATTTTTATGTAAGCAAATGTCAGCAGAAAATGTGAAAATGTGCAAAGTGCATTATTTGTCTGGTGAAAATGAATGTTTTCATTCAGAAATAAATTTGATCAAAAGAATTGCAGATATTTCGAGTTTCAAACTAAATATACCATGTTCATTACATCTTCAAAGCAAAGACGTCAAAATGTCAAACTATTCCTTTAACCACACACACCTCCCATATATAAACACAAATGGTCGGTTTACTGTAGATTATCTTTGTAATCTATTCCATTCATTGTAATGTGCACTGACAAGTTCTCACTTCCTGTGGATCTTTTACACACTGTCTCTCTCATAGATTCACAAGCTCATCCTAATAATCTGCACATAATGCACCAAAACATGTGAATGATTTTTTTTTAAATACAAATATTCTTTATGGCTAAAGGTGAGTTTTTGATGAGATCATTTAAATATTCTGGTTAATCCTCTTCTGAAGACCATATAGCTCATACGTACTTAAATGCTGCCAGAATCATGAATGGCATACTGGATACCAAATGTCACATGAACTGCAACTAACTAGAGTGCAGACAGCTGATTTTAGGGTTGCAACTACTGATCATGTTCATTGTTGGTTGATTGGTAGATTTCTGTTTTTGATTAATTGTAAAATAATGTAGTCTATGTTTAATGATCCAAATAATATTTAAAAAACACGCCAATCACAATTCCTAAAACAAGGCGATGTCTCAAAAGTAACCAAGTACATTTACTCATGTACTGTACTGAAGTCAAATGTGGGTGTCTATTCTTCACATTTGCATTTCCCTTGAATGATGCTTCTACTTCACAAAACCTTCTGGGTCTCTGTACTATTTTAACAAACTGGAGTAACAATGCCATCTAGAGGTGGCAGATAGAAGCACCAGCAATTATTCTAACGAGACATACCCTGCACTATATATAATTTATTCTATATAAAGCTATGAAGAAGACATTTATCTTTCTATATTCTATTCTATTCAGTACAAGACATTAAATTAAGAGATATTTTATGATACTAATCAGGGAAATGTTTGATAAATAACTCAGGAACATTTTTCTTTGCCAGAGAAATGTCAGAGAAACTTTATATTTTTCCATCTCCTAAATAAATTTCATAACAGTTTGGGAATCACTGTCCAGCTCCAATTTAGATACTCGAGTAAATAATAGGTAGGAAAAAGTACAAAAGAATCTCTGCAACTAAATCATGTTTTTTTTTATATAATTTAATTTGACCACTCATGCTTCTTGGTCGAGGTGTCCAGGTGTTGTCCTGTGTAGGAGTGTCCCACAAAGAGGCCTGAAAGAAAAAGTGATAGAGTTAGATCCCTTTGTCGAGGCATCCATGCGTTGTCCTGTGTCAGAGCGTCCTACGAAGAGTCCTGAAAGAGAGTTATATCCTCTCGTCGAGGCGTGACACGAAGAGGCCTGAAAAAGAGAGAGAGTTACATCCTCTCGTCGAGGCGTCCATGCGTTGTCCTGTGTCGGAGCATCCCACGAAGAGGCCTGAAAGAGAGAAAGAGAGTTAGATCCTCTCGTCGAGAGGTCCCGGTGGTGTGTCGGAGCATCCCAGGAAGAGGCCTGAAAGAGAAAGAGAGTTATATCCTCTCGTTGAGGCGTGACACGGAAAGTCCTGAAAAAGAGAGAGTTAGATCCGCTCGTCGAGGCGTCCATGCGTTGTCCTGTGTCGGAGCATCCCACGAAGAGGCCTGAAAGAGAGAAAGAGAGTTAGATCCTCTCGTCGAGAGGTCCCGGTGGTGTGTCGGAGCATCCCAGGAAGAGGCCTGAAAGAGAAAGAGAGTTATATCCTCTCGTTGAGGCGTGACACGGAAAGTCCTGAAAAAGAGAGAGTTAGATCCGCTCGTCGAGGCGTCCATGCGTTGTCCTGTGTTGGAGCGTCCCACAAAGAGGCCTGAAAGAGAGAGAGAGAGTTATATCCTCTTCTAGAGGCGTGACACGAAGAGTCCTGAAAAAGAGAGAGAGAGTTAGATCCTCTCGTCGAGGCGTCCATGCGTTGTCCTGTGTCGGAGCGTCCCACGAAGAGGCCTGAAAGAGAGAAAGAGAGTTAGATCCTCTCGTCGAGGAGTCCCGGTGTTATCCTGTGTCATTGAGTCCCACAAAGAGGCCTGAAAGAGAGAGAGAGAGTTATATCCCGACGTGGAGGCGTCCAAGCGTTGTCCTGTGTCGAGGTGTCCCACGAAGAGGCCTGAAAAAGACAGAGTTAGATCCTCTCGTCGAGGCAATCCCGGTGTTTTCCTGTGTCGTTGCGTCCCACATAGAGGCCTGAAAGAGAGAGAGAGTTATATCCTCTCGTCGATGCGTGATACGAAGAGGCCTGAAAGAGAGAGAGAGTTAGATCCTCTCGTCGAGGCAATCCCGGTGTTTTCCTGTGTCGTTGTGTCCCACAGAGGCCTAAAAGAGAGAGAGAGTTAGATCCTCTCGTCGAGGCGTCCCGGTGTTGTAATGTGTCGGAGGGTCCCATCAAGAGGCCTGAAAGAGAGAGAGAGTCATATCCTCTCGTCGAGGCGTGACACGGAAAGTCCTGAAAAAGAGAGAGTTTGATCCGCTCGTCGAGGCGTCCATGTGTTGTCCTGTGTCGGAGCGTCCCACGAAGAGGCCTGAAAGAGAGAAAGAGTTAGATCCTCTCGTCGAGGCGTGACACGAAGAGTCCTGAAAAAGAGAGAGAGAGAGTTAGATCCTCTCGTCGAGGCGTCCATGCGTTGTCCTGTGTCGGAGCGTCCCACGAAGAGGCCTGAAAGAAAGAAAGAGAGTTAGATCCTCTTGTTGAGGCGTCCCGGTGTTGTCCTGTGTCGGAGCGTCCCATCAAGAGGCCTTAAAGAGAGAGAGTTATATCCTCTTGTAGAGGCGTGACACAAAGAGTCCTGAAAGAGAGAAAGAGAGTTAGATCCTCTCGTCCAGGCGTGACATGAAGAGTCCTGAAAAAGAAAGAGAGTTAGATCCTCTCGTCGAGGTGTCCCGGTGTTATCCTGTGTCATTGAGTCCCACAAAGTCGCCTGAAAGAGAGAGAGAGAGTTATATCTCGACGTGGAGGCGTCCATGCATTGTCAAGTATCGAGGTGTCCCATGAAGAGGCCTGAAAAAGACAGAGAGTTAGATCCTCTCGTTGAGGCAATCCCGGTGTTTTCCGAAGTCGATGTGTCCCACATAGAGGCCTAAAAGAGAGAGAGAGTTAGATCCTCTCGTCGAGGCGTCCCAGTGTTGTCCTGTGTCAGAGAGTCCCACGAAGAGTCCTGAAAAAGAGATAGTTATATCCTCTCGTCGATGCGTGACACGAAGAGGCCTGAAAGAGAGAGAGTTAGATCCTCTCGTCGGGGCGTTCCGGTGTTGTCCTGTGTCAGAGCATCCCACGAAGAGTCCTGAAAGAGAGAGAGAGTTATATTCTCTCGTCGAGGCGTCCCGGTGTTGTCCTGTGTCGGAGGGTCCCATCAAGAGGCCTGAAAGAGAGAGAGAGTTAGATCCTCTCGTCGAGGCGTCCCGGTGATGTCCTGTGTCAGAGCGTCCTACGAAGAGTCCTGAAAGAGAGAGTTATATCCTCCCGTCGAGGCGTGACACGAAGAGGCCTGAAAGAGAGAGAGAGAGAGTTAGATCCTCTCGACGAGACGTCCATGCGTTGTCCTGTGTCGGAGCTTCCCATGAAGAGGCCTGAAAGAGAGAAAGAGAGTTAGATCCTCTCGTCGAGGCGTCCCGGTGTTGTCCTGTGTCGGAGCATCCCAAAAAGAGGCCTGAAAGAGAGAGAGAGTTATATCTTCTCGTCCAGGCGTGACACGAAGAGTCCTGAAAAAGAGAGAGAGAGTTAGATCCTCTCGTCGAGGATTCCCGGTGTTATCCTGTGTCGTTGTGTCCCACAAAGAGGCCTAAAAGAGAGAGAGAGTTAGATCCTCTCGTTGAGGCGTCCATGCGTTGTCCTGTGTCGGAGCGTCCCACGAAGAGGCCTGAAAGAAAGAAAGAAAGAAAGAGAGTTAGATCCCCTCGTCGAGGCGTCCCGGTGTTGTCCTGTGTCGGAGCGTCCCATCAAGAGGCCTGAAAGAGAGAGAGAGTTATATCCTCTCGTCGAAGCGTGACACGAAGAGGCCTGAAAGAGAGAGAGAGTTAGATCGTCTCGTCCAGGCGTGACACGAAGAGTCCTGAAAAAGAGAGAGAGTTATATCCTCTCGTCGATGCGTGACACGAAGAGGCCTGAAAGAGAGAGAGAGTTAGATCCTCTCGTCGAGGCAATCCCGGTGTTTTCCTGTGTTGTTGTGTCCCACAAAGAGGCCTAAAAGAGAGAGAGAGAGTTAGATCCTCTCGTCGGGGCGTCCCGGTGTTGTCCTGTGTCAGAGCATCCAACGAAGAGTCCTGAAAGAGAGAGAGAGTTATATCCTCTCGTCGAGGCGTGACACGAAGAGGCCTGAAAGAGAGAGAGAGTTAGATCCTCTCGTCGAGGCGTCCCAGTGTTGTCCTGTGTCGGAGCGTCCCAAGAAGAGGCCTGAAAGAGAGAGAGAGTTATATCTTCTCGTCCAGGCGTGACACGAAGAGTCCTGAAAAAGAGAGAGATTTAGATCCTCTCGTCGAGGCGTCCCGGTGATGTCCTGTGTCAGAGCGTCCTACGAAGAGTCCTGAAAGAGAGAGTTATATCCTCCCGTCGAGGCGTGACACGAAGAGGCCTGAAAGAGAGAGAGAGAGTTAGATCCTCTCGTCGAGGTGTCCCGGTGTTATCCTGTGTCATTGAGTCCCACAAAGAGGCCTGAAAGAGAGAGAGAGAGTTATATCCCGACGTGGAGGCGTCCATGCGTTGTCCTGTGTCGAGGCGTCGCGGTGTTCTCCTGTGTCAGAGCGTCCCACGAAGAGTCCTGAATGAGAGAGAGCGTTATATCCTCTCGTCGATGCGTGACACGAAGAGGCCTGAAAGAGAGAGAGAGTTAGATCCTCTCATCGAGGCAATCCCGGTGTTTTCTCGTGTCGTTGTGTCCCACAAAGAGGCCTAAAAGAGAGAAAGAGAGTTAGAACCTCTCGTCGAGGCGTCCCGGTGTTGTCGTGTGTCGGAGCGTCCCAGGAAGAGGCCTAAAAGAGAGAGAGAGTTATATCCTCTTGTAGAGGCGTGACACGAAGAGTCCTGAAAAAGAGAGAGATAGTTAGATCCTCTCGTTGAGGCGTCCATGCGTTGTCCTGTGTCGGAGCGTCCCACGAAGAGTCCTGAAAGAGAGTTAGATCCTCTCGTCCAGGCGTGACACGAAGAGTCCTGAAAAAGAAAGAGAGTTAGATCCTCTCGTCGAGGAGTCCCGGTGTTATCCTGTGTCATTGAGTCCCACAAAGGGGCCTGAAAGAGAGAGAGAGAGTTATATCCCGACGTGGAGGCGTCCATGCGTTGTCCTGTGTCGAGGCGTCCCGGTGTTGTCCTGTGTCAGAGCGTCCCACGAAGAGTCCTGAAAGAGAGAGAGAGTTATATCCTCTCGTCGAGGCGTCCCGGTGTTGTCCTGTGTCGGAGCGTCCCACGAAGGGGCCTGAAAGAGAGAGAGAGTTATATCCTCTCGTCGAGGCGTGACACAAAGAGGCCTGAAAGAGAGAGAGTTAGATCCTCTCGTCGAGGCGTCCCGGTGTTGTCCTGTGTCGGAGCGTCCCACGAAGAGGCCTGAAAGAGAGAAAGAGAGTTAGATCCTCTCGTCGAGGCGTCCCGGTGTTGTCCTGTGTCGGAGGGTCCCATCAAGAGGCCTGAAAGAGAGAGAGAGTTAGATCCTCTCGTCGAGGCGTCCCGGTGATGTCCTGTGTCAGAGCGTCCTACGAAGAGTCCTGAAAGAGAGAGTTATATCTTCTCGTCCAGGCGTGACACGAAGAGTCCTGAACAAGAGAGAGAGTTAGATCCTCTCGTCGAGGAGTCCCGGTGTTATCCTGTGTCGTTGTGTCCCACGAAGAGGCCTAAAAGAGAGAGAGAGTTAGATCCTCTCGTCGGGGCGTCCCGGTGTTGTCTTGTGTCAGAGCATCCCACGAAGAGTCCTGAAAGAGAGAGAGAGTTATATCCTCTCGTCGAGGCGTTCCTGTGTTGTCCTGTATCGGAGTGTCCCACGAAGAGGCCTAAAAGAGAGAGAGAGTTAGATCCTCTCGTCGGGGCGTCCCGGTGTTGTCCTGTGTCGGAGCGTCCCAAAAAGAGGCCTGAAAGAGAGAGAGAGTTATATCTTCTCGTCCAGGCGTGACACGAAGAGTCCTGAACAAGAGAGAGAGTTAGATCCTCTCGTCGAGGAGTCCCGGTGTTATCCTGTGTCGTTGTGTCCCACGAAGAGGCCTAAAAGAGAGAGAGAGTTAGATCCTCTCGTCGGGGCGTCCCGGTGTTGTCCTGTGTCAGAGCATCCCACGAAGAGTCCTGAAAGAGAGAGAGAGTTATATCCTCTCGTCGAGGCGTGACACGAAGAAGCCTGAAAGAGAGAGAGAGTTAGATCCTCTCGTCGAGGCGTCCCTGTGATGTCCTGCGTCAGAGCGTCCTACGAAGAGTCCTGAAAGAGAGAGTTATATCCTCCCGTCGAGGCGTGACACGAAGAGGCCTGAAAGAGAGAGAGAGAGTTAGATCCTCTCGCCGAGACGTCCATGCGTTGTCCTGTGTCGGAGCGTCCCACGAAGAGGCCTGAAAGAGAGAGAGAGTTATATCCTCTTGTAGAGGCTTGACACGAAGAGTCCTGAAAAAGAGAGAGATAGTTAGATCCTCTCGTTGAGGCATCCATGCGTTGTCCTGTGTCGGAGCGTCCCACGAAGAGGCCTGAAAGAAAGAAAGAGAGTTAGATCCCCTTGTTGAGGCGTCCCGGTGTTGTCCTGTGTCGGAGCGTCCCATCATGAGGCCTAAAAGAGAGAGAGAGTTATATCCTCTTGTAGAGGCGTGACACGAAGAGTCCTGAAAGAGAGAGAGAGTTAGATCCTCTCGTCGAGGCAATCCCGGTGTTTTCCTGTGTCGTTGTGTCCCACAAAGAGGCCTAAAAGAGAGAGAGAGTTAGATCCTCTCGTCGGGGCGTCCCGGTGTTGTCCTGTGTCAGAGCATCCCACGAAGAGTCCTGAAAGAGAGAGAGAGTTATATCCTCTCGTCGAGGCGTGACACGAAGAGGCCTGAAAGAGAGAGAGAGTTAGATCCTCTCGTCGAGGCGTCCCGGTGTTGTCCTGTGTCGGAGCGTCCCAAGAAGAGGCCTAAAAGAGAGAGAGAGTTAGATCCTCTCGTTGAGGCGCCCATGCGTTGTCCTGTGTCGGAGCGTCCTATGAAGAGGCCTGAAAGAAAGAAAGAAAGAAAGAAAGAAAGAGAGTTAGATCCCCTCGTCGAGGCGTCCCGGTGTTGTCCTGTGTCGGAGCGTCCCATCAAGAGGCCTGAAAGAAAGAGAGAGTTATATCCTCTTGTAGAGGCGTGACACGAAGAGTCCTGAAAAAGAGAGAGAGAGTTAGATCCTCTCGTCGAGGCGTCCATGCGTTGTCCTGTGTCGGAGCGTCCCACGAAGAGGCCTGAAAGAAAGAAAGAAAGAAAGAGAGTTAGATCCCCTCGTCGAGGCGTCCCGGTGTTGTCCTGTGTTGGAGCGTCCCATCAAGAGGCCTGAAAGAGAGAGAGAGTTATATCCTCTTGTAGAGGCGTGACACGAAGAGTCCTGAAAGAGAGAAAGAGAGTTAGATCCTCTCGTCCAGGCGTGACACGAAGAGTCCTGAAAAAGAGAGAGAGAGTTAGATCCTCTCGTCGAGGAGTCCCGGTGTTATCCAGTGTCGTTGTGTCCCACAAAGAGGCCTAAAAGAGAGAGAGATTTAGATCCTCTCGTCGAGGCGTCCCGGTGATGTCCTGTGTCAGAGCGTCCTACGAAGAGTCCTGAAAGAGAGAGTTATATCCTCCCGTCGAGGCGTGACACGAAGAGGCCTGAAAGAGAGAGAGAGAGTTAGATCCTCTCGTCGAGGCGTCCATGCGTTGTCCTGTGTCGGAGCGTCCCACGAAGAGGCCTGAAAGAAAGAAAGAAAGAAAGAAAGAGAGTTAGATCCTCTCGTCGAGGCGTCCCGGTGTTGTCCTGTGTCGGAGCGTCCCACGAAGGGGCCTGAAAGAGAGAAAAAGAGTTAGATCCTCTCGTCGAGGCGTCCCGGTGTTGTCCTGTGTCGGAGCGTCCCAAGAAGAGGCCTGAAAGAGAGAGAGAGTTATATCTTCTCGTCCAGGCGTGACACGAAGAGTCCTGAAAAAGAGAGAGTTAGATCCTCTCGTCGAGGATTCCCGGTGTTATCCTGTGTCGTTGTGTCCCACAAAGAGGCCTAAAAGAGAGAGAGAGTTAGATCCTCTCGTTGAGGCGTCCATGCGTTGTCCTGTGTCGGAGCGTCCCACGAAGAGGCCTGAAAGAAAGAAAGAAAGAAAGAAAGAGAGTTAGATCCCCTCGTCGAGGCGTCCCGGTGTTGTCCTGTGTCGGAGCGTCCCATCAAGAGGCCTGAAAGAGAGAGAGAGTTATATCCTCTCGTCGAGGCGTGACACGAAGAGGCCTGAAAGAGAGAGAGAGTTAGATCCTCTCGTCCAGGCGTGACACGAAGAGTCCTGAAAAAGAGAGAGAGAGTTAGATCCTCTCGTTGAGGAGTCCCGGTGTTTTCCTGTGTCGTTGTGTCCCACAAAGAGGCCTAAAAGAGAGAAAGAGAGTTAGATCCTCTCGTCGAGGCGTCCCGGTGTTGTCGTGTGTCGGAGCGTCCCAGGAAGAGGCCTAAAAGAGAGAGAGAGTTATATCCTCTTGTAGAGGCGTGACACGAAGAGTCCTGAAAAAGAGAGAGATAGTTAGATCCTCTCGTTGAGGCGTCCATGCGTTGTCCTGTGTCGGAGCGTCCCACGAAGAGGCCTGAAAGAAAGAAAGAAAGAAAGAGAGTTAGATCCCCTCGTCGAGGTGTCGCGGTGTTGTCCTGTGTCGGACAGTCCCATCAAGAGGCCTGAAAGAGAGAGAGAGTTATATCCTCTTGTAGAGGCGTGACACGAAGAGTCCTGAAAGAGAGTTAGATCCTCTCGTCCAGGCGTGACACGAAGAGTCCTGAAAAAGAAAGAGAGTTAGATCCTCTCGTCGAGGAGTCCCGGTGTTATCCTGTGTCATTGAGTCCCACAAAGGGGCCTGAAAGAGAGAGAGAGAGTTATATCCCGACGTGGAGGCGTCCATGCGTTGTCCTGTGTCGAGGCGTCCCGGTGTTGTCCTGTGTCAGAGCGTCCCACGAAGAGTCCTGAAAGAGAGAGAGAGTTATATCCTCTCGTCGAGGCGTTCCTGTGTTGTCCTGTATCGGAGTGTCCCACGAAGAGGCCTAAAAGAGAAAAAGAGTTAGATCCTCTCGTCGAGGCGTCCCGGTGTTGTCCTGTGTCGGAGCGTCCCAAGAAGAGGCCTGAAAGAGAGAGAGAGTTATATCTTCTCGTCCAGGCGTGACACGAAGAGTCCTGAAAAAGAGAGAGTTAGATCCTCTCGTCGAGGATTCCCGGTGTTATCCTGTGTCGTTGTGTCCCACAAAGAGGCCTAAAAGAGAGAGAGAGTTAGATCCTCTCGTTGAGGCGTCCATGCGTTGTCCTGTGTCGGAGCGTCCCACGAAGAGGCCTGAAAGAAAGAAAGAAAGAAAGAAAGAGAGTTAGATCCCCTCGTCGAGGCGTCCCGGTGTTGTCCTGTGTCGGAGCGTCCCATCAAGAGGCCTGAAAGAGAGAGAGAGTTATATCCTCTCGTCGAGGCGTGACACGAAGAGGCCTGAAAGAGAGAGAGAGTTAGATCCTCTCGTCCAGGCGTGACACGAAGAGTCCTGAAAAAGAGAGAGAGAGTTAGATCCTCTCGTTGAGGAGTCCCGGTGTTTTCCTGTGTCGTTGTGTCCCACAAAGAGGCCTAAAAGAGAGAAAGAGAGTTAGATCCTCTCGTCGAGGCGTCCCGGTGTTGTCGTGTGTCGGAGCGTCCCAGGAAGAGGCCTAAAAGAGAGAGAGAGTTATATCCTCTTGTAGAGGCGTGACACGAAGAGTCCTGAAAAAGAGAGAGATAGTTAGATCCTCTCGTTGAGGCGTCCATGCGTTGTCCTGTGTCGGAGCGTCCCACGAAGAGGCCTGAAAGAAAGAAAGAAAGAAAGAGAGTTAGATCCCCTCGTCGAGGTGTTGTCCTGTGTCGGACAGTCCCATCAAGAGGCCTGAAAGAGAGAGAGAGTTATATCCTCTTGTAGAGGCGTGACACGAAGAGTCCTGAAAGAGAGTTAGATCCTCTCGTCCAGGCGTGACACGAAGAGTCCTGAAAAAGAAAGAGAGTTAGATCCTCTCGTCGAGGAGTCCCGGTGTTATCCTGTGTCATTGAGTCCCACAAAGGGGCCTGAAAGAGAGAGAGAGAGTTATATCCCGACGTGGAGGCGTCCATGCGTTGTCCTGTGTCGAGGCGTCCCGGTGTTGTCCTGTGTCAGAGCGTCCCACGAAGAGGCCTGAAAGAAAGAAAGAAAGAAAGAAAGAGAGTTAGATCCCCTCGTCGAGGCGTCCCGGTGTTGTCCTGTGTCGGAGCGTCCCATCAAGAGGCCTGAAAGAGAGAGAGAGTTATATCCTCTCGTCGAGGCGTGACACGAAGAGGCCTGAAAGAGAGAGAGAGTTAGATCCTCTCGTCCAGGCGTGACACGAAGAGTCCTGAAAAAGAGAGAGAGAGTTAGATCCTCTCGTTGAGGAGTCCCGGTGTTTTCCTGTGTCGTTGTGTCCCACAAAGAGGCCTAAAAGAGAGAAAGAGAGTTAGATCCTCTCGTCGAGGCGTCCCGGTGTTGTCGTGTGTCGGAGCGTCCCAGGAAGAGGCCTAAAAGAGAGAGAGAGTTATATCCTCTTGTAGAGGCGTGACACGAAGAGTCCTGAAAAAGAGAGAGATAGTTAGATCCTCTCGTTGAGGCGTCCATGCGTTGTCCTGTGTCGGAGCGTCCCACGAAGAGGCCTGAAAGAAAGAAAGAAAGAAAGAGAGTTAGATCCCCTCGTCGAGGTGTTGTCCTGTGTCGGACAGTCCCATCAAGAGGCCTGAAAGAGAGAGAGAGTTATATCCTCTTGTAGAGGCGTGACACGAAGAGTCCTGAAAGAGAGTTAGATCCTCTCGTCCAGGCGTGACACGAAGAGTCCTGAAAAAGAAAGAGAGTTAGATCCTCTCGTCGAGGAGTCCCGGTGTTATCCTGTGTCATTGAGTCCCACAAAGGGGCCTGAAAGAGAGAGAGAGAGTTATATCCCGACGTGGAGGCGTCCATGCGTTGTCCTGTGTCGAGGCGTCCCGGTGTTGTCCTGTGTCAGAGCGTCCCACGAAGAGTCCTGAAAGAGAGAGAGAGTTATATCCTCTCGTCGAGGCGTTCCTGTGTTGTCCTGTATCGGAGTGTCCCACGAAGAGGCCTAAAAGAGAGAGAGAGTTAGATCCTCTCGTCGGGGCGTCCCGGTGTTGTCCTGTGTCAGAGCATCCCACGAAGAGTCCTGAAAGAGAGAGAGAGTTATATCCTCTCGTCGAGGCGTGACACGAAGAGGCCTGAAAGAGAGAGAGAGTTAGATCCTCTCGTCGAGGCGTCCCGGTGTTGTCCTGTGTCGGACAGTCCCATCAAGAGGCCTGAAAGAGAGAGAGAGTTATATCCTCTTGTAGAGGCGTGACACGAAGAGTCCTGAAAGAGAGTTAGATCCTCTCGTCCAGGCGTGACACGAAGAGTCCTGAAAAAGAAAGAGAGTTAGATCCTCTCGTCGAGGAGTCCCGGTGTTATCCTGTGTCATTGAGTCCCACAAAGGGGCCTGAAAGAGAGAGAGAGAGTTATATCCCGACGTGGAGGCGTCCATGCGTTGTCCTGTGTCGAGGCGTCCCGGTGTTGTCCTGTGTCAGAGCGTCCCACGAAGAGTCCTGAAAGAGAGAGAGAGTTATATCCTCTCGTCGAGGCGTTCCTGTGTTGTCCTGTATCGGAGTGTCCCACGAAGAGGCCTAAAAGAGAGAGAGAGTTATATCCTCTCGTCGAGGCGTGACACGAAGAGGCCTGAAAGAGAGAGAGAGAGTTAGATCCTCTCGCCGAGACGTCCATGCGTTGTCCTGTGTCGGAGCATCCCACGAAGAGGCCTGAAAGAGAGAGAGAGTTATATCCTCTTGTAGAGGCTTGACACGAAGAGTCCTGAAAAAGAGAGAGATAGTTAGATCCTCTCGTTGAGGCATCCATGCGTTGTCCTGTGTCGGAGCGTCCCACGAAGAGGCCTGAAAGAAAGAAAGAAAGAAAGAGAGTTAGATCCCCTCGTTGAGGCGTCCCGGTGTTGTCCTGTGTCGGAGCGTCCCATCATGAGGCCTAAAAGAGAGAGAGAGTTATATCCTCTTGTAGAGGCGTGACACGAAGAGTCCTGAAAGAGAGAGAGAGTTAGATCCTCTCGTCGAGGCAATCCCGGTGTTTTCCTGTGTCGTTGTGTCCCACAAAGAGGCCTAAAAGAGAGAGAGAGTTAGATCCTCTCGTCGGGGCGTCCCGGTGTTGTCCTGTGTCAGAGCATCCCACGAAGAGTCCTGAAAGAGAGAGAGAGTTATATCCTCTCGTCGAGGCGTGACACGAAGAGGCCTGAAAGAGAGAGAGAGTTAGATCCTCTCGTCGAGGCGTCCCGGTGTTGTCCTGTGTCGGAGCGTCCCAAGAAGAGGCCTAAAAGAGAGAGAGAGTTAGATCCTCTCGTCGGGGCGTCCCGGTGTTGTCCTGTGTCGTTGTGTCCCACAAAGAGGCCTAAAAGAGAGAGAGAGTTAGATCCTCTCGTTGAGGCACCCATGCGTTGTCCTGTGTCGGAGCGTCCTATGAAGAGGCCTGAAAGAAAGAAAGAAAGAAAGAAAGAAAGAGAGTTAGATCCCCTCGTCGAGGCGTCCCGGTGTTGTCCTGTGTCGGAGCGTCCCATCAAGAGGCCTGAAAGAGAGAGAGAGTTATATCCTCTTGTAGAGGCGTGACACGAAGAGTCCTGAAAAAGAGAGAGAGAGTTAGATCCTCTCGTCGAGGCGTCCATGCGTTGTCCTGTGTCGGAGCGTCCCACGAAGAGGCCTGAAAGAAAGAAAGAAAGAAAGAGAGTTAGATCCCCTCGTCGAGGCGTCCCGGTGTTGTCCTGTGTCGGAGCGTCCCATCAAGAGGCCTGAAAGAGAGAGAGAGTTATATCCTCTTGTAGAGGCGTGACACGAAGAGTCCTGAAAGAGAGAAAGAGAGTTAGATCCTCTCGTCCAGGCGTGACACGAAGAGTCCTGAAAAAGAGAGAGAGAGTTAGATCCTCTCGTCGAGGAGTCCCGGTGTTATCCAGTGTCGTTGTGTCCCACAAAGAGGCCTAAAAGAGAGAGAGATTTAGATCCTCTCGTCGAGGCGTCCCGGTGATGTCCTGTGTCAGAGCGTCCTACGAAGAGTCCTGAAAGAGAGAGTTATATCCTCCCGTCGAGGCGTGACACGAAGAGGCCTGAAAGAGAGAGAGAGAGTTAGATCCTCTCGTCGAGGCGTCCATGCGTTGTCCTGTGTCGGAGCGTCCCACGAAGAGGCCTGAAAGAAAGAAAGAAAGAAAGAAAGAGAGTTAGATCCTCTCGTCGAGACGTCCCGGTGTTGTCCTGTGTCGGAGCGTCCCACGAAGGGGCCTGAAAGATAGAAAAAGAGTTAGATCCTCTCGTCGAGGCGTCCCGGTGTTGTCCTGTGTCGGAGCGTCCCAAGAAGAGGCCTGAAAGAGAGAGAGAGTTATATCTTCTCGTCCAGGCGTGACACGAAGAGTCCTGAAAAAGAGAGAGTTAGATCCTCTCGTCGAGGATTCCCGGTGTTATCCTGTGTCGTTGTGTCCCACAAAGAGGCCTAAAAGAGAGAGAGAGTTAGATCCTCTCGTTGAGGCGTCCATGCGTTGTCCTGTGTCGGAGCGTCCCACGAAGAGGCCTGAAAGAAAGAAAGAAAGAAAGAAAGAAAGAGAGTTAGATCCCCTCGTCGAGGCGTCCCGGTGTTGTCCTGTGTCGGAGCGTCCCATCAAGAGGCCTGAAAGAGAGAGAGAGTTATATCCTCTCGTCGAGGCGTGACACGAAGAGGCCTGAAAGAGAGAGAGAGTTAGATCCTCTCGTCCAGGCGTGACACGAAGAGTCCTGAAAAAGAGAGAGAGAGTTAGATCCTCTCGTTGAGGAGTCCCGGTGTTTTCCTGTGTCGTTGTGTCCCACAAAGAGGCCTAAAAGAGAGAAAGAGAGTTAGATCCTCTCGTCGAGGCGTCCCGGTGTTGTCGTGTGTCGGAGCGTCCCAGGAAGAGGCCTAAAAGAGAGAGAGAGTTATATCCTCTTGTAGAGGCGTGACACGAAGAGTCCTGAAAAAGAGAGAGATAGTTAGATCCTCTCGTTGAGGCGTCCATGCGTTGTCCTGTGTCGGAGCGTCCCACGAAGAGGCCTGAAAGAAAGAAAGAAAGAAAGAAAGAGAGTTAGATCCCCTCGTCGAGGTGTCGCGGTGTTGTCCTGTGTCGGACAGTCCCATCAAGAGGCCTGAAAGAGAGAGAGAGTTATATCCTCTTGTAGAGGCGTGACACGAAGAGTCCTGAAAGAGAGTTAGATCCTCTCGTCCAGGCGTGACACGAAGAGTCCTGAAAAAGAAAGAGAGTTAGATCCTCTCGTCGAGGAGTCCCGGTGTTATCCTGTGTCATTGAGTCCCACAAAGGGGCCTGAAAGAGAGAGAGAGAGTTATATCCCGACGTGGAGGCGTCCATGCGTTGTCCTGTGTCGAGGCGTCCCGGTGTTGTCCTGTGTCAGAGCGTCCCACGAAGAGTCCTGAAAGAGAGAGAGAGTTATATCCTCTCGTCGAGGCGTTCCTGTGTTGTCCTGTATCGGAGTGTCCCACGAAGAGGCCTAAAAGAGAGAGAGAGTTAGATCCTCTCGTCGGGGCGTCCCGGTGTTGTCCTGTGTCAGAGCATCCCACGAAGAGTCCTGAAAGAGAGAGAGAGTTATATCCTCTCGTCGAGGCGTGACACGAAGAGGCCTGAAAGAGAGAGAGAGTTAGATCCTCTCGTCGAGGCGTCCCGGTGTTGTCCTGTGTCGGACAGTCCCATCAAGAGGCCTGAAAGAGAGAGAGAGTTATATCCTCTTGTAGAGGCGTGACACGAAGAGTCCTGAAAGAGAGTTAGATCCTCTCGTCCAGGCGTGACACGAAGAGTCCTGAAAAAGAAAGAGAGTTAGATCCTCTCGTCGAGGAGTCCCGGTGTTATCCTGTGTCATTGAGTCCCACAAAGGGGCCTGAAAGAGAGAGAGAGAGTTATATCCCGACGTGGAGGCGTCCATGCGTTGTCCTGTGTCGAGGCGTCCCGGTGTTGTCCTGTGTCAGAGCGTCCCACGAAGAGTCCTGAAAGAGAGAGAGAGTTATATCCTCTCGTCGAGGCGTTCCTGTGTTGTCCTGTATCGGAGTGTCCCACGAAGAGGCCTAAAAGAGAGAGAGAGTTAGATCCTCTCGTCGGGGCGTCCCGGTGTTGTCCTGTGTCAGAGCATCCCACGAAGAGTCCTGAAAGAGAGAGAGAGTTATATCCTCTCGTCGAGGCGTGACACGAAGAGGCCTGAAAGAGAGAGAGAGTTAGATCCTCTCGTCGAGGCGTCCCGGTGTTGTCCTGTGTCGGAGCGTCCCAAGAAGAGGCCTAAAAGAGAGAGAGAGTTAGATCCTCTCGTCGGGGCGTCCCGGTGTTGTCCTGTGTCGTTGTGTCCCACAAAGAGGCCTAAAAGAGAGAGAGAGTTAGATCCTCTCGTTGAGGCGCCCATGCGTTGTCCTGTGTCGGAGCGTCCTATGAAGAGGCCTGAAAGAAAGAAAGAAAGAAAGAAAGAAAGAGAGTTAGATCCCCTCGTCGAGGCGTCCCGGTGTTGTCCTGTGTCGGAGCGTCCCATCAAGAGGCCTGAAAGAGAGAGAGAGTTATATCCTCTTGTAGAGGCGTGACACGAAGAGTCCTGAAAAAGAGAGAGAGTTAGATCCTCTCGTCGAGGCGTCCATGCGTTGTCCTGTGTCGGAGCGTCCCACGAAGAGGCCTGAAAGAAAGAAAGAAAGAAAGAGAGTTAGATCCCCTCGTCGAGGCGTCCCGGTGTTGTCCTGTGTCAGAGCGTCCTACGAAGAGTCCTGAAAGAGAGAGTTATATCCTCCCGTCGAGGCGTGACACGAAGAGGCCTGAAAGAGAGAGAGAGAGTTAGATCCTCTCGTCGAGGCGTCCATGCGTTGTCCTGTGTCGGAGCGTCCCACGAAGAGGCCTGAAAGAAAGAAAGAAAGAAAGAAAGAGAGTTAGATCCTCTCGTCGAGGCGTCCCGGTGTTGTCCTGTGTCGGAGCGTCCCACGAAGGGGCCTGAAAGATAGAAAAAGAGTTAGATCCTCTCGTCGAGGCGTCCCGGTGTTGTCCTGTGTCGGAGCGTCCCAAGAAGAGGCCTGAAAGAGAGAGAGAGTTATATCTTCTCGTCCAGGCGTGACACGAAGAGTCCTGAAAAAGAGAGAGTTAGATCCTCTCGTCGAGGATTCCCGGTGTTATCCTGTGTCGTTGTGTCCCACAAAGAGGCCTAAAAGAGAGAGAGAGTTAGATCCTCTCGTTGAGGCGTCCATGCGTTGTCCTGTGTCGGAGCGTCCCACGAAGTGGCCTGAAAGAAAGAAAGAAAGAAAGAAAGAAAGAGAGTTAGATCCCCTCGTCGAGTCGTCCCGGTGTTGTCCTGTGTCGGAGCGTCCCATCAAGAGGCCTGAAAGAGAGAGAGAGTTATATCCTCTCGTCGAGGCGTGACACGAAGAGGCCTGAAAGAGAGAGAGAGTTAGATCCTCTCGTCCAGGCGTGACACGAAGAGTCCTGAAAAAGAGAGAGAGAGTTAGATCCTCTCGTTGAGGAGTCCCGGTGTTTTCCTGTGTCGTTGTGTCCCACAAAGAGGCCTAAAAGAGAGAGAGAGAGTTAGATCCTCTCGTCGGGGCGTCCCGGTGTTGTCCTGTGTCAGAGCATCCCACGAAGAGTCCTGAAAGAGAGAGAGAGTTATATCCTCTCGTCGAGGCGTGACACGAAGAGGCCTGAAAGAGAGAGAGAGTTAGATCCTCTCGTCGAGGCGTCCCGGTGTTGTCCTGTGTCGGAGCGTCCCAAGAAGAGGCCTAAAAGAGAGAGAGAGTTAGATCCTCTCGTCGGGGCGTCCCGGTGTTGTCCTGTGTCGTTGTGTCCCACAAAGAGGCCTAAAAGAGAGAGAGAGTTAGATCCTCTCGTTGAGGCGCCCATGCGTTGTCCTGTGTCGGAGCGTCCTATGAAGAGGCCTGAAAGAAAGAAAGAAAGAAAGAAAGAAAGAGAGTTAGATCCCCTCGTCGAGGCGTCCCGGTGTTGTCCTGTGTCGGAGCGTCCCATCAAGAGGCCTGAAAGAGAGAGAGAGTTATATCCTCTTGTAGAGGCGTGACACGAAGAGTCCTGAAAAAGAGAGAGAGAGTTAGATCCTCTCGTCGAGGCGTCCATGCGTTGTCCTGTGTCGGAGCGTCCCACGAAGAGGCCTGAAAGAAAGAAAGAAAGAAAGAGAGTTAGATCCCCTCGTCGAGGCGTCCCGGTGTTGTCCTGTGTCAGAGCGTCCTACGAAGAGTCCTGAAAGAGAGAGTTATATCCTCCCGTCGAGGCGTGACACGAAGAGGCCTGAAAGAGAGAGAGAGAGTTAGATCCTCTCGTCGAGGCGTCCATGCGTTGTCCTGTGTCGGAGCGTCCCACGAAGAGGCCTGAAAGAAAGAAAGAAAGAAAGAAAGAGAGTTAGATCCTCTCGTCGAGGCGTCCCGGTGTTGTCCTGTGTCGGAGCGTCCCACGAAGGGGCCTGAAAGATAGAAAAAGAGTTAGATCCTCTCGTCGAGGCGTCCCGGTGTTGTCCTGTGTCGGAGCGTCCCAAGAAGAGG
This sequence comes from Cottus gobio, assembly GCA_023566465.1. NCBI lineage: Eukaryota > Metazoa > Chordata > Actinopteri > Perciformes > Cottidae > Cottus > Cottus gobio. The sequence continues at coordinate 11,198,878 of CM042232.1, read as the reverse complement.
CCTGAAAGAGAGAGAGAGTTATATCTTCTCGTCCAGGCGTGACACGAAGAGTCCTGAAAAAGAGAGAGTTAGATCCTCTCGTCGAGGATTCCCGGTGTTATCCTGTGTCGTTGTGTCCCACAAAGAGGCCTAAAAGAGAGAGAGAGTTAGATCCTCTCGTTGAGGCGTCCATGCGTTGTCCTGTGTCGGAGCGTCCCACGAAGAGGCCTGAAAGAAAGAAAGAAAGAAAGAAAGAAAGAGAGTTAGATCCCCTCGTCGAGTCGTCCCGGTGTTGTCCTGTGTCGGAGCGTCCCATCAAGAGGCCTGAAAGAGAGAGAGAGTTATATCCTCTCGTCGAGGCGTGACACGAAGAGGCCTGAAAGAGAGAGAGAGTTAGATCCTCTCGTCCAGGCGTGACACGAAGAGTCCTGAAAAAGAGAGAGAGAGTTAGATCCTCTCGTTGAGGAGTCCCGGTGTTTTCCTGTGTCGTTGTGTCCCACAAAGAGGCCTAAAAGAGAGAAAGAGAGTTAGATCCTCTCGTCGAGGCGTCCTGGTGTTGTCGTGTGTCGGAGCGTCCCAGGAAGAGGCCTAAAAGAGAGAGAGAGTTATATCCTCTTGTAGAGGCGTGACACGAAGAGTCCTGAAAAAGAGAGAGATAGTTAGATCCTCTCGTTGAGGCGTCCATGCGTTGTCCTGTGTCGGAGCGTCCCACGAAGAGGCCTGAAAGAAAGAAAGAAAGAAAGAGAGTTAGATCCCCTCGTCGAGGTGTCGCGGTGTTGTCCTGTGTCGGACAGTCCCATCAAGAGGCCTGAAAGAGAGAGATAGTTATATCCTCTTGTAGAGGCGTGACACGAAGAGTCCTGAAAGAGAGTTAGATCCTCTCGTCCAGGCGTGACACGAAGAGTCCTGAAAAAGAAAGAGAGTTAGATCCTCTCGTCGAGGAGTCCCGGTGTTATCCTGTGTCATTGAGTCCCACAAAGGGGCCTGAAAGAGAGAGAGAGAGTTATATCCCGACGTGGAGGCGTCCATGCGTTGTCCTGTGTCGAGGCGTCCCGGTGTTGTCCTGTGTCAGAGCGTCCCACGAAGAGTCCTGAAAGAGAGAGAGAGTTATATCCTCTCGTCGAGGCGTTCCTGTGTTGTCCTGTATCGGAGTGTCCCACGAAGAGGCCTAAAAGAGAGAGAGAGTTAGATCCTCTCGTCGGGGCGTCCCGGTGTTGTCCTGTGTCAGAGCATCCCACGAAGAGTCCTGAAAGAGAGAGAGAGTTATATCCTCTCGTCGAGGCGTGACACGAAGAGGCCTGAAAGAGAGAGAGAGTTAGATCCTCTCGTCGAGGCGTCCCGGTGTTGTCCTGTGTCGGAGCGTCCCAAGAAGAGGCCTAAAAGAGAGAGAGAGTTAGATCCTCTCGTCGAGGATTCCCGGTGTTATCCTGTGTCGTTGTGTCCCACAAAGAGGCCTAAAAGAGAGAGAGAGTTAGATCCTCTCGTTGAGGCGTCCATGCGTTGTCCTGTGTCGGAGCGTCCCACGAAGAGGCCTGAAAGAAAGAAAGAAAGAAAGAAAGAGAGTTAGATCCCCTCGTCGAGGCGTCCCGGTGTTGTCCTGTGTCGGAGCGTCCCATCAAGAGGCCTGAAAGAGAGAGAGAGTTATATCCTCTTGTAGAGGCGTGACACGAAGAGTCCTGAAAAAGAGAGAGAGAGTTAGATCCTCTGGTCGAGGCGTCCATGCGTTGTCCTGTGTCGGAGCGTCCCACGAAGAGGCCTGAAAGAAAGAAAGAAAGAAAGAAAGAGAGTTAGATCCCCTCGTCGAGGCGTCCCGGTGTTGTCCTGTGTCGGAGCGTCCCATCAAGAGGCCTGAAAGAGAGATAGAGTTATATCCTCTTGTAGAGGCGTGACACGAAGAGTCCTGAAAGAGAGAAAGAGAGTTAGATCCTCTCGTCCAGGCGTGACACGAAAAGTCCTGAAAAAGAGAGAGAGAGTTAGATCCTCTCGTCGAGGAGTCCCGGTGTTATCCAGTGTCGTTGTGTCCCACAAAGAGGCCTAAAAGAGAGAGAGATTTAGATCCTCTCGTCGAGGCGTCCCGGTGATGTCCTGTGTCAGAGAGTCCTACGAAGAGTCCTGAAAGAGAGAGTTATATCCTCCCGTCGAGGCGTGACATGAAGAGGCCTGAAAGAGAGAGAGAGAGTTAGATCCTCTCGTCGAGGCGTCCATGCGTTGTCCTGTGTCGGAGCGTCCCACGAAGAGGCCTGAAAGAAAGAAAGAAAGAAAGAAAGAAAGAAAGAGAGTTAGATCCTATCGTCGAGGTGTCCCGGTGTTATCCTGTGTCATTGAGTCCCACAAAGAGGCCTGAAAGAGAGAGAGAGAGTTATATCCCGACGTGGAGGCGTCCATGCGTTGTCCTGTGTCGAGGCGTCCCGGTGTTCTCCTGTGTCAGAGCGTCCCACGAAGAGTCCTGAAAGAGAGAGAGCGTTATATCCTCTCGTCGATGCGTGACACGAAGAGGCCTGAAAGAGAGAGAGAGTTAGATCCTCTCGTCGAGGCAATCCCGGTGTTTTCCCGTGTCGTTGTGTCCCACAAAGAGGCCTAAAAGAGAGAAAGAGAGTTAGATCCTCTCGTCGAGGCGTCCCGGTGTTGTCGTGTGTCGGAGCGTCCCAGGAAGAGGCCTAAAAGAGAGAGAGAGTTATATCCTCTTGTAGAGGCGTGACACGAAGAGTCCTGAAAAAGAGAGAGATAGTTAGATCCTCTCGTTGAGGCGTCCATGCGTTGTCCTGTGTCGGAGCGTCCCACGAAGAGGCCTGAAAGAAAGAAAGAAAGAAAGAAAGAAAGAGAGTTAGATCTCCTCGTCGAGGTGTCCCGGTGTTGTCCTGTGTCGGACAGTCCCATCAAGAGGCCTGAAAGAGAGAGAGAGTTATATCCTCTTGTAGAGGCGTGACGCGAAGAGTCCTGAAAGAGAGTTAGATCCTCTCGTCCAGGCGTGACACGAAGAGTCCTGAAAAAGAAAGAGAGTTAGATCCTCTCGTCGAGGAGTCCCGGTGTTATCCTGTGTCATTGAGTCCCACAAAGGGGCCTGAAAGAGAGAGAGAGAGTTATATCCCGACGTGGAGGCGTCCATGCGTTGTCCTGTGTCGAGGCGTCCCGGTGTTGTCCTGTGTCAGAGCGTCCCACGAAGAGTCCTGAAAGAGAGAGAGAGTTATATCCTCTCGTCGAGGCGTCCCGTGTTGTCCTGTGTCGGAGCGTCCCACGAAGGGGCCTGAAAGAGAGAAAAAGAGTTAGATCCTCTCGTCGAGGCGTCCCGGTGTTGTCCTGTGTCGGAGCGTCCCAAGAAGAGGCCTGAAAGAGAGAGAGAGTTATATCTTCTCGTCCAGGCGTGACACGAAGAGTCCTGAAAAAGAGAGAGTTAGATCCTCTCGTCGAGGATTCCCGGTGTTATCCTGTGTCGTTGTGTCCCACAAAGAGGCCTAAAAGAGAGAGAGAGTTAGATCCTCTCGTTGAGGCGTCCATGCGTTGTCCTGTGTCGGAGCGTCCCACGAAGAGGCCTGAAAGAAAGAAAGAAAGAAAGAGAGTTAGATCCCCTCGTCGAGGCGTCCCGGTGTTGTCCTGTGTCGGAGCGTCCCATCAAGAGGCCTGAAAGAGAGAGAGAGTTATATCCTCTCGTCGAGGCGTGACACGAAGAGGCCTGAAAGAGAGAGAGAGTTAGATCCTCTCGTCCAGGCGTGACACGAAGAGTCCTGAAAAAGAGAGAGAGAGTTAGATCCTCTCGTTGAGGAGTCCCGGTGCTTTCCTGTGTCGTTGTGTCCCACAAAGAGGCCTAAAAGAGAGAAAGAGAGTTAGATCCTCTCGTCGAGGCGTCCCGGTGTTGTCGTGTGTCGGAGCGTCCCAGGAAGAGGTCTAAAAGAGAGAGAGAGTTATATCCTCTTGTATAGGCGTGACACGAAGAGTCCTGAAAAAGAGAGAGATAGTTAGATCCTCTCATTGAGGCGTCCATGCGTTGTCCTGTGTCGGAGCGTCCCACGAAGAGGCCTGAAAGAAAGAAAGAAAGAAAGAGAGTTAGATCCCCTCGTCGAGGTGTCGCGGTGTTGTCCTGTGTCGGACAGTCCCATCAAGAGGCCTGAAAGAGAGAGAGAGTTATATCCTCTTGTAGAGGCGTGACACGAAGAGTCCTGAAAGAGAGTTAGATCCTCTCGTCCAGGCGTGACACGAAGAGTCCTGAAAAAGAAAGAGAGTTAGATCCTCTCGTCGAGGAGTCCCGGTGTTATCCTGTGTCATTGAGTCCCACAAAGGGGCCTGAAAGAGAGATAGAGAGTTATATCCCGACGTGGAGGCGTCCATGCGTTGTCCTGTGTCGAGGCGTCCCGGTGTTGTCCTGTGTCAGAGCGTCCCACGAAGAGTCCTGAAAGAGAGAGAGAGTTATATCCTCTCGTCGAGGCGTCCCGGTGTTGTCCTGTGTCGGAGCGTCCCACAAAGGGGCCTGAAAGAGAGAAAAAGAGTTAGATCCTCTCGTCGAGGCGTCCCGGTGTTGTCCTGTGTCGGAGCGTCCCAAGAAGAAGCCTGAAAGAGAGAGAGAGTTATATCTTCTCGTCCAGGCGTGACACGAAGAGTCCTGAAAAAGAGAGAGAGAGTTAGATCCTCTCGTCGAGGAGTCCCGGTGTTATCCAGTGTCGTTGTGTCCCACAAAGAGGCCTAAAAGAGAGAGAGATTTAGATCCTCTCGTCGAGGCGTCCCGGTGATGTCCTGTGTCAGAGAGTCCTACGAAGAGTCCTGAAAGAGAGAGTTATATCCTCCCGTCGAGGCGTGACATGAAGAGGCCTGAAAGAGAGAGAGAGAGTTAGATCCTCTCGTCGAGGCGTCCATGCGTTGTCCTGTGTCGGAGCGTCCCACGAAGAGGCCTGAAAGAAAGAAAGAAAGAAAGAAAGAGAGTTAGATCCTATCGTCGAGGTGTCCCGGTGTTATCCTGTGTCATTGAGTCCCACAAAGAGGCCTGAAAGAGAGAGAGAGAGTTATATCCCGACGTGGAGGCGTCCATGCGTTGTCCTGTGTCGAGGCGTCCCGGTGTTCTCCTGTGTCAGAGCGTCCCACGAAGAGTCCTGAAAGAGAGAGAGCGTTATATCCTCTCGTCGATGCGTGACACGAAGAGGCCTGAAAGAGAGAGAGAGTTAGATCCTCTCGTCGAGGCAATCCCGGTGTTTTCCCGTGTCGTTGTGTCCCACAAAGAGGCCTAAAAGAGAGAAAGAGAGTTAGATCCTCTCGTCGAGGCGTCCCGGTGTTGTCGTGTGTCGGAGCGTCCCAGGAAGAGGCCTAAAAGAGAGAGAGAGTTATATCCTCTTGTAGAGGCGTGACACGAAGAGTCCTGAAAAAGAGAGAGATAGTTAGATCCTCTCGTTGAGGCGTCCATGCGTTGTCCTGTGTCGGAGCGTCCCACGAAGAGGCCTGAAAGAAAGAAAGAAAGAAAGAAAGAAAGAGAGTTAGATCTCCTCGTCGAGGTGTCCCGGTGTTGTCCTGTGTCGGACAGTCCCATCAAGAGGCCTGAAAGAGAGAGAGAGTTATATCCTCTTGTAGAGGCGTGACGCGAAGAGTCCTGAAAGAGAGTTAGATCCTCTCGTCCAGGCGTGACACGAAGAGTCCTGAAAAAGAAAGAGAGTTAGATCCTCTCGTCGAGGAGTCCCGGTGTTATCCTGTGTCATTGAGTCCCACAAAGGGGCCTGAAAGAGAGAGAGAGAGTTATATCCCGACGTGGAGGCGTCCATGCGTTGTCCTGTGTCGAGGCGTCCCGGTGTTGTCCTGTGTCAGAGCGTCCCACGAAGAGTCCTGAAAGAGAGAGAGAGTTATATCCTCTCGTCGAGGCGTCCCGTGTTGTCCTGTGTCGGAGCGTCCCACGAAGGGGCCTGAAAGAGAGAAAAAGAGTTAGATCCTCTCGTCGAGGCGTCCCGGTGTTGTCCTGTGTCGGAGCGTCCCAAGAAGAGGCCTGAAAGAGAGAGAGAGTTATATCTTCTCGTCCAGGCGTGACACGAAGAGTCCTGAAAAAGAGAGAGTTAGATCCTCTCGTCGAGGATTCCCGGTGTTATCCTGTGTCGTTGTGTCCCACAAAGAGGCCTAAAAGAGAGAGAGAGTTAGATCCTCTCGTTGAGGCGTCCATGCGTTGTCCTGTGTCGGAGCGTCCCACGAAGAGGCCTGAAAGAAAGAAAGAAAGAAAGAGAGTTAGATCCCCTCGTCGAGGCGTCCCGGTGTTGTCCTGTGTCGGAGCGTCCCATCAAGAGGCCTGAAAGAGAGAGAGAGTTATATCCTCTCGTCGAGGCGTGACACGAAGAGGCCTGAAAGAGAGAGAGAGTTAGATCCTCTCGTCCAGGCGTGACACGAAGAGTCCTGAAAAAGAGAGAGAGAGTTAGATCCTCTCGTTGAGGAGTCCCGGTGCTTTCCTGTGTCGTTGTGTCCCACAAAGAGGCCTAAAAGAGAGAAAGAGAGTTAGATCCTCTCGTCGAGGCGTCCCGGTGTTGTCGTGTGTCGGAGCGTCCCAGGAAGAGGCCTAAAAGAGAGAGAGAGTTATATCCTCTTGTATAGGCGTGACACGAAGAGTCCTGAAAAAGAGAGAGATAGTTAGATCCTCTCATTGAGGCGTCCATGCGTTGTCCTGTGTCGGAGCGTCCCACGAAGAGGCCTGAAAGAAAGAAAGAAAGAAAGAGAGTTAGATCCCCTCGTCGAGGTGTCGCGGTGTTGTCCTGTGTCGGACAGTCCCATCAAGAGGCCTGAAAGAGAGAGAGAGTTATATCCTCTTGTAGAGGCGTGACACGAAGAGTCCTGAAAGAGAGTTAGATCCTCTCATCCAGGCGTGACACGAAGAGTCCTGAAAAAGAAAGAGAGTTAGATCCTCTCGTCGAGGAGTCCCGGTGTTATCCTGTGTCATTGAGTCCCACAAAGGGGCCTGAAAGAGAGATAGAGAGTTATATCCCGACGTGGAGGCGTCCATGCGTTGTCCTGTGTCGAGGCGTCCCGGTGTTGTCCTGTGTCAGAGCGTCCCACGAAGAGTCCTGAAAGAGAGAGAGAGTTATATCCTCTCGTCGAGGCGTCCCGGTGTTGTCCTGTGTCGGAGCGTCCCACAAAGGGGCCTGAAAGAGAGAAAAAGAGTTAGATCCTCTCGTCGAGGCGTCCCGGTGTTGTCCTGTGTCGGAGCGTCCCAAGAAGAAGCCTGAAAGAGAGAGAGAGTTATATCTTCTCGTCCAGGCGTGACACGAAGAGTCCTGAAAAAGAGAGAGTTAGATCCTCTCGTCGAGGATTCCCGGTGTTATCCTGTGTCGTTGTGTCCCACAAAGACGCCTAAAAGAGAGAGAGAGTTAGATCCTCTCGTTGAGGCGTCCATGCGTTGTCCTGTGTCGGAGCGTCCCACGAAGAGGCCTGAAAGAAAGAAAGAAAGAAAGAGAGTTAGATCCCCTCGTCGAGGCGTCCCGGTGTTGTCCTGTGTCGGAGCGTCCCACAAAGGGGCCTGAAAGAGAGAAAAAGAGTTAGATCCTCTCGTCGAGGCGTCCCGGTGTTGTCCTGTGTCGGAGCGTCCCAAGAAGAAGCCTGAAAGAGAGAGAGAGTTATATCTTCTCGTCCAGGCGTGACACGAAGAGTCCTGAAAAAGAGAGAGAGAGTTAGATCCTCTCGTCGAGGAGTCCCGGTGTTATCCAGTGTCGTTGTGTCCCACAAAGAGGCCTAAAAGAGAGAGAGATTTAGATCCTCTCGTCGAGGCGTCCCGGTGATGTCCTGTGTCAGAGAGTCCTACGAAGAGTCCTGAAAGAGAGAGTTATATCCTCCCGTCGAGGCGTGACATGAAGAGGCCTGAAAGAGAGAGAGAGAGTTAGATCCTCTCGTCGAGGCGTCCATGCGTTGTCCTGTGTCGGAGCGTCCCACGAAGAGGCCTGAAAGAAAGAAAGAAAGAAAGAAAGAGAGTTAGATCCTATCGTCGAGGTGTCCCGGTGTTATCCTGTGTCATTGAGTCCCACAAAGAGGCCTGAAAGAGAGAGAGAGAGTTATATCCCGACGTGGAGGCGTCCATGCGTTGTCCTGTGTCGAGGCGTCCCGGTGTTCTCCTGTGTCAGAGCGTCCCACGAAGAGTCCTGAAAGAGAGAGAGCGTTATATCCTCTCGTCGATGCGTGACACGAAGAGGCCTGAAAGAGAGAGAGAGTTAGATCCTCTCGTCGAGGCAATCCCGGTGTTTTCCCGTGTCGTTGTGTCCCACAAAGAGGCCTAAAAGAGAGAAAGAGAGTTAGATCCTCTCGTCGAGGCGTCCCGGTGTTGTCGTGTGTCGGAGCGTCCCAGGAAGAGGCCTAAAAGAGAGAGAGAGTTATATCCTCTTGTAGAGGCGTGACACGAAGAGTCCTGAAAAAGAGAGAGATAGTTAGATCCTCTCGTTGAGGCGTCCATGCGTTGTCCTGTGTCGGAGCGTCCCACGAAGAGGCCTGAAAGAAAGAAAGAAAGAAAGAAAGAAAGAGAGTTAGATCTCCTCGTCGAGGTGTCCCGGTGTTGTCCTGTGTCGGACAGTCCCATCAAGAGGCCTGAAAGAGAGAGAGAGTTATATCCTCTTGTAGAGGCGTGACGCAAAGAGTCCTGAAAGAGAGTTAGATCCTCTCGTCCAGGCGTGACACGAAGAGTCCTGAAAAAGAAAGAGAGTTAGATCCTCTCGTCGAGGAGTCCCGGTGTTATCCTGTGTCATTGAGTCCCACAAAGGGGCCTGAAAGAGAGAGAGAGAGTTATATCCCGACGTGGAGGCGTCCATGCGTTGTCCTGTGTCGAGGCGTCCCGGTGTTGTCCTGTGTCAGAGCGTCCCACGAAGAGTCCTGAAAGAGAGAGAGAGTTATATCCTCTCGTCGAGGCGTCCCGTGTTGTCCTGTGTCGGAGCGTCCCACGAAGGGGCCTGAAAGAGAGAAAAAGAGTTAGATCCTCTCGTCGAGGCGTCCCGGTGTTGTCCTGTGTCGGAGCGTCCCAAGAAGAGGCCTGAAAGAGAGAGAGAGTTATATCTTCTCGTCCAGGCGTGACACGAAGAGTCCTGAAAAAGAGAGAGTTAGATCCTCTCGTCGAGGATTCCCGGTGTTATCCTGTGTCGTTGTGTCCCACAAAGAGGCCTAAAAGAGAGAGAGAGTTAGATCCTCTCGTTGAGGCGTCCATGCGTTGTCCTGTGTCGGAGCGTCCCACGAAGAGGCCTGAAAGAAAGAAAGAAAGAAAGAGAGTTAGATCCCCTCGTCGAGGCGTCCCGGTGTTGTCCTGTGTCGGAGCGTCCCATCAAGAGGCCTGAAAGAGAGAGAGAGTTATATCCTCTCGTCGAGGCGTGACACGAAGAGGCCTGAAAGAGAGAGAGAGTTAGATCCTCTCGTCCAGGCGTGACACGAAGAGTCCTGAAAAAGAGAGAGAGAGTTAGATCCTCTCGTTGAGGAGTCCCGGTGCTTTCCTGTGTCGTTGTGTCCCACAAAGAGGCCTAAAAGAGAGAAAGAGAGTTAGATCCTCTCGTCGAGGCGTCCCGGTGTTGTCGTGTGTCGGAGCGTCCCAGGAAGAGGCCTAAAAGAGAGAGAGAGTTATATCCTCTTGTATAGGCGTGACACGAAGAGTCCTGAAAAAGAGAGAGATAGTTAGATCCTCTCATTGAGGCGTCCATGCGTTGTCCTGTGTCGGAGCGTCCCACGAAGAGGCCTGAAAGAAAGAAAGAAAGAAAGAGAGTTAGATCCCCTCGTCGAGGTGTCGCGGTGTTGTCCTGTGTCGGACAGTCCCATCAAGAGGCCTGAAAGAGAGAGAGAGTTATATCCTCTTGTAGAGGCGTGACACGAAGAGTCCTGAAAGAGAGTTAGATCCTCTCGTCCAGGCGTGACACGAAGAGTCCTGAAAAAGAAAGAGAGTTAGATCCTCTCGTCGAGGAGTCCCGGTGTTATCCTGTGTCATTGAGTCCCACAAAGGGGCCTGAAAGAGAGATAGAGAGTTATATCCCGACGTGGAGGCGTCCATGCGTTGTCCTGTGTCGAGGCGTCCCGGTGTTGTCCTGTGTCAGAGCGTCCCACGAAGAGTCCTGAAAGAGAGAGAGAGTTATATCCTCTCGTCGAGGCGTCCCGGTGTTGTCCTGTGTCGGAGCGTCCCACAAAGGGGCCTGAAAGAGAGAAAAAGAGTTAGATCCTCTCGTCGAGGCGTCCCGGTGTTGTCCTGTGTCGGAGCGTCCCAAGAAGAAGCCTGAAAGAGAGAGAGAGTTATATCTTCTCGTCCAGGCGTGACACGAAGAGTCCTGAAAAAGAGAGAGTTAGATCCTCTCGTCGAGGATTCCCGGTGTTATCCTGTGTCGTTGTGTCCCACAAAGACGCCTAAAAGAGAGAGAGAGTTAGATCCTCTCGTTGAGGAGTCCATGCGTTGTCCTGTGTCGGGGCGTCCCACGAAGAGGCCTGAAAGAAAGAAAGAAAGAGAGTTAGATCCCCTCGTCGAGGCGTCCCGGTGTTGTCCTGTGTCGGAGCGTCCCATCAAGAGGCCTGAAAGAGAGAGAGAGTTATATCCTCTCGTCGAGGCGTGACACGAAGAGGCCTGAAAGAGAGAGAGAGTTATATCCTCTCGTCGAGGCGTGACACGAAGAGGCCTGAAAGGGAGAGAGAGTTAGATCCTCTCGTCCAGGCGTGACACGAAGAGTCCTGAAAAAGAGAGAGAGAGTTAGATCCTCTCGTCGAGGAGTCCCGGTGTTTTCCTGTGTCGTTGTGTCCCACAAAGAGGCCTAAAAGAGAGAGAGAGTTAGATCCTCTCGTCGGGGCGTCCCGGTGTTGTCCTGTGTCAGAGCATCCCACGAAGAGTCCTGAAAGAGAGAGAGAGTTATATCCTCTCGTCGAGGCGTGACACGAAGAGGCCTGAAAGAGAGAGAGAGTTAGATCCTCTCGTCGTGGCGTTCCGGTGTTGTCCTGTGTCGGAGTGTCCCACGAAGAGGCCTGAAAGAGAGAAAGAGAGTTAGATCCTCTCGTCGAGGCGTCCCGGTGTTGTCCTGTGTCGGAGCGTCCCACAAAGAGGCCTAAAAGAGAGAGAGAGTTAGATCCTCTCGTCGGGGCGTCCCGGTGTTGTCCTGTGTCAGAGCATCCCACGAAGAGTCCTGAAAGAGAGAGAGAGTTATTTCCTCTCGTCGAGGCGTGACACGAAGAGGCCTGAAAGAGAGAGAGAGTTAGATCCTCTCGTCGAGGCGTCCCGGTGATGTCCTGTGTCAGAGTGTCCTACGAAGAGTCCTGAAAGAGAGAGTTATATCCTCCCGTCGAGGCGTGACACGAAGAGGCCTGAAAGAGAGAGAGAGAGTTAGATCCTCTCGCCGAGACGTCCATGCGTTGTCCTGTGTCGGAGCGTCCCACGGAGAGGCCTGAAAGAGAAAAAAGAGAGTTAGATCCTCTCGTCGAGGCGTCCCGGTGTTGTCGTGTGTCGGAGCGTCCCAGGAAGAGGCCTGAAAGAGAGAGAGAGTTATATCCTCTTGTAGAGGCGTGACACGAAGAGTCCTGAAAAAGAGAGAGATAGTTAGATCCTCTCGTTGAGGCATCCATGCGTTGTCCTGTGTCGGAGCGTCCCACGAAGAGGCCTGAAAGAAAGAAAGAAAGAGAGTTAGATCCCCTCGTTGAGGCGTCCCGGTGTTGTCCTGTGTCGGAGCGTCCCATCATGAGGCCTGAAAGAGAGAGAGAGTTATATCCTCTTGTAGAGGCGTGACACGAAGAGTCCTGAAAGAGAGTTAGATCCTCTCGTCCAGGCGTGACACGAAGAGTCCTGAAAAAGAAAGAGAGTTAGATCCTCTCGTCGAGGAGTCCCGGTGTTATCCTGTGTCATTGAGTCCCACAAAGGGGCCTGAAAGAGAGATAGAGAGTTATATCCCGACGTGGAGGCGTCCATGCGTTGTCCTGTGTCGAGGCGTCCCGGTGTTGTCCTGTGTCAGAGCGTCCCACGAAGATTCCTGAAAGAGAGAGAGAGTTATATCCTCTCGTCGAGGCGTCCCGGTGTTGTCCTGTGTCGGAGCGTCCCACAAAGGGGCCTGAAAGAGAGAAAAAGAGTTAGATCCTCTCGTCGAGGCGTCCCGGTGTTGTCCTGTGTCGGAGCGTCCCAAGAAGAAGCCTGAAAGAGAGAGAGAGTTATATCTTCTCGTCCAGGCGTGACACGAAGAGTCCTGAAAAAGAGAGAGTTAGATCCTCTCGTCGAGGATTCCCGGTGTTATCCTGTGTCGTTGTGTCCCACAAAGACGCCTAAAAGAGAGAGAGAGTTAGATCCTCTCGTTGAGGCGTCCATGCGTTGTCCTGTGTCGGAGCGTCCCACGAAGAGGCCTGAAAGAAAGAAAGAAAGAAAGAAAGAGAGTTAGATCCCCTCGTCGAGGCGTCCCGGTGTTGTCCTGTATCGGAGCGTCCCATCAAGAGGCCTGAAAGAGAGAGAGAGTTATATCCTCTCGTCGAGGCGTGACACGAAGAGGCCTGAAAGAGAGAGAGAGTTATATCCTCTCGTCGAGGCGTGACACGAAGAGGCCTGAAAGGGAGAGAGAGTTAGATCCTCTCGTCCAGGCGTGACACGAAGAGTCCTGAAAAAGAGAGAGAGAGTTAGATCCTCTCGTCGAGGAGTCCCGGTGTTTTCCTGTGTCGTTGTGTCCCACAAAGAGGCCTAAAAGAGAGAGAGAGTTAGATCCTCTCGTCGGGGCGTCCCGGTGTTGTCCTGTGTCAGAGCATCCCACGAAGAGTCCTGAAAGAGAGAGAGAGTTATATCCTCTCGTCGAGGCGTGACACGAAGAGGCCTGAAAGAGAGAGAGAGTTAGATCCTCTCGTCGTGGCGTTCCGGTGTTGTCCTGTGTCGGAGTGTCCCACGAAGAGGCCTGAAAGAGAGAAAGAGAGTTAGATCCTCTCGTCGAGGCGTCCCGGTGTTGTCCTGTGTCGGAGCGTCCCACAAAGAGGCCTAAAAGAGAGAGAGAGTTAGATCCTCTCGTCGGGGCGTCCCGGTGTTGTCCTGTGTCAGAGCATCCCACGAAGAGTCCTGAAAGAGAGAGAGAGTTATTTCCTCTCGTCGAGGCGTGACACGAAGAGGCCTGAAAGAGAGAGAGAGTTAGATCCTCTCGTCGAGGCGTCCCGGTGATGTCCTGTGTCAGAGTGTCCTACGAAGAGTCCTGAAAGAGAGAGTTATATCCTCCCGTCGAGGCGTGACACGAAGAGGCCTGAAAGAGAGAGAGAGAGTTAGATCCTCTCGCCGAGACGTCCATGCGTTGTCCTGTGTCGGAGCGTCCCACGGAGAGGCCTGAAAGAGAAAAAAGAGAGTTAGATCCTCTCGTCGAGGCGTCCCGGTGTTGTCGTGTGTCGGAGCGTCCCAGGAAGAGGCCTGAAAGAGAGAGAGAGTTATATCCTCTTGTAGAGGCGTGACACGAAGAGTCCTGAAAAAGAGAGAGATAGTTAGATCCTCTCGTTGAGGCATCCATGCGTTGTCCTGTGTCGGAGCGTCCCACGAAGAGGCCTGAAAGAAAGAAAGAAAGAGAGTTAGATCCCCTCGTTGAGGCGTCCCGGTGTTGTCCTGTGTCGGAGCGTCCCATCATGAGGCCTGAAAGAGAGAGAGAGTTATATCCTCTTGTAGAGGCGTGACACGAAGAGTCCTGAAAGAGAGAGAGAGTTAGATCCTCTCGTCGAGGCAATCCCGGTGTTTTCCTGTGTCGTTGTGTCCCACAAAGAGGCCTAAAAGAGAGAGAGAGTTAGATCCTCTCGTCGGGACGTCCCAGTGTTGTCCTGTGTCAGAGCATCCCACAAAGAGTCCTGAAAGAGAAAGAGAGTTATATCCTCTCGTCGAGGCGTGACACGAAGAGGCCTGAAAGAGAGAGAGAGTTAGATCCTCTCGTCGAGGCGTCCCGGTGTTGTCCTGTGTCGGAGCGTCCCAAGAAGAGGCCTAAAAGAGAGAGAGAGTAGGATCCTCTCGTCGGGGCGTCCCGGTTTTGTCCTGTGTCGGAGCGTCCCAAGAAGAGGCCTGAAAGAGAGAGAGAGTTATATCTTCTCGTCCAGGCGTGACACGAAGAGTCCTGAAAAAGAGAGAGTTAGATCCTCTCGTTGAGGCGTCCATGCGTTGTCCTGTGTCGGAGCGTCCCACGAAGAGGCCTGAAAGAAAGAAAGAAAGAAAGAAAGAGAGTTAGATCCCCTCGTCGAGGCGTCCCGGTGTTGTCCTGTGTCGGAGCGTCCCATCAAGAGGCCTGAAAGAAAAAAAAGAAAGAAAGAAAGAGAGTTAGATCCCCTCGTCGAGGCGTCCCGGTGTTGTCCTGTGTCGGAGCGTCCCATCAAGAGGCCTGAAAGAGAGAGAGAGTTATATCCTCTTGTAGAGGCGTGACACGAAGAGTCCTGAAAGAGAGTTAGATCCTCTCGTCCAGGCGTGACACGAAGAGTCCTGAAAAAGAAAGAGAGTTAGATCCTCTCGTCGAGGAGTCCCGGTGTTATCCTGTGTCATTGAGTCCCACAAAGGGGCCTGAAAGAGAGAGAGAGCGTTATATCCCGACATGGAGGCGTCCATGCGTTGTCCTGTGTCGAGGCGTCCCGGTGTTGTCCTGTGTCAGAGCGTCCCACGAAGAGTCCTGAAAGAGAGAGAGAGTTATATCCTCTCGTCGAGGCGTGACACGAAGAGGCCTGAAAGAGAGAGAGAGTTAGATCCTCTCGTCGAGGCGTCCCGGTGTTGTCCTGTGTCGGAGCGTCCCCCAAAGAGGCCTAAAAGAGAGAGAGAGTTAGATCCTCTCGTCGAGGCGTCCCGGTGATGTCCTGTGTCAGAGCGTCCTACGAAGAGTCCTGAAAGAGAGAGTTATATCCTCCCGTCGAGGCGTGACAAGAAGAGGCCTGAAAGAGAGAGAGAGAGTTAGATCCTCTCGTCGAGGCGTCCATGCGTTGTCCTGTGTCGGAGCGTCCCACGAAGAGGCCTGAAAGAAAGAAAGAAAGAAAGAAAGAAAGAGAGTTAGATCCTATCGTCGAGGTGTCCCGGTGTTATCCTGTGTCATTGAGTCCCACAAAGAGGCCTGAAAGAGAGAGAGAGAGTTATATCCCGACGTGGAGGCGTCCATGCGTTGTCCTGTGTCGAGGCGTCCCGGTGATGTCCTGTGTCAGAGCGTCCTACGAAGAGTCCTGAAAGAGAGAGTTATATCCTCCAGTCGAGGCGTGACACGAAGAGGCCTGAAAGAGAGAGAGAGAGTTAGATCCTCTCGCCGAGACGTCCATGCGTTGTCCTGTGTCGGAGCGTCCCACGAAGAGGCCTGAAAGAGAGAAAGAGAGTTAGATCCTCTCGTCGAGGCGTCCCGGTGTTGTCGTGTGTCGGAGCGTCCCAGGAAGAGGCCTGAAAGAGAGAGAGAGTTATATCCTCTTGTAGAGGCGTGACACGAAGAGTCCTGAAAAAGAGAGAGATAGTTAGATCCTCTCGTTGAGGCATCCATGCGTTGTCCTGTGTCGGAGCGTCCCACGAAGAGGCCTGAAAGAAAGAAAGAAAGAAAGAGAGTTAGATCCCCTCGTTGAGGCGTCCCGGTGTTGTCCTGTGTCGGAGCGTCCCATCATGAGGCCTGAAAGAGAGAGAGAGAGTTATATCCTCTTGTAGAGGCGTGACACGAAGAGTCCTGAAAGAGAGAGAGAGTTAGATCCTCTCGTCGAGGCAATCCCGGTGTTTTCCTGTGTCGTTGTGTCCCACAAAGAGGCCTAAAAGAGAGAGAGAGTTAGATCCTCTCGTCGGGGCGTCCCGGTGTTGTCCTGTGTCAGAGCATCCCACGAAGAGTCCTGAAAGAGAGAGAAAGTTATATCCTCTCGTCGAGGCGTGACATGAAGAGGCCTGAAAGAGAGAGAGAGTTAGATCCTCTCGTCGAGGCGTCCCGGTGTTGTCCTGTGTCGGAGCGTCCCAAGAAGAGGCCTAAAAGAGAGAGAGAGTTAGATCCTCTCGTCGGGGCGTCCCGGTGTTGTCCTGTGTCGTTGTGTCCCACAAAGAGGCCTAAAAGAGAGAGAGAGTTAGATCCTCTCGTTGAGGCGCCCATGCGTTGTCCTGTGTCGGAGCGTCCTACGAAGAGGCCTGAAAGAAAGAAAGAAAGAAAGAAAGAGAGTTAGATCCCCTCGTCGAGGCGTCCCGGTGTTGTCCTGTGTCGGAGCGTCCCATCAAGAGGCCTGAAAGAGAGAGAGAGTTATATCCTCTTGTAGAGGCGTGACACGAAGAGTCCTGAAAAAGAGAGAGTTAGATCCTCTCGTCGAGGCGTCCATGCGTTGTCCTGTGTCGGAGCGTCCCACGAAGAGGCCTGAAAGAAAGAAAGAAAGAGAGTTAGATCCTCTCGTCGAGGTGTCCCGGTGTTATCCTGTGTCATTGAGTCCCACAAAGAGGCCTGAAAGAGAGAGAGAGAGTTATATCCCGACGTGGAGGCGTCCATGCGTTGTCCTGTGTCGAGGCGTCCCGGTGTTCTCCTGTGTCAGAGCATCCCACGAAGAGTCCTGAAAGAGAGAGAGCGTCGGAGCGTCCCACGAAGAGGCCTGAAAGAAAGAAAGAAAGAAAGAAAGAAAGAGAGTTAGATCCCCTCGTCGAGGCGTCCCGGTGTTGTCCTGTGTCGGAGCGTCCCATCAAGAGGCCTGAAAGAGAGAGAGAGTTATATCCTCTTGTAGAGGCGTGACACGAAGAGTCCTGAAAGAGAGAAAGAGAGTTAGATCCTCTCGTCCAGGCGTGACACGAAGAGTCCTGAAAAAGAGAGAGAGAGTTAGATCCTCTCGTCGAGGAGTCCCGGTGTTGTCCTGTGTCGGAGCGTCCCACGAAGAGGCCTGAAAGAAAGAAAGAAAGAAAGAAAGAAAGAAAGAAAGAAAGAAAGAAAGAAAGAAAGAGAGTCAGATCCACTCGTCGGGGCGTCCCGGTGTTGTCCTGTGTCGGAGCGTCCCATCAAGAGGCCTGAAAGAGAGAGAGAGTTATATCCTCTTGTAGAGGCGTGACACGAAGAGTCCTGAAAAAGAGAGAGAGAGTTAGATCCTCTCGTTGAGGAGTCCCGGTGTTATCCTGTGTCGTTGTGTCCCACAAAGAGGCCTAAAAGAGAGAGAGAGTTAGATCCTCTCGTCGAGGCGTCCCAGTGATGTCCTGTGTCAGAGCGTCCTACGAAGAGTCCTGAAAGAGAGAGTTATATCCTCCCGTCGAGGCGTGACACGAAGAGGCCTGAAAGAGAGAGAGAGTTAGATCCTCTCGTCGAGGCAATCCCGGTGTTTTCCTGTGTCGTTGTGTCCCACAAAGAGGCCTAAAAGAGAGAGAGAGTTAGATGCTCTCGTCGGGGCGTCCCGGTGTTGTCCTGTGTCAGAGCATCCCACGAAGAGTCCTGAAAGAGAGAGAGAGTTATATCCTCTCGTCGAGGCGTGACACAAAGAGGCCTGAAAGAGAGAGAGAGTTAGATCCTCTCGTCGAGGCGTCCCGGTGTTGTCCTGTGTAGGAGCAACCCATGAAGAGGCCTGAAAGAGAGAGAGAGAGTTATATCCTCTCGTCGATGCGTGACACGAAGAGGCCTGAAAGAGAGAGAGAGAGTTAGATCATCTCGTCGAGACAATCCCGGTGTTTTCCTGTGTCGTTGTGTCCCACAAAGAGGCCTAAAAGAGAGAGAGAGTTAGATCCTCTCGTTGAGGCGTCCATGCGTTGTCCTGTGTCGGAGCGTCCCACGAAGAGGCCTGAAAGAAAGAAAGAAAGAGAGTTAGATCCTCTCGTCGAGGCGTCCCGGTGTTGTCTCGTGTCGGAGCGACCCATCAAGAGGCCTGAAAGAGAGATAGAGAGTTATATCCTCTCGTCGAGGCAATCCCGGTGTTTTCCTGTGTCGTTGTGTCCCACAAAGAGGCCTAAAAGAGAGAGAGAGTTAGATCCTCTCGTCGAGGCGTCCTGGTATTGTCCTGTGTTGGAGCGTCCCACGAAGGGGCCTGAAAGAGAGAAAGAGAGTTAGATCCTCTCGTCGAGGCGTCCCGGTGTTGTCCTGTGTCGGAGCGTCCCAAGAAGAGGCCTGAAAGAGAGAGAGAGTTATATCTTCTCGTCAAGGCGTGACACGAAGAGTCCTGAAAAAGACAGAGAGTTAGATCCTCTCGTCGAGGAGTCCCGGTGTTATCCTGTGTCGTTGTGTCCCACAAAGAGGCCTAAAAGAGAGAGAGAGTTAGATCCTCTCGTCGAGGCGTCCCGGTGATGTCCTGTGTCAGAGGGTCCTACGAAGAGTCCTGAAAGAGAGAGTTATATCCTCCCGTTGAGGCGTGACACGAAGAGGCCTGAAAGAGAGAGAGAGAGTTAGATTCTCTCGCCGAGACGTCCATGCGTTGTCGTGTGTCGGAGCGTCCCAGGAAGAGGCCTGAAAGAAAGAAAGAAAGAAAGAAAGAAAGAGAGTTAGATCCTCTCGTCGAGGCGTCCCGGTGTTGTCCTGTGTCGGAGCGTCCCATCAAGAGGCCTGAAAGAGAGAGAGAGTTATATCCTCTTGTAGAGGCGTGACACGAAGAGTCCTGAAAGAGAGAAAGAGAGTTAGATCCTCTCGTCCAGGCGTGACACGAAGAGTCCTGAAAAAGAGAGGGAGTTAGATCCTCTCAGCGAGGAGTCCCGGTGTTTTCCTGTGTCGTTGTGTCCCACAAAGAAGCCTAAAAGAGAGAGAGAGTTAGATCCTCTCGTCGGGGCGTCCCGGTGTTGTCCTGTGTCAGAGCATCCCACGAAGAGTCCTGAAAGAGAGAGAGAGTTAGATCCTCTCGTCGGGGCGTCCCGGTGTTGTCCTGTGTCAGAGCATCCCACGAAGAGTCCTGAAAGAGAGAGAGAGTTAGATCCTCTCGTCGAGGCGTCCCTGTGTTGTCCTGTGTCGGAGCGTCCCAAGAAGAGGCCTGAAAGAGAGAGAGAGTTATATCTTCTCGTCCAGGCGTGACACGAAGAGTCCTGAAAAAGAGAGAGTTAGATCCTCTCGTCGAGGAGTCCCGGTGTTGTCCTGTGTCAGAGCATCCCACGAAGTGTCCTGAAAGAGAGAGAGAGTTATATCCTCTCGTCGAGGCGTGACACGAAGAGGCCTGAAAGAGAGAGAGAGTTATATCCTCTTGCAGAGGCATGACACGAAGAGTCCTGAAAGAGAGAAAGAGAGTTAGATCCTCATGTCCAGGCGTGACACGAAGAGTCCTGAAAAAGAAAGAGAGTTAGATCCTCTCGTCGAGGAGTCCCGGTGTTATCCTGTGTCATTGAGTCCCACAAAGGGGCCTGAAAGAGAGAGAGAGAGTTATATCCCGACGTGGAGGCGTCCATGCGTTGTCCTGTGTCGAGGCGTCCCGGTGTTGTCCTGTGTCAGAGCGTCCCACGAAGAGTCCTGAAAGAGAGAGAGAGTTATATCCTCTCGTCGAGGCGTCCCGGTGTTGTCCTGTGTCTGAGCATCCCACGAAGGGGCCTGAAAGAGAGAAAAAGAGTTAGATCCTCTCGTCGAGGCGTCCCGGTGATGTCCTGTGTCAGAGCGTCCTACGAAGAGTCCTGAAAGAGAGAGTTATATCCTCCCGTCGAGGCGTGACACGAAGAGGCCTGAAAGAGAGAGAGAGAGTTAGATCCTCTCGCCGAGACGTCCATGCGTTGTCCTGTGTCGGAGCGTCCCACGTAGAGGCCTGAAAGAGAGAAAGAGAGTTAGATCCTCTCGTCGAGGCGTCCCGGTGTTGTCGTGTGTCGGAGCGTCCCAGGAAGAGGCCTGAAAGAGAGAGAGAGTTATATCCTCTTGTAGAGGCGTGACACGAAGAGTCCTGAAAAAGAGAGAGATAGTTAGATCCTCTCGTTGAGGCATCCATGCGTTGTCCTGTGTCGGAGCGTCCCACGAAGAGGCCTGAAAGAAAGAAAGAAAGAAAGAAAGAGAGTTAGATCCCCTCGTTGAGGCGTCCCGGTGTTGTCCTGTGTCGGAGCGTCCCATCATGAGGCCTGAAAGAGAGAGAGAGTTATATCCTCTTGTAGAGGCGTGACACGAAGAGTCCTGAGAGAGAGAGAGTTAGATCCTCTCGTCGAGGCAATCCCGGTGTTTTCCTGTGTCGTTGTGTCCCACAAAGAGGCCTAAAAGAGAGAGAGAGTTAGATCCTCTCGTTGGGGCGTCCCGGTGTTGTCCTGTGTCAGAGCATCCCACGAAGAGTCCTGAAAGAGAGAGAGAGTTATATCCTCTCGTCGAGGCGTGACACGAAGAGGCCTGAAAGAGAGAGAGAGTTAGATCCACTCGTCGAGGTGTCCCGGTGTTGTCCTGTGTCGGAGCGTCCCAAGAAGAGGCCTAAAAGAGAGAGAGAGTTAGATCCTCTCGTCGGGGCGTCCCGGTGTTGTCCTGTGTCGTTGTGTCCCACAAAGAGGCCTAAAAGAGAGAGAGAGTTAGATCCTCTCGTTGAGGCGCCCATGCGTTGTCCTGTGTCGGAGCGTCCTACGAAGAGGCCTGAAAGAAAGAAAGAAAGAAAGAAAGAAAGAGAGTTAGATCCCCTCGTCGAGGCGTCCCGGTGTTGTCCTGTGTCGGAGCGTCCCATCAAGAGGCCTGAAAGAGAGAGAGAGTTATATCCTCTTGTAGAGGCGTGACACGAAGAGTCCTGAAAAAGAGAGAGAGAGTTAGATCCTCTCGTCGAGGCGTCCATGCGTTGTCCTGTGTCGGAGCGTCCCACGAAGAGGCCTGAAAGAAAGAAAGAAAGAAAGAGATTTAGATCCTCTCGTCGAGGCGTCCCGGTGATGTCCTGTGTCAGAGCGTCCTACGAAGAGTCCTGAAAGAGAGAGTTATATCCTCCCGTCGAGGCGTGACACGAAGAGGCCTGAAAGAGAGAGAGAGAGTTAGATCCTCTCGTCGAGGCGTCCATGCGTTGTCCTGTGTCGGAGCGTCCCACAAAGAGGCCTGAAAGAAAGAAAGAAAGAGAGTTAGATCCTCTCGTCGAGGTGTCCCGGTGTTATCCTGTGTCATTGAGTCCCACAAAGAGGCCTGAAAGAGAGAGAGAGAGTTATATCCCGACGTGGAGGCGTCCATGCGTTGTCCTGTGTCGAGGCGTCCCGGTGTTCTCCTGTGTCAGAGCGTCCCACGAAGAGTCCTGAAAGAGAGAGAGCGTCGGAGCGTCCCACGAAGAGGCCTGAAAGAAAGAAAGAAAGAGAGTTAGATCCCCTCGTCGAGGCGTCCCGGTGTTGTCCTGTGTCGGAGCGTCCCATCAAGAGGCCTGAAAGAGAGAGAGAGTTATATCCTCTTGTAGAGGCGTGACACGAAGAGTCCTGAAAAAGAGAGAGAGAGTTAGATCCTCTCGTCGAGGAGTCCCGGTGTTATCCTGTGTCGTTGTGTCCCACAAAGAGGCCTAAAAGAGAGAGAGAGTTAGATCCTCTCGTCGAGGCGTCCCAGTGATGTCCTGTGTCAGAGCGTCCTACGAAGAGTCCTGAAAGAGAGAGTTATATCCTCCCGTCGAGGCGTGACACGAAGAGGCCTGAAAGAGAGAGAGAGTTAGATCCTCTCGTCGAGGCAATCCCGGTGTTTTCCTGTGTCGTTGTGTCTCACAAAGAGGCCTAAAAGAGAGAGAGAGTTAGATGCTCTCGTCGGGGCGTCCCGGTGTTGTCCTGTGTCAGAGCATCCCACGAAGAGTCCTGAAAAAGACAGAGAGTTATATCCTCTCGTCGAGGCGTGACACAAAGAGGCCTGAAAGAGAGAGAGAGTTAGATCCTCTCGTCGAGGCGTCCCGGTGTTGTCCTTTGTCGGAGCGTCCCATGAAGAGGCCTGAAAGAGAGAAAGAGAGTTAGATCCTCTCGTAGAGGCGTCCCGGTGTTGTCCTGTGTCGGAGCGTCCCATCAAGAGGCCTGAAAGAGAGAGAGAGTTATATCCTCTTGTAGAGGCGTGACACGAAGAGTCCTGAAAGAGAGAAAGAGAGTTAGATCCTCTCGTCCAGGAGTGACACGAAGAGTCCTGAAAAAGAAAGAGAGTTAGATTCTCTCGTCGAGGAGTCCCGGTGTTATCCTGTGTCATTGAGTCCCACAAAGAGGCCTGAAAGAGAGAGAGAGTTATATCCCGACGTGGAGGCGTCCATGCGTTGTCCTGTGTCGAGGCGTCCCGGTGTTGTCCTGTGTCAGAGCGTCCCACGAAGAGTCCTGAAAGAGAGAGAGAGTTATATCCTCTCGTCGATGCGTGACACGAAGAGGCCTGAAAGAGAGAGAGAGTTAGATCCTCTCGTCGAGGCAATCCCGGTGTTTTCCTGTGTTGTTGTGTCCCACAAAGAGGCCTAAAAGAGAGAGAGAGTTATATCCTCTCGACGAGGGGTGACACGAAGAGGCCTGAAAGAGAGAGAGAGTTAGATCCTCTCGTCGAGGCGTCCAGGTGTTGTCCTGTGTCGGAGCGTCCCACGAAGAGTCCTGAAAGAGAGAGAGAGTTATATCCTCTCGTCCAGGCGTTACACGAAGAGTCCTGAAAAAGAGAGAGAGTTAGATCCTCTCGCCGAGGAGTACCGGTGTTATCCTGTGTCGTTGTGTCCCACAAAGAGGCCTAAAAGAGAGAGAGAGTTATATCCTCTCGTCGAGGCGTGACACGAAGAGGCCTGAAAGAGAGAGAGAGTTAGATCCTCTCGTCGAGGCGTCCCGGTGTTGTCCTGTGTCGGAGCGTCCCACGAAGAGGCCTGAAAGAAAGAAAGAAAAAGAGTTAGATCCTCTCGTCGAGGCGTCCCGGTGTTGTCGTGTGTCGGAGCGTCCCACAAAGAGGCCTAAAAGAGAAAGAGAGTTAGATCCTCTCGTCGGGGCGTCCCGGTGTTGTCCTGTGTCAGAGCATCCCACGAAGAGTCCTGAAAGAGAGAGAGAGTTATATCCTCTCGTCGAGTCGTGACACAAAGAGGCCTGAAAGAGAGAGAGAGTTAGATCCTCTCGTCGAGGCGTCCCGGTGATGTCCTGTGTCAGAGCGTCCTACGAAGAGTCCTGAAAGAGAGAGTTATATCCTCCCGTTGAGGCGTGACACGAAGAGGCCTGAAAGAAAGAGAGAGAGTTAGATCCTCTCGTCGAGGCGTCCCGGTGTTGTCCTGTGTTGGAGCGTCCCACGAAAAGGCCGAAAGAGAGAAAGAGAGTTAGATCCTCTCATCGAGGCGTCCCGGTGTTTTCCTGTGTCGTTGTGTCCCACAAAGAGGCCTAAAAGAGAGAGAGAGTTAGATCCTCTCGTCGGGGTGTCCCGGTGTTGTCCTGTGTCAGAGCATCCCACGAAGAGTCCTGAAAGAGAGAGAGAGTTAGATCCTCTCGTCGAGGCGTCCCGGTGTTGTCCTGTGTCGGAGCGTCCCACGAAGAGGCCTGAAAGAGAGAAAGAGAGTTAGATCCTCTCGTCGAGGCGTCCCGGTGTTGTCCTGTGTCGGAGCGTCCCAAGAAGAGGCCTGAAAGAGAGAGAGAGTTATATCTTCTCGTCCAGGCGTGACACGAAGAGTCCTGAAAAAGACAGAGAGTTAGATCCTCTCGTCGAGGAGTCCCGGTGTTATCCTGTGTCGTTGTGTCCTACAAAGAGGCCTAAAAGAGAGAGAGAGTTAGATCCTCTCGTCGAGGCGTCCCGGTTATGTCCTGTGTCAGAGCGTCCTACGAAGAGTCCTGAAAGAGAGAGTTATATCCTCCCGTTGAGGCGTGACACGAAGAGGCCTGAAAGAGAGAGAGAGAGTTAGATCCTCTCGTCAAGGCGTCCCGGTGTTGTCCTGTGTCGGAGCGTCCCATCAAGAGGCCTGAAAGAGAGAGAGAGTTATATGCTCTTGTAGAGGCGTGACACGAAGAGTCCTGAAAAAGAGATAGAGAGTTAGATTCTCTCGTCGAGGCGTCCATGCGTTGTCCTGTGTCGGAGCGTCCCACGAAGAGGCCTGAAAGAAAAAAAGAAAGAAAGAGAGTTAGATCCCCTCGCCGAGGCGTCCCGGTGTTGTCCTGTGTCGGAGCGTCCCATCAAGAGGCCTGAAAGAGAGAGAGAGTTATATCCTCTTGTAGAGGCGTGACACGAAGAGTCCTGAAAGAGAGAAAGAGTTAGATCCTCTCGTCCAGGCGTGACACGAAGAGTCCTGAAAAAGAAAGAGAGCTAGATCCTCTCGTCGAGGAGTCCTGGTGTTGTCCTGTGTCAGAGCGTCCCACGAAGAGTCCTGAAAGAGAGAGAGAGTTATATCCTCTCGTCGATGCATGACACGAAGAGGCCTGAAAGAGAGAGAGAGTTAGATCATCTCGTCGAGGCAATCCCGGTGTTTTCCTGTGTCGTTGTGTCCCACAAAGAGACCTAAAAGAGAGAGAGAGTTAGATCCTCTCGTCGGGGCGTCCCGGTGTTGTCCTGTGTCAGAGCGTCCCACGAAGAGGCCTGAAAGAGAGAGAGAGTTAGATCCTCTCGTCGAGGCGCCCATGCGTTGTCCTGTGTCGGAGCGTCCCACGTAGAGGCCTGAAAGAAAGAAAGAGAGTTAGATCCCCTCGTCGAGGCGTCCCGGTGTTGTCCTGTGTCGGAGCGTCCCATCAAGAGGCCTGAAAGAGAGAGAGAGTTATATCCTCTTGTAGAGGCGTGACACGAAGAGTCCTGAAAGAGAGAGAGAGAAAGTTAGATCCTCTCGTTGAGGCATCCCAGTTTTGTCCTGTGTCGCATCGTCCCACAAAGAGGCCTGAAAGAGAGAGAGTTATATCCTCCCATCGAGGCGTGACACGAAGAGGCCTGAAAGAGAGAGAGTTAGATCCTCTCGTTGAGGTGTCCCGGTGTTGTCCTGTGTCGATGTGTCCCACGAAGAGGCCTGGAACAGAGAGAGAGTTATCTCCTCTCGTCGATGCGTCCCGGTGTTGTCCTGTGTCAGAGCGTCCCAGGAAGAGGCCTGAAAGAGAGAGTTAAATCCTGACACGAAGAGTCCTGAAAAAGAGAGAGTTATATCCGCTCGTCGAGGCAACCATGTGTTGTCCAGCGTTGAGACATCCATGTGTTGTCCTGCGTTGAGATGTCCATGCGTTGGCCTGTGTCGATGTGTCCCATGAAGAGGCCTGAAAGAGACATAGAGAGCTAGATCCTCTTGTCGAGGCGTCCATGCGTTGTCCTGTGTCGATGTGTCCCACGAAGAGGCCTGAAAGAGAAATTGAGATAGTTAATGAACCGCTCTTAGTCTGGACTCTACCCTAAGCCCTGTTTGCCTAACTAGCTAACATTGCTTGCAGGATCACTGAGCCACTCAAACTCCTTCAACACGTTAAGGTGTCGGAGTCCCACGAAGAAGCCTGAAAGAGAGAGAAAAAGAGTTAGATCACGGCTTCGAGACGTCCCTTGTCAAGGCCTGAAAGAGAGAGAGAGAGAGAGTTAGATCTCTTTGTCAAGTTGTCCCAAGGAGAGCCCTGAAAGAGAGAGAGTTAGATCCTCTCGTCGAGGCGACCATGCGTTGTCCAGCGTTGAGACGTCTATGTATTGTCCTGTGTCAATGTGTCCCATGAAGAGGCCTGAAAGAGAGAGAGTTATACCCCCATTAGTTAGTCATTCACTCATTCATTTCACTCATTCGGTGATGTCACCTGTCAAATCAAAGGCAGTAAGGTGTGGGGGAGGAGCTACATTTAGAATCTTTTACTAGTTCGCCCTTATGACATCACACATACATACATACACACACATTTATATATATATATAAAATCTTAATTTTCTTAACTGTATATATTATAATACAAAATAATGATGTAATGTAATATATGAATTATGGGACATTTATACGTTTACATTACCAATAGTACACGTTGAATTATGAGATGTTTCTACTTTTATAGTACCAGTAGTACACATTGAATTGTCTACTAATTAAACTATGCTACACTAATCAAAGCAAAGCTAACACCAACAATAAGACTAATCCCAAACTAAACTAACATTAAAATTAACCCTAAACAAAACTAACCTAACCCTAACATTAACACTAACGCTAACTCTAAACTAACACTAATATTAACATTATCACTCACTGGGCTGTATGGTTGTGTAGTGGCTAGCAATGTCGCTTCACAGCAAGAGGGTCCTGGTTTTGGCTCCTGGTCTTGGCAGTTCTGTGTGTAGTTTGCATGTTAGTGTTAATATTGTATGTAATGGTGATGTCACCTGTTAA
Organism: Cottus gobio; assembly: GCA_023566465.1. Classification (NCBI taxonomy): domain Eukaryota; kingdom Metazoa; phylum Chordata; class Actinopteri; order Perciformes; family Cottidae; genus Cottus; species Cottus gobio. The sequence goes on along the minus strand of CM042232.1, from coordinate 11,172,931 downwards.
TCAAAGGCAGTATGGTGTGGGGGAGGAGCTACATTTATAATCTTGAATTATGGGATGTTTTAATTATGGTTTCCGGGGGGCGGGGTTAACAACGGTTGTCCTGTGTTACAGCGGAAACCATCAATGTGTACATCCTTCCTCCTGTCAGCAAACTACAAATAAACATGAATCATCTGTACACCAGAATACCAGAGGCCTGAAAGAGAGAGAGAGTTATATCCTCTCGTCGAGGCGTGACACGAAGAGTCCTGAAAAAAAGAGAGAGTCAGATCCTCTTGTCCTGGGAACCATGTGTTGTCCTGCGACACAGAGAGTTAGATCCCGACGCAGAGGCGTCTATGCGTTGTCCTGTGTCAGAGCGTCCCACGAAGAGTCCTGAAAGAGAGAGAGAGTTATATCCTCCCGTCGAGGCGTGACACGAAGAGGCCTGAAAGAGAGAGAGAGAAAGTTAGATCCTCTCGTTGAGGCATCCCAGTTTTTTCCTGTGTCGCATCGTCCCACAAAGAGTCCTGAAAGAGAGAGAGTTATATCCTCCCATCGAGGCGTGACACGAAGAGGCCTGAAAGAGAGAGAGTTAGATCCTCTCGTTGAGGTGTCCCGGTGTTGTCCTGTGTCGATGTGTCCCACGAAGAGGCCTGGAACAGAGAGAGAGTTATCTCCTCTCGTCGATGCGTCCCAGTGTTGTCCTGTGTCGGAGCGTCCCAGGAAGAGGCCTGAAAGAGAGAGTTAAATCCTGACATGAAGAGTCCTGAAAAAGAGAGAGTTATATCCGCTCGTCGAGGCAACCATGTGTTGTCCTGCGTTGAGACGTCCATGTGTTGTCCTGCGTTGAGATGTCCATGCGTTGGCCTGTGTCGATGTGTCCCATGAAGAGGCCTGAAAGAGACATAGAGAGCTAGATCCTCTCGTCGAGGCGCCCATGCGTTGTCCTGTGTCGATGTGTCCCACGAAGAGGCCTGAAAGAGAAATTGAGATAGTTAATGAACCGCTCTTAGTCTGGACTCTACCCTAAGCCCTGTTTGCCTAACTAGCTAACATTGCTTGCAGGATCACTGAGCCACTCAAACTCCTTCACCACGTTAAGGTGTCGGAGTCCCACGAAGAAGCCTGAAAGAGAGAGAAAAAGAGTTAGATCACGGCTTCAAGACGTCCCTCGTCAAGGCCTGAAAGAGAGAGAGAGAGAGAGAGTTAGATCTCTTTGTCAAGTTGTCCCAAGGAGAGCCCTGAAAGAGAGAGTTAGATCCTCTCGTCGAGGCGACCATGCGTTGTCCAGCGTTGAGACGTCTATGTATTGTCCTGTGTCGATGTGTCCCATGAAGAGGCCTGAAAGAGAGAGAGTTATACCCCCATTAGTTAGTCATTCACTCATTCATTCACTCATTCATTTCACTCATTCGGTGATGTCACCTGTCAAATCAAAGGCAGTAAGGTGTGGGGGAGGAGCTACATTTAGAATCTTTCACTAGTTCGCCCTTATGACATCACACATACATACATACACACACATTTATATATATATATATAAAAAAAATCTTAATTTTCTTAACTGTATATATTATAATACAAAATAATAATGTAATATCTATGTTGAATTATGGGACATTTATACGTTTACATTACCAATAGTACACGTTGAATTATGAGATGTTTCTACTTTTATAGTACCAGTAGTACACATTGAATTGTCTACTAATTAAACTATGCTACTCTAATCAAAGCAAAGCTAACACCAACAATAAGACTAATCCCAAACTAAACTAACATTAACATTAACCCTAAACAAAACTAACCTAACCCTAACATTAACACTAACGCTAACTCTAAACTAACACTAATATTAACATTATCACTCACTGGGCTGTATGGTTGTGTAGTGGCTAGCAATGTTGCTTCACAGCAAGAGGGTCCTGGTTTTGGCTCCTGGTCTTGGCAGTTCTGTGTGTAGTTTGCATACAGTTTGCATTTGTTAGTGTTAATATTGTATGTAATGGTGATGTCACCTGTTAATCAAAGGCAGTACGGTGTGGGGGAGGAGCTACATTTATAATCTTGAATTATGGGATGTTTTAATTACGGTTTCCGGGGGGCGGGGTTAACAACGGTTGTCCTGTGTTACAGCGGAAACCATCAATGTGTACATCCTTCCTCCTGTCAGCAAACTACAAATAAACATGAATCATCTGTACACCAGAATATTTCCGTGTTCAGTAAAGATATGTGTATTTTCATATAATCTCCACAATGCATAAACTATCACTAGTCCAATCTGGATGACTGTTCCAGCAAAGATCATCTATTGTGTGTGGGCTTGAAGAAAACGCCCCACGAGGAGCAGAGAAAACGGCCCCAGTATCCGGAAAAAAAGAGAGAGTGAGACCTCTGTACTTCCGCTCTCATTGTCGCTGGTTAACTAAGTATTATAGGTTAAAGGTTGTCCACGCTGCGCCACATGCGTTATTGTTTTTTTAATTTTACAGTTAGTTTGTAATCAATTGAAATAAAGGACAGTGGCATGGGGAAGACTAAGAAGAGCAAAACCATCGAGTCAGGAAGACAAGCGGACAAATCCGGCCGACATTCAAGGTAACGTCAGGAAGCTCGTGGTTCACAGAAACATTACACATGTAGCCTAGGTTAGCTCAACCAGCTAATGCTAACGTTAGTTGCGACGAACTGCAGCTTCATATTTACAAATGAGATTCAACCTGTCAACGTAATCCTTGTAGTTAGCGTTAACGCTCACAGAGGACCCGTAACTAGCTAGCTACTTGCATCATGTATGGCATTTAAAGGCTTACCTTTCCTTACTGTTGAATACTATCTGAACGTTATTGTATGTATACTTCGTACTGTGAAACTTTGTGCATTCATTTCACAATGTTGCACATTTCTGTGTGAAACCTCTTCTAAATAATGTACAGCTCTTCCATTTTTTGACTACTGATATACTGCACATGCTTTTTATAGTATTTTCTATTTGCGTTTATTTTTCTTTGATTCTTTTTTGTTGTGTATTTATTTACCAACACACCAAAGCAAATGTATTGTATGTTATTTGAAATTATGTCTTCACAGTGACAAGAAGCTCAAACAGAGAGATGGTAAAGCCAAAGCCAAACCAGATCACCTCGAACACATCCCATTTAAGCTGCGTGAGATAATGAAAAACAAAGAGATAATGAAAAACAAAGATAAAATTAAAACGGGATCCTTGAAGGCCAAAAAGCTAAAAGAAGGTGAGCAGAGAAGCTTTCTTTAACGTCACACTACGTGATGCACATGTGTACTTTTTTTTATCGGTCATGCCATGTTTATAATCAGTGAGGATCTTGTTTATGTCTCTTCAGCCATCTCCTCCAAAGTGAAACCAGATGATTTGCAGACTGGAGACATACCTGTCCCACATTTTAAAAGGGGAAAGGGAGAAAGTGTAAAGGCATATCTGCGACGCATGGAGAATGCAACAAAACACGTCCTCTTCCTCACCAAGAACCAAGTCGACAGAAAACCTGAGCTGGAGGCAGACGGACAAGAGAGTCCTGCAGACAAGGGCAAGTCTGAGAAAAAGAAGGAGTAAGTATACCTTAACTTTGAATCAACAAAGTTTACTGATGATATGCATTTATGCCAATATGGGATGTGAAAGGTTGGACAAACAGAGTCAGTGATAAGCTGTCCTCCTGCTTTTAATTGTATGCATAGGTAACTGGTTGTTTTGTTACAAGTGCAATTGAAATGGCCTACTGGGTTGTGGTTTTTAACAGTTTATCAGCTTTGGTTACAGTTTAAATTCAACAACAAAGTTGCGTTTTTATTTTTGGGAATGTGTTGATGAATTAAAAACAATACTGAATACATTTTATTGAACTTTAAAAAAAAGTACTTTACACATAATTACATAAGTACAAAATCCAACATTCAGTTAAGTTACAATCTTAACAGTAAAGAGCAATATAAATGGACCACAGTGAAACACATATGTTAATTATATTATAAGTTATGGCTGATACATGTATAATTTTATTTGATCTTTGCTGTCTTTGCTACAGGCATGATACAGTCAGATTACAGAAGCTACAGCTGAAAAAGTTGGACAGACAAGTGGCCCAGATGGAGAAACAGATGTTCGTAGGTAAGGAACATTTCCAATCGAAAGGATGTGAGGGAGCAGCTCTTTCCTCTATAATTCAGTTCAAGCATGCACTGGCCAAATTTAAAGGTCCATTTTAAGATCATCGCAAGGTAGACTCCATCTCTGTTTCATCTTTGAGTGTTTTCTAAAAATCTAAAGGACCATCTGTCTGTGAATTCTTCAAGTTTATCAGATAGGTATATTATCCCAAGTCTTCCCGCAGGAACAGAAGGATATATTCTTGTAGAGATCGTTCAGGTCTTTTGAAGTGGTGTATCATGAGGTACTTATCCATACTTACAGTAGACAAGAGGAGCACAGGGGCAGCAGAAAAACATATTTTAGCCACCTAAAACAAAGGTAGACCCAAATAAAATCAATATTATTTTCAGCTTGCGCTGAATTTAGAATATTTGGGGATTTTTACCTTGCTGTGAGACAGCTTACAGTCTGTTTCCAACGTGGAACTGAAGCCATTATCTATTCTGTGGCCAAAGCTACAAGACTTCATTGGAGGAGGAAAAAACAGTAATTTTACCTTTCAGAACATGGAGATTCCTGGTCTTCTGTTACCGTCATTGATTAGCTTGTTTATGTTACTGTGTGGTTTTGGTGAATATAATAACACGCAGCAGTAGACCAGGACCCCCTTATGTTCTGAGAGGTAAAATCTGAGGTGTTTTTTTTCCTAAAATACGTGTCTCTGAAATCAAGATGAGAAGTGACTGGCAAATTATTTCTGGGAAAGGTTCATTTAAAACTGCAGTTAATTTTATATAAATGATGGATCATATAACCATGTTTTTGAGGGGGTTGTTGATAATGAGCCACCTACAAATAATAGTCACCCAACACTGCAGTTACGCTCGGCTCTACTGAGCATATTGTTTTAGTGTTCCAGCCCACAATTCTGCTCAAACCAATCTTCTTTAAAATTAGCAGCTCACTGGATCATTTAGTTAAGGTGCCAGATATCCACCATAGAACTCTGTGTAGACCAGAGCAGAGCGACAAGGAGTTAATTATTGTTTTTCGACTCCTCAGGTGAACTCCAAATAAAAGCTAATGTTGCTTTGTGTCTGTTGGATTTGTAGATGGGCCATAACGAGAAAACACTGCGATGCAATTACACCTTTTTCTACGACTTTTAAAAATATCCAAAACATCCATTAATGCTGCTTTTTTTCACTTCAAATTTATTTTCCATATACACATTATATACTGTATCAGATAAATGGATGCAATTGTCAAAGCGGAATGAGATATAAAACTTGTTTGTATACTGATATGACTGATTTTTTATTTTTTTTTGTAGATACTGTTCCCTTTGGTGAAGTTGCAATGGCCCCACCATGTTTGAGTGCCAAACCCAAGAAAGCTCCGGTCAAATCTCAGGTAACCTGCTAATATGTCAAATGTCATGACGGCGATCTTCATGCTTGAATAAGAGGTCAACAGTGTTGTTTGTCTCCTCTATGAACATCATCCAGAAGGCGCCAAAGGAGCTGCTTCTCAACTCTCTCCTCGGCCACACGGTGGTCTCCACAACCAAGCCCTCCATGGCCAGGCAGAGAATCATGGAGGAGGAGAGGGTGCGAGTAGTGGAGGCTTACCGTCTTCTTAAGAAACAGAAACAGAAGCAGCACGAGGCCAGGGCGGCCAATCTAGACAAACTCAAGAACCCCCAGTGATGTTGTTTCAGTCCGCACTGAAGCTCAGAAACTGACACAGATCGTGAGATAACCATCAACGGACTGTTTGTGTTACGCAACTTTGGAACTGCCAGCGGGGGAGCTGCCCATAATGTAGCTGTCAGGGGAAAAGGCAAACATTTGCATCCACTGCCCACAGTATGAGGTGAGCCGTGATCAACGTTCACCTGCAACTTCAGCTCCAAATAGAACAAGACTTTTACTCTTTTAATGCCTGTTTCTACGTCTTATAAGACAAACTGATCACCCCTAAATAAATACACCCAGACGGGTGACTTTGTTGAATTCTCTCCCTTGTAATTGTGTCCGGTGTTCAGATGTATTCACGCTGTTTTTTGTATTTGCATCTTTAGGTAGCCACTATGACATCATTAGTTATGTGGTAGTCAGTAAATTAATAAAGGCCATGTCAAGGCAAAGATAAACCTTTAATTGTTCCCTGAGGTCCCACTAGATGGCAGTACACCTGTCCAAAGCAATGCAGACTTTTTCACTAAGTGAAAATTTATTTTTGATGGCAAATGGTACCTATTTATAAATGTGAATTTGTGGCTGTGGAATTATTAATACTTTCAAACCATGTCTCCCTTTGTACCTGCTTGAGAGCGTAAATCCGGAGATCAATAAATCACATCAGCCTTTTTAAATGCGTAGCAGTCATCAGAGCCTGGCACAGCTATTCACATTTGTAATCCGTGAAAAGGTTTACCCTCATGAACAAGGCCTTTGTTTAAACATTTTTCTCCAGGACAAACTGGAAATTCAGATGTGTTTGTTGAACAACATCTTTCGAAGCAGCCTCGATCTCAAAGCAAACATTACGCTCATATTTTGTTTTTGTTGCAATATTGATGTACCGAATAACAACACCAGATGGTTTCCCCTATTTCTACTGAATCCCTGTTTCCTGGTCTATGGCTTCATCAGTCATTTCTGTCTGAGCAGCTTTTTTTGTTTGGTCTGTTTGTCCACTGAGGGTTGTCACAGTGACAAGGAAATGCATTAAGTGGGGACAGCTGCTTGTGATTGGTAGTACTGACTCCCTTGAGCAGAGCTCAAACCATCATTGGTCATTTACCTGTATCCCATGTGCACAAGACAGCTATCTGTATTATCAAGGGATTTACAGTTGCTTCCTGTCAGAGAAAGCTGTTTTAATTTCAGCTCAGGTCACTGATCAGGAATTAACATTAATACACTTTAAAAAATAAAAATACTATATGCTTTTTTTTTTTTACCCTCTGCAGAGTGACACCTTACCTGTAACCTCTTTGTATACATGTTACATCTACAACCAGGGGATTACATAGTTCAAATCTCATCATTTGTGTTCTGTTCTATATTGCTGAATGGCCCGATTTTTCAGTTTGTGAGCAATTTCCTTCTGGAGCAAGTACCTGTGGCAGCTGACGGCAGAACATGGTGAGAGTAATTGGGGGAGAGCCTACTCGGCCAGCTGCTAGGCAGCCACAGCAGAGAAAGAGAGATTACATGTAAATCATTGTTCCTCTCCCTGTCGTGAGAAGGAAATAACTCGTCCATGTTAATTTGTCCCTTCACAATAATGTTGTGATGGTTCTCAAAGCGCGCTTACACAGCTCTGTCACAAATGTGCGTGTCATTATGCAAATCACTTATCTGAATAGTGGCGACACTTCCTCTTCCATTATCCCGCAGCTACCTGCTCGAAAGGTGTCACTTAATACAATCCAAAGATCCAACAGCCAGATGGAATTTAAGTAACCATTTATTGGTTTAATAAATTAAGAATGTACACTTTTACATTCAATGATTTGTATGTATACAAGGCACTAAAAAAATCATGTCTTTCATAGGTAGTTTGTTTACAACAGATTAGCAAATTACAGTAAGGCAATTAGTGACAAGAAAAAACATTATATTGGTGAAAACACAAGTTTGTGAATCAAAACTAAGGTGTTCAAACTCAGTGCACCTTGTCTGTAGTTTCTCCACCATCAACCTGCTGTGGGTCAGTTATCACCTGAACATGTCTACATTTTTCCACTTTGGGATTTCTTTTTTTAGGAACGTAAAAAGCTATGAGGGAAAGTCATTGCTTTCCCATCGACAAATCAGAAAACGCCTCTCTTTCACTGGACTGTCTTTGAGTGAGGCTACAAGAGAGCAAAGCTAGTTTTAGTTGGCAGTAAGAAGGTTTAGGGCACTTGTTAAAGTGAGAAGGGACGTTCAATAGAAGAGTTTGTTAAGGCTACTATGCCATCCATCTCTAATATTGTTACTGTCTTTTCTAATCTTTTCTAAATTACATTCAGGTCACACAAAACAGACTAGCAGTCATCAGAGGAAAAATGTACAAGATGAGATGAAAAGGTCTGTTAGAGGAGCTAGTTCACGTCACCGTGTGCTACTAGAGATTCACATCCCTGGTTAGTATTTCAAGCGTCTTGCTCAGGAAGAGAAAGGAGGACACGTTACATTTGATACAAGGAATTCCAAAGGGAGAACAAACACCTGGTGGAGATATCGTAGCTGTAACAGTGTGAAGAGCCCCTTGACTCGCACTGCCTGTGTGACAATCCTTAAGGCGACGAGGACTCGGCTGACTGAGGCAGGGAGGGGCCTCGAGCTCGAGGCCCCAGGGCGTCTTGGTCCATCTGTAGAAACGCACAGAGGGATGATTTTGGCAGATGTGAAAGAAGGGGATGTTCTGTGGTGTTAAATATTTTGAACTTGCTCACCTTAGTCAGACCCTTGGCGATCAGGGCTATTTCAGTGGGCTGGTACACACAACTTCGTAGCTGACCATTATACGCACCGTATGGAGACACCGGCTTTGACACCGGCTGTGACACCGGTGTCGGCTGTGACACCGGCTGTGACACCGGTGTCGGCTGTGACACCGGCTGTGACACCGGTTTTGTGGGTACTGGATGAAAAGAGGGAAGATGATTAAAAAAATGTGTAAAAAAAATATTGTTTGTCCACTACCTTGTATCATTAAACTTAACACAAGATCAACATTGAAACAAGTATGCAAAACTAACACACTTTTCAGACATCTTTCATTGTTTAAACATGTCTCCGTAGCAACACACATTTACTCAAACTGACCCGTTAAGGGATTCAATATTTGATATGTCTGTGAGGATAAAGCAGATGCCTTGCACAGGTTGGATTTTGTCAAACTTTAAAAGCCCCCTTTTGTATATTCTGTACGTATATTCCTTGACAAAAGGTCAATGCCCAAAGCATTTGTGCACTCATTCATCATTTAATTAGAGTGCTGTACTGCTGACTCATTTAGATTTGTGATACCGAGGATTCAGCACCTATCTCTTCATAGTGTAGTTGAGTTCAATGTAAGGTTGATGTTAAACCACTGCGTGTCAAGCTGTACCCGCTGGAGGCTCATCCATAGTGAAGGCTTTATTCTCTATGTACACGTTCTGGTGAGGTGGCTCCGTCACCGGCTCTGCCACCTTGCAGATGCTGTCATAAACCAGGCTCCTGGCGGGATAAACATGATCTCCATCCATTGGCTGCTCCTGGTCTGGGTCCTCTTGGGTCAGTAAGCACATTTCTGGGATGGCGTAGAGGATGAGGAACACCCAGGCATTTGACACCACGGCTATAGCCAGAGTGGGGTCGTCCCAGCTGGGATTCCCAACCACTTTGTTCCCTTGGATGTACATGACGATCCAAGCTACCCAGATAGCCAAGGTGAAGAGCCCCGAGACCAGGATGAAGGCTCCGTCTCGCCGCCACTGCTTGTGCTTATGCGTCAGCGAGGGCACAGCCATCACCACCACGGCGAGCAGCAGAAGCATCACATAGATCAGTGCCATCACAAAGTCCCCGTTAGCAATGCTGCAGGACAGGTCAGAGAGGATTACACCTGTGGGTGGGCTCCTGACCATGGTGATGATGAGCCACTCAGTGTTGATGATCACCTCGACCATCCACAGACCCAGGGCTCCTAGGCATAACATCCAGCTCCTAGGCCCCCGGCCCCTCCGCTTCAGTAGGGCGAGCCACAACCCGTGCATCACCAGGCAGGCTAGACAGCCCGAGAACAGTACTCCAAAGAGGAACCTCCGTGCAGCACAGCTGGTTGAGTACCGACCCACAATGAAGGCAAAGGTCAGTCCAAAGAGTCCCAGCGTGAAGACCAGAATGCCGGCCTGCAGGGCCACCATTCCCTTTCTCTTCTTGTCTGTAACAAACGGTAGGCTGGCCATGAGGGTGACCAACAGAATAAAGGAAGTCACCAAACCAGCAGCAGCAACCGCCTCCACCACGACCCCCCACACTGTCGTCAGGTCACACAGGTTGTAATATATGGAGCTGATACCGGGACCACATCCCTTTGGAGCACTGATTGGTCCCATGGTCTCACTGCAGATTTTGAAAAAGTGGCGCGACAAGAAAATGCAGATTATTTTACATGCATGGAAAGACAAACAAAAGCTGTTTCCGTGTTATTACTGTGTCACACTAAACAAACTGTTCCATCCACAGTGTACTCTAAGCCAGTTGTAAAATTGCTGTTTGAAATAAATTAAATTGAGTGTCTAGAGAATCTAAAACTTAATGCAATTTGTCTTTAATTATGACATGGAACCTTGTTGTAGGATAATCACATGCTCATGGCCTTACAACACCATCTAATTTACAGAGGCATCAGAACAGCAGAAAGTCTCTACATCTTCCGTCGCAAACTAAAAACACATCTTTTCCGACTATACCTTGAATAAAGGAAGTAGCACTTTAGTAGCACTGAAACGGCTCTTACTGATAGCACTTTGTAGTTGAACTTTTTGTCGAAATTGTACCTTCGTGATTCTTGTTCTGATTCTTGTTGTAAACGGTAGAATGCACTTATTGTAAGTCGCTTTGGATAAAAGCGTCAGCTAAATGAAATGTAATGTAATGTAATGTAATCATGTTAACATTTCAACAGGACACGAGTACTATTACCAATACAGTATCTCAGAGTTTAATTCAAAGGATCAAATTGTATTCACCTTTCGTTCCAATAATCATCCCACTGTCAATGCAATACTATTTCCATCATGTAGCATCCAACAATATACACTTGCAGTTTAGCCTAAAACTGTTCAAATGACTTTGTCATTGTACAGTTGAAGCCACTATCTCCAAATTTGGCAATTTTGAAGTTTGGGGCAAACTAAACATGCTCCTGTATGTATTGAGAAAATCACCCCATTTTTTTTTTTTAAAGATGACTAAGCAATAATAAACAATTGGATAATGTTTCTCGCAGCTAAAACATGCGTTTTAAAATAGAAAAGAAATCATGAAAAGTTCCCATTTCGGCGAATATTGATCTTGTAATCATTTAAAAAGGGCACATTAAAGTCCCAGGCTAAACGCATTATGGTAATGTTATACTCACGGCAGCATATAGTGATATTAAGCCTGTTGGACTTCTTACCTGACCTGGTGACGCAGCGCAGCTCCGCTACAACAGGTGACTCAGGTAATTTTTACTCCGGGACGGTTAACGGTTAACCCAACTGTGTCTGAAATATTTCCCGAGTATTAACAGACTCCAGACGGATATGTTGACCGATTCCTGAGAGTTTCAAATGTTCACTTAATTGGCGCACGGGCTTTTTTTTTTTTTCTTTCTTCTCCGGTCGCAATCATGGACAGTCCTCCATCTGCCCACTCCTTCTCAGCTGTTACTGAACCACGTTGTGATGAACTCCCCGGCAGTCGCGTCAAGAGTAGGCTATAAGTGTCCTTAGAGTTGTTGTTATTCTATTAATGAAATACTCAGACCACGTTCGCTTCATCCAGCCTCTTGCAGCTTTGCATATTCTGTGAGATTATAACTCGCGGCCTATTTATGCAGTTTAAATCCAAACAAAGGGACCTCTCTTCTCTGAAGTCAGACATTACGATTGGTATACGTACTGTGCAACATCCGGCTATTACTAATTAGATCAGTTATGTGATTATTCTTTAAAAGTGTAGTTGTAGTATATATATATATAACTATAGTGTAGTTGTAGTATATATATCTTTTCAATTTAATTGAAATGACTACACTATGAATAATTGAAATACTGTATTTAAAAATAGGCTAGTTTAATGTAGGCCACAGCCTAAAACAGTATTGGGCTGTTTAATGCAGTAACTTTAGGGGTGCAAATAGCTTGTCCGTGCATTTCTGAAAATAAAACTGTGCTATCAATGTCTATGAAAATAAAAGACCCTAAATATGTTAGTAAACTACTTGACACCTTCAGGCCTATGCAAATGATCTAAGCAGCATTTGTAAAGGAATTATTCTGTCCCAAGTTTTTTGAGCCATAAGTGATTGATCAATGTAACTGTGCTCAAGTCAGCGGCAATGCACTTTCAGTTTTAAAGATGGAAAAGGCCAACATACAGTTGTTCAATTTAAGAATAATTCAACAATGAAATTAATACGTTACACATAAACATCATGCATCTTGGGAAATATAATTATGCTTCAGTCTACTTTCTCTTTTTAAGGACTTCAAGTCATCATGAGAGTCTGCCGTCAGTTTGCAGAGCCACCTGGTGGAAAATATTGTTACAGGAGAGATGGACTGTTACACAATCAAATGAGACTATAACTACAAAACATATTTTGTTATTGTTCTCTTTATAGGCCATGCCAACAACCATTTGACAAATAGGAACATTGACGGTTCTCATTGATTTAAAGCTTTTAAATTGTCTCCACTCAGTAAAATTAAGAAATATTCCGAAATTGTCTGAAACACTGTGAAATATTTGAAACTATGACAGTCCACTTCTCTCTGTTGGCTTGTTTGCCTCAACTTTGTAAATATTTAAAGTCAGAATACTCCGTTGTCATCTCTCTTCCTCATTTAATTGTAAAACTTGCGGTTAGGACCCAAATAAATAGCCCCAATAATTAACTAGCACATTTGAATGTGCTGCCTATAGGAAGCAGAGACATGCTTGGATATTAGTTTGAGACCTTAAAACAGAAAGCAGTTTATTATACACATTTAATAAGACTTGATGCATCCAACATGTAAAATGTTTGATTATATCAAAAGTAATTTGTGTTGTGTTTTGGAGACCTGGTTGTGCATCCTCTCTGGGTTCAGCACACGAGTAAGGTCATGCAGGACACCTTGCTGAAGCGCACTCTGGCATACAGCCTGATACTAAACGTACTGTTTATGCTGCATGATGGAGCCCCCTGTGGTGCATCGACCCCTCAATGGATCCTGTCCCGAGGGGTGCTCTCACAAACCTAGCAGCTTTTCAATCCATCCCTCTGCATTGTGGTCCTGTTAGCATATTCTTAAATTGCCGCTGATCTCAAAGGAGAGAGCAGTGTGACCTTAATGAAGGGCATGGCCTTTTCAGAGCCACACATAAAGCAGGCTTTATTCTGATTTCATTACGTATCTCAACGGCAGTTGCCAGAATTGTGTATACGGCATTGAGCTTTAAACCATAAGTGTATATAAATATAGAATACAGTGTTGACCAATATTTTCACACCGAAGTATCAGTATTTGCATTGATACAGATTCATATCAATGATTTATAGCATATTTATCAACCTCCAGAAACAAATAAAAGATGCCACCGTGTGATGCAGTGCCTCGTCCATTTTTTTTGCAGCAGGATTCATTAGGGCACCTTAGCAGCACCGCTCTCCTCCGAGAACCTGTCAGGTTATTCATAGCAGCGACTCAGGTCGGGGTCTCGTAGGACGTCTCCTGTCCTGCATTTCTACCGCAGCCTGGCAGCCCTGGGGGCAACACCGCAACCCAATTCACTCTGAAATGATGTCTCTCCCTGTCTGTCTCTCGGTTGTGGGCATGCTAGATTTGGAGCTATTTTAAACACATCTGTCACATTGCAGCATGTTAGTACGAATATTGTGATTGAACTAATGGCCTAGTCAGATGCAATGATTCAAAAAATATATATGAGATCCATACTGATCTTATTTTTTTGAGAAGATTTTAAGTATTGATCGACCCCTCTCTGACAGATCAATGCTAGACATCTCTTTGATCCGTGACCTGGGGCGATATCTGTTGTTGCCATTTCACATTGAAGCGTATTTCTGTTGTATCCCAGTTACTGTGTGTTATTCTATGATGTGTGGCTCTCTCGTGTCAGGTGACAGCTGGGCGTACTTTGAGTCGTTATAGCATTGCGTATTGATTATCATAGCTGAGAGGATAGTATGTTCCCTACAAGCGGCAGCCCATTACCTCCATTATCCAGCTGGAATTTGTATCACACACATTTATTAAACCCTTTGCCCTCTGTGATGTTTGTGATGCAACGACTGCACCGTAAATATAAACTTTAGCATCAGAAGAATCCTGATTGGCAGTAGAATTTGATCAACAGAGCTTGCCCTTAATTGACGAGCAGACCCAGCACCAATGATATCATCCTTTCATTAGTGAGATTAACATGCCATCAGAGGAATAATTACTCTCAGCTAAAAGTCCTTCAAAAATGGATTATGGATTTGACTGAATGCAGTTTGTCACACTTATTAGAACCTCAATTACTTCAGTGGCAACCTCCTGTAGTAATTGAGTTATTAGATGATGCTGATTGTACTTAGATATCTATCGTAATCAAGGTTTTGCAGTCCAGAGATTTGCTGCATTCGGAGTGCCATTAAAACGTGAAACTATGTTAATATTGATTGTTAATAGCGCATGACTTAAAAAAAGAGAAAACATTAGGTCGAGTCTGTCGTTGGATTGGTGCCAATGATCAATGCCATGTAACTTCCAAAAGGGAGAAATTCAAAATCAAAGCTGTCGCTATAGCAACGCCCCTGCCAGATTCCACCAATCAATGGAGTCCGTGGGGTTGCGAGATGCGCCAGGGAAAGGCCAGCGTCCTACATAAAGAGTGTGGGACAGGGAGCCGGGCGGCACACACGGGGCAACAACACCTTTCTGCAAGCTCACAACCAAGGCACAGCAGCAAGAGGAAGAGTCAGGAGAAGAGTGGCACAGAGTGGAAGAGAGGGGGAAAGGACAAAGGAAGAGAGGCAAGGAATAACTGAGAAGATATGGTTCGCTCATGTGGACAAGGGATCCCTGCCCGGGTCTATGTGGGCACCCTGCTTCTCTTAATCCATTCTGTCACAGTTAGAGGAGGTAAGATATAACAAAAGGAATCTGCACTTTCAAACTGATTGCGTTCAAAGAGTCATATCACCTTTGCATATTTTTTTTTCCTTCTCTTTTTTTCATATCCTACATTTTAAGAGAAGCTGTGTTGTTCTATTTCAGTCCAGCTTCCCCCATACTGTCAGTGTGTAGTAGGGCACAGCATGAATGCGTGGCTCGGGCTCGGCCTCAGGGCAGTGGATGGGTATTTATCTATTCTACTCATCCTGTCCTCATCTAGCTGTCTGCTGGGTGCAGGGAAAGACAGGCAAGTCCATTTGCTGCCTGGCATTGTGCCGGCTCGGTAATAGAGTACAGTAAGCGGAGAAGGAAAGCTTGTCTTGCGCTTTAAAAAAGATCGGACTTTGACTGATTTTGACCAAAGCTATTGTAGGCCACATTCCTGTGCTGTCACATTGGATTCCATTGAAAATCCCTTGTGAGCACAGACTCATCTAAAACTATATGAAGGGAATGTGTATAGACATTGTTTTCCTATATTTTCAGCTGTTCTCAGTTTGAGTGGAAGATACACTTAAAGATTATTGTTCATAACTTTAAAAAAATATATATTTTGAATAGAATATCTCAGATGTTTTATCTTTCAGAATATATATATATATATTTACTGTTTGCCCAGTTGTTATACATTTGGTGATATTTCTATTGGCTTTGGTGTGCCAGAACCATTAGTCAAAACACACCCTAACACCATGCTCAGCTGGCTCAGGGTGCTGGCTGGCAAATTGGAAAATTTTTACTTTGAAGTGGGGGCGTTTGATTGTGGTAGAGATATGAGAACTGAGACATTCCAGGGAGCCAATGTGCTCCCCCTGTGTCTCATTAAACCCCCAGTAATAGGCCAACAAGGCTGCCGATGGCTGTGGCAGAATGGAAACAGCAGCTTGTCATGCTGAGTCTTTCATGTGTGATTCTCCAGTATGTGACTCTTGTACTTGCACACAAGAAGGCCCGTAGAAGCAGTCATCTGCAATGGCGCTGCAAACTCAGGATTCTTCTCTGAGCGCCTTGTGTCGAGGTTTTCTGAGTCAGCCACCTGGCTTTTTAATTGAGACCAGAATAATAGAATAATGTGCAAGTCGGCTTTTTCCCTGACACATATTATCAGTTATCATTATTCAGTCGATGAGTTAGGAAGTTTTTCCAATTCTTGCTGTCAAATCTGATGGAAGAACAAAGCACTTGAATTCTGCTATGAAATATTGAAAAGCAGAGTCAGACTGATGCAAATTACGATGATGAACGAATTTCTGCTATGGATGAAAACTATTTCTGAAGAAAAGCTGAAACTGTAGCTGACACGTTTAAATATTGATGTATTTATTTTTTCATTTGTGAAGTACTAGTTTATCATCTTGCACTTTCTTTTCCACAGCTGCCCTCAAGCAGGAGGTGGCATTGGACATCGGGGCCACGGTGCTAAATCACTCCATGAGTTTGGTGCAGCGTATGGAGACGCTGCTGGCCCTGGGGAACAGCAGTGATGTCACTCTCCGAGTGCAGACCATCAACACGGACGAGGTGAAGGTGATCCAGGCCCACAGCCTGGTCCTCACGCTGCAGAGTGACGTGTTTGAGGAACTGCTGCTCAGTCGCAACAACAGCGCTGTTGTTTTGAGGGAGACGCCCGACTGCACAGCTGTCTTCGACAAGTTTGTCAGGTGAGGGGTGACGCCGGTTGTAATCCTTTGTTCAGAGATAATCAGGTTCAATTAAATGGAACCAATCAAGAAACTGCGGAGCAGAGCAACTTGTAAATGCTTTTGTGTTTTCCACAACTATAAAGTTTCTCACCATTTTGCCTCTCCCTTTGGAGAAGTGAGATGCTCTATCTTGTGAAATATTCTAAAATTACACTTGCTGTTTGCGGCTCACAGTTGAAAAATCTGACAGTGTGGGTTTATTCGGTGACTCAGATGTGAAGAGAGAAACCAAGTAGGCTAGTATGCCTTGTTGAGGGATATGTTTTATGAAAATATATATATAATGTTTTTAGATGACTATTTGGCTGTGTTTTTCTCTTGCAGGTATCTGTACTGCGGGGACATCTCACTACGGCTAGATCAGGCCATTTCTCTGCATAAGCTGGCCAGCAAGTATCATGTGTGGGGTTTGCAACAAGGTTTGACCCAGTACATGACCCAACATCTGTCTAGTGATTCGCCCACCGGACATGTGATTGGCTGGTACAACTATGCATTACAAATTGGGGACGTGGTCCTGCGGGACAGCTGCCTGCAGTACCTGTCCTGGAACCTGTCTTCTGTGCTGCAGAGCGCAGAATGGGGCTCCATCAGTGAGGACTTGCTCCTCTCCTTGCTCCAGCGCTCTGACCTTATTCTGCAGAGTGAGCTGGAGCTCTACGAGGCACTGGAGGCCTGGATTAGCCAGAACCAGCCCGTCAGTTCGACAGTCGAAAGCGCCTTGAGGGCTGTTCGATACGGCATGATTCCCCCTCAGCACCTCTTCCGTCTTCAGAAGCAATCTCCCCTCCTGCAGAAGCATTACGAGTCTATCCGCGATCTACTCTACCTAGCGTTCCAATTTCACTCGGCCTCACCTATACAACTGGCCAAGTACTTTGATGTCAACTGCAGTATTTTCACTCCCCGTAACTACCTGTCCACCTCCTGGGGTTCCCCTTGGGTCATCAATAACCCCACCCGTGATGACCGCAGTTTCAGCTTCCAGACCCAGCTCGGGCCCAGCGGCCATGACTCCAGTAAGAGAGTGACCTGGAACGCCCTTTTCTCCCCTCGCTGGCTCCCACTCAATGCCAGGTCAACCTTTACTGATCTGGGCGCCATGCAGCCTACACGTACAGATGGAGGTCGCCCTCGCATCATTGTGACACCAGCCACCTCTAGTCCAGACTTTGCCGGCGTGAGTTTCCAGAAGACGGTGATCGTGATGGCAAGACAGCAAGGAAAAGTGGTGGTTCGTCACGTCTACAACTTCCACCAAAGCACAGAGGAGGCCGGGGATTTCCTGGTGGATGCCGACATGCAGCGCCGTGCATCAGAGTACCTGATTGACAGCTCCCTCTATCTGCACATTGTAATAAAACCTCTCTACCACACTCTCATTGTTTCCAAGAAGTAAAAGACAGGAATTTGATTATACACCCTCTACCCACACAATCACATTCATATTCCAAAGTTACTCATCTCATAGCACGTGTTTATGCATCTACTCTGTGACATCTCTATTTAGCAAAGAGGTGTTTGCTACGATGAAAGACTCACTATTTAATGGCTCAGCAGTGATTAGCACAATGATGATGGTTGGTTTTAAGTATTTTGTGGATACTAGATGAAAAAAACAACAAAAAAATGATTGTACTGTATTTGTTCAGGTATTCTGTAGTCCAGCAGTTTGTTTCTTGAATCTACGTGATGATTTATGTTGTTAGAATAGGTACTGGAGGGGTTTTGCTCTGTTGTTATTATTTTATGCATTTCACCATTCAGCAGTCAAATATAGATTTTTAGTTCATGAACGTATATCCTGTGACCTACACCAAAATACTTGTTTGTTGTTTACTTACCAAAATGTGTAAATTGAAGTGCAATCCCATTATCCTTTGTATGCTTTTCTGATTTAGTTTTTTTTTCTTCCTATTTATTGTTATACGGGCATTTTATCTAGCTTTAAAATAAACTACACAATATGTGATTTTCATCCTGATACAAAAAAAAAGATTAATAAAAGACAATAACATAAAACATGTGTCTGTGTTGGCCAATATTGGATTTAAAAAAATTAACTTTATTGAACTAGCATTAAGGTATGACCTTACTTTATGTAATGTTTATTTTGTATTATCATGCTAGTTACAGTAGGCTAATTGTTGAAAAGGATCTCGCTCCAGAAAAAAAAATGCTCACACCATTACAACTACACATCCCACAATGCTTAGCAAAAGGCAGGAAATACGTCATTACGTCGTTGAAACCTTCAGCTGTCAGACTTTGGCCACCCTAAAAGTGCAGGTTTTGTTAGCAAACTAACTCGAAGTGTACAACCCGCGCCGACTTTACTTAAAGTTGTGCATTCATCTGCTTTTTGATCTTTGAGCGCGCGAGCTGGTGATTGTTGCACGAAGGTTGCACGAGGACGAACCGCGCAGTTTTAATCGCTGCTATTTTTTTGCACAAGCCAGCGATCCTGAGCGGGTGTAAGGCTAGATGCAGGGAGGGAGGGAGTAAAAAAAGGCAAAAGTCTTTGTGCTTCCCTTCCCCCTCATCAAAGCAAAGGGGAAATGTCTCTGTCTAAAGGAGGTAAGTGGGTTTTTTCCCCCTCAATCTTTTTTAAAACAACCGTGCAAACGTCGTAAATATCGAGGTGCAGTTTGCGTGGAAGTACTTTAGCTTAGCGATGTTTGAGAAATGTAACCTTGCCAGGTGGAAAGCTGCATTTATTAGAAGAGGGAAAAAAAGAGAGAAGCTAGCCAGCATGTCTTTCGTGCTTTCTATAATTATGCGAAGTCTCTCGACAGACTGGTGTCTGAAGGTATTCATCACAGGCGTCATGATGGTGTGCGGAGTTATATTTTTCTTTTATTATTCATATTTTTAGCTAAAGGCTATACAGTCGCGTCTCCGTTTGAGCTCCCGTGTTGTGGTGAGCTAACGCATCATTTTCACGACAATTAAGGACTTTCGCCAAAACTGTAATTATCAGCCAACTTTTCCCCTCGGCTAGGAATCACTGCGCCGGGATTATTTTCTCTCTTTAGGTGAAGTGAAGCACGCTGGGACCACAGGTGTTTTTCGGCCTCCTGACTCGCGACTGATCGATTGTGTTCCTTTCCGTTTGGTGTTAACTGTAAAATATATATACATATATTTTTTAGCTCTGCGTCCGTGTAAATGTCTTTCTTTCTTTTATTTTTGTATTTTATTTGGTGGTGGAAGTGCCTTTTATTTTTAAAACAGGCGGTAAAGCAAAGGAGCCGTGGCGCTATCACACCCTTTGGCTTCCGCCAGTCTGTGCGGTGTAATCACTTTAGCGTTACACTGTTGAATAAAATACACAACTTGGAAAAATCAAGGTCCTTCCTCTGCGTCGCACGCACGCACGCACACACATCATGGTGATGATGTCAATTTACATTTCAAGTTCACCGCTTGTGCTGTTACACAATCATACTAGCGTTACCATGGCCGGGAGTACACACTGTTTTGAGAGGGCTGTGTAGATTGGCTGGCTGCTGCTCAGGCACACAGCCTTTGGCCTACCATGGCATGTTTTGACTTGCAGCTCCAATACCTAGTGCAGTCTCTCTTTGTTGACAGTTCACTGGCTGCAAGCAGATACTCCATAGCTGCTACACAGGTTCTGTGCTGTAATTACTGTGTACGAAGAGGGCCTGATGTGTCTTTCTGAAAGTTTTTAATTTTTCTGACCTCTATGAGGAGTTGTGCCTTCCCGTGGTCGAAGGAGGAGTGGGTCTAAGTGCATTGTAGGGCTGCTCACGGTATTGCTGAGGCATGTTTGGAGATTGAGTTCTCCCGAACGGCGCTGATAGGGTTGTGTGGAAGATTATATTTGCATGAGTCATCCTTTTCTGTACATGGACCCACTCTGAGGCTGGAGCTTCCTGGTGGTGACTCGCCACACAGCTATTGACACTTTGATCTCATGCACAATCCAGACATTCTTGTTCACATTACGTACTGCACTCTGGATAGTTTCTCTGTGACCATCTTTTGGTTTCCAGAAATTACTGCATTTCCTTTTTAAAAGGCTGCTACTGTCTGTAATAGCTGATGCTTTTAACTCCTACATGGCGTCAGCAAAAATGTTGATTTGATGAAGACACAATGATCAATATTTACAATTATAAATAATAATTATATAATCTCTTTCTATGTTTTGGAAAATGTAGGATGTGCACTTTCACTAAATGCCATGATATACCACTGACCATAGCATGAGTACAAGCATGCACTGGGAATGGTGTCTGTATAGTATTTGTACTGTGCTCCCTTAATGCATTTAGCTTGCAGCAGAAGCTGACGTTATTGTGCGAGTTCGAGGACCGGGCAGGTTTTGCAGCTGAAAGCTGTTGTGAAGCTGGCCTCCATTTGCCCTAACGGGGATAGTGAGCAGCAAACGGGCCAAGTGAAGTGACATCATTTTTCCCAAAGGGTCCTGACAGTTGTTGTGTTTTAAGCGGATGTGTCCAGTCTGACTGGCTGTGAGTCATATCCCACAAAACACTCCCGGCTCCAGGGTCACGGCACACACCACACATTGCTACCTGAGAGGCGGTTGTATTTCAACTCAATTAATGTTTCCAAGTAAATAAGTCTCGCAATGACTCAAACCTAATAGAAACTGAGAAACGGGATGTGTACAGTATGATTTTAGTAATTTCTTTTTTTTTATGGATATCTCATACGGCTTTGCTTGTCAGATGTTCTTGCACTGCCATGTTTGTGTGCTACTTTAAGGTTGGTCCTTGAACAAAAGGCTGTCTTATTAGTCAGGTCATTGGAAGGCTTTGACTGCTCGTACTTTATCCCACACAGAGGAAACACAAAATCTATTTTTGACTGAGCATGTGTGAGTAAATCACACTTCAATCTCGCCCTACCACATGAGTCTACGCTAGTCTGTCCAGACACTGTGGGCCTATTTTGAGGCGGCAGCACAAAATGTACCTGTCTGACGTTTCCATAGAATCTAAAATCTTTGTGAAACTTCCCTTCCAGTTTAATCTAGCAAGGAGGGGTTTACCCAACCATACTTCCTCCACACTGGAGTATTGTGACTCACTCAATGGCAAACACAAGCTCACAGAAATAATGAGAGCTGTTGCATTTGTTTTAAAATGAAGGTGCTTGTGCATTAAACCAGTTTCTGTGAACCGGTGTCGAATAATTGCACAGCCTGGCCCTTGTCTGTATGCAACAGGGCAAGAACAGAAGATAACCAGCCAGGTCTAAACCAACTCATCGTATCCCAGTAGGTTAAGTTGTGGCCAAGTCGTAGCGCACACAGATAAAGGTCAAGACAAGTTTTAAAAAAAAATGTTTTTCCCCTCGACCTTGCAACAAGAGCAAACATGCTGAACAAGAAAAGTGGAGTTAGAGTTCCTGTGCTGCTTCTCGTAGGCCCGGTAGCTGTGTCATTTTGGCAGGGACTCGTGGCCCCTTGTGGGAAGTCCCAGAGGCTGCTGGTAAACTGTTTATGAATGGACTGCTGTCACTGATTTAACACAGAATGGTCCCAGAGCTGCACAGTTTACAGCACCATACTCAGATATTCACAAAATGTAAACTAAACTTGAGATTAGGAAATAAGAGATAAAACGGTTGATAGCAGTTTTTTTTCTCCATTTGAGTCATCATACTAGTGTCGATTAGTCATTTAGTCCACCTTCTCCCTATTGCAGAGCCTCAGCTTTGAGCACACCTAATGTACAGACAGATAATTTGCTGCAGTTTTTGTATCGACGGCAACTGGACATTGAGTGTAACCTTGAAACCCCTTACTACCAGAGTGGATTGAAATCCCCTTTCATCAGACCAATGTGGATATTTAAAAACAATTCCATTTAGTTTGCACTCAACGGCCTGATTTAGGACTTGGGGGTCTCTGTTGTGGCAAACCTCGCTCTAATCTCAGAGTAAAGTGGTAAACAGGCTCACAAGCGTCTGTAGATGCGAAGTCTATTTGCCTTGAGTCTTTCTACAAAGCACTTAAAAGCACACTAGCTTGTGGTTGCTACTAAATACAGCTGTATTGATCCTGATATGTCTCACATGGAGCTGAGGTGGTAATTGTTTTCTGATTTCCTGTCTCCAAGGGAAGAAGAAGAACCCTGGGCTGAAGCTGGCCAAAGAAGTCTTTGCACAGCCCCAACCAGCAGCAGCAGCGTAAGGCTCTTTGTCTGAAACAATATATCAGCCCTTTAGGATATTGCAGCTATATCCTATCGGTGTATATGTCAACCAATATGAAAGACCCACTTTAAATTAATCATATAGATTGCACTAATAAGCATGCATATTTTCTCTAAAAATGTGACTATTCCATAACTGTGCATTGTGACATTACAACTGAGCACACACTGTTGCTTGTGCCTAATGTTGCTCTCATCCCTGCAGGCCCCCTCGAGATCTTGACTCGAAAGCTTGTGTCACAATTGGAGATCAGGTAAAGATGGCTCTGTAGTCCTCTGAAAGATGCTGTTCATTTTTGTTTTCCCGAACACATGCACATTAATGCAGCTTTCCTCACTGTCCAGAACTTTGTGGTGAAGGCCGATGACTTGGAGCAGATTGAAGAGCTGGGCAGGGGAGCGTACGGGGTCGTGGACAAGATGAAACATGTGCCCAGTGGTGTTATCATGGCTGTCAAGGTGGGCCACTACTCCGGTTACCTGAGCTGCAAAAGCACCGCGCTTTTTAAAAATAGTACCATGACTCATAGATGCATTCAACATATGAGCTCAACTTGTGGAGATCTATCGGATCTATGACATGTTGTATTGAGGGAGGCGGGTTAGGAGACTGGACACCATTTAATTTAAGCTACATCTGCCCCCTGCTGACACTGATGTTTGCATCCCCAGAGGATTCGTGCCACCGTCAACACTCTGGAGCAGAAGAGGCTTCTGATGGACTTGGACATTTCCATGAGGACGGTGGACTGCTTCTTCACGGTGACCTTCTATGGCGCCCTCTTCAGAGAGGTGAGTAAACTATGACTTGTATGAACACCTGTATATGTTGTGGTGTGTGTGTGTGTGTGTGTGTGCGCGTGAGGTCATCTTGTTTGTTTTCTTTGTTTGTTTTTTCAGGGGGATGTTTGGATCTGTATGGAGCTGATGGACACGTCTCTGGATAAGTTCTATAAGAAGGTTACTGAGAAAGGCAAAAACATCCCCGAGGACATCTTGGGCAAGATCACAGTAGCAGTACGTCCTGTTACATTATAGGCGTCACGATATCAAGTGTTTACATGTACATTTAAAGGAATAGTGCAAATGTTCACTTTGTGTCAGAGTTCATTTGTTTACATTTCTGTTTGTGTATGGATTATACAAAGAGAAATTCTGCAGTTATTTTTGTATTAAATGTTCTTTCTCCACAGATTGTCAAGGCATTAGAGCACCTGCACAGTAACCTGTCAGTGATACACAGAGGTAATCAGATTACATCAGCATGTACACGGTTCAGTTTCCTGTTGATGTTCCTCATTGTTGTCTTGCGGTGTTCTCCCTCATCATTTTGCCAACAATGTCTCTCTCCAGATGTGAAGCCCTCCAATGTTCTGATCAACACTCAGGGCCAAGTGAAAATGTGCGACTTTGGCATCAGTGGCCACCTGGTGGACTCTGTGGCTAAAACAATGGATGCAGGCTGCAAGCCCTACATGGCGGTAAGTCGGGATTGGGAAGGAGACTCCTGGTACCAGCTAGTTGAGATTTAGGAAAGGATTCTCTAGAAATTGACAAAAATAGAAAATCCACAGTCCAAGAGGATATTAAACATGTTTTTTTTGTAGCTGTAAAATAAAAGTATCTGTTTTGATAAAATACATAGATCCATCTATCTCGTGACATTTATATTTAAAAAAAAAAATGTTGACGCCAAACATCTTGCACGTATGAAGGAATGTACTTCAGAAAACCAGCACGTTATTTAAAATCCTCTCGAAAAACACATTTTAGAAGACTGATTTGTTCTTCAAATGTTCTTCCCCAATTAGCCCTGTACTTATCTTTCCACATGCCTTTTTAATTCATAAAGGTTTATAAAGCTTTCATTCAAATTACATTATAATTCTAGTTTAGGAAAATTGTTCATATGATTTTCCGATAGTGTTGGTACTAAAT
This sequence comes from Cottus gobio, assembly GCA_023566465.1. NCBI lineage: Eukaryota > Metazoa > Chordata > Actinopteri > Perciformes > Cottidae > Cottus > Cottus gobio. The sequence continues at coordinate 11,148,049 of CM042232.1, read as the reverse complement.
ATGTTGCTATACTTTTTATTTCAGCCCGAGCGGATCAACCCTGACCTCAACCAGAAAGGCTACAGTGTCAAGTCAGACATATGGAGTCTTGGTATCACGATGGTGAGTCTGGTTGGATATCAAAATGTGTCTCTTAATGCCATTTGTGGCATTTTAGGCAATTTAATCCATGTGTTTGCTTCTCTTCTCACGTTATCTACACCTACGTATCACTGTTCTTTACATTATTTTGAAGTTTGGATAAAATCATGGTTGACGCTCACAACCATGTTTTGCCTTCCAGCTAATAAACTATTATGTGTTGCTACTATGAGCTTATTTTATTTCAGATTATGCTGAATCCACTAAACTAGGGCAAGGTGATAATTCAATATGATAACTCATCTTCTTTCAGTGCAATCATATTGTGATACACAAATATCGGTTAAATTAAATAGTGAGTAACGTTTTCCAACAGTAGTGTGCAGGGTTTTCCTCATTCCTTTATTCAGCATTAGTGCTAATTTAATGGTGGCTTAGTCTTACGTAATGACCCTTTTTATGCCTCTGCGACAGCCGGCTTGTTAGTGCCGTTCTCGTGAACTCGATATCTCAGGAGCTCCTTGAAAGAATTTCTTAACATTTGGCAGAAACGTCCACTTCAGGGATGAAGCGATCATAATTTGGTGGAGCCATTCAACCGCGAAGCATTGATTTTAGTTTCCACTATAGTCCATTTGATTATAACACTTATCATATGATACGTGTCAAAGTGCATTACGAGGAATACAAACATACCAGAGCCCGGCAGTGAAAGTTGAGCTGCTTTCTATGCGACCTGCTCTCCGTTCAGGCCGTGGCCAGCAGCTCGGGCGTTTTCACATGGATGCTGTTCGAATGATATACAACTCCTTGTTAGGCCACACTCCCAACAAAAGACACATTTTGTCACCGCGATAATTACCAGATGATAATTACCACATTTCCTAAAATGGATCTAGTTCATGCAACTCTTATTTCCACACAGCACTAATGCTGAGTCATGGTGACCGTTTTGATACCTGTGCCATGTTGATGCCAGATCAGGAGAAATCCTTGCTGTTCTCTGTTATTATATAGTATGATTTATATAATTTCCACAAGTATATCTTTATACAACATAGTGTTGAACTTTTTAATTTGTTTCTGATTTGTCAAAGTAGTTTGTGTTGCAGGGGAAAGTGAGTCTTATTCCCGAGCATTATCAGTATGCTAAATCAGTTCTCTGTCTCCTAGACTGAGCTGGCCATTTTGAAATTCCCCTACGACTCATGGGGCACCCCGTTCCAGCAGCTCAAACAGGTGGTGGACGAGCCGTCTCCACAGCTGCCCGCCGACCGTTTCTCCCCAGAATTTGTAGACTTCATCTCCCAGTGGTGAGTCTCGCACCCGATGACAAATGTGTCGACTTTCCTCAGAGCAATGCTCCTCATTCACCTTGCTATAAAAAAAAAGAAGAAAAGAAAAAAAAAGCTCTAAAAAGTGTCACTGAGGCCCAGCAGGGGTCAGTGTTTGCTCTGTGTTTACTGAAAGAGGTGTCATCCGTTTCAGTATTGGAGCTGATGTTAATGTCACTTGACTATTTTCTTTTCTTTTTTTTTTTTCTTTTTTTTTTTATAGGAAGTTATCATACAATTTTGGGATTTCACTTTTGCATTTGTCTCTTTTTGTTTCTACAGCTTAAGAAAGAAGCCAAATGAGAGACCTGCCTATACAGAATTAATGGTTAGTAGTTTTAAAATACTTTTTCTCTTTCCCCTAAACGACAACAAACAACACAAATATCAATGCGTTGTGCTACTTTGCCACTATCAGCATCCCTGCCGTAAAGACCAGTTTGCTCTGGTTCTTGCTTTTGTCCACCAGAGGCCAGACTTGCCCAGTTAACCCATTGGCACTATGACGTGTGTGTTTAAGAACATATTCCTAAGTGTTTCTTTCCTTGTTTTCATGCAGCAACATCCGTTTCTCACCATGCATGACTCCAAAGACACAGACGTGGCCAGTTTTGTCAAGGTCATCCTGGATGACTGACGGGCTCCCTGCGGGCCCCCAGCCCATCAGGTCAGATGGGACCTCTCAGCAAACAAACCAATGGCCTACCTTTATTTTTTTTAACTCACTGGAATGACAGACTCTCAAGCACCCACACATAATAGGGGGGTGACCCAAAGACTGACAGCAGCATTGGAGTGGGAGAGTGGTGGTAATATGAACTTGTACGGTCAACAACCAACTGGAGAGGTTTAATTCGCTCCTCCAAGCTTCCTGTGTGTGTGCGCAATTATTCAACATGACAAATATGAACTGAACCAGATTTGTTGTTTTTTGTCTTGTTCTTCTTTTTTTGCCCCACAGCCCCTTTTTAATCTCTAACTATTCAGAATGGACAGAGACCGCCATCATTTATATGTGACACATGTTGTATGAATACTTTGAATATCATCTGCAAAACCAACAGTTAATGTGTATCTTGTTGTGTATTGAAATCTATATTTGCATATGTGTTTGTATGTTTTCTCATTATTCAGAGTTTTGATACTGTATATCGTCAACATGTGTGAATTTTACCGGACTGGGGCCTTATTTGTCAGATCCCATCAGGTGAACAGTTCAACCTGGTTCTGCCCTGAGGTGGTTGGTCAGTGCAGGGGCTCCATAGAGATGATAAAACATTTAAGAAATGTCAAAGGTCACCTTCTGTACGTGACGAGTTGCAGGACTGTAAAGCATCCCTTATCACCTGATCCGATTGATCCAAGCTGAGGGCCTTCATGCAGTGACCCCTCGGTACTCGTCGTCTTCTTTCTTGGGTATTAACGAGTCGGCCTCAGTGCTGCCATTGTTACTACCTGGAAGTATTCAGAGGTTGCCTAATCAAGCACACAGCTTTATCTCTTTCCGTGTGCCATTTTGTAAGTCGTTCTCATGAATCTTTGCATTAATTGTGTTTTTCTCTTTTTTTGGACTCGTTCTGTCCTGCATTTTGATTTGATTTTAGCAGCATTTATACTCATCCCTTTGCCTTCGGTTCTCTGGAGTCGGCATAGTCTTTTCATATGAGGCACTTATGTTTTGTTTTTTTGTTATTTTTTCAGATTCCTTATGCATTACACAGACAGTATGTTAGGGAAATAATTTATATGTTGAAGATGTATATACTATCTCTTTTTTTTCCTTTTTCTTTTTATGTAACATGGCGCTGTCATTACTTGGCAGTGCAGATGCGTGGTAGAATGGTTGGTAGTTCAATGCAGACACACAGACACACACACAGGGCCAGCTGACTACCGTACACCTATTTTGGACTGATGTGCTGTCAGGCTCCACCGCTCAGGTTTCTGTGCTCTCCTTAGTGCGGAGATGGCCCCATTTATTTTTCCCCAGGTCGTACTTTCCTTGAGTGCCGGGCCGAGAGCCTCTTCTCAGTCCATGGTGGGCAGCCATTATCTCCTCTGTCTGACCACACTATGCAGAGCCCCTTCGCCTTGGACACGCGGCAAGAGGCCCTTGCCATGTGGCGGGTTTGCCACTCCAAGTGTTCAGAGACTCTGATGGTTGATGACGGCGATGATAGTGATGACTGCCATGCCTCTGTTCATGGCTAGCACTCATCGCCCCTCTGGTTTACACTGTAGTGCAACCTTTATCAAAAGTCAGTGAGTTAGGAGTATTTTTGATTGTGAATAATAAGGGAAAGCTAGCAACACCACAAAGAAGCTGCTATTTTTTTTTCTTTTTTTGTCAGCCTTCTTTGGATGGCCATTCCCTTGGTGTGTAAAAGTGAGTTTTTACGCGGATCACAATGAAAATGGAACACTTGCTCTACCTCTTACTCCTTCACTCTATTTGCCACCTTTTCATTGGGTGGGACCGACAAACTTGAACTATGGAAAGACAAAAAAATAAAGGCTTTATTGTTCAGTATGTCCGTTTATAGCTTTCCTTTCATGATCGATGCCTGTTGAGCAATCACAGAAGTAGTACTTGTTCATGTGTCTAATGCAGATATTACACCACTGTCCACGTTTAAAGGTTAAGGCAATATATTTTTGTATTATTATTATTGCCATGAAAAGACAAACAATGAAATATACCATATGAAAAATGTCTGCTGTTCACCTCAAATGTTGCAACGTAAGCCCCAGTGATCGCTATCAATAACTGTAAACGCCTTCAAAACTCATGAAGCTACTTGTTTATCTGGGGGTCTTGAATTACTCACTGGTGGCCCATGCAACATGCACCCAACCACTCGCACCACCCGTGCTTTGCTATAATGCGAGGCTGTTTTCAGGCTCTATGCCCGCTTCATCAGCAGTAGAAAATAGTCCAAATACACAGTTGACTCCTGAGTGCTAAAAAGTATTCAGTGCCCAACTATTTTATTCAATCTCTTAACAGGGTCAAAATGTGGTTGGGCAAAGCTTTAGACAGGTATAGCCTGTGTTTTTTTTTTTTTTCTTATCTCAAAGCAAGAGAACCACAAGACGTATTTCAAGCAAAATAATATAAAATGTTTTCTCTTAAAATTGAGAGAGAAGTTTTGCAGTGGAACGCCTGCCTGGTCTTTTTAACGGCGCTCTCTTCTCCGTGCATCTTGCTGTATATGGTCGACCCACTTAGTTCCTACTTCCATGTCACTAACAGTTCCACTTTAGCCGCTCATTCATTTATTCGAGAGATGCTGGAGCTGACCGATCCAGCTGATAGAATGAAGCCACGTCTTTGGGTTTCTATCTGCGCTGCTCTCTCTTTGGCTCACTTTGCTCCTCGTACAACTGCCAGCAGGACCATGTTTTTCATCCTCTCGCATGTGATACTGTAAAGAAGGTATCGTGTAATGAAAGTCTGATTGGAAATGGTACACCTGGCTTTAGCACATGAGCACGGTAACTTAAGCCCTCTCGCTGAGTGGATACATAGCCTTTACTCTCAACAGTTATAAGCCTGAACTCCATTTTCAAATCCAATTATTACAATCTTTTTATATCCCAGTATGCTTGTTTCAGCAATATTACAGTTTCCATTCATGTAAACATCCTTATGTAAGTGCACAGAAGTGAACACACACTTGTCAAGTTGCGGATCTTCCGCATGTGTGATGAATAGGAAGAAGAATCTCATTTTGATGGTTCTTTCGGAGTGCTTTTTTGCTGTGAATGTTAACAGAGTTTAACAAAAGCTTACTTGGAGTGCGCTACTCTGCTCTGAGTGTCTGTCAAAGACAGATGACTTCATGCCAGGATGAGAAAAGTCAATGCCATGTAGACTGCAGGCGGTGAGCCCAGTGTTGTGCAGAAGAGTGGTTTGTCAGCCAAACTAAAGAGACTCTTTTTTAGGAAAGAAGGCCTTTGATCATGATGATTGCATAATGTCGCTCAAAAGATCAGCGTGTGAGTGGAAAAATAGGCAATATCCAGTTGAATTACTGTCCTAACTCAATGTGGACTGTGATGCAGAAGTGAATCACAACCTCTCTGAACTGAAAATGGGCATTTTAGGAACCCAGCAGGGTAGCTGTGAAAGTGAAACGAATTTACTGTAATGTACTTAAATATACATTCGAGGTACTCGAAGTTATACTTAACTGCACTATTTCCATTTTTTGCCGCTTTATACTTCCGATTTACAAGGAAATGTAGTACTTTTTACTGCAATACAAATAAATGAAGGCATACTTTACACATTAAGAGTTTACACACAAACATTTGATGAGCCTACACAATATGATAATAAACTACCAAACGCTATAGAAAATAGTTCAAATTAGTCCCAGGTGCAGCTGTAAAATTATACTTCCAACTAAATGTACCAGCAATAATAATCCGATAAAATAACATTAACAGTCGTATTTATGCATGATGTGTAGTTAAATGTTTGATACTTAAATACTGCTTCAGAATGCAACAGTCAGTGAATTTGAGCTATTTATACTTTGATCATAAAAAATAGTTTCAATAAGTGTGAGGCGTAATATCAAGCCATTGTATATTTGTTCAAATACAGTGAAATAGTGTATTTAGTTGAATGTGTGCTACAAGACGATGAAAACTTTTTTTTCCAGCACCTTAGAGAATTTGATGGTATAGATGTGATACTTTTATAATTTTCTTTAAGAAAATTTTTGAATGTTAAAGTTATTGCATGTTTAGTTAATTCCCTGTGCAATAGGCAAGGCAAGGCAGGTTTATTTATATAGCACATTTCAACACAAGGCGATTCAAAGTGCTTCACATACAACCATTAAAAGCATAAAAACACAATCCTAAATAAAAGAATTAAAACAATTAAGAACATTCATTAAAACAATAAAAACAGTTAAAAAGCAAAAATAGATAGATACAGAATTGAATAAAAGTTGCAGTGCAGTTTAAGATATAAAATGCAGTAGTAAGATGCAGAATCTGCTTTAATTAAAGGCAACAGCAAACAGGTCTTCAGTCTGGCTTTAAAGAGGCTGAGGGTCTCAGCAGACCTGCAGCTTTCAGGGACCTTGTTCCAGATGTGGAGCAGAAAAGCTGAACGCTGCCTCTCCATGTTTAGTTCTGACTCTTGGAACAGAAAGTAGACCCGTCCCAGACGACCTGAGGGGTCGGGATGGTTCATTAGCAGCAGCAGATCACTAATGTATTTAGGCCCTAAACCATTCAGTGCTTTATAAACCAGCAGCAGGATTTTAAAGTCAATTCTTTGTTGGACAGGAAGCCAGTGCAAAGACCTCAGAACCGGAGTGATGTGATCCACTCTCCTGGTCTTAGTGAGGACTCGAGTTGCAGCGTTCTGAATCAGCTGCAGCTTTCTGATTGACTTTTTACTGAGACCTGTGAACACACCGTTACAGTAGTCAAGTCTACTGAAGATAAATGCATGGACAAGTTTCTCCAAATCCTGTTGAGACATAAGTCCTCTAACCCTTGATATATTCTTCAGGTGATAGTAGGCTGATTTTGTAACTGTCTTGATATGGCTGTTCAGGTTGAGGTCTGAATCCATAACTACACCTAGATTTCTGGCTTGGTTTGAGGTTTTTAACGTCAGTGATTGTAACTCAGCGCTCACTTTCAATCGTTCGTCCTTGGAACCAAAAACAAGTACTTCTGTTTTATCTTTATTTAATTGAAGAAAATTCTGGCACATCCAGTTGTTGATTTCTTCAATACATTTAGCCAGCACTGGTATGGGATTATAGTCCCCTGGTGATATAGTTATGTAGATTTGTGTGTCGTCTGCATAGTTATGATAACACACTTTGTTGTTTTTCATAATCTGAGACAGTGGAAGCATGTAGATATTGACCAGAAGAGGCCCCAGTATTGAACCTTGGGGAACACCACATGTCATACCAGTCAGCTCTGATGTGTAATTAGCTACCGACACAAAGTATTGTCGGTCCTTCAAGTAAGAGTCAAACCAGTTAAGTGCTGCGCCAGAGAGTCCTACCCAGACTTTCAGTCTGTCTAGTAGTATGTTGTGATCGACTGTGTCGAATGCAGCACTGAGATCCAATAATACTAAGACTGAAGTTCTGCTTCTGTCTGTGTTTAAGTGGATGTCGTTGAAAACCTTAACAAGAGCAGTTTCAGTACTGTGATGCTGACGAAAGCCGGACTGGAAGACATCAAAACAGTTATTTTCGGCCAAGAAGCTATTTAGCTGATGATAAACCACTTTTTCCATTATTTTACTTAAAAAGGGGAGGTTTGATATTGGCCTATAATTTTTCATTATTTCGGGGTCTAAACTAGCCTTCTTTAGGAGTGGTTTAATAACTGCAGTTTTTAGGGCTTGTGGGAAGACACCTGAGAGAAGGGATGTGTTTACAATTTGTAAAAGGTCAGTGATCATGCAGTGTGAAATATTTTTGAAAAAGTGTGTTGGTAGAATATCTAAGCAGCATGAGGATGTTTTCAGATGTTGTATAATATCTTCTAAGCTTCTTTGGTTAATTGAATGAAATTGTGTCATGATATTTGGATGGGTGTTATTTAAAGATGGGGACAACACACATCCTGTGGTTGGTGTGGAGCCACCAACTGCTTGTCTAATTTTCTGAATTTTGTCAGCAAAAAAGAATGCAAATTGATTGCATGCCCAGGTGGATTGGAGCGTAGCAGTTACTGACACCGGAGGGTTTGTTAGCCTGTCGACGGTAGCAAATAAGGCGCGTGTATTGTTATTGTTTTTGGTTATGATGTCAGAGAAGAAGGCCTGCCTTGCATTTCTAAGTTCCAAATTGTAGTTTCGAAGTCTCTCTTTATAGATACCACAGTGAACTTGGAGATTAGTCTTTCGCCACCTGCGCTCAGCTTTCCGACACTCTCTTTTCTCTATTCGGACCAGCGTGGCTTTTCTCCAAGGGGATCTTTTCTTACCTGAGACAACCTTCACCTTAGTGGGTGCAATGGCATCAATAACATTTTTAACTTTAGAATTGAAGTCATCCACAAGCTCATTTACTGAGATGCAAGAGAGGGCTGGTGTGGAGGAGAACTTCTGAATAAATAGTTCACCCGTGTTTTCAGTGATGTAACGCTTTGTCACAACCTTGGTTTGGACATTTGTGTGCAGGGAGATTGCACTCTCAAAGAAAACACAGAAATGATCAGAGAGTGCAACATCAGTCACAGCAACCTTGGAAATGTCCAGACCTTTGGTGATGATTAGGTCCAGAGTGTGCCCCTTGTTGTGGGTGGGACCTGTTACATGCTGAGTCAGATCATAGTTATCAAGGACACCACATAGCTGTATAGACCCTCTGTCCTGGGGATTATCAACATGGATATTAAAGTCACCAACAATGACAACACAATCAAAATCAATACAGATTATAGACAGCAGTTCAGTAAACTCATCGAAGAAGGATGCACAGTATTTAGGTGGTCTGTAAATGTTAAGGAATAAAACTCGAGTGGAATTCAGAGCCACATATTCAAAAGAAGTAAAATGACCAAAAGACATCTGCTTGCATTGCAAAGACTCATTAAATAAAATAGCAACTCCTCCTCCTTTCTTATGCGCTCTTGAAACACTCATGAAACTGAAGTTGGGAGGTGTTGATTCAATAAGAACAGCTGCACTGTTATCTTGGTCTAACCAAGTTTCGGTTAAAAACAAAAAATCCAGCTTGTGCCTAACAATGAAATCATTGATTAAAAATGTTTTTCCTGACAGAGACCTGACATTTAATAAAGCTAAGTTTAATGTGTTTAAAGCTCTATTTGTCCTATGTGTCTGGACAGGCTGACGAGGAATGATCGTTAAGTTTGATAAATTTGCAGATTTACTAATGTTTCTTCGCAGCCTCACCTTTCCTTTTCTATGAGTCAGGACAGGAATTGAGAACGCTAGCTGCATACAGGGCCCCGACTGTTCCTGGAGATAATCAGTAGTGTCATTAGCCTTGTAGTCCGGACCCAGAAGATATCAAGAAGATATCAATATCAAGATCTCTTTATCAGTTAGAGATTGAGGATAGTGGTGGAGCTGTTGTGGAGGCGGGGGCAGAGGTGGCAGAGGTCGAGCTGGATTTAGAGCCAGTGGCAGAGGTGGCAGAGGTCGAGCTGGACTTAGAGCCAGTGGCAGAGGTCGAACTGGAGGGATTTTAACAGGGAAAATGGGAGTGCGGCGGGGAGTGAATTTGGTTCCAGCAGTGACCAGTTCTTTCATGTGGTCAGTGAACTCCAGGTGGGGGGATGAGGGGGAGAATGGAGAGGAGGGGGACCGGTATGGGGGGTGGGAGAGGAGGGGGACCTGGATGGGGTATGGGGGGTTGAAGTTGGTGCTGGAAGTAAATTATCTTCCTCTCTCGAAGGGGGAGGGGATCAATCCTTGATGGTGAGGTTGGAGACTCCTCCTCTTGGCTCTCCTTTGGCATCCTTCCCATGAGGTCTCCACGACGATGCTGTGTTGTTATCTCTTGTTTAGACTCTTGTCTACTGTCCTTGGCAGTGGGAACAGACGGTAGGACACAGGTTTCTCGTCTGTTTCCAGCCTCAATCAGGTGCATACGAGACAGAGACATGATACTGTGGTTAGTTCTCACACACTTCATTGAGCAGATCACATGATTTATGTCATTGCTCCTTTTCCCGCTCCGCTCAGCCTTTACATTTGTTTTTTCCTCAAGCAGCTTGATTTAACAAACAAGTACAAGTAATTAAAATGGTGCCTATGTTTTGCACAGTGAAGTTTGGGAACTCTGTTTGCTGTCACCCCAAGGGACCCACAGATGAACACGAGTGCCAGACGAGACGACAAGAAGTAAGTATGTGCACTCCAGTTTGGAATTATTTCCTTAATCGAATGCCAGATCTCACGACCTCCTGACCTGCTTACGTCCGGATGACAATCCAATGGCAGCGTTTGCACACCACCAACTCATTAGAGGGCCATACAATCATCCCAGCTGAATGAGTGCAATGTGCCAATTATAATAATCATGCATTGTGATTTGTAAATGGGTACGTTGTCGGGGAAGATGGGACATCAACCCTCCATGAATCTGTATTCCCGGTCCCTCTCGCTCTTTTCCTTGCCAAGAAAAACATGGCCCTCACCCTGCCCTTAGATGGCAGACCTACCAGAAGCAGATGACGTTGTATAAACTTCTCTTCTCCAGGCAGGACACAGGGTGGCCTGTGGTGGAAAGTTAGAATGGGGACATTTTTCTGAGGAGGGTAAAAGAAGTGGGAACCAGAACCAGATCTTATTAGACCCTGGGGCTGACACTGCACAACCTTATGTAACATGCTCTATTATAGAGGGGCTCCTATTGCACTGTGAGTCTGGGGCGGGGTGTGGTGGAAGGAGGGGTAGTGAGTGCTGACATGGACTCGGTCAGACGTGACAGGTGGAGTACACTGGAGTAGTCTCATTACGGTTACAAGTATAGGGTATCTGATCTCTACACATACACGCAAACATGCACATATTATATAAAGTACACAAGGGAAAATTATACGTCACAATGCTTTTCAGATTTAAATTTTTTTCTTTTTCTTTTATTGTCTAGCAACCATTCTTTCATTTCTCCAAATATGGTCAAGGTGATATATATCATGCCATAAGATAAGCCTTTTTCTAGTTAATATATACTACACTTCAGGATGTGTTTGCCTAACTAGGTTCAACAATGACCTAAAAGTGTTGATGATATTTTTGTTTTAACACTAACATTCTAGTGCTATAATACTGATGCTAGTGTTACTTTGCGTGTACTTCTGCAATGTTGGATGTAAACTTCCTTCCTTCTATCAAAACCCTTCAGGCCAGTGCTGTACTCTCTGGTTTCAAAGGACTGGGTGACAAAGCAGCCATGAAAAAAAATCTGTTGCAGAAAAGAATATGTCTCAGAGGGGCTTCAGGATGAGGCAATTACATAATTACATTTTTGTGACTTCTATGGGAATAAAAAGGCTTGGAATGTCTACTGCTGTATTTTTTTAGAGCCTCTCAGACTTCTTAACCCAGTTGGCAACATGTATTACAGTTAGGATACAGCTCTTAAATGGCATCAGGCACGAGCTCACGGCACTGCGTATCCAATATGAGGCCAAAGCTGGATTAAGCATTTAACGGAAGCAGTAAAGGGTATCTTGAATCACGAGGAGCATCTGCTTGAGAGAGATTGTTAACCTTGGTAGTTTGAGAAGACTGTACTTTAAATTGATATCCCCAAACTCTAAGTGTCCTTTCTGTAAACAGAGTTTAAAGTAGTCTGAACTCACTGGAAATACAGCGCTTTAGTATTACAAACCCCAACAGAAGCTTAACTTCACTGGTTTGTGCTGAAACAATCCCCCAGTAGACGGCGGTCATTCCCTCTGGTGTTGAAGGTGATACCTGGACATATTTGATACTTGATCCTGGATTAAAGCCATGTCGTAATTTTAAAACCCGAAGCCCCTGTGGCAAAGCATCACAACACCATCACCAAAGAAAAGCCTTCTCCGTTTGTGTGACTTCACCATATTAAAACTAATATTTGCAATAAGCTCTTAAAAAGCAGAAACAGAATTTTTAATTAACATATGAGATATGTTGTGTGTACTCTTTCCTGACACCAATGCTGTTGAATGGGCACACTATCTACAATCATTTATTGTGCCTGTGTATGGCTTCAGTAAACTAACCGACCAAAACGATCCAAAACAGGTGTGTGCCACTGCTTAGCATTTTAAACCCTCCTGACTTGTTGTCAAGTGATCAAGTGATGACTCCACATTGGAAATAAACATACTCAACATAGTCATAGAGACCACAAATATATTTCAGTAATAGCCAGTAACATTACTGATGTGGTGGATTAGAGTTTCATTCAGAGAACATTCAGAGAAACTGCAGGCTGAAGGAGGATGTGTGTTGTTTACTGCATGATTCAGAAAAGTTAGACTATTTTAAAACCCGGGAAAGCCAAAGAAGGTGAAATGTAATATCATTGCCAGATAAGAAGTGCAAGTGGGCCGATGTCAACAAGTGGAACAGCTGCAATGAGGAAAGGCACTCTCTCCTTTCAAGCCACAGATGAAGGCAGAGCCCTCACTATCGTCACTGATGATTTGCTGAGGACAAGTCAGTTTGTTAGTTTATTCTAACTGGAATTTGATTTCCGCTTATTTTATGCTCCATTAACTAATTTTCAGCCAGTTAGATATAAAGGAGACAAGGATTTTTTTTTTTTTCCTCATATCTCCCATTTGCCGGATTACATAAATGTGTTTCCGTGTTTGCATTGATGACCTCCAGCATTACTGACAAGCCTCTATTGATTTACCAGTTTTGTTGTGGTTGGCAGCCGGGCAAATGAGCAGAGAGCGACTGCTCACACCACTCAGATTACTACTGCAACTACTAGAATATTGTCGAGCAACACAAATTAATGTGCTATTTGGAGCCTGTGCACAGAGACCACTTTTTTGTTTTATTTTTGAACAACGCTCAGTCTGTCGGTCGGTCGGTCGACTTCAGACTGAACTATTTGATAGATTTCCACAAAATGTGGAACAGATACGTTATTTTTTTGATGATGACATTATTTGGGATCCCCTGTCTCTGGCCGGTGCCATCTCTGGAAACATCTTGAAAATGTCCGATACATTAGTTTCAGCCCAAACATCGAAAAATATATGCTAAAGTGAGATGTCTAACATCGTACTCAATGTACCTGCTAAACATAAACACACTAGCATTGTCAGAGATGGGCTTTTTGTTTAGGGCTAGCACATGTTAGTATGCTAATGGTGACCATTTTAAACAATTTGTTAAACATCCACATGCTATGCTAGCATTGTCAGTTGTGTTTTTTAGGGCTGGCAAATGTAAGCATGCTAAATTATTCTAAACTAAGATTGTGACCATGGTAAACAATATAGAATACATATTACATCAACAGGCTAGTATTGTCAGATGTCTCAGCTGTACTTTGTGTTTAAGGTTAGTTAATATGCTAACATGTTAAAACTAAAGTGATAACCACGGAAAACGTTATACCTAAAAATAAAACAAAGGCATGTTAGCATTGTCATTGTGAGAGGTTAGCATGTGGCCCAAAGCACCACAGAGCTGCTAGCTTGTGTAGGTGACTATGGCTGTGGACTATATTTATCTAATTTGCTGTCTTTGAATAACTTATTATGAATCCTGTATTGTAACAAGGAGTAGAGGTTGTATGAGACTTTTAACATCCCAGTAAAAGAAACACTTGCTGAACTGTTCAGTATTTGTCTCTGCAACTCAGACTCTTTGGTGCTTAAACACGGCTCGGCCTACAGGTGCTCAGATTGGTTTCAGTCCCAGAATATACTGGTTGCGCTCTTATTCCCTACAGTTGTCTAACTTTATATTCAATTGAAAGGATCCATCTCCACGACAGATTACAGTCAATGTAAACATTAGTTCCTCAGCCTCTGCACACACCTGTTACTGTTGACACTGGAGTGAGGTCATCAGCTGAGTGTTTTTCTTTGTTGCCATCACATTGCTCCTGGTTTCTCATGGCGGGGAGTGAAGCTGGCAGCGGAGGACAGGAGAAGCAAGCGATGACCCCCTAGTTTGGGCTTTTTTTTTCTGAAGTAGGGCCGACTCGTTCAGAGCCCAGCTGGTCCAATGGAAACATGCTGGTCCCCAGTGAGAGTGAGTGTAGAAAGATGCTTCTCATCAAGGCTGCCTCGCTGCAAGTCTGTGCCTGTTAATGCAAAACAACCAGGCCTAAAAAAAGATTGTGACCACTGGGGCTTCATTTTATATACGTATAAACCTCTTCTAGCCTTCTAAATGTGACAACGCCTGATCTGATCATGAAGCTATCACTTTGTTCCTCTGGGAATTGTGTCTTTTTATACAGACACTCTTATAATACTTTAGCATCGTACTGTAGCAATAGATGCTGAAAAGGTGTTAGAAAGTCTCTGTTTTAAAGCTTTTAAATTGAACAGAAGAGATGCGACATCAGCACTAGAGAGAGGAACCACACGGAAATAAGAGTTTATAGAGTTTCGCAGTGACAGAGGCAGGTGTACAGTATAGGACTAAGTTCCATGCTGGAAAAGTGGAAAGTCTTTATTTAGAGTAATTATTCACTTGCAGGAACAAAGTCAGCTAGCTTGTCTTTTTTTGTTAGCAATGGAAAGTAATTGTCCCTTATGAATGGGATGACGTACTGTTTCTGAAATAGACTTGGCAAAGCATTTGACTTTTGTCCAGATTATTTCCAAGTCTGCCAAATGACACAAATAATCCTTGCTTCCGGGAAAGGGATGATGCTGTCTGCTGTGTCTCCTTTTCAAAGTAATCTTTTAAATTGGCAAAGAAAGTGCAGAGCCTCACATGCACATGCGCGCACAGCCGCAGCATGGCGATCAAACACGATTTAAACATAAACTGTCCCCTGACACTTCCACATGTTGATATGAGCAGCTTGACTTTAATCGGCAGGTCCTCGTGCCACTCGTCTGGTGTAGACAACGAAAGTCAAGAGATCAGAACACGACATCAATTAACTGAGCACACAGGTGTAACACTGAGACCTCTCTGTTGCGCGAGCGCGTCCTAAAGTGGCGAGCTGTTCTCCTGTTACCTGTTCCTCTCGGTGGACATGGAAAACTTGCCCTGTTTTCAATGCTCTCCTGGAATAGATATGACTTCATTACACTTGTGTTCATGTACATTGTATTAAATTAACCACACAGAAGAACTGGTCCTTCCTTTGGTGTCATGCCAGGAGATGTCTGTGTGTGTGCTGTTCCAGAAGTGCACAAACATGTGTCAGGGTTAATAATTACACTTGTTTTGAAATGGTTGCTTTATTAGGGACTGCATTAGCTGTATATTGCAGAGCGATCAGATAGCCTATAAACTGATTTGATCACTGCCTATGGAGGAAGATTTCCCATCATGTCAAGCTTTGCCCACTCTTTCTCTCTATCTTTGCCCTGAGGCATTTCTAAACAGAGGTCAACAGATATCATCCCCTGCAGAGCTTCTGTTGTACTGGTTTCTTTATTACAGAGGTGCTTAAACTAAGCATAAGCCACCTCTGTAATCTCAGGACAGGAAAGAAAATTGCTGTTGTGACATAAGGAATAATCTTCTTGTTAGGAGAAATTGCATTCAGAGCAGACTGAAGAAATTGCTTGTTATTTTTAGAATGGAGTAGCTGTTTGCTTATTAACAGTTATGGTATTTAACAGAAAAATGCAATCAAGTATTTTTATGTGTAACATGACAAAGAAATTGACAAAATTGCTTTTATTTTATTTTGAAATTTAAACTTGTCAGCTTCCTGTTGAGAGTGTTTTGAAATGTGCGTACAGCACAGGATGTGGCGTTCACTGCACCACACTGTACATGTTGGGTCTCGGGTAGCGCGACACCATGTGAAACTCAGCATCAGCATCCCGGAGGGTTGAAGCTGAGGAGATAATCTCACGTAGAAAAGGGAAAAGATGACATCGACCATCTGCTTCGTCTGGAGGGGATTTGATTGGCTTTCCGCACCAGAGTGGAGCAGTGGGGATGATTAGGCCTCCCTGGTGTCCCGTTCCACTGGGTGCCCAGCTCAATGTCACCACTGATTGGATCCTCTAATCTTGTTCTGTGTGAATTAAATCTAAAGTGGGGAGGAGGGTGATCACATTATCTTTGCCTTGTGTATTCTCCGTGTGTGTGTGTGTGTGTGTGTGTTTCTGTAACTTCTACTTCCTCTCTCCCATGATTAACAATTACACTATGAGACAGCTACCCTGGTTCTGGACAGAGATCTATATCTTTGACACCATTTCTACCAAGTCAAATTCCATGTACGTGTAAATATACATCAATAAAGGCAATACATTTAAAGTCAATAAAGCTGATTCTGATTCTGATATTAGACCCACCAAAGGGAAAAGGAGATGACATATTAGAAGTCAAATTTTGATAATAACAAATTGAGCAAATTAATGCAACGAGGAAGCAAGTTTGAAATGATAATGACTTTAGATAAAAGGTGAGGATTAATTATCTGTGGCTCATCAATCAAATCAATTTCATTGCAATCCATCCAACAGAACACGACTAACTCCATACGTCAATTTTCTTTTTTTATTGTGTGTGATTTATAACAAGTAAATGGAATAAAAGATGTCACAGTTACACTCAAAGGGAGTAACAGACATAGATCAAGCAACATGAAGGCTGTCCATTTTTCACTAGCTTGCCAATATGAGTCCTAAAAATGATCATATATGTCATCCTGTCACCACCTTCATCTTTGGACATGGAAAAAACAAGAGTTTGATTCCAAGTTTCTCTTTGTTTCCTCCAGAGAGCTCCACACTAGAGTTGACGTCGCCGGTTGCCCAGATATCGTTATGTTTACCCTGGCTGTGGGTCTGTCTGAGGCTGTTTTAGGTGTGGATGCTGCTTTGTCCTGAGGGGCCACATATACAATGGAAAGATCTCGGCTCCATTCACAAAAAACAGGTAATGAGATCGAATGAGCAGGTTATAGAAACAGACTCATGGTCAAACAGACTCTCCAGGGCCAGGACAATAATATGTGGGTAGGATATTATCACATCAGCTTCTAGTTGTGAATGAATGTTGTAATGGATATGGTTTGTATCAAGTAACGTCTGAGACATGTTTTATTCAACTATTATATTATTTCTAACTCCGCTCATCCTTCTGCTTACATCCTGTACGTCAGTACGTAACAACATGTCAGTCGTCATATTCTGTCAGATCAACTGATTCTTTACAGGAATGCTACACACGTAACTGTGGGAATATGTATCATGGTATTCATGTAGATCTGCATGAATTTATACACTTGATCGATGGTCGAACCCTAATCTTACAAAATTACAATGTGATTAGGTAACAGCCAACTTAACAGACATCAACAGACAAAGAAAAAGCAATGCACTTGTTATGGACTTCCAGTTGGTGGTCCCCAGTGTATTAACATAGTGGCTGGCTGGCATCAGTTTGATGGTAACCTTTCTCACTGAAGGGCTGGACTCAGTTCAAAGGTATCCATCTCTCCTCAGCTGTCCTCATAAACAAGCCCCTCTCAAGTATCCACTGTCCTTTAAATTCTTTTGAAATTCTTTTTTTATACTCTCAGTTCGTTGTTGCTTTCCAGACTAATTGTGTTTTGTTAATTTGAGGGGAGGCCTGCTAAAGACCCTGAAAGGATAATCACAGATGGAAAAAAGTATGAAATAAAGAAAGAAATGAGAGTGTGAAAGGGAAACCTTTAAGAAAAGAGAGGCACCCATAGTTGCACGGTGTTGCTGCTGAGTTTTAGTGGATTCACATTGCCTGCAGGGCCTTGTAATGATGGGAGACAGGCATCATTAATGAAAGTCGGCGAGGCTTTAACTGCTGCTCACCCACGAATGTACCTCCATTGCAACAAAGTGACGGCCCACACAGAGCCAAGTCCTCGCATTACAAGGAACCTGTGGTCAAGAGCCAACAATGAGCATATAGGTATCGCTGTTGTTTCCTGGCTCTGAATGTATTTTTCAAGGTCAGAGGAGCCGGAGCCAGAAGGGTAAAGGTCAGTGGCATGAATAGACGAAGTGGTCGCTGAGATACAGCGTTGAGATTGCAAGGCTGTAAATGTATTTATGCTCCAATGAGAACATGCAGAAACACAATCTCAGACATAAATGTAGAAACATTTGCACCAACAATGCAAAGAAGGACAAAAACATACATTTCATGTCAGTTGCTGCGTGCCAAATACCTTTTTGTGTGGCCAGACATACCCACCGTGAATGAATGCACATATTATCTTTCAGGAGGTGCGGGAAATGGAAAAAGCCTGACTCTTGTCCAACATATTGTACCTGCTGGATTCTCCTATTCCTCCCCCGGGTGTTATGGGACACTTAGCTGTCAATGATAGAGCCAAAATGTGTGTCAGCAGGTGTGTGTCAGAAAGAGTGTGTGTTTGTCTGCATGTGTAAGGTTATTATAGGTCAAATATCTGAAGCTATGATTAAACATTGGGAGAAAGGGGAAAACCAGCCAGGAAAACAAAGAAAGAGAGAGTTAACGATTGGCTATCAAAGTTTACTAGTCAATTTTGAATGTGTTGAAAGAAAATAATAGAGACAAACAATAACACAATGTAAACTAGTAAACTTAAAATAGTTAGGACACTTCAAAGAGTTGTAATACCCCAGTATGATGATCGCTGTGGGGGCTCTACAGCCACGAGCCAGGACTCCCCTTCACACACACAAACACACAGAAGGTTCAGCGAAGTGTGTCAGCTGTGATCTGATACTCCAGTTCTGTTTAGAGCTTTAAAACCACAAAAACAATTTGACTGTATTCCTAAACCTCACCAATGCAATTTAATAATAATACAAATATTACATTTTATTTGTATCATGCTTCAAAAAGTACACAACATTCATTAATATGTAATTGTTATAGTCATGATGATTTATGTCTGATTTATGTCCCTGTTTTTCGATATGTTCTCTGTCCGATCGTTCGTTTAGTTGGTCGTTATGCTGTCATGTATTATTTTTAATTTATTTTGTTGTTCGTCTAGTTTGAGGAAATGTGTAACTTGTATAAACTTAAAATAAAATGATTGAAAAAAAAGGTTAAAAGCAGATTTAAATAAATGAGTGATGGAGAATGTCTGAGATGATGGAGAGGGAGTTCCAGAGGGAGGGGCAGCAAAGGAGGAGGCCCTGACCCCCAGGCCTGATGCATGGACAGAGCAGGGGGGGTGAGGAGGAGTGTGTCGTTGCATGAGGTCAGAAAGGTATGCAGGTGTTGAGGGTTGTGAAGGGCTTTGTAGGTGATGAGATGATAATCTTGAACTGTATTCTTTGGAAAATGTTGCGGGTGAGAGGGAAGCATGGCCTGCTACCACCGCGACCCGACCCCGGACTAAGCGGATGAAAATGGATGGATGGATGAATTATGTGCTGTATGAGGAGCCAGTGTAGGTTTTTAATAACTGGGGTGATGGGATCTCTGGTGCGGGCGTGGGAGAGCAGACGGGTAGCGGAGTTCTGATTTCAGAGTTGTCGCTGTTGAGTTTGAGGAAGTTGGCTTGCATCCAGGTCTTTGTATGTCTTTGTTTGTGTAAAAGCTGCACTGAGGTCGAGTAGAATTAGGATGTTGAGGGAGTGGTCATCAAAGAGGAGGAGGTCGTTGGTGACTTTGATTAGGTTCTGTGCTGTAATGAGATCTGAATCCGGATTGAAATGGTTTATACAGTTGGTTAAGCTTTATCACTTAATTATACGTGTTGAAAGTATTAATTGCATGGAAATATGTAGATTTACAACAAAGGATAGTTTTGTGACCCTCTATTAAAGTAACATTAAGCATTTCATATTTCCTCTCCTTGCCAGCATTGAAGCTGTTATTTCAAGGTAAAATAGTTGCTTAATATTGCCTCCACATGCAAGAAAGACAAAATATGCGAAAACGTATCAAACACAAAGAAAATTCACGAGGTATTTAAATACACACAACCACATTAACTGCATACTCCATCTTTGTGTATTTGTTTCCCCCTGTGCCACACATATCATTGACTGACTGACTGCATGACACAGCAGGTCTCACCACAGATCCTCCAGAGACCTTACACAATTGCCAGATCATCAGAATTATACAATTACCTAATTGAATCCCATTGCACTCCAGGATGGTGTGTTGTGGGGATTTTCTTGTCATGTCAGTGGCGGGGGCAGATGTGGATCACAGACTTCCTGTCTGACAGGAAGCAGCACGTGAGGCTTGGGAAACACGTCTCAGCCTCGCGGTCCATCAGCACCGGTTCCCCCCAAGGCTGCGTTCTTTCCCCTCTGCTCTTCTCCCTGTACACCAACAGCTGCACCTCCAGTCACCAGTCCGTCAAGCTCCTGAAGTTTGCGGATGACACCACCCTCATTGGACTCATCTCTGGTGGGGACGAGTCCGCCTACAGGCGGGAGACTGACCACCTGGTGACCTGGTGCAAGGCAAGGCAAGGCAAGGCAAGTTTATTTGTATAGCACATTTCAACACAAGGTGATTCAAAGTGCTTCACATACAGCCATTAAAAGCATAAAAACACAATGCAGAATAAAAGATTTAAAAACAATTAAAAACAATTACACAATCCAAAATAAAAAATTTAAAAACAATTAAGAACAATCATTAAAACAATAAAAAACAGTTAGAAGGCAAAAAGCAGAAATAGATAGATACAGAATTGAATAAAAGTTGCAGTGCAGTTTAAGATATAAAATGCAGTAGTGAAATGTAGAATCTGGTTTAATTAAAGGCAACAGCAAACAGAAAGGTCTTCAGTCTGGATTTAAAGAGGCTGAGGGTCTCAGCAGACCTGCAGCTCTCTGGGACCTTGTTCCAGATGTGTGGAGCAGAAAAGCTGAACGCTGCCTCTCCGTGTTTAGTTCTGACTCTTGGAACAGAAAGTAGACCCGTCCCAGACGACCTGAGGGGTCGGGATGGTTCATAAGGCAGCAGCAGATCACTAATGTATTTAGGCCCTAAACCATTCAGGGCTTTATAAACCAGCAGCAGGATTTTAAAGTCAATTCTTTGTTGGACAGGAAGCCAGTGCAAGGACCTCAGAACCGGAGTGATGTGATCCACTCTCCTGGTCTTAGTGAGGACTCGAGCTGCAGCGTTCTGAATCAGCTGCAGCTTTCTGATTGACTTTTTACTGAGACCTGTGAACACACCGTTACAGTAGTCAAGTCTACTGAAGATGAATGCATGGACAAGTTTCTCCAAATCCTGTTGAGACATAAGTCCTCTAACCCTTGATATATTCTTCAGGTGATAGTAGGCTGATTTTGTAACTGTCTTGATATGGCTGTTCAGGTTGAGGTCTGAATCCATAACTACTCCTAGATTTCTGGCTTGGTTTGAGGTTTTTAACGTCAGTGATTGTAGCTCAGCGCTCACTTTCAATCGTTCGTCCTTGGAACCAAAAACAAGTACTTCTGTTTTATCTTTATTTAATTGAAGAAAATTCTGGCACATCCAGTTGTTGATTTCTTCAATACATTTAGCCAGCACTGGTATGGGATTATAGTCCCCTGGTGATATAGTTATGTAGATTTGTGTGTCGTCTGCATAGTTATGATAACACACTTTGTTGTTTTTCATAATCTGAGCCAGTGGAAGCATGTAGATATTGAACAGAAGAGGCCCCAGTATTGAACCTTGGGGAACACCACATGTCATACCAGTCAGCTCTGACCTGTAATTAGCTACCGACACAAAGTATTGTCGGTCCTTCAAGTAAGAGTCAAACCAGTTAAGTGCTGCGCCAGAGAGTCCTACCCAGACTTTCAGTCTGTCTAGTAGTATGTTGTGATCGACTGTGTCGAATGCAGCACTGAGATCCAGTAATACTAAGACTGAAGTTCTGCCTCTGTCTGTGTTTAAGTGGATGTCGTTGAAAACCTTAACAAGAGCAGTTTCAGTACTGTGATGCTGACGAAAGCCAGACTGGAAGACATCAAAACAATTATTTTCGGCCAAGAAGCTATTTAGCTGATGATAAACCACTTTTTCCATTATTTTACTTAAAAAGGGGAGGTTTGATATTGGCCTATAATTTTTCATTATTTCGGGGTCTAAACTAGCCTTCTTGCAGCCAAAACAACCTGGAGCTCAACGCTCTGAAGACAGTGGAGATGGTTGTGGACTTCAGAAAGATCTCAGCCCCACCAGCCCCTCTCACCCTGTGTGACTCCCCCGTCAAAGCTGTGGAGTCCTTCCGCTTCCTGGGCTCCAGCATTACCCAGGACCTCAAGTGGGAACTAAACACCAGCTCCATCGCCAAGAAGGCGCAGCAGAGGATGTTCTTCCTGAGGCAGCTGAGGAAACTCAACTTGCCAAAGACAATGATGGTGCACTTCTACACTGCCATCATCGAGTCCATCCTCTGCTCCTCCATCACAGTCTGGTACGCTGCAGCCACTGCCAAGGACAAGGCCAGGCTGCAACGCATCATTCGCTCTGCCGAGAGGGTGATTGGCTGCAATCTGCCGTCCCTCCAGGACTTGTTTGCTTCAAGGACCCTGAAGCGGGCGAGGAAGATTGTAGCTGATCCCTCTCACCCTGGACACAAACTGTTGGTGTCCCTCCCCTCTGGCAGGAGGATGCGGTCCATCAGGACCAAGACCTCACGCCACAAAAACAGTTTCTTCCCGTCTGCCGTCGGGCTCATCAACAGAGCCCGGGTCCCCCACTGACTCTAATGACTCTGTCACCCCCAGACAATTCCCACCGGACACTCCCCTGCACATAGCCTTATACTTATACTTGACTTGAATACACTTGACACCTGGGCATTGCACTTGCCATTTTCACACAACACTTACACTCATGCACATTCCATGCACTTTATCTTACTTTGGTATTTTGTTATGCTGCTGTCTCAATGTAGATATTCATTCATCCATTCATCCTCATTTATTGCACTGCGTTAACTGTTAAATGTGTATTGTTAAATGTTAAATGTATGCACCTTCCCGCCAGGACAAATTCCTTGTATGTGTAAGCATACATGGCAATAAATGGTTCTGATTCTGATTCTGATTCTGATGACAAGGCTGAAAACCAAAATTGATTAACTTAGAACTACATCGTAAGTTATTATTTCTGTGGCTTTCCCCGTCCAAGTGACCTGACTGTATCAGATCACAGGCTTCACCAAGCCGTTATTTACAACCTCGGCATGATGAGAACATTCTGCGTGAGTTATGTGCTTGTCCTAACCAAGGTCAAGCACATCCCTCAGACTTGCATTGGCTTTCATCCTCTCAGAAAAAGTTTGCCATCCTGCAGGTTGTGACCCACTTCCAGACTTGTTGAGGCAATAAGTCATTTTGACTGAATGGTTACAATTTGTGAACGTCGCTGCTGCAACTACAGCTTTCCTTTTCCTGTCAAGATTTCTTGGAAGTAATAATAAATGGAGATGCTGAGTGTAGCAGAGATGTTACATCTGGCAGATGGATGTAATACTTCAGTTTAGTCACGTATTGAAGTTCTGTCCAGCTGGCTCGGACCTACTTCTACTTTATATCTCACAACGATAAAGATGACTTAGAAACTCCTCAAACAGAGATTTAACTCCCTTTTATCTGAAACATATAGATGACTTAGAAACTCCTCAAACGGAGATTTTACTCTCTTTTATCTGAAACATATTTTCTTTCTTACCTCGCCACTCTCAAGGCATGAATTTAGGCCAAACACATTCAGTTGCATCTATTTATAAGGTTGCAGGTTGTGGATGTGCCCCACATAAAATTATGTCGGATAATTTTTCTGATATAAAACCCTTTCTAAATATGTTCAGGAAAGACTTTGTCCAGACTGCGAACACTTCCTCCTGAGCAATTAATATGCCTGTGATTTTAAAACTCTCTGAAGTTATTTGTATATACTGTCTCTACGTGAGATAAACCAGGGGTGCACTTTTACAAGTGGTAATAAGAGGACAAATGCCACATTTCACTATGTTGTATGTTTAATCCGTTCATGCTGAGGTCTGGAGCATGGAATATGTCTGCTTCCCTATCTGTTTATCTGTCTAAATGACAGTGACCTTATTTAGCACAAAACAAAATCATGTTTTTTGTGCAGACAAATAGTTCATTTTTGCATTCATCCATCTGATCTGAAGGTCAAGCGGACCGGCCTGTTGTTTAAAAGCCGGTCCAGGGGAATTCGCCAGAGAGACGTCATCAGCATCATTGACAGGAGCTCTCTGGCCAATGCTGGTTGTCAATTTCTTTCAAACAGTTCACCCGACACAAACTGAGCAGCCTCATCCTCCAGCTGAACGGTTTTTCAGAGGTTGCAGGCATTTAGGTGTAACGTTGCTGAAGTCCAGAGGGTATTTTTGAAAGGAAGCTGGAACTAAAAGATTCACATATTTTATGCAAAAGCAAAAGTCACTGTGGAAAAAACGTCCCCGGCTTTTACATTTAAGGCAATGAGACACCAACCCAAATTAATATACATTTATTTTCTAAACAGAAAAGGGAGAGTCCTCATTTTCACTCCAAGCTGGAGCTTTGTGGCAGTCTCATTGGCTAATGTGGAAAATGACCCGAGGCAGCACCCACTTCCTATGTAGAACCAAATCAAATCGGCTCACTGCTTCACTGCGGACGTGTCTGATCAATAGATCCCTCGACTACGTCTCATGCTGGCGGAATGCAGCTGTGGATGGAAACTTACTAAATTTGCCGACAGATGTGTCATACTGCAGACCCACGTTCACCTCTGATACAACCGTATTGATCACATCTACTGTATGTCGTGCATATTCATGCTGGATTAGAGGCACGCGGGTTCACACAATGCTGGCTGCATCCTGGTGTTATGCAGTAATTTATCATTCCTTTGTAAAAGCAATGACAAACAGAGCATTATTATCATGTACTGCATATTTGGATTGATATATTCATATTTCTACGTGATACTACTGCTAATTCAAGACATTGTCACCATTCCTCATGACACTCAGTGGTGCAGAATACACTTATTTTCCACAGTTTATTGAAAGAGATTGGGAGAAGCGAATGAGGCGTTTTTTCCATTGCTGTCACTGAAAATGACTTCCAGCGAAGCCGACTGATATAGCATGGGGTCTCTGTGGGCTTTCACAGAACTGGAGTGAGTCAGTTCGGTGAATTATTTTAAATGATGTTGTGAGCTCTGACAGCTAGCAGCCAGGAATTTGGGCCGCAGCTCCAAATTAGAGGCGCGCAGCTAAAACAGTATAGAGCGGGCCTCCAGATGTCACACATTCTGGGTCAAAATGCAAATCAATGAAAGATTCTTGCACAGTAGACTGCAGATGCATCGCTTAGCTCATGTACACATAGAAGGGTGGCTAATAATTGGTAATAAGCTAAATGGTCATACACATGCTATCATTCGCTGAAATGGATTTGTTTGTTTACAATTAAGGCATCAAATTTAAGATTTTTTTCTTTTTTTACATTTTTATTGAAAAAAGGACCTAAACTGTTTTCAACAACTGCAATATCAATACACAGTATTTGCATAATAATTTACAAAATATTTTTAAAAAACTGTACAGTTTCTGGTTTGTGCAGGAAGGCAGGAAGACACTTGTAGAAAAATAAAGACCTAAGACAGGAGAGGTGTCCATGTGAGAACAGATGAAATGTTTTAATTCTAATTTCCTTAGCAGAGAAGCAGTACAGTGTTCTGCTGGCACTGATCTAAGTGTGAATGTGTCACAACAACTGTTAAGAAACAATAAAGGTCCTTCTTGTGTAAGACTGAAGTCAAGTGCACTACTTCGTGACTGAAATATGAATCAGCAGATTGATCTTTGAAAAGCAAGGGTCCGTTCAGAAATAACAAATAACTGCCCAAACCTTGCAGTATGAGGGTTAACCACGGTTATCATGGCTACCATGTGTCCAAATTCAGCACTTCTGCCAACGCCAAGAACACTGATGTTAATATAAAGCAGACTACGTCAGAATCAACTCAACTTATTCAATGTTTCAACAGCTAACCATCGTTAGATGAGGATAAAGTCTGGTTTTAAATCAACATCAACTAACAGATGAGTGCAGGTTGTTGTCTCTTATATATATGTACATATTTGGCTTTAAGTTATTAAAACAGTCTCTGCTGTTATGTGGAGGGACATTCTCTGGTGAGGAAAAAAGGTACATTGAAAGCTTTGGAAAACACAATGACAGAATCATGCTTGACTACATCAAGAAATAACATTATAGGCTGCATCTGCAATCTTCAAAATGGAGACTTTAAAAGACAGATAATACATTTTGGCTCCTATATTTCCCTCTACACATAGAATATGTAACTTAGCAGCACTTATCATCAACATTCATAACTTTGGCTCAAGGTTGAGCTTACTGTCACGTTCTAACACTGACCTGTATTGCACATAAGAAAATGAAGATCTGCAAGAAGTGGCAGTATACTGCACAGTGATCACCTCTTAATACCTCTTCTTCCTGTGACATCTATTGCAGTGTGTGCTCAGAGTGCCGACACCAGGACTGAGACTTCTTGTTAAGGCACACGTTGCAAGAGATGCTATACTTGGACAAGATGATGGGCCGAGGAGCATCGTGTGCTTTCGCTCCTAATCTGTGCGAGGCATCTCTGTCCAGGACCACCACACTGAAGAGGACCGTAATCATATTTTGCTAAGAGACCAGCTCATTAACTAACAGCAACCTTTGTGCAGGTGGTTGCCTTTCAAACAAGATTCTTGGATTTAAATGTTAATTTGGGTTTCAGGTTCAAATACTTTTTTTAAATCTATATTTAATTATTCTTGCCAGACACAAACATATGTGATGTTTAGGCAACACACTAAAAAAGACGCATTATATCCAAAGATAACCAACTTCCGCCAAACCCAATTGGCTATTCTACTCAAATATTTTAAGAAGGGAAGACTGCACGGTGTGTAAGTGAAGGCATCTTACCCAAATTATCCATCTAGCTCCATGCAACCAGTTAATTTATCACCACTTTCAACATATAGCATGTGTGGAGTCCCATGATGTCTTGCGCATAGAGATCTTCATACTCAAATCATAGCCTTTTACAAACTGCCATGCATTATAAAGAACAGCAAATAGGACCAACTTAATTAGTTTTAACATACCCTGTGGTAGTTTTTAACTCTTCATTAGACCTGCAGTCATATTTCTGATTCTGCTGTCAAAGGCCTTGATTCCAAAGGCAAAGAGTCCAGATTGCTTTCAGAGTCTGAAACCACATCTGTGTTTGTGTGCTCGAGTGCACTGACCTCCACGCCCCTCATCTCCCTGCTTTCCTCCACATCAAACTCCTCCTCCATCTCAACTTTTTCTAGAGCCACCTCGTTCTCGTAGCAGAAGGAGTTCCTTGAGCTGGAGGCGGTGGACTTCCTTTCGGCTAGTTCCCTGGCACTACAGTGAGGTGTGCTGGGAACCTCATATGTGTTTTCAAAGCGAGAGTAGTCCACTTTGTAGTAGTTCTTTTCTTCAAAGAGCACCGGCTCGAAGCGGTAGCCCCAGAGGATCTCGCTGGCCACGTAGGAGCTCCGACACTGAGTAGTCATGGCTGTAGCCTCCACCATGCCCTCCAGAATGACTACAATCTCAAACTCTGACGTCTCCAACTCCTGTTTGCTCATCTCATAGAAGGGGCTGTCCTCGTCAATCTCATGCACAATGGTGATCGGAGACACCAGGAAGATTCTGTCGATTCCACTATCGAAGCCTACGTCGATGTCTACCTGATCCAGAGGGATGAACTCTCCCTCGGCAGTGGTGCGGGACTTGAGCAGCTGGGCCCTGACGTGGGCCTCCACCAGGTGACTCTTCCTGAGGTTCCCCACGCGCCACATCAGGCAAAGTTTACCGTCCCTCATGGCCATTGTAGCGTAATGGCTGAACACCAGGGTCTCATTTCTCTTTTTGGGCTTGGCCATCTTGGCCATGACTGCACCGATGATGAAAGCGTCAATGATGCAGCCCACAATGCTTTGGAAGACGACCACGAAGACAGCAACGGGGCACTCCTCCGTCACATAGCGATAACCATAGCCAATAGTGGTTTGGGTCTCCACTGAGAACAAGAAGGCAGCCGTGAAGCTGTCCACGTTGGAAACACACATCTGAGTCTTACCCTCTAAGTCCCCGTAAGAGAGGGCCACTAGCCAGAAGACAAAACCAAAAAACAACCATGACAGCAGGAAAGAAAGGCAGAATACGAGCAGCATCCAGCGCCAGCGGATGTCCACGCAGGTGGTGAAGATATCGGCCAGGTACCGCTGGCCTTTCTCGCTCATATTGATAAACTGCACATTGCAGTGGCCATCCTTCCTGACAAAGCGGCTCTGATGTTGGCGCTCTGTGTGCACCTTGTTGACATTGCCGTTCCCGTAACCATTCGGGACGGCAATGGTGGCCAGCTTCATGCCGTCTTCCTCAGAGGACACAATGCTGTAACGGTGGCTTCGCACACTCCCCATTACTTCCGCCTGGGAGGGCTGGGCCAGTTCTGCTTTGGAAAACAGTCTAAGTTTTTGGTAGAAGCGTTGGAGAAACAGTTTTGAAGGATCTCGGGGACAAACTCCAGCAGAAAATGTTGCCAACAGGACTGGATCCTGCGAGGACAGGAACAGCGGAGAGCTGTACACCTTTGGTGAGGGCAGGTCACTCCTATCTGTCGGCTGCTTTGGGCCTCATCAGTGAAATGAGCTGTAGAAATTACAGAGAGAGGGAAAAACTGTTTTACTAAAGTAATTGACAGGAACCAGAGCAGAAATCAGTGTGTGTGTGGTTACCTGCTGTCCAAATAATGCAGTGTACACTCAAAGGGAGCAGCGCTGCATTGTACGTGCATTATCAGTAGATTAAAAGCACTTTGATAGCTGACAAAGTGGGAAAGGATGTCTACCCTGCTTAATATAAGTATTAATTAAGCAGGTCAGTCCATGGGGAGCTGAGTCAAATTACGGATCAAGTTCTTGTTAATCCATGCAGCCACTGGTACAAAGATACAAGTAGCAGCTGTGTGCAGATGTGTCTCTATCTCTGCACATAAGTGGGAAAGCAATGTTACAACATTGCTGCATGCATTTAAAAACATATAACATGTACGCTAATCATGATATTATTGGTATTTAAGCTCAGTTATCAAGTGCACGGTTTCAATAACACATGCGCATATGCATATTCAAAACTACAGTTTTCATCACTACATCATGGAATATGGATTTAATGAACCTTGTAGCATTTCAGAGAGGATGTGTCTCTTTCTCTGAAACCCACATTAACCTTGCGTCATATGTAAAGAGCAACAAGGGCAGCTAAATTAGAAAAGCTATTGACTTGGTGTGTGTGTATGAGAGGTCCATTAAAATGCAACACCACAGGCTACAAAAGGCCATGGTCGGCCAGACATGCTCTGGTCGTGCCAAAATAACTCCCTATCTCCACTTTTGACTCATCTAAGGGTCAATTGTGTCAAAGTGAAAATATCCATAAAGTCCAGGGGACATTTAAAAAGAATATTCAGAATTGTTTTCATTTTATTTAGTTTTGTCGACACAGCACAGATTTTCTGTTGACATAGGTCATTTTGTATTACATCATCTAATTGTGCGTGTATTAAACTCTTCTGAATCCCCTGCATCCTATTGGTTTTTCTCAACTAATGATGTCACTGCTGGGGCGAGTAGAATAAGCAACCTGTCACGCACACTATTGGGAATATGGGGCTCCATTCATTTATAGCTCAATTGATGCCAAATAATTATGTTCAGTGGATTCAGTGATCTTAATTAATATTGAAATAATTGAATTGCTTTTAACAAATTACTTATATTTGGGGTTTACCTCATGAGCAAGCTGACCACTTTTTGTTGTAGTATTTTTTATTCAATTGTCGCATTGAACAAGTCAAACATCAGACACCACTGGAGAGAAGTAGAGAGCAAAACGGCCAACTGAGGGAAGGCATTTGATTTGAGGGATACTTTTATCTAAAGCAGCCTGCAGTAAGCAGTGCATACATCTTGACACAGGCAGTGCACATGAAATCTCTAACTTCTGTGTTCATGCGCTGACACTGAGCTCATTAGAGCTCCCTCTCTCCTACTCTCAGTGCAACTGGGATCTTTGTCACCGAGCTTATCTCACTATATCACCTATTACTGCAGGTTGGTACGTGGTGACAGACCAAGGCTTCCAGAGGCTGCACAACCTGCGATTGTTTGTTTTGCATGTGTTCTCAATTAGAGCCAACAGCTGAGGCAAATGGAAACTGGTTACATAAAGCTGCTCTATTTTTTACAACATCAATCAATAACTAAGGCGAATCATTTAGTAGACAGAATGTTTTGTTATAAGCTTCTACAACAACAATAATGTTAAAATAGCAGTCTATTTAGATGTTGCGGTAATTCTAATATTCTAGTAAAAAATAAAAGTATTACTAAAAAAAGAATCATTTTTACTCTACAGGATCATTATTATAAAATTCAGTTAATGCAGGCATCATGAGCAACAGAGTTTAGTTTAAATTACAGATCATACAGTCTACACCCTGCAATTTCCAATGGCAGAAAATAATAATAATAATAATAATAATAATAATAATAATCATAATATTAATAATAATCATCATCATCATCATCATGTCACAGTATTTCAATTGCTTTCATTACAGTACATGTCTTTGTATGTTTACAGTGACACTGATCAGTAATTGCAGTACAGCTCTAGTTATTATTCCACATCACTCTCCTAATACATTTTTCCCGCTTATTACACCTACCTGTTGGTTCCTGCAGCGCAAGTCTGTCGTTTCATTGTTGTAATAAGTCCCATATGCGTCAGATATGCCCCCTGCGGTACTTTAATTTTTGCTTCTCTTTTATTATATTCACTTAGCTTCCTGTCTGTCGCTGCAAATTCTGCCATAACCCGCTCCAGCAATACTGAAGAAGATGTTTGTCGTTGCAAAGACAGACATTAAAAGCACGTGTGCTTATCCCCGCCCCTGTGGCTGCGACGACCAATAGAAATCTGCAGCGCCTGTTTGAGTCCAAATGGAAGATACGTCATCTGTCAGAGTGGAGAACGAGGAGATCCAAACCCCCTTTTTTCAAGAGGGACGAAGAAAACATGACGTTGTATAAATAACTATGTATCAATGTGAGTGCAAAGTGATATGTTTAATTTGTCGAATTATATTATGTATGTCCTTTTCTGTTAAATAAGAAAGCAGATATATAGAGTAGTGAAGAGTAAGCCTATTTTGAGTATAAAACCAGTGACTTTCCAAAATAGCCACCACTTCTGGTGTGCTGTTAAATGCCCTCAATGACCACGAGGTGGCAGTGTAGAACTGGAAAGAGGAAAAAACACACAAGCGCTGGCGTCAACATATTAGATTGACAAAGGCCTTCTATAATTAATCATACTAATCATATTTAAGCGTAGTACCCTGATAATTATGTTAACATATGTATGTATTTCATATACTTTCCATAAAGAAATATATAGTATATGTTGAACCAACACAATTATCGCTGGTGTGCTTTTGCATTTCAATGGAGAAATTTAGCTTTTGGTAAGAGTTTAAAATGCCCATTGTTTTGAGTAGCTCTTGAATCTGTCAGGTCCTTTTTCTTCAGTGAGTGCTGAGTGCCTAGGTGTCAATTTGTTATCAGCCAATCACAGATGGGTATATAGTAGCCGAGGGGGTGGGACTAACGAGAGCGACAAACAGACAGCCATTAACTGTAAGTGCTGGTCGTAAATTATGTACAATCTGTTAATTTACTGTTGATAATGTACATTTATTTGCAGTGAAAAGATTGGAGTCCATTAGTGTTTGTGAATTTCTGGGTAGTGTGGGACGGATGCTGTCACGTGCTGCTGCACCTGCAGAGGAGCCTGCGCTTTGCACACACACAGAGGCCTCAGGCCGAGTCCTCACCTTGACCACCTCCCCACCTTCCAAGGATCAGTAAGTACAGGCAATGTGTGGGTAGTTTCTGAGCTTGTGAGTACCAAAAACTGATATATTAAAACCTGAGTATTATTGTGTTTTGCTTTCTTTTGGTCATCAGGACTTGCGAAGGGTGTGAATCGCCTGGTTTCATTATGAATAATCTTCGTTATTGCATTCAATCACTGTGATTTGATGTGTACTGCGTAGTTTGGTAGGATTTTCTGATGCATCTTGTAAAATAAGGCTTATAGTGTCGAGGCATAAATGCAGCATAATAACAGTATAGCTACAATAAACTACCTTGGCCTCTATGCACCCTCTTCAGTTATATGGCTAAATCTGACAATCATTATAGACACATCCTAAGTTTATATTTTAGTAAACCTCTCCAATTCACCTCCCATTCAAAGGGATTATCAGATGTTATACTTAGGAGGTATTCAATGTTAATCCTGTGACAAACCTGAAATTGAATAGGTGAGCTACACAATTTGTCCAACATTTGAAGCAGTGCATTTTATTCATCTAAATAATTAAAACAGGTTATAAAAAATGACACCATACACACAAATACATACATATACAAGAGTACATCTTATCAAAGTGTCCATCACAAGTGCACCTTACACTGCTCTAAAAATAAGTCTGCTGCTTCACTTCCTCTGTGATGTCAGGATTGACCATGCACGTGTGTTTGATTCTCTTGCCTGGTGCAAAGACAGGACCGGGGGACTGAGTGCCCTCTGCAGGACATCCTCTCCTGTGAAACTCCTCCGCACTGATCAGGGGCACCGGCACCCTCGTGGTCACATTGAACAGAGCATAGTCCACCTTGTAGTGCCTCTTGCCCAGTTTCAACATTTCCTGGAAGCGCTGGCCCCAGTGGATGTCTTCTGGTGTGTATGAGGTTCGAGTCTGGTGGAGCATCCCCGTAGAGTCACCGGTGTAGGTGAAGGACACCACCAGCTCAAAGTTGTCCCCCAGCAGGTCGTCAGGGCCCAGGCTGTAGAGGGGACTGCCAGGCTCCAGCTTGTGGATAATGGTGGCTGGTGTGGCGAGGATGATGTCTTTGTTGGGGATGTGCAGGTCCTGGTATGACATCACAATAGACCCCAGTGGCTGCTTCACATAGCGGACTAACATGGCCCTGGCGACACCCTCCAGGATGTGATTTCCCCTGAAGTCCCCGAGTCGCCATGACAGACAAAGTTTGCCGTCTCGCAGGTTGACCACTGCACATCTGCTAAAGCCAACCGTCTGAGCTCTTTTACGGGCAGATGCCATTTTAGCAACAACAATACCAATGATGATGGTGTCAAGGAGGCAGCTAAATACATCTTGAACGGTCACCACAATGATGGCTACAATACAGTTCTCCGTCATCCCCCTGAAGCCATAGCCAATAGTCGCCTGGGTCTCCATCGAGAACATGAAGGCTCCAGTAAAGCCACGCACGTTGTCCATGCAGGGTGCGTTATCCACACCGCTAATGTCCCCGTGCACGAGTGCAATGAGCCAAAAACAGAGACCGAAAAAGAGCCAAGAGAGAATGTAAGAGAGGAAAAAGATGAGGAACATCACCCTCCAGCGGATCTCCACTAGAGTAGTGAAGATGTCCATCAGGTACGGGCTCCAGTGTCCGGGGGCCTTCTGGAAAACCACTGGGAACCTGCCATCTTTCTGCATGTAGCGCAGCTGCCTGCCCTCATTTTTCCAGCCTATTGTGTGGGTTGTAGTGTAGAAGGTATCGACGAGGCCCTGCTCACCCCTCTCCACGCTCATTTTGACCGGAGCTGCCTTTCAGTTTCCTGTACAAAGACGAGCAATAGAGGTGAAGTTAGGCATGTGAGGAGGACAGTGGTCTTGGCATGGGCAGGTGTGACAGTATGGTACTCATTACATGTGACTGAAATGTAAAAGGTCCCCGGCTTGTTTGTTGATCTGAATCCTTCATGTTTGAGCAAGCAGCCGAGGTCACTCCGTGCCTCGGGCCATCAGCAGCAAATGACTTGTGCAGTGCTCAGCTCTGGGTGTGAAAAATGTACTACAAAGAGCACGAGTCCCTAAATGGTTGATTATTTACCACAAGTTCCATTACAATCTGGAAGCTCTCCATTAGAAGTCTGATGTCTGCATTATGACCACGTGTAACCAAATGGGTTGCGTTAACCAAATATTTTCCGTGATACCAATGGTGGAAGCAATGCTTTTGGGGGAATGGCTTTGGAGGGAGGCCTGGAGGGACTTTTGGAGCTGGTGCTGCTCGCTACTCTCATTGGAAAAGAGCTGGCAACACTGGGCTTATCGTTTAAAAAATCCACTGTTTCTCATCATTACCAACCCTAGCTTCAAGTATTGGTTGACTTTGATATAACATGTAAAAAAACTTTTTTTAACTAATACAATCTTTATTGGTATGAGCCTAATAATACGAAAGTCCTCTAATCTTGACCTTATTCAGGTATTGATATTAGCGCGTGACGATATATACTGTATAAAGATTTGGTCGTGACCGTCTGACAAGATTAACTAAAGCTTTGGGTCAATGAAATCTATTTCCCACAGGGAAGCCCCTCCTTTTAATCAGTTTGGCTTATCTGTTACCTTCCAGATGTGACCCAGAACAATGGCAAACAGGGAACAGTCAGCAGTCTTTTTGGCAATAATACTAAACTGAAAGATCAAAAAATTAATGTATGTAACCTTGTGTCAGTATGCATATAAGTTCATTGTGTGTTTTTTTGACATGACACGTTTATATAATCTAACGTTTATCCACAAGTCCTAAGAAAGTATGTGTTGGTTAATTAAGCAGAACCTAGACCTTTATGGTCCCCATTTGGGTAAATTATTATCCTCCAACCACCTCTAACAGCTCTCACCTCCAAATGTTTCCTCAAATGTCAAACTACGCCCACCTTGATTTCAGTGTCACATAAAAAACACCGTCAGGACATTATCACTTTCTTGTACTGTACTTAAGTAATCTGACTGCAGCTTGACTCACCACTGATAAAACAAGTTCATGTGGAAGCGCACAATGCTGAGTTCACTCCCTGATCAATATGCTTTTTTAAGCCGTGTCCTTCCTTGCATAAAGTCTGTCACACTTTTATCTTGAGTTGTTATTGCTTAATTGACTCAGCTGATCAGTTCATGAATGGCTGATCAAGAAGTGTACTCATGTTCCTGACAGATCAATGTGGGCCAAATCAAATGTTGCTGTATTTTTTAATGGGTTCCGGTAACAGAAATACTGAAAACGTCAAAGATTGTGAAAAAAGTCACCAGCATAAATTCCAGTAAAGGTTTTGTGTTTCAATAAAGGTTGGTAAAATAAAGAAAACAGACACAATTCATTTACACATGTATGTGCTTACTTATGGTGCCTTATGCTTATATAACTTTACAATTGTAGTTACAAGCACTCATAAATGTTCATAATGCTTTATAACAATAAAGACTTTGATATACCAAGTATTCAAGTAATCAAACACTTAAATGAGTGAGTGAATTGCTGTTCACTCACTGACATCCCTTTGATCATTCCTGTTTGAAGACAGTCATAGGAAGTGGGACCAATATACATTTTGCATTGACTGTTAACGCCTCAATAATGTTGCGGCAGGTGGTGACAGTGTTTGAAAATGTAGAGACAAAGGGAAAGTTACCAAGTCGACATGCACTTCTAAGTTGTTGAATTCTTCATAAGTGTCACAGGTTTCAGACGGTTGATTTCCACACAGCAGTCATTGAGTCCGTGCAGGAGGACGACAGCAGGTTTACGGGACAATCAGGTCAAGGAAAAGGGTCATTGAGGCCCACCTGCACCCGTCATGCATTACACAGTTACAATGAGCAGCAACAATTACCAGAATAGCACATGTTGTTATGGCACAATGGATAGGGGTTCCAGGATTATTCTGTTTCTATATATGTGTGTGTGTATACAAATTAGACCTGTATGCCCGTGTATGCGTGTGTTTCAGTCTGTAATTCTATACCTGTGGTTAGTTTAATTTATGTTTAATCCCTAAAGACCTTTTACTTTGTTTTTGAATCTGTAAGACACAATGTGAGCACATTGTGAGCTCCTGACTCTGCAGGCTGTTGGACTATAGGCTTGAGTCTGAATTACTATTATTTGAAGATTCCTGCAGATTTACTGGATGCTTTCTTTCAAATGTATTGTATACCTCTCACTGTATGTCCAGGAACTATTGTGTGTTATATTTTGTTAGCCTAAAGTTTAGGCACTTTAGGTATATACACTATAACATATAAGGTGTGAAAATATCAAGCTGAGGTATTTAAAAAGTATAATAGTCACTTGTTCCCATGCTATAATGTTTTTAATGATGAATCCTTGTTTCACCACAATACTTTATAATTGCTGTAATTATTTATACATAATTTGTCCATGAGTTAATGTTTAATTATTGCGACTTGTGGTTAATTATTTTCCTTCCGACTAGCTTGACCTTGTTAAAATCTTGAAATATTATTTTGTGGAGTTTTGTACCTTTTCCCCTGCATTATTGTGTTAACTTATAAAGCTTCTTTACAATTGGTCTAGTAAGACCTTTTGACACAGTGTTGACCTCCATGAGAGTTTTTAGAAACACAAAGCTAATTTCCTCTACATCGACACTTGAAATCTTTATTTATGTTATAATTCTTATTTATAACTTTAAATACATGTTTTAAAAAGCACAAATAGTATGTTTGAATATTCAACTTACTCGCAAAGTAGAATTTCAACTTTAGTCAGCTGCCTCTGAAGCCCATCAGTCCTGCCTAGCGTTAAGCGATGTGTAGCCAAAGTGGAAATCACCTCAGCTAGTTAGTTGCAGAGTGTTGGGGGCCGGCCTGGTCTTCACGCAAAGTCCCATTTTGTTCTGATATCACAGTGTTTCCTTCCCTCTGAACCCTATTGGTCAGTCTGGAAGAATTTATGACCTGTGGAATATTTTTAAAGGTCCCCGACAAACCATCGATTTGGTTCTGATAGGACGAGAGCTATCACACTTAACTTTTAAACCACTTTTATTGCAGTCATAAGAGTATCAGAAGCTGTTACAAGAGTTCAACAACATCAAAACAACCTTTTTGTGTTTTTAGAAATAGGACATGGCCTTCCCTAACACTGTGAAACCTGCCGATTCATCGCGTATTGGTTGTTTAAGATGTGTGAAGACAGAGATAAGAGAAATTCCTCTGAGCGATAACCTGGAAGAATAGTTCATCAGTCTGCCATTTACTGGCAGCAACTATAAAACAAATGAGTGAAAGATAGAAGATAGACAGATAGAAGGAAAACCGTAGTACTTCCTGTACTGCAGTACATCAACTGTGAAAGTACAGGAGATACGAGTGATTTATTAATGTTTATTAAGTGTCCTGCACCATGTGGCACCCAAGACTCAAAAACAACATCCATCCAACATTTAAAGATATCCAGTGTGTGTGTGTGTGTTTTATATATATACAGTTTATATATATATACAGTTTATATATATATATATATATATATATATATAAACTGTATATATATATATATATTAGAGTTTATGAACTCTATAATAACAATAGCTTCAACAAAAGTCAAAAGTCAGCTTTAATGTCAATGTTTTACATGTGCAAACATACAAAAGATCGAAAGAACGTTTCTCTTCTGTCCAACATAAAGTGAATAGTGAATAATAATAATAATAAAGTGCAAAAACAAATTAAGAAAGAGAGAAACATATAAGCAGTTATAACAACATAAATAACATAAATTTGGAACTGTGAATGACTATGTATGTTAGCAGCAGTCAGACAGAGTTCAGCAGCATTTAGACGTGTGTGTCTAAAGAGGACGGAGTGGGAGGGTGGGGAGAGAGTTCAGCTTCCTGACAGCCTGGTGGATGAAGCTGTTGGACAGCCTGGTGGTGCGAGCCCGGAGGCTCCGGTATCTCCTACCGGAGGGCAGGAGGCTGAAGAGACCGTGTGAGGGGTGGCAGGAGTCGCTCACAATCATGGTCACTTTGTGGGTGAAGCGGGTGTCATATATGTCCTGCAGGGAGGGGAGGGGGGGGGAGTGAGGCACCAATGATCCGTCCAGCTGCATTCACTATGCGCTGCAGGGCTTTGCTGCTGTAGTCTGTGCAGCTTTCGCCCCACACAGTGATGCTGCTGGTCAGGATGCTCTCAATGAAACATTAACAACAGAAACATCAGTTGCTTTGAATTTGAAATTCAAAAATACCATCTTTTCTTAGCACCTTTTAAACTGCCTAACTTACCCCAAATGCATGATCTTTCTTTATAAAACTGACGCAGATACAATAAAAAAAAATCTCAAGGGGTAATCTCTCAAAATAAAAGGAATGAAAAAAATACAGACAAAAAAACAGCAGAAACATGTCAGACTACAAACACTCATTCTTCTCTATTTTATAGATCTGTTAAATCTATACAATTGCAGATGACACCCCTATAATATAACACTTATATAAAACAAATGTTGTGGCAGTGCAATCTAATATGAATGATACATTACTTCTATATAAGGTAATTAGCTTTCATATTGTCAAAACAAAAAAGACAAAAACTCAAGTCATCCTCCAGCTGATACAACAAAGTGTATGTATAATGGCTGTCCTGCGTCCATGTTTGAGAGACACTCAAATTAAATCAGGTCTCCATTATTGGCGGACTCCGGCCACTCCTGTATAACAACCACACTCCCTTTATAATGAAAAATAGCATGACGAGCTATAAGGACAAATGGCAGCTGGAGCTACGTGTGTCTGCTGTCTGTAAATAGACAGTGAGATTAAATGCACTTGTGTATGACTGTTGACACAGGATCACTGAGGGGTGTGCTGGACAGGCATGACATCCTCACTATTGCCTTGTGGTGGGCCTGAATAAGGTTGTAAATATGTGGTTACATGTCAGTCGGGCCTATTTAAATGCCATGTAATGCTAAAAACCTGAAGGGAAGGAACACATGGATGTGTTTCAGTCTAAGAGCCAGACATGTTGAGATCTCTCACCCACAGTCTGTGGAAGGTGTTCTTCTTACTGACTTTACTAACAATTGGTAAGTGAAATATATGTATTTCACAAAACAATGTTTCGAGAGGTAGTAGAACAGTATTAAAAAAGACTATTTAATGTATTTAAAAGATAATTCAGTATTTAAAGAATATTTTAAAGTATTTAAAAAGCGTTGGTTCCCTTTTTATCTCCGATTTCAGGATGTGGATATGCCAACTGCACAAATCGCCGATGTCTGGCTGACATGTTGGTGAAAAAAGAACATCTATCTCAGCCACAAAATGGAAATTGCACCCAGCAGATTTTCGTGCCGCTCATCGAGTACCAGACTCTGTCGGTTGTCAGTATTGTTTTATACACTTTATGAGAATTCCTATTTGTTTCTCCTTTTACATCTCTCATAATGTTTTGTTGGCGTTATTATTCTTAATTCTTGTTAATGGAAACGTGGAAGACCTTTTTAGAATGTATTTTGATCAGGTGATAAATGCAGGAAGACAAAATGAGCATCTGAGAAATATTTTGAAACAAAGATTTTCATTAATAATTTCCACCAGCAATCCCATAGAGTTGATACTTTGCTAAACCACATTTATTATCTTTTTTTTCACAGGACACAAAGAACCTCCACATTTTAAGTTGTCTGAAAGCCTCACTTGTAAGCTCCAAGATACTAACAAATGGACAAAAAGAAACAAAGAGTATGTTTCAGTGACAATCATTTTGATTTGAAACCACAGGTGTGGACAGATCCTGAGCTGGCATGGGACACGTCAGTTTACCAGTATGACCAAGTGATCCTGCCAGTGGATAAAGTCTGGACCCCAGAGCTCCATGTGACAAATGGATAAGTTACATAACGTAATCCAACTATCATCGCAAAATCTATTAACGGACTTGTTGAGCTTCATCTCACACATCTTTGGTTTCTGTGTAGGATAACGACCAACATGGCTCACAGTTCCCGTGATCTGCTGATACACAGTAACGGCACAGTGCAGCACACCGTGATCATAAATGCGGAGGTGAACTGTGAGGTCAACCTGTTCAACTATCCCTTCGCTAGTGATGATTGTCCTGTTGCGATCCAAACCTGGTCCGAACAAGGTGAGCTCCACAGTACACAATACAAATATTACACAGTGTTTTATCGAAGTTTTAGAGCAGATTGGGTGTTCAGTCATAATGTGTTAATTTGCTTAATTTCATAATTTTACACATCTGTGTTAATTCTGAAGAAATCTGTGTTAATTCTGAAGGTTAAGGCTAGCTTAACACACCAGCATTTCAAACCAAACTGTTGGAGGGCATGTTGCATTGTGGGTGATGTAGGCGCCATGTTTGGATGTAGGCAAAGAATGAAAAAAAGACAATTTAGATTGAGTTTTAAACTTGTTTTAAACTGCCCATCACAAGTCTGCCAATGACCTGTCAACGGAGTGCTCTTTTAAAGATGCCATTTCATTCAGACTGTGGGACATATCTGATATTTGATCAATTATGGATGGTTGATGGGACCCATGGAGATTGGAGAACTGATAAAGTGAACCTCAAGAAAGAGAGATATGACCGCAATTACATCCTGGTAAGTTTGTGAGCATGTCGAATAGTCATTTATACTTTATAGAGGTAACAATTCACTCAAATCTTGCTGTGTCGGTGTCAACGGTATTTCACTTTAAAACAACAAAACAACAATTTACCTGTTTGATTGTGACATATCTAGCTTGGGTTGGACCTAAACTAGTAGTCGAGTAATCAATAGATCAATCTACAGAAAATGTATCTGCAACTATTTTGACATCAGTAATCAAACTTTCCCTGGTTCCAGCTTCTATGTTGTCCCATGAAACTCTGTCTGCTACTCCTCAGGTGGCGTTGAGCATTAAAGCTACCAACCCCTTCATAACATTACTGCTGCCCAGTATTCTGATCATCTTAGCCGACCTGGTCAGCTTCGCTCTGCCGCAACTCTTTCAAGGTCACGCTCGTGCTCAGCTTCACCATGTTCAGAATCAGAATCAGAATCAGAATCAGCTTTATTGGCCATGTGTGTTTACACTCACATGGAATTTGACTCCGGTTACACATAGCTCTCATTGTACATATATACACCTCATTCCTCATCATCCTCAACAACCAGCTCCCCGGAGACGGCAAATGCAGCCCCGTCATCCGTCAGTCAGCTCGCACGCAGTCACAAACACTCACAGACCAGATACAACGAACCGCATCGCGGGTTGGAGTCACTAACCGTCTTGTCTGTGCCGCAGGAATCCACTTCTGTGTTAGCCTCATCCTCTTGGTGGTGAGCATGTTGTTTTCCATGGTGGCGACACGCCTGGCCGCAGAGAGCCGCCTCCAGTTCTGCTGCTGCTCAGAAGACACAGGGAACAAGGACGGGAAGGAGGATGAGGATGAGGATGAGGGTGAGGAAGACTTGAGTGTTCAACAATGACAGCGTGTGTCGATTCTGCACTGCAATGCTTGATGTTGATATTGAGAAGGGTATTTTGATGCTCACGTCTTGATTTGTGTGTGACCTGCTCTGACTGCAGCTTCCTTCCCTGCAGAGGTCAAGGCTGACATTAGTGTCATTCAGCTGACTGGCTCGGAAGACAACAGCCAATTGCTCAGAAAGGTGGTCAACTTCCTGGAAGCTCTCGATGCCAAGACACTGGAAAGTAATAGAAATCAGATGTTTGCAGACAAAGTGGACAAGACATTTTTCTGGGTCTACTTTATTTGTGGCATGTTATACTTTGTCGCCATGTTTTATGTGATGGTAAATTATAAATGTTCAGTTAACCATTTTGATTTCTGGTACTAATAAAACACACTGCGTCACTATAAAAACAGCTAAAACTAACTATTTACATTTCAACGTGGTAATCCCAGCACACATTTATTAAATTGTAATACATACATGTTTAATCTCACATTATTTGTATTATGTTAAATACTGTGGTTCCCATGTGTACTCGTAGTTAATCTGAGTTAATCTCATAGATGTCTGATAAAGATGTGTGTTGGCATATTTATGAAAATCAAACAAATAAAGGAATTACATTTTGTGTCACTTGATTTGTAAGTATTCAGTTTGTATTGCAGTTTTAGGGTTACAGTTTGATTT
Source organism: Cottus gobio (assembly GCA_023566465.1). Taxonomy (NCBI): domain Eukaryota; kingdom Metazoa; phylum Chordata; class Actinopteri; order Perciformes; family Cottidae; genus Cottus; species Cottus gobio. The sequence continues at coordinate 11,105,826 of CM042232.1, read as the reverse complement.
GAAACATCCCTTTCCAATTTGTTTCAGGCCTCAACATGTGATATTTTCTTTGTGAAGATATTGAATAACACCCTCTGCTTATATTATAATATGTCTATATAAATAAACTTACTCACAGATTAAATGCCAGGAAAAGAGGGATGAAACTGCATGGCCTCTGGTAAACACTGATGTTCTGTCGTTGCCACCTAGTGGTTTAATCGTTCACTGCACACAGGCGACCTGCTGCACTTGAACCCTTTAGACTTGGACTTTATGTCCACCATTAAAACAAAGGCTGCTTAAGCACAGCTTATGAGAGGTGACTATATTAATTGGTTTTAATAACTTAAATGTTTACACATTCTATGAAACCAAAATAACACTCATTTGTCACACTGTCATCTAGAATAAGTTAAATATTCAGTGTTTAGATGAGATGTGATCACAGGACTAGCAAGTCTTTAGTAAGATTGACGTTTCCAGCCATAAATAATGGTCATACGTTTATTATATTTATAAATTTATGTTTTAGTAAAACAACAATTTCAGAGATGTCCAGGGTAAATCACCAGTGTTTGTGTAAAATCACAACCAAGTGGCACTTGTAAGTAAACATTTGTTGGGGAAAAAAAAAGAAAGTTTCCCTCTACCCATATATATATTATATGGCCTGTAACTTCTAGGTGAACTTTCCCCTAATTATGACTTATGTCCCTTATACAAAGCAAGCCAGTTAGGAGTCCAGGGATCTCTGATACCTGTATGTCCCTGACTGGAGACACCGCATCACCATAATCATATGGTATGCGCCTGACTGGAGACACCGCATCATTGTTTTGTCTATGGAGGGAGGAAGGTTACACATACGTCATGAAGGCGCCTGTGACTGTTGTTATAATGAAGGAGGTTTCAATCTATTCTTGGAGCAGACGTGGATATGCAATTAGTAAAGAAACACGTTGTATGTCTGTCTCTGCTTGTAAAGAACCCCATGGAAGATTTATTGTTTGTTTTCTCTCAAGTATATAAATCTGACTTTTATTTTGAAAAGGTTAAAGGAAGCGCATATTTTGTTTTGTTTTTTGAACGTTAGCTTGACGGTACGGCAACGGTTTTAGTTACGGACGGATGGTCTTATATACATGCAAAGGTTGTCACAGTTTAATGGACCCGTATGAGGCTAAAGCTCTTACGGTGGTGATAGATTACAAATTGTGACTGTATTTTGACATAAGGAAGAAAATAAAAGGAGTAATTTCACCAGCAGTAAGTTTCATGCCACTTCATATACGGGGATCCGTTACAGTAAGAGCTTGACCTCCCCAGCTAACCTGCGGCGTCGAGACGAGTAAGAGCTAGCTAAACCTCTCCAGCTAACTTGCTGCATCCAAGAAACACACGGATTAAAAGGACAAATTCTACAGTGAAAAGAAACACTTACCAAGGAAATGGATAAAGACAGCGGTGAATTGAAGACGGTGACGTGGAAAAAGTAGCAAGAAGACGGAGAAAGGCTAACGAAAATGGATGGAAACGATGCTACTCTGCTCAGCAAGGATAAAGAGCAACAGATCGGAATCCTTCGAAAGGTAATTCATGAAAACAAGGAAATGCTAGAAAAGGAAATAGAACAAGGTGCTGTTAGACAAGAACTAAAAGAGTATTTGCAAAACAAACAGAAGATTCTTGCTGCACTTTTAAGCTGTTAGACGTACTGACCGGCCACGTGTTCCCACTGAAAAGATGCTAGCATACCGTAAAGAAGAGCAGAGCAAACGGGCAAGGAGACTTGTTAGCCTTTATGAACAGTGGAAAGCCCAAGCTCGTCAGACACGTCAAGAACTAAAATCTGAGCTAACGGAAAGTCGCTTGGTATCCCTCGCAGACAATTTGGAAACAAGGAAAATGGATATCATGAAAGTGTATGATGAACTGAGAGAGTACGGCCAGCCCGATACTGAGCTAAGGCGGAAAGTTGATGCTTGTGCAGCAGTAACAAGTGACATTATCACAATCTTGAACGAGAGACTGACTGGCGTAAATGTAGAATATGATGCAGAACATGAAGGACGGCGTTTGCGTGAGCTACTTGAGCCCGACTATGCCCGGTCCATTTATGGCTCCTCTGCTTCAGCACTGACTGGCAGCCATCCCTCCATGCACTCAAGTGTTGCAGCCAAGCGAGCAGAAGCAGCGGCGGAGTTAGCTGCTAAGGAGGCTAAATACAAGATGCTAACGGAGGAAAAGAGACAAAAGGAAAAAATACGAGCTTTAGAGGAAGAACACAGGAGGGAATTAGGAAAACACAAGGCCGAATTAGAACGATTACAAGCTGAAAAAGACGTAAAGGCTGCCCAAGCCAGACTTGAATCATATGACAGAGAAGCAGAAGAGGAGTCTGATGCCCAGTCATTTCAGTCATTTCAGGACCCTATACGCTCCCTTCCCCCTGCAACAACGCACCCTCACACGGTTGTCACTCCATCTCCTCCCTTTAATGTATCCTGCCTAGCACAAGCTGTTCAGGACAGCATTGCTATTAACAGACTTCCAATGCCAGAGCCCAGAGTGTTTAATGGCAATCCAATTGACTTTGTTGAGTGGAAGGCTTCATTTACGTCCCTTATAGATGGAAAGAACATTCCCACTACCGATAAGCTGCACTACCTCAAGAGATATGTAGGTGGCTCAGCTCACAAATGCTTAGAAGGGGCATTCTATCGTAGCGACAGCGAGGCTTACAGTGACGCTTGGAACAAGCTCAATCAGAGGTATGGCCAGCCGTTTATCATTCAAAAAGCCTTTAGAGAAAAGTTATCCAACTGGCCAAAGATACAGTCTAAAGATGCGGAAGGACTGAGAGATTTCTCAGATTTCTTAAACGCCTGTCTGCAGGCCATGCCCCATGTAAAAGGCTTAAACATCCTAAACGATTGTGAGGAAAATCAGAAGTTGATGCGGAAACTGCCAGAGTGGCTAGCCTCAGGATGGAACCGGCAAGTGACATTGCGTCTCACGGAGGGAAAGGATTTCCCTAGCTTCAAGGACTTTGCTAAGTTCATGTCCGTGGAGGCCGAAACCGCCTGCAATCCAATCACCTCTTTCCTCGCTCTCCATTCAGCTGAATCCTATCAAGACAAATGGAGCACTAGGGAAAGCAAAAGAAATAAGGCAAGCGCCTTCAACACACAAACAGTGGTGGATAATAATAAGCATACAACAACAAAGGAAAAGGTCAAGGCCCCGTGCATGCTATGCCAGGATAACAGTCACCAACTTTGCAAATGTCCAGACTTCATGAAAAGAAAACTGGAATACAGAAGGACGTACGTCAAAGATAACAGACTGTGCTATGGATGTCTAAAACCCGGTCACAACGCATAGGATTGCCGGCACCGCCACACGTGTGACACGTGTGGGATTTTAATCATTCCAACTTAAAGACGGTGCTCCCCAAATTCCACCAGCACGTTTCCTGCCACACCAGAGGAAACAAAACTTTGGACCATGTTTACACAAACATGGCTGCTGCCTACACCGCGACCCCCCTCCCCCACCTCGGACAGTCGGATCACCTCTCTTTGTTCCTCACCCCCAAATATTCATCCCTCATCAACCGTGTGAAGCCATCAGTGAGGACCATCAAGGTGTGGCCAGCAGGGACAGACTCTGTACTCCAGGATAAGTTTCAACACACGGACTGGAGTATGTTTGCTTCTCGGGCCACCTGTGGCTCACACACTGACATTAACATCTATGCTTCCTCTGTCATGGATTACATCACCACCATCATTGATGGCGTCACCACAGAGAAGCAGATCACCACATACCCCAACCAGAAACCATGGATGAGCAAGGAGGTGCGACTCCTGCTAAAGGCCCGCAACACGGCCTTCAGATCGGGGGATGCACAGGCCTACAGCACATCCAGGACTAACCTGAGGAGGGGCATCAAGAAGGCCAAGAACTGCTACAAGCAAAAAATAGAGGGTCACTTCTCCAACTCCGACCCCAGACGCATGTGGCAGGGCATCCAGGCCATCACTGACTACAGACCCAGCAACCTCACCCCCACAGCCACAGACATCTCCTTCCTGAACGAGCTTAACCACTTCTATGCTCGCTTCGAGAGGGAAAACAGAGACAGAGCCACCAAGACAACACTCCCAGCAGATCACCAGCCCACCACACTCTCCTCCACTGTTGTCCACACAGCACTGAGCCGGATCAACGCACGCAAGGCGGCTGGACCTGACGGCATTCCTGGACGTGTGCTCAGGGCATGTGCGGAACAGCTCACTGGGGTTTTCACGGACATCTTCAACCTGTCCCTTGCCCAAGCAGCTGTACCAACATGCTTTAAAACCACATCCATCGTGCCAGTGCCGAAACACTCCAAGCCGACGTGCCTCAACGACTACCGCCCTGTATCACTCACACCCATCATCATGAAGTGCTTTGAGCGGCTGGTCCTGGCACACCTGAAGGACTCCCTCCCACCCACACTGGACCTACCGCAGCAATAGGAGCATAGACGATGCAGTCTCCTCAGCACTGCACTCTGTGCTCACACACCTGGACAACACCGACACCTACGCGCGATTGCTGTTTGCTGACTTCAGCTCGGCTTTCAACACTGTCATCCCCTCCAAGTTAATCACTAAACTTGGAGACCTGGGCACCAACACCTCCCTCTGCAACTGGATTTTGGACTTTCTGACTAACAGACCTCAACATGTTAGGTCAGGCCACACCTGCTCCACCACCATCTCACTCAGCACCGGTGTGCCACAGGGCTGTGTAATCAGCCCATTCCTCTACTCCCTCTTCACCTACGACTGCAGACCTATGCATGGATCCAACTCCATCATCAAGTTCGCAGACGACACCACGGTGATTGGTCTCATCGGCAACAACGATGAGACAGCCTACAGGGAAGAGGTACAGCACCTGGCCACATGGTGCGCCGAAAATAACCTGCTCCTGAACACCAGCAAAACCAAGGAGCTCATCGTGGACTTCAGGAAGGAGAAAAGAAGCAAGCATGCGCCCATCCACATCAATGGGATGGATGTTGAGCGTGTCTCCAGCTTCAAGTTCCTGGGGACCCACATCTTGGAAGACCTGTCTTGGACCACCAACACCTCCAGCCTTGTCAAGAAAGCTCACCAGCGCCTCTTCTTCTTGAGGACACTGAAGAAAAACCATCTGTCTTCAGCCATCCTGGTGAACTTTTACCGCTGTGTGATCGAGAGCATCCTAACCAACTGTGTCACAGTCTGGTATGGGAGCTGCTCTGTTGCGGAGCGCAAGGGACTGCAGCGGGTGGTGAAAACTGCCCAACGCATCACAGGAACTCCACTTCCGGCCATTGAGGAAATCCAGAGGAAACGCTGTCTGCGTCGAGCTCGCAGCATTCTCAAGGACGCCTCCCACCCTGCACACAGACTGTTTTCCCTCCTGCCCTCAGGCAGACGGTTCAGATGCTTCCGGACAAGGACCAGCAGACTGAGGAACAGTTTCTTCCCCAGAGCTGTTTCCTTATTGAACTCTGCCCCATGCTGACACCCCCCCTACTCCCCAACCACCTCCACCCACAAACCCATCTCCTCGTCATCTCCCCCCACTGACCAAAGACTTTACACCTGCACTCAAACACTTTTGAACTGTCTGCACTAAAAACTGAACATTGCACTAGTCTAGTAACGTTAGGCAGCTACTGTTTATTATTATTATGCACTATTTAACGTTCACTCAATCTGTATTACTTAACTTATCATATGCCCATTTGCCTTTTGTAAATTATGTTTATAGTTCCTGCTTATAGTCTACCTACATTTAATGCACAAATCAACCTGTATAACATGTACATATTACTGCAATCAATCTGTATATCCCGTACCTATATCACTAACTTATTATCTGTAAAATACTTATTATTATCTGTATATTGGTATTTACTGCTATTGCACTTCTGGTTGGATGCTAAACTGCATTTCGTTGCTCTGTACTTGTACATGTGTAATGACAATAAAGTTTAATCTAATCTAATCATGCAAAGGACATCCCACATGTCTTCACAATGATGGCTACGGAAAAGGTGAAAACAAAGAATGGGCAAAAAGGGGAAATTCAGCGCAACGCAGTGAAACGGAACCAACATCTGCTCTGTCCCTCAATGTCACCAGCCAAGGTCAGTCAGAAAACACCTCCATGATCGTGCCAGTGTGGGTGTCGAGCGACAATAATCCATTCAGAGAAAAACTTGTGTATGCCCTGCTGGATACACAAAGTGACACAACATTCATTGAGCAAGATGTAAGTAACGAACTGCAGCTGACTACTTGCCCAGTTAAACTGAAACTCACTACTATGATGGGCGAAAATACGGTCCTTAAAAGTGAACGGACATCTGGTCTGCGAGTGAGAGGTTTCAATTCCACTGTGCACATCAAACTGCCTCCTACGTACACCAAAAACTGCATTCCTGTGAACAGACAACATATACCAATGCACGAAACAGCCGAAGGATGGCACCATCTCACAGAAATTGCAGACCAAATACCGCCTCTTCTTACCTGCGAAGTGGGGTTACTGATAGGCTATAATTGATCAGGAGCTCTCGTACCCAGACGTGTCATAACAGGAAAAGATGAGGAACCCTTTGCCATTCTCACAGACTTAGGGTGGAGTATTGTCGGCTGTTCAACACCTCATTCTGATGAGTAATTGTCAAACGGTCACTGTCACAGAGTAACCGTGAAGGAGCTGCCCGCGATGACTCCAATGGATGCAATAAGAATTCTCGAGTCTGATTTCAGAGACACTCAAGGAGATGACAAAACAGTCTCTCAAGAAGATTTGATTTTTCTTGACAAATTAAAGAAAAGCATAAAGATAAACAGACATGGACATTATGAAATGCCCCTTCCCTTCAGAGAGAGGCCATGTTTACCTGACAAGCAGCTTGCTGCTGTGAGGCTCAGTCACCTGAAAAGGAAGTTCATTGCAAATGAGAGTTACAAGAAGGGTTACATTAACTATATGAAGGACATCATTGAAAGAGGTGATGCCGAGGAGGTATGTGCGGAGGGCACTTTTGGAGAAAAATGGTACATACCTGAAAAGCTGAGAGTAGTTTACGACTGCTCTACAAAGTACAAGGGAAGTAGCCTCAATGATCACCTTCTCCCAGGCCCAGACATGTTAAACAGCCTGACAGGTGTTCTCATTCGTTTCCGACAGCATCACATTGCTCTGATGTGTGACTGCTCCTCTCTTGCAACAGAATAAAGTACCTGTTGATGAATACCAAGACCCGGTGTCGAGTGCAAATAATGTTTCTAACAAAATGATATACTTTACCAACTTCTCCCAACCTTATCCCAATGTCACTCATCACAATCTTAAAAAAAAAAAGAAAGTTTGATTGAAACGACATAAAGCTTAATTTATTGTCCCCCAAAGCCCTTTTCACAACAGTATACAGTACATTCAGAGATGCCGAGTCATCAAAAGTTACGGTTTTAATGTAAAAAAATAATGCTTTAATTTTTTTTTTTTCAACAACAAAACTGACTTGATTTAAATCCCATCAGGTGTCCGGCGTTTAAACATTAAGGCTTTAACTCCTTTTTAAAAATAAATTATAGCCTTGTAGGTTTTGTGGTAAACTCAGTTTACCATCAAGAGTTTCACACTAACCTTACATCAGTAGAAATGATAACTCTACCTGTCCTCTGAACTACTGTATGGAATGTATTCTCAAAAAACAAGTATCGTTTTTTTGTATTTACATCAATGGAAAGTTTGGCAATTATTCTCAATTCTATCTGTCAATGATTTCAGAGGAAGGAAAACACATAGAAAATCAGATGTATCAAAAACTTGAGTGAAATACCCAAAAAACCCTTTCACCCTCAGAAAAGCCCCACAGGTATCGAGTAGATATAACGTGTCCATCACACTGCCGAAGGTTCGGCACTTGTCCTCTTCAACTTCAAGGTTCCTGTGTCTTTTTCATTGCCTTTCAGGAAAGAAAAAAACAAATGCAAAAGTTAATGCATCATTGTTAGACGAAAATCAGTGTTTGTACCCTTCACGTACCTGTTTAAAAATCTGGCTGCCAAGATAGTTCTGAGCCATGTTTCTCAGGTTGGTCTGTCCACCCAACTTGCACCTGACATAGCCGTACAGGTTCGCCCATTGCAACACCACGCCCATGACTACCACAGCCTGGGGGCCAAACGTGACAAGACATGGACCCGACAATTAGCAACTAATAAAGACGGAAATGAAATCGACATTCACTTTCAAAAGCGCGGAACTGACCAGCCACTTGATTTTGAACGAGATGATGGTGCTGAACACGAACACTATCCAGAAGACAGGGCACACGACGAGTCCGAGCCAGAAGATCCGCGACTCGGCACTGGACGCCAGGTTCTGACTGTGCATCTGAGAAGAGAAGTAAACGAGGATTATTTTAACGCTGTTCAAGAAAAATCCAAGACAAAAAAAACTGTCATAGTCATGTCCAATGCTCCCTTCTATGGTGACGTGATATTTCTAAGGGAGGACAATGCCACTGTTTTATGTTACACTATCTTCAATTGTCTAATAAGGTCATGCAGATACATTACACTGTAAAAAAAGAAAAAGGCTATGCACATAATGGAAGTTACAATGAACATCCTTGTATTTACTGAAACCTCTATTACATTCCAGAAAGTTGCGTGCTGCCATGCTCACACTGAATAAAATTCATTAAAAAAGGAAATGTAATGAGGCCGTTTAGCTTACAAGAGAGGTTTTTTGTTTTTTCAAATGTGTCTTTGCTCTACCACGTGAGAAACCTTTGTGAAGAAAACTTTATTTTTCTCTTGGGCTGGAGAGAGCTCTGTGTACATGGCCTTTAAGGATTGTATATAGGATGACGTTGTGCTCACCTTCCTGGACTCAAACACCCAGTGGCTCTTTCCATCTTTATCCACTTGATTCCACCAGCGAAGGCCCACCAACAATCTGCCCGATACATTCTGAGGGGAAAAGAAACGGTCCTTTGATTTGTGTCCATCATTAACAGCGTACACATAATGCACCTGTCCAGATATTCACAAATCAAGTAATGTGGAGATTCAAAAGACCAAACAAATAAAATAATAAACTATTAACAAAAGTAAAACTTTAATCTGCAAAAAAAAATGCAACACGTGGAGATTTTACTGGAAGTTTCTTTTCACATACATTGGACCAGGTTCAGTTCAAATTATGTTTTTTGATCTGGACCTGGTCCCAATACGGTCTAAATATGATTATTTTCCATCATGTGAAAGTGTGTTAAACACAGCGAATCAGCTCTTTGTGTCACACAAACAATGTGTTATGTATACAACTGAAGCATGACATGGGCTTTGTAGTGGCCATTTGTCCAATAAATGAAAGAAAATAAACAAAGCAAAGGGCCACTAACGACCCATGGGTATGTGGATTACGCAGCCAAAAGAATGAATTGTCCACAAAAGAACTCTCCATGCGGCCTCTCCTGTGCTGGTAAAAAACAATAGGCGTACCCAGGTGCATGCTGTTCCTGTACCTGCCTACTCCTACATATTAACCCCGGGTTTATTTTACATTACCTAAACAATAAACAATATTATGACTAAGTGAACCTAGACAACAAATACAAATAATGAAACTAAACTAAAAACTATCAAAAGAAAAAAACTATCCTAATACACAAAAAATATAATTTAAATAAGCAAACAACACGAATAATTAAACAATACTACTTGTGAGTAAAATAACTTAATATCTAATAAATCGCTCCTACAGCCTTATTATGGATTTCCATATCTCGTGATCCAGCTGACCTGCTCACCTTGACGGTCCAGAAGTCACATGACAGCAGGAGGATGATGGTGACCATGCACACAATGAACCGGCTGCTGAAGATGTCACACAGCAAGTAGACCAAGATGGCACTTGTTCGGAAGAAGAGATGGAAGAAAGAGACCAGCGGATGTCTGAAACACAGCTTTGAGAATAAAAATGTTTGGCCAACACAGGACGGCCACTACGGGACAGAAGCAGACCCGCACATCTCACCTAATGTTGGACTTCCGAGCCCCTATGGTGCCGTCATCTTCACCAAAAAGAGGAGCGTCTTGCGAGTCCTGTTAACATAAAAACAAATTATGCTAATGCTCATCTTCCAGATATCTGGTAACGGCTTATTTGTTGTTTCAAGCAGAACAGTCACACATTTTTAAGCCATAAATATCGATTCCGATGAGTTGCACTTTATTAAAAAGACAATAGTGTTTCTAAGTGGCCACAAAAGTCAAGTTTAGGAGCGATCACCTGTCGCAGCATGTTGAAACTTCGGGATTTACTTCCTGGTGACGTGTTGTAAACAACACCTTATGCGAAGGACCCCAGAAGAGGGGGTGGCTTTAAATGTGCCTGACTCAAAAGTAAGACCGACACATCAACCCAATAAATAGAAATGTCTGCTTATTATATACATTGAATGTATGTCACATGACATTGTTCCAGTATAGAAAAAGGCTTTTATTTCAAGCTTGTAAGATCTTCCAGAAGCTATGAGAGAGCTTTTATTTAATGTGTGAAATTAAGTGACTCTTTCCAATGGTTTTATTAGATTTTTATTTGAGCTTTTTGGAGTATTTTGTACAAAATCACACCCAAGTCGCATATATTTCAACCAGTTTGAACTTCCATCCATCCATTATCTGAACCGCTTATCCTCTTTAGGGTCGCGGGGCGCTGGAGCCGATCCCAGCTGTCATTGGGTGAAGGCAGGGTACACCCTGGATAAGTCGCCAGTCTATCCAGGGCTCACATATAGACAGACAACCATTCACACTCACATTCACACCTATGGGCAATTTAGAGTCCAATTAACCTAACATGCATGTCTTTGGACTGTGGGAGGAAGCCGGAGAACCCGGAGAGAACCCACGCTGACACGGGGAGAACATGCAAACTCCGGCCCCTTTTGCTGTGAGGCGACAGTGCTAGCCACTACGCCACCGTGCAGCCCAGTTTGAACTTCATAAACTTTAAAAAAAAAATATATATATGCTTTTTTTTTAACTAAATAAAGTTTGATTAAAACAACATAACATAGTAGGATGTCCACAATCAACGTTTAAATAGTGGCCAATCAACAATAAGGTAACACATATATTACACCCAAAAAAAAATTTCAGAACAGAATAGATTCAGAGACTCAAAGTCCTGAAAAAGATAATAATTAGGGCGGCAACCAACACAATATCCATTATGCTACCAATTTTTTTATTGATTAAATCAATTAAACTCTATAAACAATTGTAAATTGTGGTTGACCACTAATAATAATAACAATTGACACACGTATTTTCATACTCAACCTATTGCATTTATTGCGGCATATTAAACTTAAAACTAATCCAAACGCCGCAGCAGGCTAAAACATGTGGGTTTACACTGAAGACGCGTCACGCTGAACTATTGCACATGATGTAATGTCTTTATTGATCCATTTCACGAGCTTAGCAAGAAACAGCACTTACTTGAACTAATGCATTTTATGTCGTGCAAAGATACTTCAGACACAACACAAGGTGACGATGGTGACGGTCAACAGAAAGTTTCTCCACATGCTCACCCTGCAGCCATCAGTCCAAACACACACACACCCCCTTTCCCCACAGGTGAGCACACACACACTAATACAGACACCACACCCCCGGTGACACCCACAATAATCAACAACGTCACTACGTGAGTGCACATACACAATAATATAAAAACAAAAAGAGGAAAGATCATAAAAGACTAATCAAACCCAATGTATGGCTCCTACATTCCGGCCCCAAATTATTTCACAGTAATAATTGACCACCATAATCACCTTGTGGGAGACATAGATCAATCAATATACAAAGTGAACTTTTAGTCCTCTGAAAGTCCTTTAATGTCAATGTTCATGTCCGATCTTCACTGCTCCTCTGCATCCTGCAGAAGGCAGACTTTAGTTATTGGCCGGTTCAGATAACTGGTTTTCGTTTTAATCCGTACACTTCGCACCAGCCCATTTTTGTCCGGAACAGTATCCACAATTCTTCCTGTAATCCAAGAATTACGAGGGGCCATATCATCCACCAACACGATGAGATCTCCAGGAACAAAGTTTCTTTTAGTAGCATTCCATTTTTGGCGCTCCTGAAGTCCAGGAAGGTATTCCTTCACCCAGCGCTTCCAGAACAAATCCGACATATACTGCACTTGTTTCCAGCGACGACGAGCGTAAACATCCTCCTTCTTGAACAATCCTGGTGGCAACAACGGCTGCGCTTTAAGCAGAAGTAGATGGTTAGGAGTCAACGCCTCCAAGTTTTGAGGGTCTGTTGATGCTTTTGTTATTGGGCGGCCATTAACAATCGCCTCAGCCTCGCAAAACACCGTCACCAAGCCTTCTTCGTCCAGAGTCTGAGTCTTCAAAATGGAGTTTAGCCCGGTTTAGACCGGATTAATCTTTCCCAAACACCTCCATGGTGTGATGCTGCTGGGGGATTGAAAACCCATTTCACACTCTTTTGTAACAGCACATCATTTATGAGGTTATGGTTCAGATTCTCAACGGCCTCTCTCAATTCACGTTCAGCGCCCACAAAGTTGGTACCATTATCGGAACGGATTTCCAGGACTTGACCACGTCTCGCCACAAACCTTCTAAGCCCATTGATGAAGGAGTCTGTATTCAAAGATGAAAGAACTTCAAGGTGTATGGCTCGCATCGCCAAGCATGTAAAAATGAGCCCATACTTCTTGACCACAACTCTTCCACGTTTAACCTCAAACGGTCCAAAGCAGTCCAAACCAACTCGACTGAAAGGAGGCTCATCAGGAGTTATTTGGTTGTGAGGAAGGTCAGCCATTTTCTGATGTCCAGGAGAAGCGGACAATCTACGACAGATGACACACTTAGACAAAACCTTTCTAATAGCAGCACATGCACCAGAAATCCAATATTTCTGACGCAAATGAGAAAGCATATGGTTTCGTCCACCATGGCCTGTTTCCTGGTGTACATGACAGAGAATAAGATTGGCAATGTGTTGATCTTTAGCCAGTATAACTGGATATTTTGCTTCCACTGGCATAGCTGCTCTACTAAGCCGTCCTCCAACCCTAATGATGTCACCTTCCAGGATCGGGTTAAGTTTGTAGAGGTGACTCGTCCTCTTTACACACTCTCCTTTCTTCAAGTTTGCCAGTTCTTCCGGAAACCTTAGACAAAAACGGATAATATCTGTTTCTGCTGCGACCATATCTTCCATGGACAGAATATCCTTTGGCACTTGAGCCTTAACACCTTCCATCTGGACCTGTAGCTCTTTCTCCAGTTGCTCAGCACACAGGTCCGATCCAGAAAGGGTTTCTCTCAGCAGCTTACGATGTCGCACCCGAGACAAAAGCAAGGTCTTAAACTTGAGAAGCCAACCAACAGCCCTTTTCAGAAGGAGCCAGGAGGAAAAGTAATCAATGAGCTTCTCCCCTGGACTAACATGCTCAACTTGAGTAGCGTTCACCATCAAAGCCTTGACCTCCGGGTCTACAACAAGAGGGTCTTCCAGGGTCTCAGGGTTTTTAGGCCACCTTCTCTCAGGCTTAAGAAGAAAGTCAGGACCATCGAGCCATGCACCAGTCTTTAACAATGACTGAACTTTAACACCTCTGGAGGCCAGATCCGCAGGGTTGATTGATGTATTCACGTACCTCCACTGGGATACGTTAGACGTTTTCAATATTTCAGACACTCTGTTTTCTATGAAGATTTTAAATCTAGATGTCTCATTTTTTATGTATCTCAAAACAGAAGTGCTGTCCGTCCAAAAGACTGACTCTTGGAGGTCCATTTGTAGCTCCTTCCTCCACAACTTGTCCATCCTGCTAGCCACCACTGCGGCAGTCAGCTCCATACGGGGAATGGTGACAAGTTTTAGAGGAGCTACTCGCGCCTTTCCCATCACGAATGCACTGTGAGTTTGCCCGCTATCATCATGGAGCAACTGGTAAGTCACAGTCCCAAACCCCTCTTCACTTGCGTCTGCAAAGTGGTGGAGCTGAGCAGAAACAAGACGACCACAATCCACAGGTTTTAAGCACCTACTGACCTTCCAATTTTCAAGGTTATGAAGGTCTTCCAGCCAAGCCATCCATTCTCCGGCAATCGAAGAGGGCAAAGGATCATCCCATCCCAGACGTCTCCTGCAAAGATCTTGGAGGATTTTCTTGGCAGACAAAACGACAGGCGCCAAGAAACCAAGAGGGTCGTAAATCGAACTAGTCACGGACAAAATTCCTCTTCTTGTGAGTGGGTGGGGTTTAAGTATGATTTTAAACTTGAATGAGTCAGATTGGACACACCACTGTACACCCAAAGCACGCTCTACAGGCAAAGCATCACTATTCAAATCCAGATCTTTCACCTCCTTGGCCCGCTCCTCCTGAGGGATAGTAGCGAGGACGGCCCGTCGGTTACTAATCCATTTCGTGAGCTTAAAACCGCCTTTAGCACACAAGGCACTAAGCTCTCGACATAAAGATATTGCTTCCTCTTCAGAGCCAATAGACAAACAATCGTCAACGTAGAAATGGTGCAGGACAGTGTTAATTGCCATAGGACTAAAGCACTTTCGATTGTCTTCAGCACACTTCCTCAAGGCGAAGCAGGCACAACTAGGGGAGGAAGTAGCACCGAATAGATGCACCAACATTCTGTACTCCATTAGCTCCTGACTGCAATCTCCATCAGGCCACCACAGGAATCTCAACAAGTCAGAGTCTTCAGCCGGCACCCTGACCTGATGAAACATGGCCTCAATATCTGCCATGAGCACCATAGGTTCTTTGCGGAATCTTGTGAGGACTCCCACTAACACATTTGTTAGATCTGGTCCTTGAAGAAGCTGTGAGTTCAAAGATGTCCCCTGAAACGTGGCCCCACAATCAAAGACTACCCGTAGCTTTTTCTTTTTAGGATGATACACCCCATGATGGGGTATATACCACACCCTCCCATCACAACGGGCCAGCTGCTCAGTCGGAACTCTCTCTGCGTAGCCATTAGTCAACATCCCGGACATGAAAGTGATGTAATCGGAGCGAAAAGATAGATCCTTATTCAAACGCCTTTTGAGACTCAATGCACGCTGTTCTACAACTGTCTTATTGTTTGGCATTTTGAGGTATCTTTGTCTTACCGGCAAACCAATACTGTAATGACCATCAATGAGCTTGGCAGACTGAGACTGACTCAATGAAGCGATTGTCCTCCCTTGACAGACCAGGTTGTTCATCCTGCAGAGTTTCAGGGAAATCCACCTTCAACTGTTTCTCCCAGAGCTCATCAAGCCTCGCCACTGAGATCCGATTGACTGTGATGTCGGGCTGCAAACACTGATCTTCGATCCGACTATCTCCTCGGAGTGGGCCAATCACAGTCCAACCCAGAATGGTCTTAATTGCATAAGGTCCCCCGTTAACTGCACGAACCACCTCCCATGGCATAGAGCTTGAGGGACATTAGTGCCGATCAGAAGGTCCACATCAGCATCGATCTCTGGCATTTGTATGTGTCTCAGGTGCAGCCATCTTTGGAGGTCTTTTGAGCGTGGAATGTTACCTCTATGAACAGGCATGCTCCTTTGAGTAAAAATCTCAGGCAGGTCACAAAAGCTGTCCGAATCCAACCCGGCAACTTCCAAGTCTGACAACTTATAACTGTCCACCACTTTCTCTTGTCCCATAGTTCTAAGGAGGATTCCCATCTTCTTTCCAGTAAGATTGAGCCGGTTCATGAGTCGCTCTGTACAAAATGAGGCAGTACTTCCTGGATCCAGAAACGCATATGTGACCAAAGTCTCTTGTCCCCTTTTAGATTTCACCTGAACAGGCAAAATAGAAAGCGTACAGTCCTGCTTACCGGCCCCAGTCAAGCCACTGGACTGAACAGACACCACAGCGCCTTCTCTGGCCAATTCCAAGCCACCATTGGCCTGAGTCGAACTCTTTTGTTTTGCTTTGGGGTGGAAATGCAACAACGTGGGGTGCCTATAATTGCATACTCTACATATTAGACGTTTTCTGCAATCTTTACTCATGTGCCCAATGCACAGACATCCAAAGCACATACGGTTCTCCTTCAAAAAGGACAATTTTTCATCTTGTGTCCTTTTATCCAAAAGAAGGCAAACATCTAACGAATGTCCAGCTCCACAAAACGAACAAACCTTCGCTAGTGAGTTCTTCTCCATCTTGTTCCCAGACTCCACTTTCTTCTCAGCAGGTGTTACGGTAGTGGCAAAACTACTGCCTCTAACCTTTGAACTAGCTTGAGATTGAGACTTGACCATTTTTAATTCCCTTCTTCCTGTCGCAGGTGTATCTTGTATATTTCCAAAAAGAGGGTCGCTTGCTATCTTGACTTGCCTCTCAACAAACTCCACAATGTCCGAAAATGTAGCTCTTCGACAAAACTTCTCCTGAATATCGCAGGCCACACTTCTCCAATGATCCCGCAGCTTATAAGGCAGCTTTTTCACAATGATTTGCATATTTGTAGGCACATTCAGGTCACTTACAACAGCTCCCATAGAGTTGCAACATTCCTGCAACAATAAACTGTAGGCCCTTAAAGCATTGATATCTTCAGCTTTAACCATCGGCCATGCAAGCACCTTATCCATGTAGGCAGAGGCTACTTTGAATGGATCACCAAAATGCTCCTGAAGTAATGACTTTGCCTTACTGTATCCATGAGATGGAGGCAGATGTTGACAGCTTCGGATCACATCCCTGGGCTGACCTCTCGTATACTGTTCGAGGTAGTACAAACAGTCCTTCTGACTTTGTGCTCTTCCTTCAATGTTGTGTTCAAATCCTCTTATGAAGGTTTGATACTGCAGTGGATCTCCGTCGAAAACTGGTAAGTCTCGCTTAGGTAAGAGAAAAAGTGACTGTTGTCCCACCAACAACGATGTAATTTGATTTTGCCTTTCCAAAACTGTGAGAAAACGCTGTTCGGAATTACTCACTGTTGCAGGTGCAGCTTCTGGCTGAAGGTAAGTAACTTGTGAATAAAGAGCACGTTCTGGCACAGTGGACATACCAACCCCAGTCACAGCAGCAGGCCGCTCAATTTTGTTGTGAGTCTTGGGCCTCACAGCAGAATAACCTGAAAGCAAAGCTTCTCCTCCAGCCTCTGCAGCCGATGGTTGAGTGTTGAACTCAGGCACAAATATTGCTGCGTCATGGCTTAACTGTGTTCTTCTCCCTCTTTCCAAATAGGAGTTCATCCCATCTGATTTCACAGAAACGTTAGACACACAAGATCCTTCTGCAGCCTTGAACACACTCACTTTAGCCATAGATGCTGCCAGCTCCATGTCCAGGTCCAGCTCCTCCTTTTTTCTCCTCAACAGGTCCTGCTGCTCCTCTAGGGCGTGCTTCTGACTCATCAGCCTTTGACGAGCCACAAGAGCAGCAGTCTCCGCCTCAGCCCTTAATCTAGCTGATGATGTAGTGGACATAGATTTACTCACCACTGTACTGCATTTCTTTGCCCTCACTGACACATTAGAAACACTATCACTTGGTCTAATGTCGTCTTCTACTACATTTTCCCCAATTTTAAATATGTGTGCCTCATCATTGGAAACAGATCCTAAACATGGTGAGACAATGCACTCTTCTGGTGTGTCTGGCGCCTCCAGCAGCCATTTATTTGTCTCTTCCACAAAGGCGATTTTATTTTCTTCAACACTGCCAAACCAAGCGTTTTGTTTTTCTTGTTCTTCAGGTGGGAGCATAGGAACCACAACACCATGAAGATGACTTGCTTCTTTAAACAAGCTCGACATATTTTCAAGACATGACCGTATTTTTTCAGCATTATCAGCACTTTGCCTTAGGTCTTTAATTTCTCTTATTACACCTTTAATCTTTCTTATTTTTCCTTGCCTTTCTTCTTGGAGCTTTTCCAATTTATATTCAAAAACCTTGGGTGTAAATGTTATTTGTCTTTTTTCTTTTGCCCTGGTATCATTCAACTCCATTTTTGATGTACAAAATAATCCAACATTCACGAAAATATCTGCTAATGACACTAAACACAGCGTCCCTCTTAACTTGTGTTTCCACGTGAAAGAAGTACATGCGTTGTCTTTGATTCCCCTAACTTCCACCGAGGCTAAGCTAAACTCAACCCTAGTCTTCTGTGCATACTAGCGGTGGGTATTTATGTACCTCAATACCGATAGTCTCGAACCAGACTAACCGTCTTAGAACCAGAACTACGGCGGCACTCCCAAGCGCAATGCTTTACCCACTTGACGCACGAACCAAAACACTACCAAAAATACCAAAAGAAACAAACAGTACAATCACCTTATGCGAAAGTACCGCTGAGCCTAGCAGGGAATACAATGACCAACAATGCACACTGTTCATAAACGTGTACCTTTCAATAGAGGCGCCTGTGATGACCAAATAAGCATCGTAACAGCAAATTTGTGAATGACTGGGCTTTACACGAGTCCAATGAGCGTTCACCTCTAACGTTAACAAGTTACAATTTTGAAAGCGATTTCAAAGATCCAGTGTTATCCCGACAACACGTTTCCGCGCTTCATCAAAAGAGAAAGTTTTCTGTTGACAAATTATTGCGGCATATTAAACTTAAAATTAATCCAAACGCCGCAGCAGGCTAAAACATGTGGGTTTACACTGAAGACGCGTCACGCTGAACTATTGCACATGATGTAATGTCTTTATTGATCCATTTCACGAGCTTAGCAAGAAACAGCACTTACTTGAACTAATGCATTTTATGTCGTGCAAAGATACTTCAGACACAACACAAGGTGACGATGGTGACGGTCAACAGAAAGTTTCTCCACATGCTCACCCTGCAGCCATCAGTCCAAACACACACACACCCCCTTTCCCCACAGGTGAGCACACACACACTAATACAGACACCACACCCCCGGTGAAACCCACAATAATCAACAACGTCACTACGTGAGTGCACATACACAATAATATAAGAGGAAAGATCATAAAAGACTAATCAAACCCAATGTATGGCTCCTACAGCATTGCTTGGCTTTAATTTGTGCTTGCTGAGGCTGAAGCATAAAACATGTCACACAAGATTAGCTTCACAATAATTTTTTGACTTGAAATTTATAGAGACATAACAAAGAATCATCAAAACAAACTGCAATTTATACAAAACAACTTTATATTATCAAAACATGTAAGCTCCTGCATCATTATGAGGTCAGAAAAACCTCAAACAGACTGGCAACTGAATGCATGCGGTAAAAAATGCCAAAGGGAAGTCCAACATTTACAATCGCAGCCCACATGTTGAAATTGTAGAAATCCGTTTCAGTTGTGTGGTCAAACTGGGGTCGAGCACCAAATGCCGGCATGATCCACAGCTGTCAAAGACGGAAAGGGGAACAGGTTTAGCATTTGGTGAATTTTCAAGCAGTAACTTTAAAGAGTGTAAAGGAGAACATTACTCACTACGATGTTGCCCAGCAGCAGAAACACACAGACCTCCTTCAAAATCCGTCTCTTCCACAACAGTTTGGGCCTGTGCTCGGCCGTGTGTCCGTGTAGGCTGTGTGCTGGAAGTACCGGGCTGGACTTGGCGTCCATGATGCTCATCTCTTTGCCTGGCTGCAGCACGTATGGATTTGCAACCACAGTGGCGACGTCCACCTCGTGGAAGGGCTCCCGATGTAGCCCTTCGATGATGAAAAAGTTTTGCAGGCCGAGTTGGATCACCATCAGGATAGCCCAGGCCAGGTTGAGCCTGTTCAGGTGGCCTTTGGCTCCAGTTGCTGCCGTCGCTACGATGGTGAAGTAGCTGATGATGAACTGGCCCAGCGAGGATCCAACCAGCAGCCCCACATCCAGGCTCCGTGTGGGGTTTTTCTCTAACACGTGCTCCCTGTGGTCCACCTTGTAGATGGCGCAGCCGATCACAGTGAAGATGGACATTAGGGTCACAATGACTATATTCATGATAAAGTGCATCATCAGTACTTTGTCTTTCTGGTCATTATCACCAGCTTCTTTAACCATTTCCATCTCATATACGACAAAGGTTGCCAGGCCCGACGCCAGTAAGATAAGTCCTGCCACAGGACCGAGAAACACATCCTTCAAACTGAATTTGATGTGGTGATTGAGTTGTTCTGTTACTCTGCCCACATTTTTCCACATGATGTATGTCATGGCTGAGGAAAAGAGACTGTACTCAATGTTGAAGGGGTACAGGTAGTAGTAGGCTTCCTTGAAGATGCTGCAGGAAGTGTAGCTGCACTTGCATATGTCGTCTCCATAACCCACTGTAAGACATGACAGGGCACAGGTAGACATAGGTATTAAGTTGTGGTACTTTACTCGTATCTGCTTTGATTGATTTGTCTGCTTTAATTACCTCTACTCATGTACAACATTCGTCCTGAGAGTTGTGTGACGTTGCTGAGAGATTCTGGAACTGTTGTTTGGTGAAGGGACTCCTCAGTGACCGCGGCCATCCACACAACTAAATTTGTGGAGAGTGTCAGCATCAGCCCGCAGCTAAATACGAGGGAATGAAAATAAAATGATTATCAAATTGATGATAAATTGGTATCCACCAAGTAATAATAGTCTTGCTTTTAATTTAATTTGGTTATCAAACCAAAATGTTGTATTACAGTTTGTGCTAAAACATCTTGTCAATACATTGACAGAAAAATAACTGGAAACTATTTTTAGAAGAGTTTAATAGTTAAAGTCGTTTAAGTTAAGTGTTGTGCTACATTGAATATAATTTGAGTATGTGCTGGTAGTCTTTGGGTTTTTTACTGTTAAAACGTCCCTCTCATATCTGGGAAATTGTGATAAGCATTTTATAACATTTTTCACATTTTATCAGCCAGATGATTAGTCAACCAATCAAGAAAATAATCTGCAGAACAATCAATAATGGAAATAATCTTTGATTGCAGCACTGAGTGTAACACAAGTAAAGCAATAATTGCATATTTCCAAGGTTGCAAATGAGGAGAAACTTCAGATGTTTACAGTGAAACAACATCAGGACTGGCAACAACTGATATACTCTCAACAAACACTACAGGTGTAGGGTTCATTGTAAGACACCCTCAAACACAGAATGGTCCATTAGTTCCCTACCGTGTAAGGTTCCTTTGTAGCTGCACACAGGCCTTGGAGTGTGCCCACAAAAAGTATGTCTGCAAATTGATTGCACAGTTGCATTAATAAAGTTGCAACAATACAGACTTGAGTAAATAGATGAATGTCTTTGTAATGTGCGTTTTACCTGCACAAGTATGAAGACAACTTGCACCACGGGAAATGCAACTTTAACAGCAGATTCACAGTGGAGGTATCCCGCATAGCTGGCGATTTTAAAAATATCCATGATGATACTGAGCAATGCAAACAGCACAAGTCCTCCTGAAGCAGCAACGCGCAACATTAGTTAAACATTCTCAGCAAATAAAACCACTTGTAGTCTGAAGATGTACAACATGTACCTACCTCGGAGCCACACAGGCCCAGCATGGCCGTCCTTGTAATCAACAGCATTTTCTGTCCGGGCCGTGTAGACGATATAATAAACTATCCAGACGGAGGTGAGGAGGATGAGGATGACGAGGAAGATCTGCATGTCAGCGCTGCCGAGCTTTGCATTGTGTTCAGCGCTGCCGCTGACCAACGCACAGCCCAGGATCAAAATGTTTAAACAAATGATCCCGGACACCATCCAGCCCCAGTTTCTACCCTTCTCCTTCATGACCCCAGAGGAAGGGATGTTCAGGTCGGGCTCGCACGTGCTCCCCACTCGACCCGGCATGTTGATGTTGTTAGACAGGTGAGCCTCCTCCGTCTCCTTGTCTTTGCCTGTCATGCTGCATGGTTCACAGATATGTCCATCGGTCAAACAGTCGCATTTATAGACATATCCTTCTCTTCTCTAAGGCCTATGAGTAGCTTGCTGCATCATAGTTCCGCCTATGACTTTACAGGTTTAACAGCTACACCCACTCATTAGCTCCCTGGGAAGGCAGATCCCAGGCGAAACCTTGCCACTGACACAAAAGAGCAGTTTCAAATTAGCATGTTGAATTAAATTTGCTCTATTTTGCCAAGTCATGCACGTATATAGTGCTGCACAGAGTGAGGATCCACTAAAAGGTTTGCATGGATAAGGTGTGAAGAAAATCCTCCACTCTCTCCATCTCTGATACACTATTTAACAGCTGGACAGGTGAAATATAATAACGTGCAGGTAAACGCTTTTGTTACCAAAATGCGGCTCGTATGACAATCCGACAAAAGCGGAGACCTTCTCATAATGAAGGCAGGTTTAAGGGGTGTGTAAGCCTACCTGATGCAGTGTGATCCTGAGAAGCAGTGCGAGCCGTCAGGCTTTTTATATGCCGTCAAAAACTCTGTGGTTTACTGTACAGTCATAAATGTCAATACAACTGTTATGAACAACGCCATATTATTACCAAACACAGCGTGTTTTGCGCAAAATATTTATGTAAAGTTCAAAAGATGTTTCCATGAAAACCCCTTTCTCACGAATTCTTAAAAACAAGAAACCGGTTCCTGAACTGCTTTTACTTTAATGCCATACGATACATGTAATCTAGGGCCTTTTAAAACATCATTTAATGTGGCCAGCGACGGCTTGAAAGGCATGATCACCATCGCAGACCCGTTTTCAGTGGGTCGCAGATCCGTTTTCAGTGGGTCGTGCACCCGTTTCCGATTCGTCACGGACCCGTTTTCGGTTCGTTGCAGACCCGTTTTCAGTAGGTCGCGGGCCTTTGCATGGGCAAAAAAAGAAGGGAATTTTGAATGCAGCAGAGTGGGTCTATTCACACTCCTCATTGCTGCATTCACAACACACTTTACTTGCGTGAGTTTACACACCCCGCGACCCTAAAGAGGATAAGCGGTTCGGATAATGGATGGATGGATGGAGTTTACACACTGGACTATTTGTGATAGTTCTCTTCATTCCAGAGCTTTTTTTATGTTTGTGCATGAAAGCACTGCTGAGTCTGTTAAAAAAGGCTTAAGTTATATTACATTTAGCTGACGCTTTTATCCCAAAACGACTTACATGATATACAGTAGACCATAGAAACAGCAACGGTGAGCAATTAGGGTTAAGTGTCTTGCTCAAGGACACAACGACATGGACTACCGGAGGCTGGGATCGAACCACCAACTCTTTGATTGCTAGATAGACTTGCTAGCCACTGAGCCACTGTCGCCCCATATCAATTATTATGTGTGTTGTTAATTGAGTGTAAAAGGGAACATTTTTAACTAGCTTTTTTTTGTGTTTGCATACTGTGAGAGTCTGTACCATCTCAGGTTCAAACTGCACCATCTATTCATGAAATCCATTTGAGAAGTTGAAAATGTTCCTCGCTTTGGATCTCGGCGGGTCATTCAGGGGTGATGGTGCACCAGTTGAGAACCACTGCCCCAGACCACATGTTCTAACAATGATTTGTTGGACCAGTCATGTCCTTCTCAACTGTGACAAAAAAAACTTTGAACAAAGTAAATATAATAACGAGCATTTGATCTGTGTCTTTGTTATTTTCTTCTGTTTTAAGTTTGATCTTTGATGAGTAATGTGGGTTTCTTAACCCTAAATCAAATGGATTTATTTTATAATAACAGAGAAATTTGCTTAATATATATTTGTACATATAGAAATGCATGTATAATACAAAGACAGTTATTTAACAATATGTTTAGTAAATTTATACAGTGTTACAGTTACAACCGGCTCTTTGAGGGCGACTATGATGCTGATGTGACCCGGGGTTAAACTGAGTTTAAGTTGTCTTGTGATGTCCGTTTTGCTGCAGACGTTGTTTGTCTGCAGCAGTAATGGGACTTTTTAAGTGAGAACAATGGTTTATTCACAAAGACGATGACAAAGCAATACTGAAAGAGAATGACTCTTTCTTGTCAGACATATAAATATATGTGATGTCTCATTGTCACAAGGAGACATTTATACTTGTGTGTTCTCAAATGTCTGTGCAAATTACATCCTGCACAAGTTTATGTTACTCTACAACTTCCGTGCAGTGTGTCAGTTCCTTCCTGGATGAGTTCAAAAGGTTACAGAAACGTTTTCAGATTGAATAGAAAAATAAAATGCAAATATTCCACAAGATGCAAGGGCATTTTGTTTTTGCATCGGCCATTAAAGTGTACCTTGACTGAAGAGGTGCAATACAGTAGCCTACAAACTATATCATGCAAAATGACAAGTTTCATCACTGAAACAGCAAACACAAACGGAATATTATCGCCTTAATGAAGGGATGATTAACCTAACTGGCAACTGAGGGGATATCAGCATAAGGATCTTGTGAGAGCTTCATCAGACGAGAGCAATGGGGACATCATTAGATCAAAATAACTCTTCAGTTAGGAGTACAACAATAATTCATCTTTGATATTTAAAGACTCATATTATCTATTTGTTATATTTTCTTGGATGTCTTTTATGGGTTGTTTTTTAAGGTCCAGCTCGGCCACCGGGAGCACTGTTACCCACGCGCTGGAGTGCACCGCGGCGTCCCTGGATACCAGCGACGCGCTCCTCCACTGACCAGCGACTGGCCCGGGGGGAACCGGGGGAACTGCGGGACACATCGGCACTTCAGCCGGTCTGCTCCCGCTTACATCGCCGCATGAAGTCGACGATGATGGTGGTGGGGTTGATGAAACGGAATGGAGTCGAGCAGGGTGGATTAATTCTGCACCATGAATGACAGGTACCACAAGGCGGCCCGGGATGGCTACCTGGACCTGCTGAAGGAGGCGACTCGGAAGGATCTCAACGCGCCGGATGAGGATGGCATGACACCGACGTTGTGGGCTGCTTATCACGGCAACCTGGAGGCTCTGCGGCTGATCGCGTCGAGGGGGTGGGTAGAAAGCGTTGGCGGCTGTGTGGTTTATTAGGGCGTGTGCGTAACACGGTGTCCATCTTCAGTAACTCGTGCATGGGTATTAAACATTTTAGAGCAACAACGTATTTTACCATTTTTATTTCATATTTCAAACAATGGTGGTGTCATATTGGGCAGACATATAGGGAAACAATAACCAAATAAGATAACGTCATATTGCAACATCAATATGTTTTGCAATTGATATTTAGCAACTAAGGTAACTGTACACCAGTAACAGAGCAAGTCAACTTTTACAAAGTTCAGCATTTTTTGACCTGATACATTTTTTGACCTGATACCAACCATGGCCTGGCTTTTACCTGTTTGGTAAATATTCAGTTGTTTTTGGTGTCTGAACAATACCCAGGGTATAGGCTAGTGTTAGAGAGTGGGTATTTCAAGATTATATGTATGTATGTGTGTATATATATATTAATAAGTATTAAATGTTATGCAAGTCCTAAATACAGTGACAGCTTTTACTGTATACCAGCTAAAACAACTATGTAGTCCCATAAAGAGACTTTCCTGTATCATTAACTTTTATGTAAAAGGAAGCATTTAATTCCATCAATTATAACTACCAATTTGATATCATCACAGGCAAAAGAAAATGATTCAACAAATTAATAGCAGATCCTTTTAGGAGTCACGTCATGGTATAAATGCTGCTCCAGCAAAGTGTGTAAATGTTATTGGTCGCCCTGAACAGCCCATTTCTCATCTTTTCTGGCTGACCTGGTTTGCTGTCAGCCAGAAAAATGAGGCCCATTATGAATCTGCTTAATTGAGTAAAGTTTGTGAGAGACGTTCTGCAAAAGTGAGACAACATCATTCATCAGTGTTTACTTTACTGAATGCAAAGTATCTGATTTGAGGACATTTATTATTTTCCAGTTTTCCTAAAACACACGGGCAACAAAGGTAGACTTCCATTCTAATGGATTATTCTATATTCCCTATTTCCCACGGAATAAGTGTAAACAAGTTTCAGTAGGCGTTCTGCTGCCGAGAACATATATTCCTCTATTGATGGCACATAAAGTCCTGATTGACATGCTGTATTAAAATTAAACATTAATAGTGGCCATAATGTTTCACAGAGGCCCCAAACTCGTGAGACCCTGGGACATGATGAAGATAAGTTTAATACGGCTTGATGATGTCATGGGAAAGATGTTATGCAGTGCTATATTTGACACGTATATTGCACCGGGCAGGCTGCAGTAACATCAAGCTGTCATAGGAAGTGAAGATACAGCCCATGATGTGATAAAGAACAGGGGAGGGATAAGTGGGCTGAAGTAGCACCACTGCGGTCAGCATTTTACTCGGTGGGACATAAATTATGACACATAAAGCTGTCATGTTAGATGGTCGCGAACCCAAGCATATTGTATCATCTGA
Organism: Cottus gobio; assembly: GCA_023566465.1. Classification (NCBI taxonomy): domain Eukaryota; kingdom Metazoa; phylum Chordata; class Actinopteri; order Perciformes; family Cottidae; genus Cottus; species Cottus gobio. The sequence continues at coordinate 11,079,334 of CM042232.1, read as the reverse complement.
GGGTGATAAATATTTCTTCTCAAAATGAAAAACTAATAGCTAATTGTTGTTTGTCTTTCTTTATCATAAGTTTATAGCATGATATGTACCTTCATTGCAGCACAGGACTAACAGTATAATTCCTTTGTTTGATTATTGTTTTATTGACACTTTCTGGGCTGTTTGCAACAAGCTGTACATCATGCACACTGATGAGAACCATTTCCCTAAACCTTCAAACTCAATCACCCCTGATTCTAAAGCTGATTTTACTTTCTGAACATTTGAAGCCAATCCTGTGCAGACAAAAAATAGGGAGCTGAAATCAGAGTGAAGCTTCACAGCTAATCGCTGCCCAGGCTTGGATCGGTAGATCTGACACACATTCCCTGCAAAAACCTAACAACGCAATCCATCAATAATACATTTGCCCTTCGACAGTAGCTTCACATCCATCGCATCAAATATCCAGCACGTCGTGGTTACATTGGAAGACAAGTACAAGACACAAGGCAATTTGGTGAACATGTAATTTCAGGTGGTGTGACGCCATAGAGATGACTCTAAACGGAAAATATAAATAAAATAAATAAAAGGTTTCAACAGTTTTTACATTATTTACCTGTCATGGACACAGACAAGCTCTATACCATTAAAACATCATGTTTAAACAAAAAAAACAATATGATCAGTTAGACGCTTAAATGGAATACTAAAGATTAGAAAATGAGAATAATGAGTAAACATGCATAGATTTGCAAAGCAGGTTCATGATGCGAAAGAAAAATAAGAAGGCTCCATAAACATCTGTCCTCCACATCATCCAAACAGCTGTGTTACTGTCAATGTTTTGACTTGGGGAATTCAGCGTGACATCACCAGCCATGCACAGTTGTGCTTTTTGAGTCAGGCGCAACCTATTAGGCCTCCCCTGAAACTGGATACAGGTAGTGTAGCAGTGGCGCTGGCACGCATGTGGTCATGTTACAGAAAAGGCAGCAACAGTGCAGCACACAGAGAGGTAACCCTAAGGTCGTGGACTGTCAGCCAAGGGTAAACATTGCTTATAATTTTAGTTATGGCCTCTGCATAATAGTACATTCATTTCACAGATTGCTTTTCTCAAACCCTCTATTTGCCTAATGGGTCAAAGCCTTTAAAAAAATAAATAATTGTCTATAAGATCTACTGTACAGTTGGTTTTCCAAAAGGGTAATGTGGTGTTCAGACTATAAATTATTAAATAAGGCCCCTTTAACAACCCACGGATGGCAGGTCAGTGCTGAAAACATAATCAAAAGATCATATGCTTACTCATGAGTGAGTCATCTAAGCAGGGGGCCAAGAAGAAAACCGGTATCCATAACCTTACCAACAGAGTCTAGACAAGAACTGGAGACATTTATTTAGTAAATCGGAAGTCACCTGACTCAAAGTATAGCATCTAATATCTTTCTGTTGGCCCACAGAGGAAACCCTGACAAGTGTGACATATGGGGGAACACACCGCTCCACCTGGCAGCTGCCAATGGCCACCTCAACTGCCTTTTCTTCCTGGTGTCTTTCGGCGCCAACATTTGGTGCCTGGACAACGACTACCACACGCCATTGGACATGGCCGCCACAAAGAACCACATGGATTGCGTCCGCTACCTGGATACCATCGCCACCAAGCAGACCGGCCTCAACATGAAGCTGGTTGGCAAGATGAAGGACCGGGCGTTCCGTGATGCCGAGCGGCGGATCAAGGAGTGTGTGAAGATGCAGAAGAAACACCACAAACGCATGGAGCGGAGATTTCACAAAGAGACTTCTGAGGCTTCTGCGTCAGACGTCATGAGCTTTTCCAGTTACACCGGCAGCTCTATTAGCCACAAGCTGCATAACTTCAATACAGCCACAGTCAGTGTGCCATATTCTCAGGTCAGCATTTTTTTTTAAATCTATATATTCTTAAAGGACAGAGTCCATTTTATATACAGAACCAAACACAAATTCTAACTTGAAAGGATTATTGTTAGTTTAATCACTATAAACACATAAAAACTCTGTATTATGTAGAGTCTGTAGGCAACGGGACACAATTTTGGTATCAGAAGCGTTCTGATTTCCACTTGTAGTCCGAGTAGTATTGACCAATCACGTTTGAACAGGCTTTGGTTCAATGCAGGTAAACAGTCCATGTTGCGATCAGAAGAGGCGGAATGCATTGCCTGAAATCCAATCTGGGGATCCGGCTAACATCTGATGAGGATTTAGCTTTTTATCGGTTTAAAATATGCTTTTAAACTGGGAAACATGAAACAATCCCTCTAGTCTTGGATCTCAGGTTTTGAAAGTATTTGGTCATTAATCAAAATATCAAGTGAACTTTAGCCTGAGAGGTGTTAGTGGAAAAGTAAAGGGTTTACCAAAGTTTTTACAGTTCATCCTCTGGGCACCATGAATGTCTGTTCAAAATGTCAATGCAATCCATCCAATAGTATGTACAAGATATGTCATTAAAAAAGAGAATGATGGCACTAGAAGGAACTAGATCACCAACGACAGTGGTATACATCCTCTGGGGACCATGAATGTCAGTACCAAATTGCATGACAATCCATCCATAGTTGTCCATAGCGGTGGACCTGCTGTAATAGCTTGGCCAGTATGGAAAATCAAATCGTCTCGTTTGAGATTATGCCTAATTACTGTATTTATTCATGTCCTGTTAGGCTACTCTTCATGCCACAAACCGAGGGAAGACAAAGATTCAGAGGAAGCTGGAGAAGAGGAAGCAAGGAGATGGGACATTTAAAATCTACGAGGATGGGAGGAAGAGTGTGCGCTCCCTCTCTGGACTTCAGCTGGGCAACGATGTCATGTTTGTCAAACAGGGGACTTACGCCAACTTAAAGGACCGTGGCCGTCGCAATATCCGTGACATGTTCCCCAGAGAAAATTACGATGCCATTTCACGTGCCATTAGTGAGCCGGACCTCCACGGGCCTGATGTGGACTACTCTGAGATCAGCACTGACTCGGGACATGATTCCCTGTTCAATAGGCCCGGTCTGGGCACCATGGTCTTCAGGAGGAACTATGTGAGTGGGGGGATGTTTGACATCGGTGGTCGGGATGAGGACAGTGTAGCCCGGTCAGGCACTAATGTGCGTCTGCGCAGTCGGCTGCAGCATTACCCGAGTGCAGATGAAGACAGCATTGGCAGTGCACGCAGCCTTCAAGAGAGGAATGTGGAGGAGCTGCCCTGGGAAGAAGTCGAATTAGGGCTGGACGATGATGATGAGGCTGACACAAGCCCTCTGGAGGTCTTCCTTGCCACACAGAGCATGAGTGACTTTGTCTCCATTTTCAAGCGGGAGAAGATTGACCTTGAAGCCCTGTTGCTGTGCTCTGATCATGACCTTAAGAGTATCCGCATCCCCTTAGGACCAAGGAAAAAGATCTTAGATGCCTGCAAGAGACGGCTGGAGACCATAGAGGACCCAGACTGCATTGAGGACACTGAACTGTGAGTGACAGGATTTTTAGTTATACAGTGTTGTGAGGAAATATTTGGGCATATAGTTTGTCATGCTGTGTTTGCACTCCAACATAAATCATCTTCAGTTCCAAACCGTTTCTTCTCTTGTCTTTGTTCTGTCCGGCAGATAATACAAGTTGCTGGTGATGGCCCCTGCTGCCATGTGCTCATCCAGGCTTAAAGGTCAGTGGAGCATTGTGGAGTGAATGTCACGTATGGACAGAGAGGGCGCAATGATTTGCCTCTCCTGGTACCTCAGTGGTAACAAAGCAGAAAGGACACTGTCAAGAGGAATATGTCAAGCAGGAAGAGACAAGTGTGAGACAAATCCCTTGCAGGATCCTTTTACAGCACCGTGTTAGCCTCAGGAGGATCACATATATCTATCTGTATGTGGGTCGGTTGGAGACCCCTTTGTTTGAACAAACTGAAAGGCAATTGTCAGAGTGCAGTGTCCCCTGTATGCCATTTGGCGTAGTTAACAGAGAACTGATTGTGGGGTCCATACCCCCTGAATGTGTTGGCCCCTGTGGGGTAAATCCTACCACCTAATGTGCCTGCATTGCTTGTGCCTAAATACCTTTGACAATAACTTTATTGTGACTTTATTATTAACTGTTTCCAATTGCAATAGTCTGAGCAACATTTTCACCCAGAGCCACTCGACTGTTTCCTTATTCCATGTCTGTAAATGTTTACATACAGCGAGCCGTGTCAGTCTAAGTGTGGCTCACTGGCAATGCAGGCCAATTGTTCATTGAGATTACTGTTCTGATTTACTGTAGAATGAGACAGCACAATATCTTGTTATTCACATTATAGCATGTTGCAGTTCTATATTTTGTATTTTTAATCCATGTATTTATTAATCAATTAATCACTCGTGTCGGTCTTGACAATATGACAGTCTTCCAAGTGTCTGTATCTTTCATTTTTTAAATAGCATCTGCACAGGAGCAAATAAAATAATAAATACTAATGTTTTAATGCTGTGAATTACTTAACTGATGGATCCATACGTTTTGCTCTTTTCACTGCACTCTACTGACTATATTTCATCTACAGATTAGCTAAAATTTGGGAATAAACTGTACGCTGAGCAGGGCCATGGTTATCATTAAGGTCACGTCTTTAATCACATTTTTGGGGATTTAATGATTCTACGTGGTTCTATGATTACACATATGTTACACATGTTTTAGGGAATAATTTGATGCTTTACATTTTTCAAAATTGTGACTTGTGACTTGCTCTTTAAAGCCTTTTAACTAGTTTTAGATCAAATGAATTTAGTATAGCTTCCACCAGAATCACTGTACTAAGGAAGTGCACAGAGGGCTCTGAAAAAACATGTAGATCATGTTGTAGGTCGATACAAATGTAATCAAACTATAAAATGAAAAATATGATTATGTATAAAGAAAATTATAATTTAACTACTCACAACATTTATATATCGTTTGTTTGGTAGCTAAATGTAGATGGTTGGCCTCAGTATTTCTAAAACCTTGCTATAAGGTATAGCATAGTCACTCATGAGTGAACCAAACATTTAAATCCTATTGCATTGTGTAACTAATATTTACTGTTTGTATGTATTTATGGTATTTATGTATTCCTGTTTACTAAGACATCATTTTAAACCTTTGCTAAGACTTTGCCTGTGAGTTAGGTGAGAGAGAGACATCCCACAGAACGGGATATACTTGTTTTGGCATCTTCAGCCATGGTGATAATCCTCACGTACTGCTTACACACCAAAACCAAGCGTCACTGTTGCCTCCATACACGGAGTCAGGAAGTTCTCCTGTAGATAAGTGGCCTCAGACAACAATGTTATCAGAAGGAAACCCTGTGACACTCCCACATGGGTCCTGTAGCATCACTAAAGTGTCTGTATGCTATTTTATGTAGACTTTACTAGTGTTTTATAAAACAAGTTATCTAATAAGTGACAGAAGCCAGACACAGCTGTTTTCTTATCACCATTATTGTTGAAATGATCCTTTTAAAACCAACTTTACAAGAGAATGAAAACCAGTAAACAAGTCATTAAATCGGGCAGAATGAAAGAGAGGATGTCCGTTTCCCTCCCTACTTGGTCATAATATGTCATTTCCTCCCCTCATGTGAGTAATCTGCTGTGGTTAGGCTTAGTCTGGTTGGAGGGGTGAAAAATGAGAACGCTTCAGCTGGCTGAGTACAAAATACCTTAGGCGTGGTTTGCAATTAATTTCTTATGGCCGTTAGTTCTCAGAAAAGGCAGGAAAAAGCAATCGGAATTTGTGACCGACTAAAGTGCAACTAAAACAAGTTTGAAGTATCTAGGCAACCAAACTTGAAGGAAGGTCAGCACAACAAAGACGTAAAGGAGGAGCCGAGGGATCCGGCCATCGAGACGTCTGACACATTGCTCCCATAGGATGTATTCTGTGACGCCTGCATGAACAGCCAAGGTAAGGCCATAAAATCCTGCCGGACCTGCCTGGTTTCTTACTGCGAGGTCCATCTCAGACCTCATCTGGAGAACGCCAGATTTCAAAACCATCGTCTGATGGATCCCCTCCACGACATCGACTGTCAGACTTGTGAGGTTCATCAACGTCCTCTCGAGCGCTTCTGCCTGATGGACGGCTGCTGTGTGTGTCTGGACTGTGAGCACAAGGAGCACGAAGGCCACACGACTGCATCTGTTGTGGAGGCACGGACACAGATTGAGGTTCCAACAACACAACACATCTTCATTTTTGTATTTTTTAATGTGCTTGAAAGTTTAAAACCATTTCATTTTACCATCTCAAAAGGGCAACATATTAATGTAAGCTGTGTCATTGATGGCCTTGCATTTTTGCAGCATCTGTTGCAGTTATGTTTGTGATGATTGTTTGTGCTGTAGACTGAGCTGCAGAAGCAACAAGAAGACATCGGTCAAAGGGCCTCAGCAGCTGAGATAGCAATTGGAAAGCTACAGAGTAACAAGGACCTAATTAAGGTATTTGACGTGCATGGTGCATTAATGTAATGCTTAATTGTCTGTTTTTTGATTCTTGGACTCTTTTTTTCTTCTCTTTCCCTTCTGGCAGTCGTCAGTGCAGGAGGTTTTTGTTATTGTTGAACAGCAGTTTGCCAGGCTGCAGACAACCGTGGAGGAGGCCCAAAAAGGGCTGGTGGATGTGCTGGAGGGAGAGCAGAGAAAGGCCCTCAGACAGGCCGAGGGCATCCAGGCACATCTGGAGCAGAGAAAAACAGAGCTGATGAAAACTGTGGCCCAAATGAACAAACTGTCCAGGAGCAAGTCCGACATAGACTTCCTGCAGGTACAAAATATCTGAAATATTTAGGATAATAATAAACAAGTCTCATGTCTCATGTCTTGGATCAGCACAAGATGTTCTCAGAGACAACGTGTATTTGAATTAGATTAGATTAGATTCAACTTTATTGTCATTACACATGTACAAGTACAGAGCAACGAAATGCAGTTTAGCATCCAACCAGAAGTGCAATAGCAGTAAATACCAATATACAGATAATAATAAGTATTTTACAGATAATAAGTTAGTGATATAGGTACGGGATATACAGATTGATTGCGGTAATATGTACATGTTATACAGGTTGATTTGTGCATTAAATGTAGGTAGACTATAAGCAGGAACTATAAACATAATTTACAAAAGGCAAATGGGCATATGATAAGTTAAGTAATACAGATTGAGTGAACGTTAAATAGTGCATAATAATAATAAACAGTAGCTGCCTAACGTTACTAGACTAGTGCAATGTTCAGTTTTTAGTGCAGACAGTTCAAAAGTGTTTGAGTGCAGGTGTAAAGTCTTTGGTCAGTGGGGGGAGATGACGAGGAGATTGGTTTGTGGGTGGAGGTGGTTGGGGAGTAGGGGGGGTGTCAGCATGGGGCAGAGTTCAATAAGGAAACAGCTCTGGGGAAGAAACTGTTCCTCAGTCTGCTGGTCCTTGTCCGGAAGCATCTGAACCGTCTGCCTGAGGGCAGGAGGGAAAACAGTCTGTGTGCAGGGTGGGAGGCGTCCTTGAGAATGCTGCGAGCTCGACGCAGACAGCGTTTCCTCTGGATTTCCTCAATGGCCGGAAGTGGAGTTCCTGTGATGCGTTGGGCAGTTTTCACCACCCGCTGCAGTCCCTTGCGCTCCGCAACAGAGCAGCTCCCATACCAGACTGTGACACAGTTGGTTAGGAATGCCGCTGTATTGACAGTGTACACAGAGCAGGAATTCCATCTCTGTTCTGAATCTGAGAAAAAGTAGTTGCATTTTATTTAGTCCCTTCATGTTGCAATATAAATACCTGTGACTTTTGTTCTGCTTGTTCCAGGAGTATTCAGAGTGGAAGAAAGACGTGGCAGATGTAGGCCTGCCTTGTCTGTACATCAACCGCATGGGCCATCTGACCTCGTACGTTCAGGTAGTGACTGATTCTACGCAGGAGCTGTGTGACCTGATCCTCTCCTCCTACAAGGACAAACTGAAATGTATCTGTAAAAGTGGTGAGTGTATATCACATTATATACCGTACCTTACATATTATGGCTCCTTAGAGAAAACAGCTTCAGACATGCTTTCTTCAGTGTTTCTTGTTTGGTGTTTGTTCCAGCCAACTTTAGATTCTCAATCTTTCTTAGCTCAGGTCCATTGTTAAAACAAGAATTAACCTGAGCTAACTCTCCAATTATCAGCACATTCCGTTGTAGAAAGAAATCCTCATGTCTTATCAAATAACCAAGTAATATCTCTGCAAGTAGGTGCTAAATCCCAGATGCCGGAATCTGAACCCTCTCCCCGTCCTGATCCTGTTTGTATACAGGAGACCTCCGCAGCATCAGTGCATTGTGCACAGAACCAGGGTTGCCAATATACACATCTAGAAATGTGCCCTTGCCGTCACAGATTCCCTGAAGCAGCAATGAAGGGAAAAATGTTCTGTTTATATATGCCCTCTTGTGCTCTGCAGGAGGAACAATCCGGACGTGGCACCCATCAATAGCGCCAGCAGCACAGCGGAACGCCTCATGACCAGCAAGGCCAGCAAAGCCGGCCCCCACCTCCTCCATCTCCTCCGCCTTGGGGAAATGAATAAATCTGTGGAGGATAGTCATCATTTCCTCCACGACGTTGTGGATGGTCCTGCACACTGTGGACAGTGGCATGGCGAAGATGTCTGAGGTGACCCTGTAGGAGGCTCCACAGGCCAGCCAGTACACCGTCACCAGAACCTCAACCTCATGGCTCCATCCATGGCTTATAGTTCTCTTCACTGTAGCCTCATGATCTGTGTATCGTAGACGTGAAATGTCCTGTCTGTGTCTGTCCTGGTTAAAGACTAATGTACGAGACACAAATGAGGTTCAGGTACTTTAGTTTAATGTGTAGTGATGTTTGTGTATCTAACTGTACTGATGATTGACCTCTTGATGTTTGCGGATCAAGAAGACAAATGGTAGGTGTGTATGTGGAATATGGGCTAATTGATTTAATATTTAAATAATGTTATGTAACTGTTTCAAACCTCCTCTGTACCTGCCAGCTTATTAGGCCTAGATAGATCATATATTAATATTACATTACAACAGCCATGCTATAAATGTCAACATCAGCAAAGATATTTTCTATGTATTCTAATTTGAGGTATTTCCTTAATCCAATATGAAAGAGAATAGATATTAGATACACCTCCCAGTATAACCAGTACAGTACAACAGCAGCAGAAACTACATTAAACTAAATTATCTAATCTAAGTTTAATACAATATTAAACTACATATATTTTCTTTGGGTGTACAAAGTAAACTGTCAAGTCTACCTATAAGTGGGGGGACAGGTTACAAAGAAGAGCAATGGGTAGACAGGTTAACCAAAAGGGTTAAAACAGACTTACAAAGCAATAGAGACATGCTATTAAAGCACGCCTCCGCTGCCGTTCCAATTCACCTTACTTTTGGAGTCTGGACTTGGAGTCTGGACTTGAAGTCTGGACTCGAAGTCCGGACTCCAAAAGTTCACAAGTCAGTACTTGTGTACTTGGGTATTGAGAAAGACCCAAAGTAGTTTCTCTCGTTAATGAGAAATTATGTAACAAATTATCATCTGCCTCCACTGCATTTATATATACAGTATCTATGTATTTAAATGTTTATTGAGGTTACATAAGAAGGTATATAAAGTTATGGTAAACATGGAGGATTTTTTCACATACTACCATCTAGTGTTGACATAAAATTTAAGAAACCTGTGAAGCAGTAAGCATGTGAGGAATTTACTGCAGCTTTATTGCAACTATATTTCTCTTGAATGTGACGTGATGGAGGAAGAAAAGAACATAGTCTGCCTTTAATTTAATAATTCTTTTATTTTATTTTACAAGTGCATTTGCAGAATTGTTAGAACCCTATAAGAGGATGTATTGTTGTCTAAAATCAAGTTATTACAAAAGTACTTTGGAAATCATTTACCTCGTTAAAGTCAGCAGTCAACTTCAGGCATTAAAATCTGTTTCATTCTCGTCATAAACTGGATTTACAAAGTGCACACCTGTCTGAGTCATTGAGATTGCATGATTAGTTTCAGTTGCATACACGCCAGGAATATCAGGCAGCATGTTGGGCCTGTCAAAAATGGGATTATCAAAGCCGTGGTCAATAGGCCCGCCAAGGTCTGTAACATTGCTGCTTCTCTTCAAGCTGCTCAGAGACGGCAATGACGATGGCATTTGAACAAATCCCTTACGAATCAGGACCACCACGATGATGATGAGTGTAATCATAATCAAAACTCCAAACACAATTCCAACAACCATCCCAGCACTTCCTCCAGTCTGATCGCTGCTGCTCCCAGTGGAGGCTTCAAATTCAGCCCCAATGATTCCCAGGTTGAAGCCATGAGTACTGGCATCGTTCACAATGTCCCAGGCCAGACCCTCGGACTGCGATCCCTTCTCTCCATCCACAGCAACCACCTGGATCTCAGGTGAGGTACCAAAAGGGATGACCCCCATCAACCGCCTCGACTTGAAGACTTTAGACATGCCCAGCTGAATGGTTTTGTATTTTGGCAAGATAAGAAATAGATGATGGACTCGTTGCCTGTAAGTTTGCAGGTTGAAACCAGCGGCGTAGTGAATGGTGACAATAGCACCACAGACACTACAGCAGTGTCCTACAGGGAGGAGAGGCTTCTTACAGCTCAGAGAGGCACATGTTACAGTCTTACATATCTGCTGATGGTTTGCAGAATTCCCACAGTCGCAGCCAGAAGGATCCCCACACTCTGGGTTTCCAACCGTGACGACAGAGGATCCTCGAAACTGCAGCTGGCCTGAACGTGAGCTGAGATACTGGGAGAACTCAGATCCGCTATCAAACTTCTTCCCCAGCACAGACACGGATTTGACAGAAATGCTAGACTGACTGGAGCTGGTGTCCACCCTGAAAGAGGAACGGGCTTTAAAAACCACATCATCATACTGGCAAGGGACACTCTCATCGTGCACTGAGAATAAGAAGTTTCCTCGCTGCAGGTCTTCCAGAGTTGCAGCTGCCTGCCACAGAGCTGGGTTGAACCACTGAAGGGACTCTGAATCTCTGAACTGGGTCGTGACACCAGCTCCGCAGCCCGGATCTTTTCCGCTCACAACATAAAATCCAGCTCCTGAATTCAGGATGAACTCTCCATCAACTGGCAGCCTCATCTCCTTCACAGCATGCGTGGACTCCACGAACACGGACACTTGTCTCTGGGCTAGAAACTGAACGACGTCGTTGCCACATGGAACAGCCTCTTTGTCCCAGTTGGTCTTATTCTCATAGTTGGTGTCAGGAATCCACTGTTTGTGCAGGGCATCCACTGCCCCGACAAGAAAGAAGAAGAGAAGGAGCACGTCTGGTGTTCGCATCATCCTGAATATTTGTGATGGACTGAGAGACTGAGATGACCTTTGTTTCCAACCGTGTGACTAACACATGAGACACACAGCTTACCAGTAAAGCTGCTGAGCTTGGCACCTCATCAACCTGTAAATGCAGGTGACCTGTAAACGATTTACAATTCTGCAAAAACACACCTGCTTTATTGTTTGTCTATTATAAAATCCTGTACATTTCTAGGGATTTTCTAGACTCCAGTACTCATCATCAGGCATCAACACCAATTCTTCTTTTGCAGGGACCATATTTTCTGGTAAGTCATCTTAGCTCCTTTTGAGCAGGACTTTATGGTCAAAGCTCCTTCATTGTGTTTCTTAATGTGTTTAATAATACATTGAATTAATTCGTTTATTTTATTATTGCTTTCCCAACAGCTTCATGTAACTGCGTCGTTGTATTTGCAAGCTATATATTGGATTTCCGAAAGTGTCCAGTCAGCATGTTTTCACTCATGAAACAACACAGTAATTCTACCTGGACTGCGGGACACAACAACACACACGCCCTCATTGAACCTGAATGTTCCCCGAGGCAGTGTCCAAATGACGCGATCTCTAGAAATGTAAAGGCGTATCTTGTTGACATGGAATATGAATACAATGCGTTGACAAACGGGAATTAACTCTAAATTTGCGATCGGAGCTGCTCTCTCAATAATTGTTTGGGGAGACGCGACTAATCAGCCGAAAGTATTTCCACCTGTTTATCTTCATTTACGGCACCCGATCTGCGGTGACCCGGCTCCATCTGTGCTCCTCCACTTTCGTTGTATTTCATTTAATAACCGTATGCATTGGATTTTTTTACCGTAGACACGCTTCCCCCCCCCCCCCCCCCCCCCCCCCCCGTTTGTTTAGGAGGACAACATGAAAACTGTTGCTCAACAGATGTTCCGGCACTACGACAATCTTTTCTCTCGGTAATTGTGTGATCTTCCGCCCACTGCAGAGTGCAGTTTGAAGTTATGTTAACTGGCCTATACTTCAAGATGCAGCCATAGCCAATAGTTGTGTACAATTTAATGCAATCCAACTTAATATATCTGCCACAGATTGCAGTTGTGTTGTAGCTTACTGAACTGCATTATTTTGAAATGTGTTTCAAATAGTCTTCTCCCCTCGTGCTTGAGGGGAAACTTGCAGAACATGAACATCATGTGTCCATGGGGTAAACTTTTGAAATGGGAAATATTTGCATATTCATACATTATGCATTTAGGGAGAAGGAGTGGGTGCCATTTTAAAGACAGAGGAATACATTGGTATTTTTGGGGGGTTGGGGGAAGAAAATCCTCATACTACCTAAACATGTCTCTGGAGGGGATATCTTCTCTTGCTGTGTGTATGGTAGGCCTACACCACTGAGTTTTTCAGGCCCAAATCTTGGCCTACAATGTGTGTGGTCAAAAAAGATATATTTGTGCAGCTGCTAACTTACGGTAAGTGATTATTGCGTTTTTTTCTAAGACACTTCATGACTTGTATTTTTTTGTAGAAAAATGTTAACAGAGGTTGTGGAGGCCCGGCTGTCCAACATTGAGACGGCAGCACAGATGGACAACATCCTTCATCTTCCCAGTCCTACACAGACTTTCAATGAGGAGCCTCAAAAGAGCATTCACCACGTTGAAGCAGTGGTGAAGAGGGCCCACTATGGTGCTGGATGGCTCCTGTCTGGCATCCTCTGCATCAACATCCTGATCCTGGGCTGCGCTCTGGTGAGCGGCAGTGCCTTCAACAGTGTGGCCATTACTGCTGTGCACATGCAAATCTTCCTCATCATTCTCCTCCTCCTCACGATGTTGTGGATGCTATTTTACACAGTCGTCACCTCTAAAAAGGATGACGCCGTCTTGTTTAAAGACAGCCACGCGGGGCCTGTGTGGCTCCGAGGTCAGTGCTTGCTGTTGGTCTGTTTTTAGATAAGTATTGTTTAAAGGTTTAATCCCTTTTTAATGTTTATATTTCAGGTGGACTTCTGTTATTTGGGTTTCTCAGTCTCCTCATGGACATCTTCAAGATCGCCACCTATGTGGGATACCTTAACTGTGATTCTGCTGTTAAAGTTGCCTTCCCTGTTGTGCAAGCTGTATTTCTTATTGTCCAGGTTGTTACATTTTTAAAAACATGACTTATGCATTGCAAGAATATGCAGTCTTACTTGCACTGTGGATGGGTAGGGGAAGACTAAACAAAACCTCTCTGTTTGTAGACATACTTCCTGTGGTTTCATGCAAAGGATTGTGTGCAACGACACACAAATGTTACACGGTAAATTATTTATTTTACTCTGTAGAAAATGTACATTTTTTTTTTTTAAATCTTGCAGGACACTCATGTTTTCACTCTTCCAGGTGTGGGCTTACTCTGCTGCTTTCAACTAACCTGGTGGTGTGGATGGCAGCTGTGACCGAGGAATCCATTCACCAAACTGGGTTCCCGAACCTAAACGTCTCACACAAGATGCACAGAGGTATCTAGGCATGGTTTGGTTTCAATTAATTCATGGATTCATGGAGAGAAAAATGAACTCAAAACTTTCCGTTTCAGCCAGCTATGGTGACATAAAGTGTAAATGCAGTCACTCGTTGTGCGACACCTTCAAAGAGGCCTTCTACTACCTGTACCCCTTCAACATAGAATACAGCCTCTTCGCTTCGGCTATGGCCTACGTCATGTGGAAAAATATTGGTCGCCTTGGGGGTGATCACAGCCAACACAGAGTGAAGTTCAGTCCAAAGGATGTGCGTTTGGGACTCGTTATGGGAATACTCCTGGTGGCGGCAGGACTTGTCACATTCATAGTGTACGAGGTGGAGATACAGACGCAAGACGAGAATTACATAAACAAGGCCCTGCTGATTCATTTCATCATGAATATAGTGATAGGGAGCCTGATGTGCCTTGCCACTGTGATTGGCTGCATCTTGTTCAGGCTGGACCACAGGCAGCACGTATTGGAGAAGAACCCCACTCGCAGCCTGGACGTGAGGCTTCTGGTGGGACCCTCAATGGGGCAGATCACCATCAGCTACTTCACCATTGTGGCTGCAGTGGCAACGGGAGCCAAAGGGTACCTGAACGCCCTCAACCTGTCCTGGGCGGTGCTGACGGTGCTCCAGCTCGGTCTGCAGAACTACTTCATCGTCGAAGGCCTCCATAGAGAGCCTTTCCACGTGATGCAGGAAGCCGCTCTGCACACAAATGCTCACGCCTACCGGGAACACCCAGAGACGAGCGTTGTTCTGGAGAGTCAGGAGTCCAGATGCTCAAGTCCTGAGACGCTAAATTGGAAGAGAAGGGTATTGAAAGAAGTCTGTGTCTTTCTGCTGCTTGCTAACATCATTGTAAGTTGTATTTATGCTTAATTTCATTAATCACTATAATTGCAATGAAGCAAATATCTATTTGTTTTCCTCATGAAATGTGTCCTGCTTATTCTCACACTCTGTATTCACAGCTTTGGATCATGCCCGCCTTCGGTGCTCGACCCCAGTTTGATCATCCCATCGAAATGGAATTCTACCAATTCACAATGTGGACAGCCATCGTGAATATTGGACTTCCTTTTGGAATCTTCTACCGCATGCACTCTGTCGCCAGTCTCTTTGAGGTGTACTTGATCGCTTAGATGGACTTACTTTTAAACATGATTGAGAGTAAATTTATGATACATTTTGTTTATTATATGTTTAAATTTAACTTGTAATATGAATAAATGTTTACGTAAAATTAAATGTGTTACTTGTCATTAGTTAGCAAACATTAAATTCCCAAATTTTAATTGTAATGGTATAATGACAAAAACAAACTGGACATAAGCAAAGCTGCAATTGGATGCTCAAAAAACACCCAAAGCAGTATCTCTATCATATTGCTCACTGGAGAGGAACAGAGTGACACCTAGTGATCATGAAGTATAGGGGCAGCTTTGGGTTTATGCAGCATGTTGTGGCCAGACTTCATGCAACCGATGGACAAAATAAAAAACCTTCTAATAAGCTCTACACTTGATATGGATGGCTGGTATTGATGGCTGATTTATCTTGACTTTAGTTTTGGTGAGGATTCACATGGTGCTCAAAGAGTAAATGGTGACTATATATATATATAAACCATATGTATTGCTTGAAATATATTCCCCATTAAAGCATATTATTCAGTAATGTGACCAACACAGAATTCTCAGATGCATATCAATATATATATATATATATTCAGGATAATTTACGTAAAATACAATCTTCAACATCAAGCATTGTAAGCATAGCCAGTCAGATCCAAACTTAGACCTGGTCATATACATAACAACATACAATCTGTATAATTGTCTCTAAAAACCTGTAGTTACATTGACACATAAACTACAACCATATTCACAACTCAAAGAGTGCAATTTAAAGCATGGCAAGTACGACAAATAACGTAAAACACCAATATTGTGTCGTCCAGGATATGTTACAAGCCTCTGTTGGAAAGCACCATATCTTCTATAAGGAGTCTGACTGCAAAGTTGAACAATGTTTCCTCTGTAATTTCCCCACTGCGGGACTAATAAAGGATTATCTTATCTTATCTTATCTTTCACTCCACTTTCACTCCTCCATTCAGCCAAGAAAAGAGCTTCGGCCTTCAGTAAACGTTTCAGACATTCTATGGTCTTGAGGTCTTAAATGTACAAACACCATTATTTATGGACAAAAATGATAGTTCAATCATCCGCCATCTTAATCTGGACGTTTCTCCACCGGAACCGTCTGAATGACTCTCCTACCCAGGTAGGTGGTGTACACACTGATGATGATTAGGGAGGCAAGTTAAACACAGTGAGTTGACTGGGGAACCAGCAGATACTGAAGGAAGGAGAAACTGTTGAATAGTCCCATTTTTAGTCTTCCGTCTACATTTTTTGGATCTCAAAAAGGCGAACATCAGTGTCATACCAGATGGGAGGGTCCACATTGCTAGAACAACAAAAACATATGTTAGCGTTGAGTCAACTGGATGGCCGACTATTTGCACAATGCTCTGCTCTTAACGCTGACTCACCGCAAATAGACCACGCCCCACATGTAGGTACGAAACCACATGGCGGTGCCTGCGTTGGCCTGGTACTTTCTGATGAGGATTGGGTGAGGAACAGGCAGCAGGCCCACCAATGTGCCATGCTGGAGAAACTTCAGGATCTCTGATTCATCTGTTAGACCCCTGCAGTAAAATATTTGAGCACACTTAAAAAAACAAAACAAAAGAAAGCAGTGATATTTCAAAAAGGAATACAAGCATTTAATAGTGAGGTGACATACTTGTCAATGCAGATCTTTTCCACCTGGGGAACTAGGACTTGTAAAAGTCGCATGATAGTCTGTAGGGGTAGTTTACACTTCCAGGAGAGGGCCTAGGACAAAAAAAGATCATTTACGTGTTCTGATAAATATCCAACATTGGAAAGGGTGAAAGAAATTACTGACCCATTCTGGTGTGGGAGCCCAAAATGATGTTGAAGACGCGCTTGACAAAGGTCTTCTCTCCATTTCTGCTTCAGTGTAGAAAACATCCTAAAAATTTGAAGAAATATATTAACTGGCATATATACATGTATATGCTTTTAAACAAACGCATGCACTCGAGGGCACACTTACTTCGTTGTCTCGGCCTGAGTTTGACTCCGTGTCACTGGTCCCAACCACTGCATTTTGGTCCGAGTGGGCTGTCTGTGAGCGGCCCGTCTTTGGAACTGACACCATGGTGCCATCCTCTGACACCTGGGACTTCTCAGTCAGTTTATCAATGCCTGCGGAAAACCATGAATGACAGGGACGGTAGGATAAGTACAATTATTTTAACAAATCCCATGAAAAGCCCAAAACAAAGAATGAAAACATGCATTGTGTCCAAAACTTCATATACTGTAACTTATTTCTCTGTGCCATACAAACATAATCGTGAGCCACGTCGTTTCTTCTTTACCATGAACGTTGAACGCTAACATGTAAGCTGTGCAGGACAGAAATCCACCCCACAATCAATGGATGGTAGTCAATTTCATGACATATTTGAGTTAAACAATGAGCCAGTTTTAACGTTCAATCATAAACATCCAAATAGCGCAGTCAGTAGAGTCAGTACCTGGTATAGCGACCAGACTGGTCTTCAGTGTTCCAGGCTCTGCCGGTACAGCAGGGTGAGAGCCCTCCATGGATACAGTTTCCTGCGAGCTGGTGCGGGAAATGACATCCGGAGACTTCCTCTTCCTCTGCAAAGCCTTCTGGATGGAAGCAGGATCAGAGGGCAGGTTGGCCAACTGGTGGAAAACGTTACGTTTGCGTATGATTGCATACACCAGGTTGCAGTTTCCTGGAGGTGAGAGAGACAGAGGGACTGATTTACTAGATGAGCAGATGTGCAACAAAGTCCCTTCTAATATCTTGATCCTGACACCCTAAAAAAGCTTTTCAAATCCATGCAAGCCCAGAATTATGTTTTGTGTCAGCTTACTCGTACCGTCAAATTGATATTGGATAATGTTGTTGAAAGCCTCCAGAAGGAAGAACACGAGGTGATGGTTCTGGGCGACGGAGAAGAGGAACCAGCTAGTGGAGAACGCCTCCAGCAGGTGGAGCAGTTTATTGGCTGCCACCATGGACAGGCTCTTCAAATAGGGAGACACTGCAGAAGGAGAAACGTTAAGAAGACTGTGTCACTAAATAAATATATAAAACATACATCTTTATTTAAATAAGTGGCATATGTTTGTTATAAGATGTAAAACTGTTAAATAGTAGTTGCAAAAAATATCTGTGCATTGCCAGACAGATGGCGCCAAAGCAATTCACCGTTTACAACAATAGTGAGGAGGCAGTCAAACAGAGGCTGGAGACGCTGGTGGCCGGTGGTAATAATCTTGTGAAACACCTGCAAAACAAACACGGTGAAAGCTGCGAGCATGAACCGTATCTCAATTTGGCGGCAATAAAGAACATTTCCGATGATGTAATGCAGTAGACACTCACCACTATGAGCAGGTCGGCATGAGTCCCCGTGAACACCGGTATGTCCATCGGCACATGGACGCTGTAGGGCTTATTCAAGCGCACCCCAAAGTTTCTCTCCCCGCTCAGCAGCAGCAAAATGAACACACCGATGTGCATGAGTCCAACACGGGCTGCAGCCATGAAACACATCAGACGTAAATAAAAGTTTGCCTATAGAGGAAACAGATATGTCACAGGGATGAGACTCACACTGGTCAGCCCTGGCATCATTCAGGTAGAAGAGTATAGGAACCAGAATATCCAGCACATCGCTGCTCTTCAGGACAAAAAACAGGAACTTCTGTCGAGGGGAACACAAATGGGAATTTGTTGAATAAAAGCACAGACTTTGAATCAAAGAAACTTTTTATTTTAGTTATTTGTTCCAACCTTGTTGAAGTCACAAAGCTTCCAGAAAAGCACCAACAGTTCTTGGTGGAACTGGATCTTCTTGGTAGAGTTAGGCAGGTACGTCTGAGTCAAAGGGTTGGTCAGCAGGCGAGCTAGGCCCTTCAGTACAAAGTCAAAGTCCTGCATGTGGAGAGACAGAAGGTGTGCTTTGGACATCTCTGCAAGGAAAATATTCAAGTATTTTATAGAAATGATAATCTGCATACCTCCTCTCTGTGGATCCTTGACAGATAATTCACAAACAGATTTTCAGGGCCTGCAGACTGCAGGTAGAGGAAGAGATTCATTTGAATGACATTACACACGCGCCGTACAATCATCGGATTGATTTCTTTGAGGCGGTGTTATACCTCGTGTTCCTCCATGCTGGATGGCGAGGGGGGCCGGTGGGGAACCCCTCCATCATGCTCCAGCAACACAATGAGGATCTGTACCGCTTGCTCCACTAGCTGCTCCCGGTAGTCGGAGAAGAGCAGATGGTTGTATGGGATGCCGTAGCCCACTGGGTCATAGGCACACACCACGTTCAGCAGAGAGGTGAACAGAGGAAGAGCATGCCTAGAGGAAAAACGTGAAGATAAGAATCAGGGGCAGGAATATTGTTTTCTTTAATGAAAGCTGTACTGTAACTTGTAATTGAAGTATCTTATTTTAGTCACTATGGAACACTAAATGCTTGATTTATATACAATAATGTGGAAGCATAATGAGCAGGAAAAACATTGACTGATTGTTAATAGTTTACCAAAAAAAGATCTTAACTTAAAGTCCTCTTACAAGCTTTCATTGGGAATCCACATGTCACTTACAACTGAGCAACAAGCAATCTCCATGATAACTGAGCAAACTCTACTTAGGCAGAACAGAGTAAGTGGTACTTGGACCAGATGTATTCATGTTTTTTTTAGTTCAAACTCCTCTTGAATGTGTTGACATGGCTACATTATTCCTCAATAGTCTATTTACTCTCAACCCATCAAGTCTTTATTTCTTGTGGCATTTCAAAATTCTGGTAAAAATGCGCTTGTCGGTCGGATGGATTCATATCATCACATTATGTTTGTCCATACATTTGTGGATGTGGCTACATCAGCCCATTACCTATTCTCAGTGGAGCAGAAGAACGTCACCCAAGGGTTGAGGACATTGTTGTCCGATGAAGACGGCAGGTACATGGCCTCAGAGAAGCAGGTTAGTAACAGCCTCAGCAATTCTGTCCTGAAGAGGATCAGTGAAAAAAAAGCAAAAGAGGTGGACAAAAAAAAGTCACCCACATGAGAATGAGAGAATAAATGTTCGTGCTGCATGCTGCCGAGCGCAGCTGCACGCAGCCGGCTGACTCACCTGTTCAGATCATGGATGTAGTTGAGGGGGGGGGACTGTGCAAAGCCCACTCCGGCCTCCCAGATGTACTCACAGCTGTCTATGGACTGCATGCTCTCTACCGAGTCCTGAACGTGGTGACAAAGAACATGTATAAATGATTTTAATCAAAGTGCAGAATTAACATTTCTCCGGCTGTTTAATGCTGTATTCTAAAATGGCACAACAGTATTTTTTTATATGTCTAGCTGAGGTATAGTTTAGTTTTGGCAACTAAGCTACTTGGCTCAGTAAAACATTACGGCCGCACACATAACATATTGTTAAGGGAGGGACTATAATAGTCTCACTTCGCTCCTTACTGCTGTAATTGTTATTGTTCTTCTTTCTCAGAACTTTATCTGAGCATATCTGAGCATAACCCCATGCATTGTAAATAAAGTTGCAGTGTGACGTGCCACATGTCTTTCTTTCTCATGAGTGATGAGGAATTCTTCCTGGTGACACTGACGATGTTTCATCAATCGTGAACTCTTTCATTGTTCTCTCTTCAGAGAAACTGGAATGACCGGTTAGTTGGGCAACATTAAACCAGGAAACAGGAAACTGGGTTAAAAAATATCTTTAACAATTAAAAAAGATCATGTGAACCAGTTTCCTGGTATTGCTTCAGCAATTATGAACTTTGCCCGACGTGATAAAACACTGGTACTCACAGGACCTCTCCTATGGCTGTGCACAGTGAAGTCGGGGCAGAAGAGGAGGTCAGCGATAGCCAGGAGCAGCGACTCAGCCAGGGGTCGAGCTCCTTCATCCTCATCCAGCTCATCTGTCTAGAAAGGATGGACAGAAATGTATTAGACTAGATCCAGGTGATACAAAAGTAGTCTCTAGAGCAGTGGTACTCAACCTTTGTTCACCCCCTAACCTGCACAAAGCATTTTTGGTTGAAAAAACAATGTAATACACACCACTGTGCCATCAGTGTCTGATTTAATATAGAATATATACAATTCAGTTCAAGAACTTACACTGATATTATTGAATATTTATTAAATAACATTTTTTAAAGGATTTTTGAATTGATGCTAATTTTAAATATATCTTTTTTAAATCTCAAGTATCCCGTGGGGTGCCTCCAAATACCCCCATGGATAATAGTACCCCCATTTGAGAACCACTGCTCTAGTATACACTGAAAGAAATAATGAAAATGGGAAAATGGGAAATGTGTTCTTCGCTGAAAAGAAATGGGGCAGTAAAGCTGATAGAGGAAACCATCAATGCTTTCATTATACTGTATCTTATAGCTGGAGTCGGTAAGCATCTGAGAAGCCTGATGAGCACAATATTTTTTGACTGATTATACTTGTTGTAGCAAACAAAACGACGACAGCGACACTGTCGGATACAAAGTGTTAAGAGTGATTAAAAGACCTGTCATGGTGCTTTTTGCCAGTAGGTTTCCCTTTCCTGTGCCCTGCACTTACCCCAGCCCGCCCAGCACCGGGCACCGTCGACCAGAAGAATCCTCTCCAGTCCTGGTCTTCAAATATGTAAGGAAGGATGCGGCTCAGGATGCAGGTGCAGTTCAGGATCACCTGCTTCTCCCTCTCTGTTGGGCAGCCAGACTCTGCACCCTGCACCAGCTTCTCCACCGCCTGAGGAGACAAGAAATATGATCAGGGGGTGTGTGAGTATGAGGATGTGTAGTATGGAAACATCTGCTGACCAAGACACACAGAAGAAGTTTTATCTAGTTTTCAAGTTTAATAATGCAATTTGCTACACTGGCGTCTATTTTCTAACTGTTGGTTCTCAGATAAGTGATTACCCACTGAACATGCGCCGTACCATAACAAACACCTTAGTTTCTTAGACTTGTTGTTTTATTAAAAGTATGTGATAATGAGTAAATACACATGAGTTAATGAGGCTGAGGCTCATGAATTTAAAGTCTGTGTAAACTTAACATACTGTCCAATGGGAAGTCAAATTGATATATGCATGATATGGGGCATATGTTGTTGTTGTTTTGGGCCTTTAACAAAGATTAACTTTTTTAAATGGTTTATTATCTAAATGTAATCAACACCCTGTTTCAGCATTTTTAAAGTAGGTAACAAATAACTTTGAATCAGCTCGGCTTCAAGAGCTCTCGTCTCCTCCTCTTTATTTAATTAGGCTGTAACAGCTCAGTAGGCTGTTTTATTTCTGATAGGCTTCGAACGGAAGCTGGTATGAGACGGGAAGCGAAGGGACAAGGGGAGTTGATTCACTTATTCACATCTGAGGGCATGAGGCAGAGCCTTGCTGACAGACTCCTGTGTTGGGCTCTGACAAACAACATTATTCCATGATGTAGCCTCACAGTAGGGAGTGTCCCCTGCAATCTCATCTCGTAAACAAGTTCGTATTACACAGATGCATTAGCAGGTCATACTGTGTGTACCTTATAGCAGAGGGTTGCTAAATTGGAGGGGGACTCCTCTCGAACAGCTCTTATCTCTGCAGCTGGCACCAGTGCAAAAACATCCTGCACTGTGGTGGTGGTGTCTGCCCAGAACTGGTCCCAGAAGGCATCGTCTGTGGCTTCCACTGGCTGTAGAAAATGTGTTTACATTTCAATTCCCATATATCTGAGTCAAAATAATAATTTTTATGTCGGTGAAATTTGAAATACAATGGCTGGATTGATCTTGCAGTGCAATAACATATAATTTTCCCTTTTGATCATAATGAATACGTCGTTGTTTGGTCTTCATTGTACAGCTCACCCCAGGCCTGCCTAATGGCAATGTAAACACAGCCTGTATTCTAGCAGCAGTAAGGACACATTATCTGGTACACTGGTCTCAGCACAGTCCACCTGCCGCATCTGCAAACGTGGTCATTTCCAGACCTGCGTCATCAGTTTTGATTTTGCTCCGCCATCGTTAGTTTTATAATCTAAACAAAACATGTACAGCCTGTATAAAGCTTTTTGGTAATCTGCATCGAAGAATCGGCCATCATTTAACCTAATCTATGATACATAAGACATATTTGGAATACAGTGCATGCAGTGTTTCGATACCGACCGTATAAACTAAATGCAAAAATAAATGTGTGTCAGTTATAAAGCGCGCATGCAACATGAGCCTGTTTGCTTTTTGCCATCACATCAAATGCGTTATCTCATCTCCTCAGTGATGCTCTCCAGCGGCGCTCATCGACACATTTCTGTATTTATCTAATTCTTTGTTCCGCTGTATGGATGCGAATATACCTGTGTTTTGGTTGTCAGCTGAATCACTGCTTTCCTGAAGTTCAGTTTTGAGTCGGTGCTGCCCATTGCGATTATTCCCCTTTATACTAACAGGACCGCTGCTGCTGAGGATCCCTGTTAATCTCACCTCCGTCCTTCGCTTGAGTCATTGGCGGAGGCGTTTTTTTATTCTATTGGCTGGCTGGACCTGCACTCCTACATTGTGTAACTTCCGGATTGGGAAGCTGTAGACCCCTCAGCGAGACAGGATGTTTTGATTTCAGCATTTAACGATACAAAATTGTATTTTTTTGTAATGTCTTTAGGCTGTAAATTGTTGCATTAATTGGAATAAAAACGACACACTGCTTATGTAAAGGGAGGTGGCTTGTTACATATGCATTTTATTGAAGGCACAGTTGGTATTTTTAAATCTTAAAGCAAATGCATTGCAATGTGTTTAAAAAAAAACGACGGATTGTAAACAGTGACATCTTTAGGGAAAATAAACAGCGTGGTCAACATTTGTAAATTGTTGTGTCTGATTATGATCTATTACATATTTATTACAAATTAACTCAGGGTGCTTTGTAATGCACATACTGTGCTGCGAGTGCGCCTTTGTCAGTGTATGCTGCCTTTACGTGCAGTTTGTAAGTCCCGCTTTTCTTCAGACATTTTCGTAATTTAATTGCATCCCTCACATCATACGTGTAACCTATAATTGTAAGTAATGGTTCCCAGAACTTAAATGTGATTATCCTTCTCACTACATTTATTCGATGCCACCACAAAAATATATTCAAATTATCTAAGTAGCATTAAACAACAATATCTTCCGACAGCACGTAAAGGCCTCATTGCGCAGCCGCAGTGCCATGTAAACACAACTGCCGCGGTTGGTTGTGGTCTTTTTAGCTGTGACTGTTCTAGCTAGCCGGGTTGAACTAAAATAGGTGCATTTTCACTCGAGCTCTGACACTGAGACTGTTAGGCGGATATCAAAGAAACTAGCCGGGCTTTGTATCTGTTGAACGTCCCGTGTTCAGCTAACAAGGAGCTAAGAAGGTTAGCTTGCGGGGACGTTAGCGCGGAACAGTGACTGGCTTTTTACTAACCTCGCGAGCTATCTTTACACTAGCTCGTTAACACCCGGTCAACCGACGCGAATGAAAAGCCGGTAGCCTTAAGTGTCCAAGTAGTTAATTAAATCGGCTTATTCTTTTAGTGTTGCCAAAATGGCTTGTAGTTTTCTCTCGATATTCAACACAATTAGCTAGCTATGCTCGGTTAGCTCGGTTGATAGGCCATCAACTGACAGGAAACGAGCTAACGAGTTGATAGCGTCAACCCCGGTCCTCCCGTCTGGTCGGAACAAATACGAAGGGAACTCGTCGAGATTGATTTAGTGACATCATATATGTTGACTGAAAACAGGTGAGCGAGGCCTACGACACAGTATGTAACACTAACTGATAAGATATTTCTCGAAACAAAATGTTGAGTGTCCCGGCAGCAGTTATTTAAAAAAACTAATGTTTACACATGGTTTGTTACGATGTACGCGAGATGGCACATGACGTGTGTGTGTGTGTGTGTGTGTGTGTGTGTGTGTGTGTGTGTGTGTGTGTGTGTGTGTGTGTGTGTGTGTGTGTGTGTGAGTGTGTGAGTGAGTGAGTGAGTGACCTATGTGCTTTCCGCCCAAACAGGAAACGGCAGCGCACCAGTGCTGATGAGGAGAATGGCCACCTCGTGCCTCAAGCCAAAAGGCCAAACGGAGCTCATCCTCTCTCTCCTGAGCCAGGCCGGGATGCCTGGGACTCTGAGGTACGAACATTTGTCTCTGGGAGGACATAAACTCGTAATACTGAAAACACGCTTTTAGGAGACATCGATACCTCCATTTTGGTTAAATTGCTGCAGCTTGATGTCAAATGGAGATAAATAGAATTGAAAATGGTGTCTTACCTTAAACGTACATGTTGACCTCAATTTCTATTGCAAACCAAGTCTACCTATGGCTACAAATAAAAGTAACCTAATAACATTGTTACCGAATAATATTGCCTAAATATATAATTAATAGCTTAGGAGATCAACTTAGGTATTTTCTCTCAACAGATGTGTTTAGCGGTAGTTTAGAATTTGAATTCATATTACATTTGCTATCTGCTATTTCTGTGGTTGGTCAGACCACTAGTTTGATTCGTAGCAGACTGAGACCTCTTCAAGTCGTCTTTTTACAGTCGGTCAGCTTGTATAACAGAAACAAACTGAACAAGATTGGAAAATGCAACAAATATTGGTTGAACTGCTCCAAACTGGTTACTTTGACCATGTCTTATTTAGACGCGTCACAGGCAATGAGTCCTTTTCTTATTTCTACCCCATCCGTTTACGTTTATCATGACAAAACTACCCTGGATGTTGAAGAGCACATTGCTGATGTTGGTATATGCGTTTCAGTCATCCTACAGCGAGACCAGCAGCAGTCCAGAACATGCGGCTGGCAGCTGTAGCAGTCAATGTGTCGTTGGCCCCTGCAGTCCCTTCAGCTTCGGTGAATCCTCAGAACTGGCCGGCCCTACACGCCTGGTGTCCTACCTGCAGATCAACCGCATCCTGAAGCAGGCCCACTTCCAGAGCCTGCAGAGCCGGTATCAGCTCAGAGACACATGATGAACTAATGTCTCTCCTCGTCAGCCACCAATGGACTTGAGTTCCTGCGGCAGGCCAGAGCACCACATGCTGATTCACTTCACTCAGCTCTTCCCACCCATCTCCAGTTACTGTGATGTCTCGCAGCTCTACACATCTGTGGATGGAGACCAGCTCCTGGTCAGGTATCTGGAGGGGGTTCATCATTCAAATAAAACTAAAGTGATCATCATTTTAGCAATAATAACTGTGATCAACTCAAACTTTTCTTGTGAGCCACTTGATTTCTGACCCGTCTGGTTAACATGCTGCTCTCGGAGCCTTATTGTGACTGATTGATGATGACGAATCCCTGTGTTTTGTCTTAAATGTTGTATGAAAACAGTGCTACTGGAGCTGCAGTAATGGCACCAACACAATTTTAGGCCGGTCAGTGTGACAAGTTTAGTCTCGTAGTTGGGTACTTGGGTTGTATAATGCTGAATCTGATGTCTGTGTGAGTACATGGACCAGTCTCAGGGAGGATTTGCACTTGTCTTGGACTGCTCATTTGCGTTCATATTCAGGCATGGATCCCTTAACAAGGACCTGTAGAAGCCATGGGTGTTAACTTGGCCAATGACGTTATAGTTTATGTCCTTGTTTTTTGTTAGTTTAGAGTTTTTAGACTTCCGGTAAATTTAGTGGAGAATAAATCATATTGTTTTAGTGCAGTTTACAATTTTTAAAGGACGTCATAACACTGCAAGATAGGAATTTTTGAACACTTGTGCCAATTGCTTTTACATTTCCGTGGAGAACAAATGTGGGGCAAGTATCCCATATTTAACAATTGGCACAGTATGTGTATTGCTCTTGATGTGGATTCAAATTGTATATTAGTTGATTATTAAAATTGTGTGCAGTCTTAGCAGTGCTATGCACACGTGTTACTTTCTTGCAGTTTTATTTTCTCCTGATCATGGGATAGATTGATTATTTCATGATCTCGACATAAGAGTCCTTTGGTTGTCTTGTGATCCCTTAAGTTTGTGATCTTGACATAACATATCTCGTCTCGCCATGATCATTGAATAATAACGCTGTAGATTTCGAGATGGGCATAATCAAATATCACTGCTCATATTTGACATCAGAAATGTACACCGTATTATTATAAACTGATGAACGACAACCAAAGAGAGATGGCATGTAATATTACTATGATTTTCCTAAATAGGGAGTGAAGGTGCACCTGTGGTTCACAGCAGTTATGTAACAACATAATGACCTTCGACACAAAGCAATTTCAGGCAGAGATTGCCTTATGTGTATGGATTAGATGATAACATCTGGCATGTCTTTCCAAAAATCATGAGTACACATTGATGAATGTCAAACTTGATCATGACAACAAAGCTTACTATGTTGAAATCTTGAGAGAACCATTTAGAATATTTTGGTTAGGATGAGATTAGGTCAGATAATTTTAGCAATTAAGATTATTTTTGTTTTCTTGTGATCGTGGACAAATGTAGTGATCAAAACATGATCAGCTGTGTTTTCTCATGACCGCAAAGTAAAAACAAAATGATTGTTACACCCACGAACAACCTTCCATACTCCTTAGACTTTCTTAATCTTTTTGAATTGTATGGAGGGCTGTTTAATGTGGCATTAGAGTGTTAGCAGAGAGTGTTGGAAAATGTAGTTCTTTCTGGTGGGGGGTGGGGGGGGGGGGGGTGATACAGTACAGCCTTTAGGAACAAAAAGACATTCCCAAGGCTTTGTTTGCAATATTACTGAAGCCACTAAAAGCTGTTTTAATTGCAGACGAGCCTTTCTGCCTGTGCAGTACCAGTTGATGGTAGCTGTGTGTGTGTGTGTGTCTGTCTGTGTGTTTGTGTGTGTGTGTGTCTGTGCACTGAACATCCAGGTACAAGCACTGACCATAAGGCTGTGCCTCTCTCCTTTTTCTGAAACCAGGATTGGTTTCATTGCTGAAGCCTCATCCCAGGAGTGAGCTCAGCATTTTTATTTTTTGCAGACTGGTGTGTCACAAATTAAAGCATTTTGAAGATGTGGTTTATTTTTTTTCCCAATGATATATTTTTTGTATTTAGTATTGTAAATTACATTAGCCTTGCCATTGACTTTATTTTTTTCTTCTTGTAAATATCCCTTCATTTGAAAAAATAAAAATTAATGTTTTGAACAAAGACATTATTTCTTTCTTTTTTTCAAACTGCATTTGGCCCTTTTAAAAAAAAAATGTATAGAACTTTATTATGCTGGTGTAGGATCTGGGTCTGTTCATGCTGTTCTTCTGTGAGCAAAGTCCTATTAGCTTTGCATATGTGCTGTATGTGTAAACAGGAATTACCTCTATCTCACTTCCTCACCTTTCCATCCTAATGGCCGGTAATGAATGACTCCCCATGCATTGAGACCATCACTAATGAGATATGACCTGTGTCATAGCGAGGAGCAGTGAAAGGTTCTTTAATTAGCACACTGCCTGTCCTTGTCTTGTCACAGACACAGTAACAGATTACATGCATTAATGCACCACGCGTAACCATCGTTACCTTGCCGGCTACCGTGGGTCCTCATTACTCGCCTCCTTTGATTCCCCTCGCGCTACCTCTACTAAGTTAGAGATGACAAATGAGCCAATGATAATTCAGGATTAGCAATCTTCCTGCACCTTGACGACGTAGCTCTCTTCTCAGGTGCATGCCGCCTCATTATCTTGAAACGTGCAGTACAGTAACGTATAGAGAGGGACAATTAATGAGTCGTAAGTGAACCTTTCATCTTATCTGAGGTAAGCCTCTTTAAAGCGGCCTTTTGTAACATGAAGCAAGCGTCCCATTAGAGCCAACAAAGTGGTGTGTAATTAAGGTGGTGCGGATGCAATTAGCAGCCTTTTGGATACATATTTTATATATGTATTTTTTAAATTCTGTCTGAGAAAAATATTACGGAATATTAAAGAAATAATTTACCCCAAAATACAAATTCAATGAAGACGCCAAAGTACCCCATTAAGCCTTTTATTTATTATTTATTTATTATAAACAACTTGTGCAGTACCCCTTAACCTTTTAAGAGAAAACACCTGGGGAAATTGTGACTGTGTTGCAGCCAACACTAAATAGTGATTATCTCCACAAGTACAAGTTATATTTAAATAATTTCAACAGCTATAACATACAGAAAACCCATCTATGTGAACATAGATAATATGTTCATATATTTGTTAGTGGTATATTAGTTTATGAAAATACACAGAAAAGAAAACACATGCCTGTTCGGAGCGGGCCTGCGGTCTCGCTGCTGGCAGCGCTCAGGTGTACGTTCACACAAACAATGTCTCAGTAGACACTGTGCAATACACCTGGCATGACATGGTTGCATCACACACCTCAGTTGCAGCCAATCACGGCCAGAAACACCAGTGAAATACACCTTAGGGCGTACCTCACTCAGCGAGGTACGCTACTGCCTAAGGCCCAAAACATGTTATAGATTTATTATGATGTTTAGATAGGAAAAATATTTAATTATGTTACTGTTCTAACTCATGTACCCTGAACTAACTTGTATGGGGGCCCAAAGCACATACAAGATATGTAACTCAATTGTATGCTATACTTTTGCCTACATCTACTTCTACTTTAGAGAAATATAACAAATGAAGTAGGATGCATTATTATTCACTCTAACTCTAAACTTGTAGAACATTTTTGAATGTAGGACATATACTGTAGGGCATTAATAGTTTTAATATCATAAAGTAATATTTCTTCCCCAGAAAAAAAGTGTTGCGTATTCTTTTATCTCTGCAAATATCAACTCTCTAGAGATTGAAAAGTGCAAGATGTGTTTCTCTGGAGTCCCCAAAAAAACTAAATCTGCCTACGAAAAAAACACCCAAGTCACAGTTACTTGGTGAAATACACTGGAGAAGGCAACTTCAAAATAGATGCATTAGTCGCTTGATTTAACATAACCACTGCGGTTATAAAGTAGAGCATGGATTCAATTAGTGGAGCTATTTTGCTGACGATAACATTATCAGTGTAATCAGATAGAATCAGGTCATCGGGGGAAATAAAGCCTTTCTCGTGGGGAAAAACACTCAAGATGAGAAACATTGGTGCAATATGCTCGAGTTAAATTCTACTTCCTGTTGGTTATATGCTTGTGTTGACTGCAGGGATGTGAAGAAGAGTCCAGTTGTAACGTTTTATCCATCATCCATGTAATGCTAATACATCCAGCTAATACATCCAGCTGCAAAAGAATTGCAGGCAGATGACATGCTGGACTCTGCAGAGCGCTGAAGTTCCGCCCCCGGAGTTGTGTGCTTGTTTGTGCAAACTTTAAACAGGTTGTTTTTTCCAAATTGCACCTCCAAGTGGGAAGTAGATCGGCTGAAGGGTGGTCGAGATATGCGGACATACTCACAAACAGACAGATATTCCATAACTAAAAGGTTTTATTTATACAGGAAAAAAAGTCATTGATACAAGCGCAGTCTTTCTTAAGCATAAACACTGGCATTGTCTTTCTTCTGAACAGCAGCTATTGTGAGTCCAGATGTTCATGAAAGGAGCAGTAGAGGGCAGCACACTCTGAGTGTTAGCTGGACACACGTTGTATTCCTCGCAGTCCGCTGCTCATAAAAGCTGGGGGATTCTACAACAGGGTCAAAACGTGTGGGCTAGGTAGAAGATATTTATCTTTAATCTGTTTTCAGGCACACACACACACATACAGTCCTTTCCAGGCAACACACAGATATGAAGGTGGGCGGTGATGAATGGCTCATATCAGTTGAGTGGAGAGGCAGGAGAGAGTTAAATGAACTGTCCTTGTTCTGGGGTCTATGTATGCGCATACATTGTTATATTTTTACCATGGCCAGCGAAAAAAATCTGGGTTAGTCCCTGCTTCTTTTTCTTTGTGTCCTCTCTTCTAAGATTACCATCTCTCCTCAAAGGCAAAAGACACAGTGAACATCAGCTCCACACAACAAATACAGACAAGCAGACAAACTACTGTATGTTTTAGATTCATCAGTGTCTGCTTCACCTTCAGCCTCAACACTTGAGTAATCTCACTTTTGTGATTATTTTGAAAAAGAAAAAGACAAACTGGTCACAGGACAGCCCTTCAGCTGAGTGGTATATTCAAAATATGAATTATGGCGAGGCTAAAAGAAACTGAGAAAAGAGAGCAAAAGGAAGCTAAAGCTGACGTGGTCAGTCTTCCCTCTTGTTGCCAGACGTTGGCTGAAATGCATTTGGGCAGCTGTTGCTTAGCATGAGATGGTGATTGGATTGGCATCAAGTATACATCTTTCCCTCGCCAGCCAACACAAACATCTGCTTCACCTCCCCAGCACTACTTCGCTCGAAATCAAACAACACAGCCCGCCTGCCCTGCTGCCCCCACGGCCGTCCGAGGAATTAATGACCCACCAATCACATTAGCGGTGCCCTATTGCCCCGGCCTGGCAGGAGCGGGGACCCGGGAAAGCTGTGGCAGGCGAACAGGGAGACGGAAGGGTTGCCGAGTCGGGATGATGAAGGAATTAAGATGGATAGATATTCTGTTGATATTGGGATGTTTACTGCATCAATGCAAATCCTTTCTATCCTGAAATCAGCCTTTCACATTTCTTTTTTTATACCATGTGGACAAATGGTCCACATGGTGCTGGATTTCATGCAGCTTTAAAGAAATTCTTGATTTCTGTGGGAGTGCAGTTGTACTTTCTGCAAGCCAGCTGACTCCAGTTTAGGGCAGATGTTGTTAGAATATAAAAAGCACAGCTGTGAAGCACAGAACTCGCACTGAAATGACCTACTGTTGAGGGAAAACAAAAACAGGAGAGGATGATCTTCCTAATCATCTTTGAGCCAGCCTTCGCCGCTCCTGTGAGTGCTGACGCTTTCCCCCAACTGTTGACTGGGTTATCTCGCTGACTGTAGCCTAAACATGCAGCTGAGAGCCATTTCCTAAGAAAGGGAAAGCACAACAGTCCAGCCCCTCTCTATGGAGCTATCGGAGTTGCAATGCCTTGAACGGACTGAACTGAGAAGTAAGGTAACCGACTGGCTCGGCATGCTCGGGTCAGTGTCTCCCTTTCCACTTTTATGGCCTCCCTATTCAATCTCACACAATGCGCTCCAGAGACAATGTACAGTAGACTGTTTTCTTTGCACAGCAAAGTTACAGTCAAGGCCCCGATCAATCATAATAAATGTTCACCCCAGTACACACAAAGAAAGGCTGTGAGCAGTTTCTGGGCCCACATGCAGGCCACAACCGATCCTCCTCTTATGGTTGCTTGTGGGAATATTCACGCAGCCTGTCTAGTATTTGTAAAACGTGATGTTTGCGTGCTGCCGCTTTGCCCCGTTCTGTCCTCAACATTAACAGGCTTTCAAGCCAGAGATTGCCGGAGAGAAGAAGTGCAATAGTTTGGAGAGAGTCGTGCTAAGTGGAACTGTTTAGGGTTGGCTGGGTAGAGCATGCACTCAGCGCTCCACCATATAGACCGCTGTTTTCTAAATGGCCCCTATTAACTGAATGGGAATAGGCTGCACTCAGGCCAGTGTTGTTAGCCCAGAGAGGACAGGCCACATGGCTCACACAGCCTGGTGTCCACGTCACACGGCGGACCCGCCACACATGCGTGTTTCTCCACCAGAGGACTGAGATGGCGCCGCTCACAGCCACCAAGGTGCAATTTGTTGCATTTGGACTATAACTGTCAGGAAGAGATACACCCTCACTTAAATAGCCGCCCATAATCTGCCCCTCTCCCTGTATTATCCTAATTGAACCCATGGGCGGCCAGCGCCATCAATAGCTGAGCTCATCTGCAAATTAATAAAACATAGGCCCTCACCAAATCTATGCTCGGGATAAAGCTTGGAGCTACTTAGACACACTAAAGGATGGAGTGTTTGTGATTGTTATTTTCAAAAAGAAATGGAAGCACAATAAAATGTTCTCATTTAGTTTTTCAGCAGTAATGAGTTCTTATGGCTCCCATGATCCTACGCGTACTCCCAACAAGCTTCTCTTCCTCCTTCCTCCTTCCTCTCCGTAATGGAAGTGCTTATTCAAACCATCAAATGCCTTTTACCTAAACATGCTTTTGCAATCTAGCGTGTAGCGTGGTGATGTCATATCAGTGGCCACGGGGCTTTAATGTGCAGATTCCAACAGGTGATCCCTGAGCAGGGAGTTTTGTTTCCTTCTCACTGCTGACTATTGTAAAGCCACATTTGCATTCCTTGGTTTGGGCTTAGACATGCTGGCACCATCAACAAGTGCCACATCAGCACAAGTACAAGGGGGGCCTTTTGACTTTGTGTTTATTTTGACTGTCAGGACTGACGCCCAGCGTGATGTGGGAGTCAATGGGAGAGGTGGTCATCATAATAAGCCCAGATCTTAATAACAACAAATCCTGGAGGACACTAAACGCAGCCAGAGGTTATTAAAGTCATCCATCATGTCTGTTGGGCCAGTCGTCACTCAGTCACCATCAGCTCCGCCTCTCCCCATTGATGATCCCTCCTCTGTTAAACATGAAACCGAGGCCGTGGTCACCAAACTTTCCTCTGCTTTCTCCTTCTCTTTTTCTCTCCCACACAGCTTTCCCTCGTGTAGCACCAGTCCCTTTGTTTTCACACAAACAAAACCCGAGCAGACTTTCAAAGAGCGCAGCCTCCTACTGTTCTTCCAAAAGGAAGGCCAAGCCCAAAGTGGCATCACACTCACCGGGAAGGCAGGGCTCTTCCAATATCAACACTGCGTACCTGGCCTTGAGTGCACCTCAAAGCTTTTGGTCTGCTCACGGCCTTATTTTCAGTGTGCATTGATGAAAAAGAAATGCACTGCTCGGGACATAAAGAAAGGAATGCCGTAAAAGCTGGAAGGCCATGACAACTTGATGAGCCATCAAGATCGACTGTGAACAACCTAAAAACAGAGAGAGAAAGGGCTGACATCACAGAGCTCGTGCATGGAGTCATGGATATATGGACAAAGTAGAAAAACAAACTGGCTCTCCAAAGAAAACAGTGAGTAATCATTGGACAGAGTATTGTTTGGGCATGCACATGATTGTTGAAACACCTCAATGCCACAGTGAATGATGGTACTTGTCTATGCTGGACCCGTTACAAAGTAGGGGGTGTGAAAACATGAGTAATCATCAAACCAGAAGGGAAACAAGTTCTCATGAACAATATCCACAAAGACAAGCCTTTTCGCCCAGAGAGCCTTGATGGTTGGAGCGTTAAAAGTGCACACAAAAAGAGGAGAATAAAGTGATTCTTTTGAAAAACACTAAATATGCCACAATAAGACTGATACTGTGTTGGATTTGTAAGGGATGATGTCTTCTGTGGCTCTGGAGGGACCTTTCCAAAGTTTAAAGAAACACCCCTGATGATATCATGGGGGTCCAATGAAATATACTGTTGAGTTACAGTGTGGCTAATGTAGTTTTTTTGAGTTTGAACTATATTAGGGACTAAAAGACTAACATGTTGATAATAGAAAAACAAAAAATCTACCTCCTCTGAGTCCCCCAACTTTGTAGAGGTGCAATGACAAATAGCTGAAATACTTTCACGTTTGAAACATACACTTCAGAAGATTAATACCTCTCATATTTACCTGTTACATATATTGCTGAAGTCAGCAGCCGGTTAGTTTAGCATAAAGACAGGAATCATGGAAAAAACGTGGTCCAACAAGGACAAAATCTGCCTCCTAGAACGTCTAAATCTCTCACATTTACACTTTATTTCATGTTGGTTTATTACGTATGAAAAAAAAACATATAATAACTGTAAAAACAGCATTCGTCTATTCATATTTGACCACTCTGAAAAGGACCATTCCTCCCATAGAGCGCTGTCTAGACTATTTCACTGCAGATACTTAAGCACAACCCCTTTGCTCATGTTGTATCTGCATTGTCACTGCGAATGTCATTTTTATGGCCGATTGGAGTGCAGAAACAATAGCAAAATGAAACCTAAAACACATTTATTCCGCCAAGTGTGGCGTTGTTAACAGTACAGTATCATGTAATGGGCTGTCTGCATTCTATTCAATAATTTACTCTTTCCAAACTTCAGTGGAAACATAATATTTTACATCCCTTTGAATGTCTTGTGCAGTGCAGCAGAGCGTAATGTCGACTTTCATTACCACACTGGGAGTTTTTGAGGGAGTTTAAACTTTGGAGTTTACCCAGGCAGCCTTGTTGAAAATTTGCTGTGTTCATTAACATTTTTAAAAAAAGAAAAGAAGTCACTCACTGTCATTGTCACTACCCATAAAAAGTGGAGCCCAAAGGACATTAAGTGGAGGATTTATGGCTGCCATTTATTTGAGTGGAGGGCTGCTAAACCTTATGAAGTCTCCCTTGGCGCTGTAAGGTTTTGCTTTCTCTGTCTCGCTCTGTTGTTTTTTTCCCTGTTGCTTCAGAGTGCCTACAATTTCCCTCTCTTTATTTTCATTGGCATTTAAAGAGCTCAGTGCTCTGTTGAATGTAGTCATTCAATAGTGAGCTTTTTAACACACACACACACGCACACACACACACATTAGAACACACGTATGCACACACACAAAGAAAGCAGCCGTGGACATGCAGAGAGTAGACCCTGACTCTCCTGCTCAATGCCACAGGATGATGGAACCCAGCAAGTTTCAAACGTACACCAGGTCTGAAAGCATTTCTCCCTGCCTGTGCTTGTCATTGTTGGGGGGCATTAATTGATTGGCTTGGTTTCTATTCCCTTTTGTGAAGTGGCTTTAGTCCGGGCTTTATGAAGGTTGCAGAAATCCATTCAGACCATTCTCTTTGCCTGTTGGAGCAGAGCACAGCACTGGAGCTGCCGCCGTCGCCACCTTTATTGGTGGAAATTGCACTTGCACATTTTAATCTGCCATCTCCCGGGGTCTCATATCACTTTATGGCTTTATGTCTCATCAGGTTTTATATTCTAGGATCATACAAAAAAATGGCTTTTCTTCTCTTTCTTTTTGGCTGTTCAGTCACCCTACATATTTAGTTTGTTCTTAGATATTTCCAGCCAAATGAATGAACATATGAGCCTTGAACACTGTGTGTGTGTGTGTGTGTGTGTGTGTGTGTGTGTGTGTGTGTGTGTGTGTGTGTGTGTCAGTATGGAACAGCGTCAGTCTTCATGATCAAATTGACCACACATGAGATCAAAGTGTGTTTGTGCTGCAGCATTTTATCACCGGCTTTTTTTAATGCAGAAGTGTGACAAGATGCTGAGATGTACACACTTCAAACTATGTTCCAGTAATTAAACGTTTAGCTGTTTTTCCTCCTATAAAACAGGTTACATAGACCTGGAGGCTATCAGGATTGGTTGGGGGGGAATTGGAAGGTAGGTGTAAGAATCAAATCATCAAAAATAGGGACATTACTCAATTGGTCTCGTGTAAGCTGCAGCTTTTAGCGTCTGCCTTTTATTTATTTTTTGATAAACAGTCACACAAACGCACATGCAAAAATAGCTCATGCAGATGGTCCTATATCCACATCTGGCGGCAGCTGGAGTTGTGAGCACATCTGTTCAGTCCTAGGTGGAAACAAAGAGGGTTGCTGCTGCTTTAATGCTGACCTTCTCTTAAATGTTTTCACTATTTCCATATTTTTGCAGTACCATAGCGGTCTAAATCCAACAGCAGTGTTGTTCTCTTATGTTCCCCCTACTCAGAGTGGTAACACGCTCGCCCAAGGGGAACAAATGTCTGCCCAAATCACATCGTTTACACTCTCATACACACCGTTTCCCCTCCTTCTTTGTGCTCTTGCTTCTGAGCCTTCGCTGACTTTCCTCCTTTGTTCTTTTCACTTCTTTATTCGCTCTCTACTTATCTGCCTCCCTCCTTCCTATGTCACATATTGTCAAGGCAGCTGGTGAAGCGTCTTGAACTGGTGAAGCGTCTTGAACTGCCTCGTTCTGCGGACCCCAGACAGCTATAAGATCAGCATGTGTGTGTGTGGGAGACACACGCCAAGTCATCATTTCAGACGCTGCAAAGGTTTGTGGCCATTTTGATGACACGTTGCCTTCCGAAACCACTTCTGCATCTCTTTAAAACAGATATATCTCTGTGCTCTTTATAGGGCCAAGGCAAGTGGCAAAATAGATTGAAAAGATGCAGAAAATGTGAATTTGAAATTCAAAATACAGCCCAAGACACATGGCCTGTCACTTACTTATTTAATTTTACTCTCCTGTTCTTCCTTCTGGAGATCCATGAGACCTATTTCCTTGCTCCTCCATCACCTTCTACTTCTCTACATCTTACTTTTTACTTGCCCCATTTTGCAATCAATCTGCTGTTCATCTTGTCTAATGAGCTCATTAGAGTGTCTTAAGCAATGGTGATTGATAATAATGGCTTAGAAATGTCCCTTTGATTCACTTCTATATCAGGCCTGTAAAGTAAAGGCTCTCTGCATTAAACTCATAGGTGAACTGAACTCTCTGTCGTCTAGCGCTTAGTCCTTTGTTATCAACTCCACTTCCCTTCCTCTGCTCCGCTTCATGATGACTGAACCTGTTTTTTAGTTATCTCATCTGCTTGGCCTGAAAATGAACTTTTCTGTAAAGTTGTGTGAAAATGCAACAGGATATATATATATATATATATATATATATATATGTCTCCTTCAACAGGCTTAAATATATCCTTCGATCCTTTACAGAAACTGGTGAGTGAAACCGAATGTTAACAGTAGACATCATATTATTCCAGCCAATCAAAACAAAGGAGACGTGTTCCAGTTGGTCAGTTTGCTGGAAGTCTTTAATTTTTATTGCTGGGCTTCTTAACAGCCTTGACTGATGGAGCCATTGGACTTTAACGCTGTAAGTGCTACTGTTTGTAAAGCCGGCAAGTTTTTGAGGCCACTGGCAATACGTCCGAGAATATTTGATGTGTGTGTGTTAGCATTTGTATGCGTGTGTGCAAGTAAAAAGTGAGACATGGGAATAGAAAGAGAGAAACGGGTCGGGGGTGCTAATGATAATTTGGGAGGGGGTGTGTGTGTGACATAATTTGCACCCACATGAATAACGCACAGTCAGCATGCAAGCTCAAAATCACTTCAATAGTTTCACATCAACCAATTTAATGGCACAATCCGGGTCCAGTGAAGTTTTTATTCCAAATCCTGTCCATAACCTAATAGCCTTTGAAAGTCTGCCACTTCCCCCTGGCTGACAGGTTGTGCATTTGGATCTAATTGAATCCATTTACATCCTGCACAAATGGAAAGCACATGGAGGCCTACCACCTGGTTCTGATCAGCTACTGAGTTGGGAGAACCACGCTCTTCGGAGTACGCCTGTTGCCAGCAGGGGATACGCTACAGAGCAAAGTGAGAGGGAGAGGAGGAAGACTGAACACCTTTTGATATTACTCTTGGCTCTAATTTAATTCAGTTTGAGTTCAGTTACCTCCTTTCCATTTACCCCTATCAGTCTGGCAGGCTGTGGTCTTTTTCCAGTTGTGTAATATTTTACCACAAGGGGGAGTCCAGCAATACCAGCCCATGTTTAACTGTGTCTGCTAATGTGGACCTGCCAGCATTCATCTACTGTACAACAGAGAAATTAGAGTTGTAGCCTACAAGACTTCAAGGTACAGTGTGACATCCGGGCCG
This sequence comes from Cottus gobio, assembly GCA_023566465.1. NCBI lineage: Eukaryota > Metazoa > Chordata > Actinopteri > Perciformes > Cottidae > Cottus > Cottus gobio. Next base: position 11,040,470 of record CM042232.1, on the reverse strand, counting down.
GATTTTTTTCTGATTTAATATTAGATAGAATATTAATGCTTACCACATGTTAGTCACACATAAACTCCACAGGGGGTTGGCAAAATACTGTAACAACTCACCAAATGAAATACTTTAGTAAATGAATTCCTTAATTAATGTTTTAAATGTGGCTACAAAGGTGTGGGATAATAGTTTGAAGGCTGATTAGCAGCATTTGCTGGTGAATAAGATTTGACAATGAACAACTGACAACTAATCCAAACTGCTGGTGTGTTGGTAAAAAGAAAAAAGAAAAAGAAAAATCTACAAGGTGTTTTATATGGTATTCAAACTATTGCTGTATGACAAACACTGACACACTGCACTGACCATAATAATTTCTTAGCATGCACTCTTTTATTTTAAAACAGCAATATTTTAAACGATGGTTAGTTGAATGTTGCAGTCTCCTATTATAAGGAATAGAACATTTTGGGAGGTGCTTATTCATTTAATTTGTTCAAGATCAATTGTCCATTGACCATTGTCATGTCATTTAAAGTAAATATTAGGCAGCAGCTGGGTAGCTAGCTTAGGAAAACCACAACGTGTAATTTCTTTCAAGAAACTGAAGCACTATTTTTTTTTTTTTTTTTTCAAATACGTATGTTGTCTTTCTGATACAGTTGCAGTATTGTATGTGCAGGTGGGTGTCCACATCTTGACTGAAACGTTCCCCTATGCTGGAGGCATGAGGGGATGATGTGTCTCTGCAAATATAGTTAATGGGGGCAATGAGTAACATCATGACCTTCATCAGGCCCCCCTCCGTGGTCCATCCCAGCCCCACCTCACCAAACATCTGGTTTGACCATCTCCAACCCAAACCCCTGCCAGCCACCCCCGCCTGCACCTCATCAATCCTCTGTGTCATCATTGCCACACTGCTGGCTATCGTCAAAGTAAGCCATGATGCAAAGACGTGAAAATGATGAATGGACTTTTCCGGACAGGAAGCGCTATGGCTGAAGAGACACCCTAACCCTCACTCCGATCCATTTTTCACTTTCTTTCCTCTGCCACGTCTCTCTGCTGCCTGTCCTTCTTCAGTCAATAGGAGACGAGAGATCATGTTCCACAAATATTGCCCTCCAAAATATTTGGTTGCATTTTTCTTTTTTCTTAAGAAAGTTCACACCTCACGACGCATGGCTTTGGATGACCAACCGTTTTCTGTAGTAAGTCCTTTTTGCTGGTTTTAAATACACTAAATTCCCACAATCATCGTTATATTTCCTCCATCTGCGTCCCACTTTCACATCCACAACCATCAGAGTCACAGGGAACCTTGGGACGTCTGTACTGTCCATTGTTGTGTCTGCCTACCCATAACATGGCCATTCCCTTCTGGACAATACAGTCCATTAACTATTATATGAGTTGCTGTAGTTTTTTGGTTGTTGACGTGAACAGAAGTCCCACTGTGCTCCACGAGAGACATAATCAATCTCAATTGCCATCGGTTACAACTTATGCTCTGAGGCTTCTGTCCCTGGACGCTGTAGAGTTCCTCATAATGGCTCATGACTAAGATATTCATCTTTGGTCAGACATGGTTATTACCTTTATAGATTGTGGTCATTTTCTCTGTCATATGCCTTATGATTTTAATGTTACAGGGTGTGTCAGGATGTGCGTTAAGGCTTTAGGCGCATGTTTTCGAACAGAGTCAGCACCAAATGTCCTTCCATAGTCATCGCTTGCATTTCGCCTTCATGAACTCTAGCTTCCAGTATCAGACCAGAGAAACACTCCCTTGTTTCAATGTTCCTTCAGGGCAAAGTGGCACTGGTAGATATTTAAGGGATTTAAGCCTCCTTTGTTTAGGGGACTGCAGCCACTTCTTCCCTATGGCCCTCTAAAGCATATAGCTGCCCAGTCATTGAGTGCTAATATTTATATATTGTCTTTATAACTGATTTAAGACAAGGAAAGAGTTTTGTTTCCATCAAAGAAGTGAGAAATAACATATCCACTGAAGTTAAATACAAGTTTTTTTGAGAACATTTGTTTTCCAAGCCTTTCAAAAATAATTCTCCAAGGAGTTGCACAGTTTGTCTGACATCAATTATTTCAAATAAGACAAACTGCTCTCATTAAACCCTCCACACACAGCAGGACAGATGTGAATATTCAATAAAAAAAACTGTCACAGTTTCATCAGTCTGCTCCACTCAGCCTGTCAGTCACACCCAGCTCGTCTGCTCACTCCGTTCACCTGCGCACCCAGCTGCTTCACATCACCTGCAATCAGGCCAGTATTTAAGCACCAGGTTCACACTCACTCATTGCCAGATTGTTCGTTGCTATGCTCGTCTCTCCAGCACTCTCCTGCCTGTCTTCCCGGATCCGACCTCGCCTGTTCCTGACTCTCCGTCTCGCCTGCCTCCCGAGTCTCCGACCCGCCTGCCTCCCGAGTCTCCGACCCGCCTGCCTGCCTTCCCGGCTCCGACCTCGCCTGTCCCGGACCCCCCGCTTCGCCTGGGCCCCGATTCCTGCTTGCAGGCTCCCGAGCCGTACACCTGGCTGCCCGAGCTTGATTAAAGTGTTGAACTTCAGCTCTCTGTCTCTCGAGTCCTCAGTTCTGCGATTGGGTCCGTACACCACCCGTTACAAAAACTAAAACTGCGGGTTAACCACTCCCTCCGTTTTTGGTTCTCTTATTAAATTTCAGTGATCTTTAAGAGACATATAGAAACATATTCCTCCATATTTAAATATTCTCTTTCATGTAATTTGATTAGTGGACCAGGATTACAGCCATCCCTCCCTCATTTACTATTACTGAGAAGAAAAACAATTAAGCTGTACATGTTAGCTATGAAGGAGACAAGGCATCCATGCACCGACACACCAATGGGTAAAACACACACTCACATAGACACATACACACACACAAGTCTCATTTAATCCTTTATGATGCGCCTGGAATTTGTAATGATTTTAATTAGGAAAGGTGCACTAGGAGTCTACTCCGTGGCGATGCTGACACTCCAGGGTGCCCGCAGCCAATTAAAAATATGTGCTGATCAAACAGCCTGCCCTCGCCATGCACGACTATCCCCGGAGCCTCCGCTCGCTGCAGAGGGACGGCCAAGCTCAGGGCCTCCTGCTCCCACCGAACAGGCTCCACTCGACACTGAGATGTGGTTCAGGGCTCAGCTTCTCCCATTAGCTGCATGCTACGGTGGGCAACCAGCGGCCGTGCAGCCCCATAAGAGGAATCCATCCGTTGGAAATCAAACGTCTGTGAGAAAATGTCACACAACCATTTGATCCCAACAGACTTCTTTTTTTTTTTTTCAAGTGAGGACGCTGCATTAAATTAGATTTATATGACAATTTGGAGTGACAATTAAGCCTAGTATTAATTACACTGTTCCTTTTGTTTCAAGCAATCCCTGCGATGTTGCCAGACCCAGGGGTTCCCAAAATAGACACATTTAATTGAATCAGAGAGCGACTTATATTTTCCAAATGTTAATATTCTTGAGGAATCCTTCATCTCTGTCATATCCTTTTTGCCTCCTCCCTCTGTGAAGTCCCTCCTCTCTCTATCATTAGGCATCTCTGTCCCTGGTGATTAATGATACTAATGAACATGTGCAGCCATTCACTCTGCCACACATTATTCTGTCCTCTGGCCTAGGCCATGTCTCGTGCCCTCCTGAAGACCGAAGAACATGGCGCCCTGGTCATATTCAGCCAAACAATAATATTAGCTTATATCTCTTGCAATATCTGTGTCAGAGGGACAAGTGGCATGCTCGCACACAGGCATATGCAGAAACACGCTTACCCTCATTTTGAAACAACAACAAAGGTGTTACATTTCTGGTGGAAAAAAATCACAATGAAAAAAGGATATTGAATAAAAGGCGTAGATAAACACTGTATTTAGACTATACTTTCAGTTGGTTCTATATTTTTTGCCAAATAATTCTCAATACCCATTTAGGTCTTTAATCAAATGTGATAACCTGTTATATTAATATTTTTTTCTAGATTCTATTTGGTGTATCTTTCTTCATTTTCTATCTTTCGCACTTTTTGTCTCTTGCTTTGTTCGGGTCTATCTGTTTGTCAGATCTGATATCAACATTCAAACTAGCCAAAATGGTTTTAAAAAGTAATGTTTGTGAAAAGCTGAAACAGTCAGAGCATGATACCAATTTTTCAACCTGAAGGGTTACATTGAGGGTTTCTATACAGCACATGTTGCTCATTGAACCGACTGTGTCCGCTCTGTTGCCTCTTTTCTCTTCTTCGGCGTTGTTGCAATTATCTGGAATTGTTCAACTTTTATCTTTGGCACCTGTTGAAGGTTTGTCAGGTGGGCAGCAAGAGCGATAACTACATCTTTAAATATCCATAAAAAGGCTCTCATATCTTTGGGAGTCGTATCAGCCGGGACGCTGAAATACAGCGCATCGCTTTTATGTCGGGACCACAATTGGGACGCGAAATTAATATGACAGAGGGGCCATCTGCTATAGGGGGGCACAATGGCAAGCAGGAAAACTAGTTTGGGTCTCGCAGAGGACATTTTTAATTGGACATTTTATATAAAAAGCATATACATGTCATATAAACTGATTCGTTGGTTTGATGACTGAGCTGGATTTATGACCGCAAGCAAAGACAGAGAAAGAGCGGGAAATGCTTCGGAGAAGAAAGTAGTGCATGCAGACAGCTGTGCACTGTCATTATTACTGTACAATCGATGCACTACATCAGACAACTGTGAAGCTATGCTCAGTTTTACTCTGATTGTTCAAAATTTGCTTGTTGTCTGAAGTAATATTAACATGCTGGCTTCCTGCTTGTTATTGTTGTTGTTGTTACTGTATAAAAGCATCAACAAAGGCTTTTAACCGAGCCACACATTCTTAGTTAGGGCCATAGCCTGCTGTGCAGCGAGGCCTGAATCAGTGAATCCCCATTGATCATTCATCAGTAACTGGTGGCCCTGCTCTCAGCACCTTCTTCACTCTGTGTACAGAGAGACGGATGATTGGAGGATGCTGCCATGGTTATACTCTGGGTTCATTTTCTGGCCTCAAATATGTGCCTGTCAAGTTGTTCTACTCTGAGGTTTATTTCTCTGGGTGGTCCAAACACAAAGGTTTGGTTGCAAAGGGAAAGTTTTAACATTGTTTGCTCAAGTCTAAAACAGGTTTCAGATCATGCCTCTATGTTATCCCAACAGATGTAATGTGAACATGCATTATTTTTTGCAGTAATCATCCAGTGTGATTATCTCCATATCAAATAATATGACACCATAGCTGTAATTTACAGTTATGGGAATGTAAACTGTGATTCACACACGTTTCAGTCTACATACTTCCTGGTAGTCTGGTTTCCAACGTCTATCTGCTTGCAGAGGATTTTAGCAGTCTGTTAACAGTCAACTTGAAACAGGCTCTGCTGCCTAACACAATCTCTCTCGTGTCACTGTATAAGCAGGACAAATACATAGCCTTACACCATTCCACTTGCAACAGAATTACTGTGGTGTTATTTATCCATCAAACTGGCAAGATAAATCAGAATATCTTAATTAATCAGCCCAAACAAGTGTTTAGAGTGATATAAGTTGCGTAGGAGGAATGCAAAGGTATCTGTTGATGAAGAGAGCAAGAAGACCTGGGTCTTGGAGATACCAGACTTGTCTGTGGGTCCCTGATCTACGTGATCACTGCCCAGTTCAGTCATGTGATGCTTATGCAATGTTCCACCAACCTGCAGCTGGGGGAGAAATCAATCCCACCACAAACCCTCTTTTATTCTCTCAAACAAGAGCTTTTTAGTTACAACAGCCATCTCGGTCACATGACCATGGGAGCATCATGCAAACCACCCCACCCGTGTCGCCCAGCACCCCTCTGCAGATGTTGGAAAACAACGTGGCTGATGGATTTATTAATGGAGCCGCAATTTTGATTTTGTATTAAGGCTTCTACAGCTGTGTTAGACAACCATGATTCACAAGACTTGGTCAAGGAACATAAGGACTTAATCTATGAGACAGCCTGAGGCAATGATCAATACGGGTATTTGAATGACCAAAGTGTATTAGTTCATCTAATATGTATATTATATATTATAATATCAGTGCCTTGGTATTTGAATGCAACATCACAAAAATGTTCATGTACACATCCATATATAAGACAAATAGCCATATACAAATGCGAGGGATTGGCATATATTCAGATCTGTGGCAGCTGGGGAATTGGTAGATTGTTTTCTATTAGCGTAGAATACCATAAGCAGCCTCCAACTGGCGATGAACTTTAGAAATGTTGTCACTTCCATTGTGGGCCTGTAAGGCTGCAGGGGAAACATGGACTCCTGAGGTAATGAGGGGGTTAAAATAGGATGTTAGGTCCCATGGGTTGGTGAATTTAAATGTAAAGAAATGCAAAAGTGCCAGAGGATGTCAGGTTGCAGGTTAGTGCAAATGATTAGATCTTCCATATATAAAGTCAAATAAATGCATGCGTTGGAACCGAAGCATCATCACAGGAGAGGGTATTTTACATTTGATCTATACATTTATTTATTATTTTGTCACAGACACAAAATATACCCTTTTAAAAATACTACTACTTTTTTTATTTTATTCTGGTACTCCATTGGCTGCATAGTCCTTCTTCTATAGGCACTATTGTTTGCCGTGGTCTCAATCAGAGAAAGACTTGGCCTATTGCTAAAACTGAAACGCTTCCACATCTCGACGAGAATTATCTGAAAAAATAAATCTAAATACTTGTATTGGTGTGGTGAATGAAGATCGGAAGTGAATAGAGATCCATATTGCAGCACCAGCCTGCAGTAGCCTTCTGGTTATGCCATATGCCACAACAATTCAAACAGTTCTTACATAGCCCCACCACACACACACACACACACGTCCATCTCCACCTCGATTATGCCAATTCATCTCTGATAAGCATACACATATTTCATATTTATTTATTTATATTTTCAAGAAAACTCTCGAAATGCAGGCTGTTGCGAAATGTTAAGTTATGCATCAAAATAAACTATAGTCCATATGTGATTCATTTCCGCTTTATTAATATATTGAGTGATAGCCAATCAGATCATGGGTGCATGCACGACTGCACACACACACACACACACACACACACACACACACAAACCCCCGGGTCAAAGGCTATCCGTGTTCAACCCACCCAAATTATTTCTGTTTCATGACATGACTTGACCAAACTAAACTAAACGCATAAAATCCGGTCATGCTTTCACTCATTCTGGATGATTCAATTACATTTTAAATAGCAAGTTCTTGCAGTGAGATTTTTTAACATTTATCAGCTAAATATAATGTCTACTTAATATCAAGACATTTTAGTTTGTGGTCATTTTGGTCATATTTTCAGGTAATGAAAATATCATATTACTGCAAGATGTTCCGGGTGATCCGCCGTGCTCATAGTATTTTATGTGTGGAATAAAGCATATACAATCAGTTTGTCTATTCTTAATATCCAGGGGCCCTTTCTCAGCTGTAGACGTGGGTGGGAGGCACCCACTGTCAATCATCAACGCTTCATTGATCAAGGACAATCCTCGTCGTAAAATTGGTCTTTTTCTCAAGAAATCACTCACTCCGTATTAATTATCACTCTGCCTGTGTGTGTATGTGCGTGTGTGTCTGTGTGTGTGTGTGCGCGCGTGAGAGAGACTTCAACGTATCACCAGTCAGGCATGCTTGTGCGTGTGCAGCTAACCTTTGACTAGTTCACATTGCATGCACTCACTCGAGAGGAGCACACGATGAGATGAAATTCCAACACCTTTTGCTCAAATACAAGCTTGTATTCGTGTAAAGCAGACGGCCCTTTGTGTCATCTCACAAAGCAGGGCAGTGCAAAGTGAGACGATTGTCACCTATGGCAAATGGCATTATGGTCACACTGAGTGCAGCAAAGAAATCCATTTAATTCAGCTCTACGTTAATGTGTGCAAGTGAAGATCATTCCAATAATATTTCTTAGGGGTCTTAGGTGAAAATCTGAATTATTAACACCGAGCCAGTTTCATCAGTTCCATCTGCCCCAAAACAGATCAATAAAATCATAAAAATACAGAATACATTGTATTTATGTCAAGCCATCTGAAGAGTTTAATTAAAAAGAAAATCTACAAATAAATCTACACAATGTTACATGGGTCAGGGGTCACTGCACACACACACACACACACACACACACACACACACACACACACAAATGTGTTAATAATTTAACATACATATTTGTTTTGTGGTCGTGAGTATTAATAGCCTCCTTGTATATTTTATTTCCCTGTGATCTGACAGTTAAATAAAACATTTGCCCAATATTTCTTTTGCAGAGTAAACAACGATACGAAATGTGACGTGTTTGTTTAAATGCACAGTTGAAAAATATGGATGTAGAAAAAAAAACAAGATAAAAAGTAAATGAGGACAATTATCTCCTTTATTATTATTACAAAGCAAACATACCATTTTAGGCTATTGTAGCCTTGAGCGATTAGAAAAAGAACAAAAATAGGGAGCCCCCCCAGAAGTAGCCCATTTTAAGAAGAAGAAAAAACGTGATAGGATAACATGCAGTTAAATGGCTACCTTGTAGTCTACTAACAATGCAAACATATTTTGGTTGCAACACATTTATGATCGTCTTCATATCCGCTATCTCTTGCATCTATGAACGCTTTACGCCGTAATCTGAATTTACCGACTATAAACCACAACTATTTCAAACAGCATGCGATGTCCACCCCCACCCCCCCACCGATTAACTCAGAGTCCAATTTTATTTCAAACAAATTACTTTTTATAACCGCACTAACCCCACGACGACAAACCTCACGCAGCCACCCTTTAAAATGGTGAGAGACTCCATGCAGTTTTGCTCCATTAAAGCGGACTTCGGCGGGGCGATCCTTTCTCTCGCTCCTCTCGCCCTCACGTGCAGCCTTTAACCTGAATGGTCTCGAGGCTCGTTTCACTTGTGTTCATAACTTTTCATAATGATTAGGCATCGCCGGTCCACATTTATCCGAAAACTAACCTCGATTATTCTAAATATCCAACATATAATTCCCCCTCTCTCTGCAGTAGCCTATTCCCTTTGATTCACGCTTGACTCATATGGCTCCAGGGCCAATGGGGTCCGCCTTTGGGGCGCCTTGAAACCGCCTCTTCTTATCCCCTTTCATCATCTCACGCGGGACGCCTTGAAACCGCAGGGCCAGTTATTGCCTCTTTTTTTTTCAGACAGCCCAATGCGGACTGGCCAACAGCCAATCAGAGTCTTGTTTACACTCTGTGACTGACAATGATCTGGCGCTGCGCCAGCCAATCAGAAACGTGCATACAAAGGGGTTCATTTATAAACATTTAGCATAATGTAATAAGTGAAGTCCATAGTAATAACATTGAAGACATATTGGAATTACTGTCTTAAACGTAGCAACAAGCCTCCAGTGGCTCTAAAGAAAGAACAACAGTGAATGTTTGATGTTCATAATTGAAAGCAACATGCTTTTTTGTTTGTGTTTGTATTTATGTTTATCTAAAGAAGTTTTTTTCAGTGACAACTGAAAAACACTGTTGCAAAATATAACTTATTCAGCTTTGGGAATTTTTTTGTATACACTAAATAAATTCCTATGTTGTATTGTATCATTATTTTCCATCACTTTGTCTATTTGGGGGCTTTTTATGATGTACTTAAATATCAAAGTCATGTTGGCATTTTTAATAGATGTAAGCATGTTTTAGTTAAATTGGGATCTTCTTGAAAACACAAACATGGAACTGCACCTCTAAAGAGTAGGCCTATTTGATTTGACATTATTTATATCATGTTGTCTATTTATATTTTCATATAGCTCTTTGTATATGGCATATCGGCACGGTATGTAAATATGTTTGATTCAAATACATATTGAGCATTATGCAAGTGAATTGCTATTCTGGCAATTTCATACAAATGTGTATACATTATATTTCAGTAGCTGTATACCTTTTATTAGGCTATCTACTTTGGCCCTGCTCATTTTAAGCTGTGCTCATGCTGCACTGAGCTCTTTTGTACGTGATTTGAACCATCCCGTTCTTTAAATCTGGCGCTCCTCTCTCTGTTTAGCATTGCCAGTCACCACACCATTGGCCTTCTCTGCCGGCCAATCAGAAGCGTCCGTATCTCCAGGCGGGCGGCACGAGCTAATTAACATGCAGGTATCCGACCAATGGGAGGCGTGTTTACCCTGCCCCGAGACGCGAGGTACGCAGTTGCACCGGGAGAGAAACCGCTGCTCAGAGATCCGAGCCACGATCCAGCCAGGCCGGAAGCCCGAGTCCCACTGCTTCCATAGACCGAACCAGCAGGCTACTGCACAGCCTCAGATGGAGATATTGTAGTTTCACTCTAGCCACATGGTTCATTTCTGATTTTTATTTTAAATGGGCGTCGCACTTGGCCTTGCTCCTTCCCACCCTGTGTTTTGTGATCATATAATTTATTGTTATGCAAGGATTTAACATACCAGTAAGTAGTCATTTTATATTTTTTTAAATGAATAAAATATTTTAAGGTCTGTGTCTTCGTGGTGAGATGGCAGAGGCTGCATTCTGGTCCAAAATGCTGTATGTGACATGCTGCTCGTTATTCACAGTGCATCGCTATAATTTACAAAATAACACAAAAGGATATTTAAGGTGTATCCTACGTGGAATTAATTAATTAAATTAATGTATTGGGCTGACAAAAAAAAAAAACTTAAATTGTTACGATTAAATATTATTATTGCTACTGTTGTGGTTTCTTATATATGTCTTATTAATACTGTTAATATGTTGATTATATTTGGGATCTGGGAGAATTTTTCTAATTAGATTAACTATTTAATTATTGATCGACGACTTATCTGCTTGTTGTTTTTGTTTTTAAATTATCCTAGAACCGTATAGGGTATTTTTGCAATTGGTCAATATTTAAGAAGATTAAATATATTGTTTAAAAGTAGGCTATAGCTCTTTTATTGAGATTATTATGGGGTGCCAATTGCGGTTTTTAGTCCGCTTGCAGTGAACTCTAAACGGATATTTCGTGCGGAGGGGCCGGGAGACGTGCCTCCGTCCGGCCGACCGACGTGCGCTCCATGCCCGCCTGCTTTGCCGCGGTTTGCCGCCTGCCTCTCTCTCACAGCGATGCGACCTACACAGAGTAATTTGATTTATTATCTGCGTTTCTACTTTCGATTGGATTCCCTAAATGCAATTGACAGCTGCTTAATGAATTGCATTAGGGGCGTCGATCATTTGAACGGTTTTTAAAGAAAAAATGCTCGCGTATATTGGTGAAGGGGGGGGGGAAATCGGCACATCGGACGCTGCTGGCATGAAAGAAGAACCACCGCGCGTGTTTACTGCACGGAAATGCGCGTGAATGTGCCTTTTTGAACGTTTTCACAAAGTAGCAGTGTCTTCACGGGCTCGGTGGTGTTGACTAATTTCCCTCCGAGGTTGCAAGTGGCCGTACAGAGTGAGCTGAACGCAACAGCATGGCGAGGGGGAAGGTAATGGCTGACTGCAAAGCACTTTCTCAGTGTGGAGACAAAGGCAGTCCTGCTGACGGGCGGCCATTCACCTTGGATCTGCACACAGTCTTCCAACTGGAGACTCTGCTATCATGTGTGCATCAGCAAGGCTACCTGGACGTGTACCGGGCAAATAACCCACATTGCATGCACACACATTAGCCCAGGAAGCCTCAATGGGTGAGGTTTTAGTCCCAGGGACCTTCGTAGATGGGAGGCTTTTATTGTTGTTGATGTGGCACTGAATTGAGGTCTCGGCTGTAACTGCCTACATGGGGAGATAATAGTGCTGAGAGGGAAATGGCATATATGAGATGGCTCTGTTACACATTGTAAAATTTCGATTTTGTTTTTTTAGTAATTTATATAGGCTTTTATTTTGCTGGGTACTCCCTGCAACGCCCTCCAGAACCCTGAATGGACCCCACATTGAGATGATTGCATGTAAAACTACACATATAGTCTCCTGTACTGGGAAAATGCAGTCCTGTAAGATTGATTGATTGATTGATTTTCTAATTTGGACCTATAAAATGAAGCTGCCTTCTGGTTGCCTGCTTTGTTTTTAATTGCTCACAGCCATCACTGAGGCACATGAAATGAGCTCTCACATTTCGATGATTGTTATAAAGACAAACACGTATCTTTTAACAGTGAGATTTAATTTAAATGTATTCAAATGTGTTTTTTCTTTCTCTCTCTCCCAATCTTGACATGTGGTTATTTTTGTGGTATGGCTGAGGATGCAGCCTATAATGTATTTACAACTCCATTTGATTACCTGACCTGAAATAGGTCAAGGCAGATGAAGACAGTGAGAGTGCAGTTATTCACACACACTCACACACACGGGTACATGCAAACGTGTGCACACACACACACACACACACACACACACACACACACAAACACACACACACATACACAGGGAGAGAGAGTCCAGCTGATGCATCTCTGTTATGGAGCGGTATTTAATTATATTCTTATGTTATATATCGTGCCTCTTTCTTTATAAATTGTTTCTAAACTTTCTAAACTGACAGTGCAGTTTCCTTCTTGTGCAAATTAGTCGATGCATGATGTATTTTTGCAATTGCCAGTTTCATGATAAAACTGGTTATTTTGTAGTTTGCAGATGGTGCAAAATATAATCTAATTGGTGGGTTGATGACACTTTTTCTTATTATTTTAGATCACTGTAGTGTAAAATGTGAAAATAGTGTGAGGTGTAATGAGAGCTGCAGGTTATGGAGGCAGAAAACGCCTGTATCAATCCAAGACAATAGGACGAGCAGCGTTGTTCACCTTGAGATGAAGGCTTCCGTCACGTTAACCCACCCAAACAGGACAACACGTTTCCTCCTCCAACATAATAGACATGAGGCATTTGAGTGTTGCAGAAATCACGATTTCATAAAATAAAAAAAATAAAAATATATATATATATATTGCATGGCTTCCCATTTTTTTGGGAGAGAGTGAGAGCTGGCAACTGCTGACGTGGTAGTCAAATGAATTGTTTGAATCAAATATTGTAGGATATGGGCATAGTTGAAAATAATACATAGAGCTGACTGTGTCAATCTGCTAGTTGTGCGGAATATGAAGTGCTCTTCTCCATATGATGCATATTAGGCCTACAGGCTACCCCAGCCAGGCTGATCAATAGAGCTGAATGAGAGCCAGGCTCAGATGACTTTTGGACGCCTCGCTGGTCGTTCCTATCTGCGGTGACTTGTTTTGCGCCATCACTTTTGGGTAGAAATGTCTTATTTCAGCTATATGCAAGAGAAGCCTTGATATATGGCATAAAGGTATTACAGCGAAATGCGTTGGAGCGGTACTAATGATTTGTTTTCTCTTACATTTTTTTACTGCACTGTCAGTCTTTATTTCGCATCGTGTCATTTCTCAACCGGGCTTCCCGTTTTCCTTGATAATGACAATTGCTCTGGATTTCTCCTTTGACAGAAAAGATGATCGGGGGCTACGTTTTTGGCTGGGGAAGCCTGCGATCGACTGAATGCAACACATAAGATCTGAAGGAAAGGATTATTATATGGGTTGCATTTGATTTTCCTGACCTGCCCTATCCGGATTTCGGATTACTCGACATTCTTCGGAATGGAAGGACGGGATTTCTCTGCTCCGGCGCACCTCCTCTCAGAGCGGGGCACCCTGGTGCACCGAGCCGCCTCTCGGATCGCTCCCTCGGGCCACGGCTCTGTACAGCACGGCGGTCACTTCACGCCGGGGAAATACTACCCCTCGCACATACCGATGGCTCCCCACTCAGGTCAGTCAAACATGGGCGGAGGGTTTTGTCTAATAAGAATGTATAGCGACTAAAATATTTGTTTCCATCAATATTTATGTACCTTAACGCTGGCTTTTGTTTCAAACGCTCTTTCCTCAATGCTGCGCTGTAAAGCATGTGTGCATTTATCAATGTGAGTGATAAGGCTGTGGCCTGTATGTGTTGTGTGGCAAAACAGATTTTTTATTTTTTTTTTGCACGAAAGAGAAGAATAGATCGGGGCTTTGTGTTTAAAGTAAACGAGTGATCAGGTGTGGCTGTTGACAGAGTTTCTCTCTTCAAATATCAGCTAATAAATCAGCCGAAATTTGATTAAGGCTATCAGGAATTTTGATTAAGCTGAATCAACATTTATAGCTTAAATATATCAACGGTAAGAAAGACGCCTTAGTTAAACAAATAGCCATTTGATGAGTTAGGTAAATGCCACGGTATTTAAAAATGGCATTTGAGATGTGTTTTAGTTTGCACGTAGGAAGTTGGACAGAGCCCACTGCCACTGGTTTCACTGGCTCTGGGGCTGAATCTGAAATGAGATTTTGTCACTTCACGTTAAATTGATAAGTGTCACACCAGAGAAATCGCTCAACCAAAAAAAAAAAAAAAAAAAAGAAAACCCAGGGCCATACCTAGAGCCATACAGCAAATGACAAAGCTGTCTGTCTGGGTTTACAGTGTATGGTGGTTGTAGGAAGCCATAGTGGAGAAATCCTCCTTCTATATTGGGCTTCAAAGTGTCGAAGTGCAAATGTGTTCACAGTGAGTGCATCAGGTTTAACAAGTGACTTGGATGTCTTGTGTCCAAATGTGCACCTTTACAATCATCAATAGCCTACACACATTTGGGTCCAGATAGAATAGCCATAATGTATAATTCAGCTCAAAGACATGGAGAATAATCTATCATAGCTGATATTTTTAAAGTATGGGTGTGGACGTGTACAACAACCCTCGAAAACACAAAATCGTGATACTTGTAATGGTGCAATTTGCGATATATGATGTTTTTGTGGCAATATATGCGCCAGCTCTTATGGTATTGGAAATACAACTGTCTTAATTTTGAAAAAAACACAAATATTTATTTCACATTGTATCGGAATTGATCACAATATATTGCTGCTTTTTTATTTTCTCCACCAAAGTAAAACAAAAGAGATTTGAATAAGTGGTTTGTGGTGTGTTTATTGCATCAAACGTTCTGAAACCATCTGCCCTGACAAAAATGTTAATGTGGCTTTTAAAAAAAAAAACACAGGTGTATGACGCAGTGGCTGAGGAATCTTGGGTCACTGGAAAGTATGAACATTTAGCCCCTAAAGTTATTTTATGTAACGTATCAGCTCAAATGATATGGGTCCATTGTGCGTGGTTGTTGTAGGCGGTTGAATACAGCATCAGAAAGTCGCCACTGACATTTCTTTTTTGTATTCTGCATTTTGTTTATTTGTTTCTTATTATCTTATTGAACTCTTCTACTGTGCAGAGGCAATATTGTGAGAGGCCAACTAAATATGTTTTTTTCTTCTTCAAATTCCTGGTGTTTTATAAAGATTCTGAATTCAATTGCAAAAATCATGCTAAACATGAGCTTTAATTAGTCATTCAGGAGAATTCATGGGCACTGTTCACCATTCATCTCTCACCATTCGTGCTTGCTTTTGGCAGTACACGCATGCACACACACACACGCACGCACACACACACACACACACACACACACACACACACACACACACACACACACACACACACACACACACACACACACAGACACAGACACAGACACAGACACAGACACACACACACACAGACACAGAGCCTGCATCTGTATGTTTATTTTTTTCTCGTGAATGTTCTGAGAGCATGAAAAGTAATGCTGGTTACAGGGTACAGGTGCTCCCCCATATTGGGGGTTTCTGTGGTATTATTGTGCCGCACCAACACGGAGACCAACCCTCCAAATGTCATCACTGTTTGATGAGCAGCAAAGGTGGTTTATTGTTCTCCCCAGCCTCGTCAGTAACAGATGGGCGTGACTGGAGAGAGGTCTATCTAATATCCTCAAGATCTGGAGAATGACTTAATTTCTTTATATTTCAGGTACTATATTGAATTAACACGGAGAATAAATTGGGTTCACGTTATTTCTTAATCCCCTCTAGGCGCTATTAGAATTATTTTGTTATTGTGCTCCGCTGCTGTACCATCGTTGATTTATTATCTTAATAATATTTGAAAATGTCAAGCATATAATAACGCAAATTGGTGGATGTGATATGAGGCATAATTCACAAGTATTCATGACATATATTTTTTAAGATGGTAATTCATCAAAACAGCACACAATGCAAATTTGACATTTTTTTAATTTTTTAATTCCTTAAGTCTAGATAGTTAAACAGTAATATTGTTAAAATAAAAATCAATAAAAAAAAATGCATTAATTTACTCTCAGTTATAGTGAATTCAATCTGTATTTATTTGTCAGTTCAGCCAAATGAGCGCGGGGCAGTCCCACTAGTACGAGCAGTCAAACGCTCGTAGGCTGCCTGACCAAACTGCCCCTCGACTGTTGTTCGTCTTGACAGGCCGGGTCATTAGTGTCCCTTCAAGTGTCCCGTATGCTAGCAACATTAGCACAGCTGAGCATGTTGTTTGCTGAGTGTGTTGGATCCCTTCAGTTTTCTCTGCACTTTCCCCCTGGGGACTAACGTGCACACTGGTTCACATGAATACTTTACAAAGAGCATGAATATTTCAGGGTTGATGTTAAAATGCATTCAGAGGCAGGTTTTCTGATGTGGCTCCTCGAACGGGCTCCTCTGACTTTGCAGAGGTATTTATTGTGAGGGCTCCTGTCACCCTCGCTGCTGAGAAGAGTGATGGCGGTTGCAACACCTTGCCTTGGCCTGCCTTGTTCCATGCCGGGCTACAGAGTTACACCATATTTTGGGAGGACTTCTCCTTTCTTTCGTCCACACTGGTGAGTTTAGTTGCAATCGGGCAACAGCAGACACACGTTCCTCCCTTCTTCCTCAATGAAGCGTGTTAACTTGGAAGCGGTGGACCTACTGTCGGTGTGCATTTGCCTCTGTCCATCTTCACCTTCTTACGAGCCAGACGTTTGTAATGCATGTCAGGTGGTGGATTCATAGTTTGAGTTTGCACCGTGTCCTGGGAATGTGACATAGGGAGCATCTTCTCTTTGTGTGTTTGCTGATACACTGAGACAAAGACCTACACACTCATCTAATGCAGTCTAATTCAGCCAGTCCATTTACAAGGGCTTTGAAATAGTAATTTTATCTCCTGCTGGCTCCGGCGCAGCGTTGGAGACAGTCTTCACTTGGCTGTGAGGCCTGGATTCAGATGTTGGATAGTGTCAAAGCAGGAGACAGTGGAGCTGTCTTTACTGCTGGCATTTATGGCTGGGGGCTCATCTTTCAGCCATATTGTTCTGATCAGTGTGCTCTGGCTGAGGTGTGGCTGTGTGAAGGCAGCGGGGGTTCAGAGGCTGTCCACGGCTGAGCTCTGTTCTAAACACCCCATGTAATCAAAGGTCATATTTGTGTCATCTCGCTGGCTCGGCCTCCATTTCCTTTACATCTCTCCTGTCTCCCTTTCCATAAGCCGTGTCCTCCCTCTCCTCCCCTCTATTTCTCCGGCTCCTTTATTTCAAGCAGGAAGACACTTGTGTCTGGGAAGCGGTGGTCTTCCTGCCACCTCTGTTTTAGCCACCCTCCCCTGCCCCGGGCCATTGTTGCAGATCCCAGCTTTGTGTGTGTTTTTACGGCTGCTGTTAAAGATAAAAAACAGTCCCTTCCACCCCGTTTTATTGTTTTCTGGTAGGATGTCCCTGTCATTCCCTTGGTTTTTATGTCCTAGCTGGATATCCGAGAAGCTTCCCCCTTCAAAGGTTAGCTATGCCGTCTGCCTTCTCCTATTTTTTTCTCCAAAGGGGAATAAATAACTTTACTGAGACTTTTATTGAACGTCTCATTGCTGGAATATCCCATGGGTCTGTGGTTGTTGAGTAGACGCTTCAAAGACAAACACAGGTGTTTGGTGGAGTTAGCAAAGGGCTGGTTACAACCAGGGTCTTTAAAAGAATAAACCTCAGTCAGTGAGTGGGTTGTTTGTGAGAACGGTGGCTTCTTCTTCTCAACCTTGTCGCTCTGGTCTTGAGAACACTCACAGTTCGTTCTCTTCTTCCTTATAGATGGATAAAGAGATAACTAAAGACAGAAGATAATATGGAAAAAAAAAACAACGGTACTTAGCGATATCCAAAATTTATCCACAACAGCTTAAATGATGAGAGGATTGTACCGTAAACTAGGCCCAGATGTGTGCAGTGGACATTTGGTGAAACAATTCCAGAGGCATATTTACATTAAAGGCTGTTTGTTTCCTGTAGCCACAGTGGAAGTGCAGCGACAGGATGTGGGTGTCAGGCCAAATGCCATTTGACTAAGGCCTCGCGCTCCCTCTCTCGCTCGCTCGCCACGGCTCTGGAAAAACCGGGAGAGAACCTTGGACTGTTGTCAGGCTCGTTTGTGGATTGTTGTGAGATGACACGGTTCAGACGCGATGTCACAGCCGTGCCCCTGAATGGTGGAGGTGTTAGTTGGCATCCTACACCTGGCTGAAATAGCACCTTGCCCGGTGCTGCCGCCATCTGTCCCCTTCCCCCGGTGCTCCCACTGGAAGCCCAAATGACTTGCTAGGGCAGTCGATTGAATTTGAAAGGGAAAGTCCCTTCCATATTTCATAATAATAATAATAATAATAATATTAACTTTTGGTTACAAGAGTAGAACGCTGTCGCCATGTTTCGAATGGATTCTGGCATCGGCGTCATTTAAACTCTGCCTTTTGTTGTTGCTGTTCGTCACACCAGGTGTCCAGTAACCAGTCGTCAACAATAAGTAACAGCATCTGGAATTCATTTCACTCAGGTTACTGAAGTGACCAATTTGATGATCTTTTTAATAATAATAAAAAAAAAAAGTCCACAGAAAATAAAGGCTTAGCTTGAGTGTTCTGGCGTTTGCGAGAGGAATTTGGCTAGTGAGCGGCCATGCTGCTCCTGAGACGGGCTCTTCAAACAGACCGCCACCCACACTACACCGCGTGGCATGGTGCCACGGAGCCCTCGCCTCGAGCACGGGGCGTGTACACAGGGCGAACACAAAGGGGACCCACGGGTGAGAGTGACGGGCAGGGTAATACCTTCCTGTATTAGATTTCAGCGCGTTGGATTTCAAAACCTTCCCATCTATTTTTACACTCAACACGAGGAAGTGAGAAGTTGCATTAAGAATCCAACGAGGCTTTGGAAGTCTTTTGTTCACTTCCCATGACGCGCACGCGCACACGCACACGCACGCACACACACACACACACACACACACACACACACAAAATAAAAAAATAGCTGGACTGAAAATGTATTGTTGCATGATTGAATAGACTGATACATTTGCCCCAAAGTTAACCGCTGCTGTTTTGTTTGTGATTTGTATCTCAGTTTGGCTCTTTTTCTCGTGCTTTCTGCCTCCTCCCCCCCCCCCCCCCCCCTCCCCCCACCTCTCTGCCAGTATCGGGCTGCCTCTCATCAGGCAGCCCCAGGCCCACCTCAGCGCATGGCCGTATTGC
This sequence comes from Cottus gobio, assembly GCA_023566465.1. NCBI lineage: Eukaryota > Metazoa > Chordata > Actinopteri > Perciformes > Cottidae > Cottus > Cottus gobio. The sequence continues at coordinate 11,020,846 of CM042232.1, read as the reverse complement.
ATGTGACAGCTGTTAGACATTATTAACGGCTCAAGCAGAAAATCCAGATTACTTGTTTTTTAATTTAAATGTTATTATTGTAATCGTCCAGTGAAAAGAACAAAAAAAAGGGCCGTTGCCCTATTGTTGTTAGCAGATTTGTGGTCAGTGACAATAGTGTAGGAGCGTGTGTGGTTATGTTTGGGTGGGTGGGTGTTTTTCTTCTTCTTTCCGTGTGTGCGCTTGGCTGTGTTCTCCAGACACCCCCCACTCGAGCCGAGGCACCCTGCGGTTGGCTGTGAGGCCCAGACAGGTGCATTGTTAACCCTCTAACGTCTGAGTCTGTCCCTTCTGGATCTTCCCCTCTAAGAGAAGTTTAAAAAAAAAAAGAAAATCATAATTTTCATCCGTCAGATGGCAGTTTAGCTACTGGGGGGCAAGTCCAGTTTTAAAATGTCACAATTCCTTGCAGCACTAGCATGTTGGTAATGTACGGGAATCGTTTTAAAAGGAAAATAGTTTAACCACTCGGCAGTTGATCCCCTGCAGCACTTTCTTTTGGTTTACCTGCATGTCATACTTTCTGTATAACTGGCGTCCCCATTTCAAATAGCTGACTATGTTGCATACATTTTGACGGTATCGGGTGGAGGTGCAGAACTGAGAGCAGATAAACTCAAATATGGCCCATGCATGATTTTGGCGACTGTCGGCGGGAACAGCGGGCAGTGGTGACACAGTAGCAAACAATGAAGTGTGCTCCTAAATATATGCAGAGATTTGCCATTAAATATACATGCAGCATGCCTCTCAAGGATGTGTCAGCCCTTTTGTGAAAAAAAACAACAAAGATTAGCATCAGGAATTCCATTTTAATAAGTCTCTTGGGACCGTCCAACCAGCTGCCTGGTCCTCAATCCAACGAGAACTTGTTGCTCTTTCTCTTTTTTTTGTCTCTTGCGTGGATTTCCTGTGGTCTTTCTGACATTGATTAGTATAAAAAAAAACGCGCTCTCCCTCCCCCTTCCGTTTTATTTGTCAAATGTGTTTTACACCACAAATTCTTTCATGTATCTCTCTTTGATCATCCATGTTTATCCCATGTCTGCCCCCCACCTACACCTACATACACACACACACACACACACACACACACCCCCTTCTCTTGTATATTATTTGTCCATCTTTTCTAGAGGGGGTCCCTCTCTGCCCTCCACCTCTCCCCCCAGTGTTTTTCTGTCCCCTCTGCCTGGTGTGACCACTAGGCTACACTGCCTCCTCTCTGACACACTGTGTCCTGAGGATATGGGGCAAATGACTGGCTCCTCAGCAACAGATGTGTGTTTGTCTGCTGGTGCTGTATGCATTAGCCTTCTCTGCTTGCCACGACCGCCCGGCCACTGACCTACCCTCTGGTGAATGTGGGGGAGGGGACTGAGGGAGTTTGTGTCTGCACGAGAAAGAGACAGACAGGCCGAGGGAAAGGGAGGAGAGCAACAGCAAGAGTAGATGCACACTGTCACATGCTGTCATACACTTACTGGTGCATTGCAAGCAGACACACACAAAGACACAGACGCACGCACACACACACACTGGCACGTCATACACACTCACACCTTGCTTCCCAGGAGGCCGTGGGGCCAGTGGGACAGAGCGAGCTTGAGAGTCTGGTTCGTCTGTTTACATCTAATTATAGAAACAGGACTATTTCTGCAACCACTGCTCCAGCTTTTTTTATATTCTTACGAGAGAGGGCGAGAGCGAAGTGAGAGAGAGCGAGAGAGAAAAGTGAGAGAGTGAGGGAAAAAAACAAAGCTTTGACAGCCTTTTCTCACAATGGTGAACGGTTATCTCATCCCCTCAGCGCTGCCACAGTCTGCAGGCTCTCAGTACAGTACAACAGCAGGCGGAGGGGGAGGGGGAGAGTGTCTTGTATCGTATTCTCTCATCCTCATGTAACATGAATGTGCAAATTTACGAGAAGCGAGCAAAAGGCAAACGAGGCGATATATTTTCCCCCATTAGCCTCGCTGATACATTCGGTTCACAATAGGAACAGCCAAAAGAGAATCACTTCTTCACCCCTGCCCCGTGGGCTCCCACTTCGACCCGGCGGAAAGTGCTGTCCATCACGATAGTCAAAACAAAAGGAAGAAGGAGTGTATGTTAGGGATTAGCGTTGTGTAAAATGTATCTAGTTTTAAAGAGAGTAGTTAATCCTCAAGTTTGGAGGCGGATATCCAGCTGAGCGGCTGTTGTCAGCCGGGGGGGGGGGGGGGGGGTGGAGGGGGGGGGGGGGGGCGGCTGGAGGGGGGAAGCTGTCAGCCTTGTCGGCCCTCCCGTGGTTGCCAGGTGAGAGCCAGATCACGAGGGCGGGGTTGGACCTTTGGGTCTGGGCCAGACAGGTTGCAGCCTCTTGCAGGTGCTTTCATAAAGAGCCCCCGAGGCCTAATGCTCAGCCCGCTGGATGCAACCTGAGCCAGGTGCTGCCCAACCCCCACCCAAATGCATAAACCACCACATAATGGAAATGTGTGCTTGCATACACCCCCACTGCCACCACCCAGTCCACCCCCAGTCCACCCCTTTTATTCTGAGACATGGCAGGTAAATTAATTGTCCGCGAGTATGTAACGTATATGCAGGGATAAAGGTGCGCTGTCTGGCCGAGGCGTAGCGTAACGGCCATAATGATGGCTCTATTGTGTTGATGTTGAGGGGGGTAGTTAGCGGCACAGCCAACAGGGCCCTTTCTGGAGGGCTGGATAGTCTCTGATTAATAGCAGGGAATGCTTTGAAGTGACACCCAAGTGCACCGGCTCACAGGCTAATAGCAATACCATCAGTATAGGGTATGCTCCCTCTTCCTCAGTCTTCATTAGCTAACGTTTCCCCGGCGCTATCTAACCACCCTCCCCTCACACGCCCGCCTCATCTACAGAGAGAGAGCCGTTAGGATGCTCTCAGCTTTTTACATTTGTGCAATTGTTTCATGGTTTCACTGTCATTTCTCTCTGTCATGTTTGGTAAAATAGGAGGTTTTTTTTTTTCTTTCATTGAAGGTGGCGGGGAGGGAAGGCAGAGAGAAGGTCTTTAGTCACAGAGCTCTGCTGCATAGGTGCACTGTGGCACCGCCTAAAGACTCGTGGGATTGATGTGGCATGGTGGGGGACTATTCCCAGGATCCATTTTGATCTCCCATACTGACGGATGAGCTACAGCTGTGTGTGTGTGTGTGTGTGTGTGTGTGTGTGTGTGTGTGTGTGTGTGTGTGTGTGTGTGTGTGTGTGTGTGTGTGTGTGTGTGTGTGTGTGTGTGTGTGTGTGTGTGTGTGTGTGTGTGTCTGTGTCTGTGTCTGTGTCTGTGTCTGTGTCTGTGTCTGTGTCTGTGTCTGTGTGTGTGTGTGTAGGAAGCAGAAGTGAGATGCAGGGTTGGGTCTGTCAGCTGTTGGAGTAAAGTAAACTATTAGCCATGGGAGAAGGCAGTGTTTCCAGTGAAGAATTAGAACCACTTCTAATTGCAGTGAGGTTGGGCTATGATTACATGCTGGCTAATGCACTGACAGACCTCTCACTGGCTCTCAGAACGGTGCTGAAATGGCTGAATGCCTTTTGGTTATACAGTGTAATGGGAGGGTGTGTGTGTGTGTGTTTGCTATGTGTGGGTGGCTGTCTGTGTGTGTATATGTGATTAAACTTGCCTTTTAAGAGTGGTTTCCTGTGCTTTTTGTATGTTTTTGTGAGTTATTCATTTTGCTTACACACGCGTGTGTGTTTGTGTGTGTGTGTGTTTGCCGTGAGATAACTGAGCTCTGCTTGTTTTTTGAGTGCCTGTCGTTATTTGTAGCGGAGGCAACTTTTCTTTCCAAATCAAAACTCAGCTGGCGCAACTGTTTCTGAACGGCACAGAAGAAGTGTGTTTTTTGTGCGCTTCAGCTTTTGTCTACGCATGTGTTGTATTTGTGTGTGTGAGTGTGTGTGTGTATGCCCAAGGGAAAGAGCAATCAAAGGAGCTGTGTGGTGGAGAGATTGTATAAAAGGAGTGAGCGAGAGGAAACGGAGTGGCAGGCAGCTGAGAGGGCAGCATGTGGGGGTGGATGGGGGGCTGATGCAGGTGCCTAATTCTATCTCAGCCCTGGGCTTTTTATATTCCATCCATCTCTGTCTTCTCTACTTCTGCAACGGGCCGTTGGTGGACGCAGTAAATCCACCTGCTTACAATTACAATGTAGATGAGCCGAGATATCTGTGACAGTAATCAGAATAATAACACACACAGATGGATTTATACACAGAATTATTCTGCATATCTGTTGCATAAGTAATCGGGTAGGAATTTTAAGGAGCTGTGTTAATTTTTCACCTCATAATTTTAATTGCTCATGTTTTGCCCGTGGAACAGCTTGCTCTCAGGTGTGCAGACGCCCACGTTTGCATCACATCGCATTCCCGGCATCTGTGATGACAGTTATGGGAGTGTGTCTGCTGTTTCTTCATCAGACCCCGAGGCCTGTGTTAGCTCTCTTTTAACTAGACACAAGGAATACAGACAACATTGCAGTTGCTATGGGGTCATGTGGCCAGAGAGAGCAGAAATTGCGTTGTGCATCTCTGCTGATCACTTCCTGGTTTAGTCATGGGTCACAGAAAGGCTGAACGACTGCTCGGGGGATTTCACGAGAAACCTACACGAGGCATTTTCGTGCAGGGGGCCTTTGGAGGTCAGCAGCAGACCGTGGTTGCTTAGGATCGTAAATGGACGTCGCTGTGCACATGTGGATTTGTGCGGTTGTTAGGAAACACAACTGGGACGTGTGTTCCGTTTATTTTTGGTGATGTGGAAGGTCTGTACCTTCCCGGCTAATGTGTGACAGACCAGTGAAGTATGAGGAGAGAAGTGGTCATCCTTGGTAACGTGGCATGACCGGACCAGAGGCGTCTGTACACATGGAAACTGGATGGATCAATACCACTGGAATGGCGGAGGTGGAGTAAACTATGCAGCCAAGTGGGAGGGAGAGAATGGTCGGACATACTGGAACATGTGATGCTGCAGATGTCTGTTATTTTAGAGAAAGCTATGAGGTCTGGAATTAATTAACACATTTTATTTGTAATTATTTATTTTTTTGGTGGGCTGTTGGTGTGTGTGTGTGTGTGTCTAGCCCCATCTGACAGATCTCCTTTCAGAAAGTGGAGCTGCTTTGATGATCAATACTGACACACTGTCTGCACACACACACACACACACACACACACGCACACACACACACACACACACACACACACACACACACACACACACACACACACACACACACACACACACACACACACACACACACACACACACACACACACACACACACACTTTTAAGCTCACTGTCTCATCTGTCAGTTGACAGAGTTTTCTCCCTCTCCGTGGCTTCTCTTTCCAGCCAAGCAGATGGTGAACATTCAGAATGAAAGCAGATCCTAAGTCCTTTTTGGATCTTCATCAATTCGTCAGTCTCTGGGACCGTCCTGCACGGGGTTTTACGTTTCTCAGCGCGGACCGAGCCTCCTCCGATCCACAACAAGGGCGCAGACGCTGCTTTCCTTCCCCCCGCAGCCCACATATGTCCCGTTTAACGGCAGCGCTTTTTAATCGATTACAACGCTCCACATCCACTCAAACAAACACCGGAGCTCAACAAGGGATGCTGACAGTTGGGCCCCTTTGCTCACTCCTTTTGCTCCCTAGCAACTCAGCAGATCCCTCCAAACCCAGCGGGGCGCCTCTGCTTCCTGCTCGATCACATCCTCTCCCGCATGTAGCGCCCTGATGAGTGCGTAAAGCAAAACGCTCTGAAGAGCTCATTTCCCTCGTCTTCCGTCGTCCGTCTGTCCTGCTTACCTGGAGCAGCAGCTGTACCACCCGGCCCTCCGCCCTGCCTGTTTTTATGTGACAGAATGAGTAGGATTTGTTTCAGCCCGCATGCTTGGGCCTTTTAACAGGGCTGGTTTGAAGGCGCGCCGCTTTGAAGCCCGCACCACTCCTAACTGTAAGTGATTTTACGAGACGTGTTTCTGTGCCAGTCAGGCAGGCCGCTGCGCCACAACCAGATTGGGGGGCGAGCGGTGGGGATGCCATTCCAGCACACGCCATCTGGGAGACAGTGTGCATTCTTGTGTGTGTGTGTGTGTGTGTGTGTGTGTGTGTGTGCGTGCACGACGAGGGAGACGGGTGGTTAGGGCTGGCTGTGAAAGGGAAAAAATACAAGTTTGACTATTTGAGGGAGGCCTCATACTGCCCCTGCCCGCGTCAACTGATTTATGAGCTTGTGAAGGAAATCTCCCATTTGTCACTTTTCATCTCAATTCTCCACGTCATCCTTTTTTCCCCCTCTCTCTCTCTTTCTCTTTCCCTCTCTCGGCGGAATTCAGCTTTACCCCAATCGGCCACTGCTTCCAGAGAACGCAGAGGAAGGAGGAGAGAAAAGGACGGGAGGGAGCTGCTCTCTTTCCATATCTTGTTAAAACCATGTTGAACAGAACGGTTCTCTTAGTGGATATGTTTTAGTCAATATTCGCAGGTGTTGACATGCCAGCGTAATGTATTTTGTTTGTGCTAAGGATGCTGGTCATTAGGCAGTGTGTGCTTTCTGTCTGTAAATAATTCAAAGCCCTGGTTGTGATGCTGCTCCCACTGTAGTGCGGTTTGAGCATTATTGTAGGAAACAGGAAAATAACTAGACACCATCTTGCGGTGTGGGGGGTTGGGGTGGGGGGAGAGGGGGTGGGGGGGGACTCTGAGCCTTACTCAGCCTTCAGTTAGGTCGCAAAGTTTCGTGACAGCCTCCTGCACGGCTATGACGTTACAGCGGTGACACACTCTGTCCACAGACGTAAACACCTGGCAAAGCGCTCCTGTGATAGTCCTGCTGAGTCTCCAGGACCACGGTGACTCACACACAGACTCACAAGGTAAAAAAACAATACCAGGCTGGTACAAACATTGTGTCTGAATGTTTGTGTGTGTGGAGAACATTTCTGTTCCACAGGGACACGCAGGTTTGCTGCTGTTACCTGCTGGCCTGTACATTACCGCACTGAGGTCCCAGTCAGGTCAACTGCAGTCTGGAGCCTACTGTGTGTGCGTGAATGTGCACTCATCGTGTGTTAATGCCCAGTGTGCACCTTACAGTGCTAGCTGTAAATCTGCCTCACCCTTTCCTGGCCCACTGAGGACTCAGTTGGGGGGAGTTCACCCGTTTTCAAAGCAGGGGAGGAGAGGGAGGGAGGGAGAGGCTAAAGGGTTAGAGGGGAAGAGAGATAAATGAGGGAGGGGGTCTAATGAGAGCCATGGCTCACATGATTATGGTACGGGCTGATAGAAATCAGGATCTTTCTCAAAGAAGTCAATTAACCCCCTCCCCCTTCTATAATTATGCATGGCTTGCTCCACTGGCTCTTTGCTGATAGGGCTGCTCAGCTCAGCTCAATATGCAGACTCATGCTGCCCGCGTCTGCGAGGGCTTGTGTGTATTGTGAGAAACTTTCGTCAACCATTTTTTTCCCAGAATCTGCTGGCAGTCTGCTTTAAACTCAGTTTTGTTTTTTTTAACCCTTAGTTATTCCTAACCCTAATTCATCTTTCTTCTCACCTGACAAGGTGAGAGAGCCAGTACTGGGCCAAGCCAGGAGGGGGCTCCACCCCAGGAGGCCTATGGACCTTAGTGCATTAGAGGCTAGATGATGGCTGAACTCTGTGGTCAGAGTAAATAAGCAGTGTTGTATTATGTCAACGGGACCAGGCGGCTCCTTCACAGCACCCAGTGTTGACATAACTGCTCTCTTATCTGAGGAGCGCAAAGCCAAGCCCCACAATAGAACACTGTGCCAGAACAAATACAGTAAGAAGATAGAAACCACACTCTCTTACACACACACACACACACACACACACACACACACACACACACACACTGGCTGTGAGGGAATGTGTCGCATGGCACTACAAGTGAAGGCCGACGCCGACATCGGAATGGCTCAAAACAGTGGATATCTGATAACGCAGGCCCGTACAGCAGAAGTGTAATCAAGTTGCGGTCCCAGCACGGGTCTGTTCATGCTACCAGACGTCCCGGTGTTCATGTGAGCTCATGAAAATAATGGGGTGTTTAGGATCTCAGTAATCTGGGTGAAGGACCTGGACTCTGCTCGTGCTGCTCAACCTGGCAAAGAATGAAGGCCAGGCCTGAGTCACGGGGCCAGCTCATCGAGCACTTTGTGGAAGTCGCGGCTATCACTTGTGTGTATGCGTGTCAAGCTGAGCAGAGACAAAGAGAAGGGAGAGAGGGTAGAGAGAAAAAAGATTGTGCCGGTTTGCTTTTCAAACCGTTGTTTAAGTACCTGTGTCACATTTGCTATTTTTCTGTGTCAAAACATTTCAGCAGGCCCTCTTCCCCTCATTGCCTCACATCACCCTAATAACTCTTCTTTATTCTCCTTCCCTGTCTTCCCCCGCCTCCCCCTTCCTCTCCATTATGGCCTTTGCAAGGTCTAGTCTGAGCTTGGCTCACACTGGCGTCGTGATAACCTGCTGAAAGCTGCTGCTCTCCCGTGGATACGAGGACACCCAGCTGAGGTTTCTCTGCGCTGCCTCTCCTTCGTGCTTCTTCCCTTTAACTGTGCAACCATGACTCGCCGTCTTCATTCCGCAGTTTCCTCAAATCATTTCCCTGGTCAGGCTCGCCCCATAGCTCGCGGCTTTCTGGCCCAATGCGTATGTGCTGACATGTTTTATGGCCAGTAGAGCAAAGTGTATATTAAAGAAAAATAAGAAAAGCCAACATGTGCACTCATAGGCACACTGATCAAAGTCGGTTTAATGGTTACTCTGGGATGGAAGGTTTTTATTTGAGGCCAAAACACTGCCAGTAGTTCCATTGAGCAGTCAGGGAATATATGATTTTCATTTCAATCCTTCTTATAAGGCCATTTTTGTATGTCTTTTTGAGTGGGTGTGTGTGTGCCTGTGTATGTTTGAGGATGTGCTATGTCAAACGAAACGAGCAGCTGCAGCACATCTGTTAACTTCGATCAGATGCCGCGAGCCTTCTGTAGCCCCACAAGGCCTCCCTCCTCCTCTGTGCCGTTTTCTGAATACGACCTGCAGACACATACAGAGTGAGGGGAAGATGACACGTGACCGCCCGGCCCGCCCACCTGTCCTGCAGACTAGATGTGATCACCACAAAGGAGATAGATGACAGCAATGGTAGCTCTGCAGCCAACCAACCAGACAGGCGAGCCATGGGCAGTTGATCAAGATGATATCCCTCCCTTCCGTTTCCCTGGCTTGACCTTGGATTGTGCCTTTCCTGCTCCGAGCTGTTAAAGACTAAATCTAGCTGACCAGCTGGAGAAGGGAGAGGAGAGGCGTTTCATGGCTGCCCTGCTCTATGTTACACTTCATCTGCTCATGTTCGGGTGAGGATGACCTTCTCTGCACAGATTGCAGGAAATGCTCCTAATTTTACTCATCTCTACTCAAGTGTGTTGCTGCAGATGTTGAGCGGGCCTAGCCTTCCATAGATGACCAGTATCAGCTGTCAGAATACATATCTCGTCTTTAAAACCCAGTCTGTCAGATGTATTTCATAAGATAATGTACTGTGTGATATGGATGACCTTGCCCACACTTGACAGTGTAGGCTGCTACAGTGAAAGAAGGTGGTTATCTGTTCAGGCCAACTGGAGTATTGTCCTTGTGGCTGAGAAGCTTTGCAACCACAGAAATCAAAGAGATGCACGCACATTATACAGTGTGTACTTAACAAGGTACTACTGTATATTGTTTGGCCTTGGCTACCCAGGTGCCGTCCCTCCTCTTGTCTGTAGGTTATCAGAACAAAAATGCTTGCATTTGTCTTGGCTAACGCTACAAGAATGAAACATTCATCCTTTGTTCTCCTTGTGAACCAGCAGCAAATTATATTCAGGGCTGCAGAAAGACCTTGGCGGCTGGTCTCTGCTCCGTTATCTGCACTGTTCTGTCTCCGCGCCCCTGACAGGCTACATCAGACGGAGAGAAGCCAGAGCAGGGAGCTGCCTTCTGTTTCTCTCACACACATCACTCCAGGACTTTATCATATTACAGGCCAATCTAAGAGAACTCGGAGGACAGCGGCAAAGCAGTCTCTGTAACAAGGGCCCTCGAGTCCAGCACTGCTCTCCATGACCTAAAGGAGGCGCCGGGCCACAGAGGGAAGAAGGAGGAAGAAAGGACGGGAAGACAAGAAGAGAACAGGACATTCCGACGAGCCCTGGTTGGCAGTTGAATGCTGGGATGCTGATTTATGGGCGGTTCTGACGGAGGGAGGGGTGAACCTCTGACTCCCCATAAAACAAGACGTTCATTGCCCTCCCAGGTCTCAGGAAAACTGATGGACAAACAAGAGCAGAGAAACCGAGCGCAAGTGGGACGAGGGAGGGAGTGGGAGGGAAAGCGCTTTTTTAAAACCCAGAAAATGAAGAGAAAGTGTTTCCATTTTGAACCACGCGGATGACGGCAACTGAGGGAAGAGAGCGCTGTGATGAGAGAGGACAGAAATATGGAGCTGAGCAACATGGGGGAAGGAGAGGGAGTGATGGAGGGATGATGGAGAGGGTGTTAGGCCGGAAAGGGAAAACCGAAAAGGGGAATGAGTGATGGGGCTCAAAGGAGCAAAGGGAGAAGAGGGGATGAAAGTGAAAAAGGGAAGACGGCAGGCAAAACCTGCCCCAATGAGTCGAGCTGCCTGCAGATTTATGTGGTGTTGTGGGTATCCTTATACATCAACCAGAGGAGTTGGGGAGACTCGAGCAATGTGACGCCTATGGGGTTTTGTGTTTATCTGTATGTACTGCACCGCACTTTTATTCTCCATCCTCACGCTGTTCATGTCTCCTCCAAAGCAAACTGACTCCTGAGTTCAACAGAACATACTCGCCTGTGGTGAGGTAACATCCACCCACATCCACACTCCACTTTTTCCGACGCTATCTAGCACTGCTGGTAGAGAAAATAGAGGTTTAGACCACCCAGGACTGGGTAGTCAAAGAGCTGCTTTGATGTGGCACAAGCATATGTGCAGTGCATGGGCACAATCTCTGCTAAAATGCACTCGCAAAACACTGTTTTACTGCCTCCTGTGCCGCATCATTACTCCTCGTCACTGGAGCGGTGGGATGCTAGAAATGAAAAAGAAAAAGAGCGAGAGAGAGAGAGAGAGAGAGAGAGAGAAGCAGCCACCTCCTGTGCCAGGCAGTGCCAGGCTGAAACACTGGAGCCGTATGGTCACCCTGAGGGAGGGGAAACCTGCCCAGTCTAACCACATCTCAATTAACCAATCAAGTTCAAAAGTTAACAGGGGACTAATTAGAGGGAATAGTGCTGAGCACTTGTTTTAATCTGTCTTTTTCCCACTAGCAGGCATGTCTGTGTCCGTGACCTGGCTGGCTGAGCTTTGGCTGCGTCGGCTGAAACATGGCACGCAAGCCGCCGTTAGTCACCCATCCATCCCCTTGGCCAGAGCATAAAACCAATGGATTTAGACAGATCAGTCATCAGCTGTAAAACAAACCAGATCCTGAGCATTCCACGTGATGTTTCCAGTGGAACAGGAGAACCATGAACACGCCATTTTTGCATGTGACGATTGAGAGACCTGTGAGCGATTATTAAAAAGCTGAGGACGGTGTCTGGTCCGACCTAACATGGCCGGTTCCTGTTTTCGCCCCCTCTTGTTTGGTCCCGCAGATGGGTATTAATGGATGCCAAATGGGAGGTTTAGTGTCTCGCTATTGGCCTGTTGGAGTCTCCTTTTAACGCCATCATGTTAAATGACTTGTGTTTAGGACTCGAGGCTACAGCGCGCTCCTCTCGTTGACAATATGCCTCGGGCACAGAGTGTTTGTAACTTACCACTGAAAGTACACATTTTATCCCCGTGTTCAAGAGGAGGAGGGGGTTTGGTTGCTACCACCAATAAAAGATATGTGGGCTGTGTGACACAATTGTAGTGGAGCTGCTTTGAGCCCTGGAGCCAAATGTGCAGTGTGCTTGGAATATGAGAGAGAGAGAGAGAGATTTTTGCTTTGTATGAAGGCTGTAACTATTTAAGTTCCTGCATGGTTGATTAGCTATGTGTGTGTGTTTTTACATATGTGTGTGTAAGAGGAAGAGGGTGAGAAAGGTTTGGATGTCAGGATGCAGTTTGAGGGGTGAAGGACTCCCCTGTTGTATGTGAGGCCCTGGAGGATTCCTCCCCCCTTCCTCTCTTCCTCCTCGTCCCCCCGCCCCCCTTTACACTCATCTCTTCCTCTGTGAGATCCACAATGCTGGGAAGAAATGTGTCATTAACAGGGGAGACCAAAATAATGTTTATGGGCTCAAGCAGCACTGAAATCATTTTCCATATCAGTGCAACTGCATGGGCCCTGTGGGGGAGTAAATCTGATTTTCTCCTCCCTGTGCCAATGGGAAACATCATGGGAAAGAAAACAGATTGGATTGTTAGAGAGATGGCCTGACACAGCTGTGGGCGGCTCTTTTTATGTGTGCGTGTGTGTGTTTGTGTGTAACATGTGTGTGTATCACATTGACAGAGACAAGAAGTGAAAGAGAGAAAGCAAAAATACAAATGTGGATATTTAGCATGCTTGTGTGGAAGAGAGCGTGAGATGGATGAGCCCCGCTATGGTAATCACAATTTCATGCCTCAAGAATAAAGAGCCGGAACGCAGCAAACGGCCCTGAAACACCCTCATGTAACAATGGGTCAGTTAACAAGCACACTCACCAAAGTTTGGACAGATAACAAATGGTTCTCCTTCAGGAGTGTGTAGCGGCCCAGTATGCAAAGAACACGATGCTTCTGGCCCTGCGAGTGCGCAGCATAATGTCAGGCCATTATTGACCATTCCATAACAAACACTTGCATTTCATTTCAAGACACACACAAACGCAATTGCTTTATTAGGCAGCGTGGAGGTGGGTTTAATAAAGTAAAATGCAGATTGAAATGACGCCTTGGTCCTTGGAGAGAAAACACTCTGAGCCTGGTGTAATATGCACTTCTTGTTACGCCGTCAACATTTCACTTCTCAGAGGAGAAATTGAAAGCAGAGTTTGGCGGTTTTGTGTTGTGACACAGCGTTTCTCGTGAACGCTATTAAATCTGTGATATGGGAGTAGGGAAGGTGAGTGTGCATGTGTGGGTGGATGTAAAAGGAAGGTAATGGGCCTTGAACTCATTTGGCCTGGTCCTGCTGCTGTTTCGAATCCGTCCTCCCACCTCCTGTGTCCCGGCCTGGAATGTCTGCTTGTTCCGCGCAGAGGAGGCCAGTGACTCAGCACACTTCTGCACTTTCACACGGATCGCAGCGAACCCACCCAAACACAGGTCCGAGAGACGAGCCCAGACCTAACAGACCCTATCTTTACCTCCCGCTACTCTTTGTCCGGCTTCTTTCCAGTCCGTCAGAGACATCCCCGCATGTCCTGCCCCGTGCTTTACCCTCAACCTCTTCACCCGTACCTCAGCTCCTTCGAACACTGTAGCCTTCACCCCTCCGCCAGCTCTTACTTCAGAGCTCTTAATCAACACACTTCCTGCTCTGCAAATAGCTGCACCGGTGCCATGTGTCCAGCTCTTTATTTACTGAGCCCGTAAAACACTTCTTCAGCAGGAACTCTTCCAGACATTGCTATCTCTTCCTGTCAGCTACCCCCTGCCCTCCTCCACACGACTGTTGGCACAGGACTGATGGGATTAGTGGTGAAAGAAACACTGTTTTTTTTGTTGCATTGATTAACCTCTCTGAAAAGGAGCCTTTATAAATGATTAATTGCAGTAAAACTCAGGTGGAAAACCCCTTGAGAGGGTCGGCCAGGTAGCGGCACACATTGTTTCGCCTGTACAAATAGCAAAGGAGGCCGAGAAGGAGAATCGATGGAGGGAAACATATTGGTGGGATGTGTGCATGTTCTTTGACATCACTCCACCCCTCTTAGAACAAAATATGCCTCAGAGACATTTCCCCCTATCTGTTCTCTCCGTAGCATCGCAGCCTGTGTAGATCCATTGTTGTTTTCAGGATCCCTGCCAAGCCAGGACGAGCCAGTTGGACTAATTTGTTTAGGATTAGAATCTCTTATCCCTATCTTGTCAACTTGTATAGTATAAACAGCTGGGTGAAGTGCGCGGGATGCTTTGGCTGACCTCCGAGACAATTTTATTTGCATAGTAAAAAAAAAAAAATCATTCCATCTTTACCCCACCATCGCTTCAATCGCAAGCAAGTGGCTGACCACGAAGCCACTCTACAAACACAGGCTGTCAACTTTCAGCGAGACGACCACCATACGCACACACAATTGCACACAAGGAGGCACGCATATGCTCACCGACACACACTCCCACACACTCTCTGGAGCTCTTTCGCTCTCAAAGTTTCTCACAGTTGTCCTCACACCCTTATCTACACTTCTAGTCTCAACTCTCGCCCCTTACCCCTCCTCTGGATGTTGCCCCGTCGTACGCTCTCGCTCTCTTCCTCCATCCATTCTTCCAACTGCTTCTTCCGCTCCCTCACCTCTTCTTCCCACCCCCGCGCTGACCACATCCACTAAACTCACTCCAGAGGCACGCAGTGTGGAGTGTCGGAGGCGTGTGCGCTGCTGGCACTTTCCCCCCACCTCTGCACATGGCCCGGCTCCAGGACCGGACCGCCTGCGCGCTCCGTCTCTCCCACTTCAGAATGCCTAAAGTCAGGGAGGGAGTTTGCAGGGTGGGGGCAAACAACAACGACGACAACAAAAACAACTCCGGCTCCAGTTGTTTCTGAAGAGAGGAGGAATTTGGCTACAAGTTGTGCTAATGTTTTCAAGATGACTGTGACTGTTTGAAGGAAATCCCCTCTCTTTAGTAGCCATTTGAAAATTCCTTCCGTGTTTTATTGTGAGGAAGTAGTCGCTGGGTTAGTCAGCGGGCCTCCAGGGTAGCGGGTGCAGTCTGTCTGGGGCTGCCGGTGTGTACGGTTGCTCGATCCAATCCAGTTTCCCAGTGTTGCTAGAGAGGCTTAGTTATGTGTTTATGAGTGAATATGTGTGTGGAAAGTCTGGCTGGCTTCTACTCGGGCGTCTGAATTCCTGGGCAGAACATGGAAATACATCGTTAGGAAAGTCTGATGAGAAAGACGCATCCCGCTCAATATGTTCTCGCTCGGTAAGTTAACTTTGAAATGTCTATTCCTTCATCGCCTCTGTCTCGACTTTCAGGTTCTTTCCTACTCAAGTGTTAAAGAGCCAAAGCAGGCCACATTAAGAACTTGTCAGAAATCACAAATCTCATTCTAATTGTAAACGCGGTGCCAGCAACAGCTACTTCAACTATCGCTGCTGGATTTTAAGAAGCTCTTGGAAAAGAAAAGCTTTCTGGTTTTTCTTTTTGATCGTCTCTCGGCTCTTGCTGATATTGATTTGATTTATTTAAGACGAGAAGAGAGGGGCTGCTTGTTTTGTCCCAGGACATGACGGAGGGAGAGTATATGAGTTATGATTGTTAAGGGTCCAAGGCACATGGCACTGACCGCTGACAGTGTTACATCGGCTGGCTTGTGCTCACTGAATTGTTCCGTGTGTGTGTGTGTGTGTTTTATCACACACACACATCTCCGGGCATTTCTCCTTCTGTCCTCCCCTCTCTGGCGCTGGCTGATCACTGAGCTGTGGAGAACAGGTTGATGCAGTCGGACCTGCAATTTTCTCTTCTCCTCTTGTCACCATCACTCTCATCCGTCGTCGCCCGTCTGCTGTCCTTGTCTAGACGACACGTCCATCCGTCCCTTCAGGATGCCGCCTGCAGATAAGACGAAGAGCTGCAGCCTCCTCACTTTTCAAGAGCAAACGGGGAAACGTGATGCACAGTGAAATAATTGTACTTTATCATCTCTTAGACAATAGGTATAGACACAGGTCTGAGCTTTTGCGTGTATGTGTGATATAGCACACACGTGAGAGTGTATCGGTGTGTATTTCTCCAGGAGGAGAATTTGATCTGAGTCCCAGCGTTCAAAAGAACAACGTGTTGTCGGGGGGTGCTTGTTGTCTTCCCAGCTTTGTTCCATCACTGCTTGGCCCACATGCATCCCTTTACATCCTATTATTGTATAACTCCTCGTGTATAACTCCTCACCCTTGAGTTACATGAATAAGTAGGGACAAGGATTCTGACACATCCCAACAATTGAAAACCAATTCAATTCTGGAGCAAACTTGTGTGTGTGTTTTCGAGCTGCACAGGTTTTGTGGGCTTTCAAGGTAGGTTGAAAAGGCCGTTGTTGCCGAGCAGCACACTGACCGGCTGCATCTGCCCACTGCCGCTGTAATGGCTACCCTCCCTGCCTCGAGCGCTGTTTCTCTTTCGTTCCCATGACAACTGGGCCTTAATTCTCGCCGCTCCGCCTCCCCGCCTGCTGCTCACTCCGTGCCGTGCACGAGGGCCTCTGCCCGGGCCCACATTGCTGTGTGTGCATGCATGTGTTTTGGACTCCCTCACCCGACACACCCACGCTGCAGTGTGGGTGGAGGAGCAGTTAACACCTCCACCTCCAGAGGTTCTTGGCTATTTGTGCGTTTGTTTCTGTGTTTGTACGTTTGAACCCGTTTGAACGCAGCTGTGCTAGTGAGGGTGTCAGGGTTCCCCCATCCCAATGCTCCCTACTCCTTTAATTTCCTAATAGGATTAATCGTCATCGCTGTCAAGGATCGGAGCTGCATTAGGATGCACATGACCCGGTTTTCTTAAGAGCCCATACAAGCGCACTGCTGGCACCACTTCAGAACCGGAGGAATAAATAAACAGGGTTAAAAACAAAATGCAGGCAGAGGAAACACAACTTTTACAAGGAGCTGGCGACGCTGTGCCAGGCTCCCTGGATCCATGTCATCATTTAATAAGCTGCTAAATAAACAGTGACGGTGAGTCCAGGACGGATGCTGTCATGCCTCGGACCTTTGCTTCACTTGTTCTGCACTGCTTGGGCTGGTACCTAAACTGGAACAGCCCCGACACCGTAGCAGACCAGCCCACTTTAATAACCCGTGTGCTTTCTCACCGACACCTCTGATTCATTAGGCTCCGAATGAGTGGAGGCAGGGCATCATATTAAACCACTGTGAGTGTTGATAATGTCCATGTTAGATTCAGCAGTGATATGAGGACGCTTGAGAAACTGCAAGAGAGACATTTTTGCGCAGCCCGATGTACTGTTTCTCAGCAGGAGGCAGACACAACACAGAGGGAGGGGTCACTCACTGAGTGACAAGCTGTAGACTCAGCAAGTGCCAATGTGACAGTGGAGAAGGCTACTGCAGTATTATTCTATACTACAATTCAGATTTTCCCAGCACAGACTCTGTGGCCAAACTGGATCACCTGGAGGTCTGGTCCGGTTGCGTACGAGTCCATCCAAGACCCTCCTAAGGTTTTCCTTCAATCCCCTTCTCCCTGAACATCAGCTTAAACTTCAAAGATCCCCTTGCCTAATATTTAGACGTTCCCTTTTTATGCATTGTCCCTTTTCTCCCCTTGTCTTTCTGGCAGAGGCTCTCTCTTCTCTCGGGCTTCACGGTTTCTCTATGTCGCTCTCACCCTTTCTCTCTCTCTCTCTCTGGGGCGAGGCTGTTAATAATGCAGGAGGATTAGCTGATTTATGTGAGCCGGAGGCGCTGGGGGAAAGCTGGGGATCCTGAAGGCGACAGGCAGAAAGAGAGGGCCGAGGAGTGTGCAATGTTGAGGGCGGTGCCATACAGGAGCCCTGGGTTTACTGGATGATGGGGGCTGGATGTGTGCCTAGTGAGCACGCTGGCAATAACCCCCCCCCCCCCCCCCTGCACTCCACAGAGCTCTGCCAGAAGTGCTCCGCAGGGTCAGGGGTGATGGGAGGTGGCAGCGGAGAGGGAAAATGAGAAAAGCATGGATACCGTAGTATGCCATCAGACTACCGCCCACTGGCACGTATGATGTTGCTATGGCACCCATTCCTACACGGCTGCCTCCGAAAGATATTTAAAGTTTGACTCATCATTTCTGAGTTTCATCCTGCAAATGTTTGTAATGATAATATAATGTATTCTATTGTTTGTTGTCTATGTTCTATTGTTTTATATTTTGTCCCCGACATTACATGAGAAATTAGATGCTGCTTGCTTGCTGACTTTCCCTCGGAAGGTTGAGAGCCACCTGTGCAAAGGTGCACCAAGCCAATCAGGGCAAGGGGGCTTAAATAACCTGCAAATGAGCATATGTCCCCTTTAAAGCAGGTTTCCTGTTGTAATATCCATAAAACAAATGATGAACAACAAAAGATGCACCAATACTCAAACAAGGAACATAAAACAAAGCTTTTTCCTGTGGGCAGATTTTTTCTGTTGCAGTTTCAAATGTGCAATTCAAACACTGTTTAGGGGACTGCTTTTCTGTGAGTTTGTAATAGACTGTCGCACACACACAAACACACACCTACACACACACACAGTGGGTTTTAAGGTGGTTTTCAAGCCAGTGTGAGGTTGGGGATTGTGGGGGATTTCCTTTCCACCTGTCTGGGGTGAAAAGTGTGACATCGAGGTGTGTTTGTATGTGTGCAATAATATGTGCCTGCCTGTCTGTCTGTCTGTGTGTGTGTGTGTGTGTGTGTGTGTGTGTGTGTGTGTGTGTGTGTGTGTGTGTGTGTGTGTGTGTGTGTGTGTGTGTGTGTGTGTGTGTGTGTGTGTGTGTGTGTGTGTGTGTGTGTGTGTGTGTGTGTGTGTGTGTGTGTGTGTGTGTGTGTGTGTGTGTGTGTGTGTGTGTCTCGACATGCTCCTGTGCTCTGGCCCATGAGCCGCAGGCTATCGGTGCAGGAGCGAGCGGCAGGCAGACTGATGGGTTTATCTCTGCTGTCTGCCCAGAGGATGTGCTCTCTCACCACCTGGCTGATTAAGACTTCCACGCAATTGTTCTCACACTCCCAGAAAAGGATCGATTCATGTTTGGACTGATTCATGCGTAAAGAAAATCAAATCACTTAGCACTCCTTGTGAGATCAGCTCGTCGCGAGGGTCCGATAATGATTATTTTTTTTACCGTGTTGCACGCCACAATGTTTTCACGGCCAGACCTGTGCGCACAATGCTGGATACACCAATGTGTGAGTTTGTGCAAGTATATGCATGTGTGCTCTCATCCTGGAATCATACATATGCATGAGACTTCACGGCAGTGTGACTTGGGGGAAATGGATGTGCAAAAAGTGGGGCACCCGGGCCCCTCGCTCAAGTGCACTGGCGAGCGCGTAATGGGAATGCAATTTAAGCAGTGGTTAATCAGTGTGTTTTCTCCAGCTTGCCCAGCAAAGCATAATAGACAATCAGCCCCCAGTCACTCGGGCGTTGCTACGAATGGTCAATTACTCATCATAGTCTTGTTAAACACACAGTTCAGCCAGCCAGGGACAGATTACTCTGCTGGTGCCATCATTATGGTAAAGAACAAAGCAAAGAAATGCTATGTGTCAGAGAGAAAAGGGGGACAGGGAGGGAAATAACAGACAATGAGGGTTGGAAAGAGGCACACACATAATGTCTTTCTGCTCACCATGATGGGACAGAGGAGCGAAAGAGAAGAGAGGAAAGGGCCACTGTGACAAAGCGGAGGGTGCGAGGAAAAGGAGTAACACACCAAAATGGAAACAAAAGAGAGTACAGGATTGTCAGAGTCATGCAGGGAGAAAAGAAGAAAGAGAGACAGAGAGGAGGTGAAATGAAGCAGAGCAATAAGAGAGATTGAGGGCATGAAAGGGAGAGATGGAGAGTATAAGATAATGGAGGGAGGGAGAGAAATTGAGAAAGGGACACTGGGGAGCTGGAGCAAAAGTGTGTGAGAGCGAGATGGAGAGAGCCTGAGAAAGTGTGTACTCAGCTGTGAGATGAGACCTCTGTCTGCCTATGGGGAGAAGCTGTGGGAGAGGAGAGGAGGCGAGGGGAGAGGACTCTGCTGTCAGTGAGGGGGAGGAGAGTCTCACACTCTCACCCTGTCCCCGGGGCAGCGATCAGATCTGCTTGGCTTTGTGATTCCACCTAGACAGCCAGTGGGCTCCGTACCTTTACACCGGATGTGTTTCCTCATAGTCACAGTGTGCATGCACTCCTCTAATTCTAACTCTGTTTCCTCTCCCTCTGTGTGTGCAGGCAGTGGATTGATGGGCAATTCCTCCGCCTCCTTCATGGGGACCTTTCTGGCGAGTAGTCTTGGTTCCCCCCCTTCCCACCCGTCTCACTCTTCCCGGCCGCCCTCCTCGCCCTCCTCGCCCTCCTTCCGGGGCGGACCTCACTCCAGCGCCTCGCAAATCTGGTTTCCCCATTCACATGAAGGTACCTCAATCACACACACACACACACACACACACACACACACACACACACACACACACACACACACACACACACACACACACACACACACACACACACACACAGACACAGACACAGACACACACACACACCCCTCGTCTGACCACATCGACTGCATGAGGCGGTATTCATGTCTTGGCAGAATCGGGGACCGAGCTTTGCCGGGTGTA
Source organism: Cottus gobio (assembly GCA_023566465.1). Classification (NCBI taxonomy): domain Eukaryota; kingdom Metazoa; phylum Chordata; class Actinopteri; order Perciformes; family Cottidae; genus Cottus; species Cottus gobio. The sequence continues at coordinate 11,000,216 of CM042232.1, read as the reverse complement.
TTGTTTTCCTGATATTGTGTATTTTTAGGCCGTGTTAGGTTTCCACCAAAGCACAGCTTGTAATCATCTCCGCAAAAGCCAGGCTCCCACCCTTTTATTTGTGCACCGAAATAGTCCCGGGCCCTGCATGTTTGGGATGGAGCACAGTGCCATGGTTTCTGGATGAGGACACAGGGTCAAGAGTTCAGCCGAGGACTCTTGCGGTATTCGATTCACGTCAGCAGGAATGCCACTCAACACTCTCTGAAGCAGCATGCGCGATCGCAGGCCAGCGGAAAGTTGCAGTGATTGCAGAGCGTTCAGCTGGTGTCTCCATCACAGCTTAATAGGGTAGTTCCCACCCGACGCTCAGCATTACAAAACACACACACACACACACACACACACACACACACACACACACACACACACACACACACACACACACACACACACACACACACACACACACACACACACACACACACACACACAGTCAAGGCAATATAAACAACACTCAGTTCAACACCTCACCTTTCTGCTTAGATACAACCAGGAAGCCACACAAGGATAAAGTAGAGAGATTAATCTGCTGGGGTATTTCAGGAATTCAAATGCTAAGGACGACAGATAAATGTAAGACCTCCGATGCCACAGACTCATATTTATGCAAGGTCTGCTTTCCTGTGACTTCACTTCTGTCACTTTTTAGATTTACACGTTCATAATCTTTTGTTAATTACATGACGTGATGGCGGCTTAATGCCTTCTGGTGAACTATATAGCCTTTGAAGTTGTGTTTTAGCGGTCTTGTATTTATTTATTTGCTAAGAATAGCCCAGCTGTTGGTGCACGTGCGTACGCCAGTGGGGAGTGTTTGTTATTTGTGGTCACTGATCAGCGGCGCCCCAGTTGCGCGATGCGAGTGTGTTAGGCCATCGCATGCCCCCCAGCACCCCCAGCCCTCCTCAGATAAACATGGAGACAGGACAAATACATTTGAATGAGATATGAGCTCTGGCATCAGCTCAGTCACAGACACTTTCTCTCAAAACTCGATTTGTAAGCATCAGTGTTCCTTTCACCTTTATAGTTTCAGGGTTTCATTGTCAAAGATTTTTTTTTTCTTGTGGAAAAGTAGAATAATATTAATAAGAGTGATGACGATAATGCCAAGCCTAATAAAAGTAATGGAGGTGATTATGACTAGGATTATTACTCAGTTGGCAACGGAGGCCATTATCTCTATTGCAGTTTAATTGCATATAACACACTAAGAGCATGATTGAATCCAGACTGTTCATCAACCACATTCAGCTGTTCCCTCCTCAAGATAATTGCATATTGTCTTTTTCCTGTTTTGCATAAAAAGCAAGTCATCAAAATGAGCGGCACAATTACCCAGCCTCTCGCCTGCTCTCTCCGGGTGTCAGCAGAACCCCACCAGCAGCAGAGCAGGCACCGACTTGTGTTTGTGTGTCGGCGCATTAGTGTGTCACTTGTAGCCTTAAAGATATTCTCTAGGTTTTTTTTTTTTTTTGCGAGGTGTGTTGTTAAAGTGGAGGTTTGCATGCAAATCCAAGCATAGCAGCTCGAATTTGTATTCAAAGACTACTGTATGATCCTTGTGTCTCTGGCATATACCTGTCATGGTGCTGGATGTCTTTGTTTCTGCTATTCTTCTGACACATTTGCCACAGATTAAAGAGCTAAAATCAACCACGCATTGAGCAATAGATGACAATGATCTCATTAGTCAATTGTTAACCAGTAACAGTCTGGATAAATACTGTCCTAGTCTACTAACAGAGCAGGCTGAATCATAGATTTTATTTTTATGAGGCTCTTAAAAATAGTTTCTATTTGTGTATTTATCACTTTTGAAATGTTATTATGGCGGAGATAAAGAGAAGTCAAATAAAGTGTGATAATTAGAAACTACTTGGATGTTTTATTTTGATAATAGAAAAGTAGAAATGTTCACTTTAATCTAGATCTGCAACAAAATATAGTAATAAACAAAGCTAGCCCTGGCTGACATGGGTTTTACTCCAGTGAGTGCAAAAGAGCATGAGAAAATAAGAAATTTGTTGACACGTGTTTTGAGGATATTTTGCTAACTAACGAGCCTGAAAACGTAAGCTTGGTGAAGATAATAGTAACAACAACAATGATAATAATGACGATAATAATAATACAAATAATAACAATAAAGTATTGAGAAAGATAATTAACCACGTCTGTGAAAAACAAGCTGACAATCAAACACAGTCACCAATCATACACGGAAATGCTTTGAAAGCTCAGTTTATGGGGTTGGAAGGCAAAACCAGGGAGAAATAAATATGTGTTTTCAACATAATCTGCATTAGCGTGAACATTAGTGTGGACGTGGTCTGAGCATGTTTAGAGCATGTTCACACAGACCACATCTCTGTTAGTAGCATGAGTGACAAACCATTTAAGCAAAGCTATAAATAACATCACCACATAACAGTGTTGTATGGTCCCTTGGATCAAGATCACTCTGGCGGAGGGATTCAGCGAGTGTGGTACCGAAAAGACCTGTGTTGATTATTGTTTAACGATTTATTGTGTTGGGATAACGGAAAATGTTCAGTACACTGTCTTACAAATGCTGGCATATTTATATTGAGGTGACAAGAACCCAGCCATGATTGGCTTTCATGATGTCAGAGAGTAGCATGAATTAAACAAGGTTTTGGTTTCAGATCAGTCTCTTCAGATTTATTGCCAATTACAGTAACAGCCATTGTGTGTACCACACGTGGGATTTTCTGTTCATTTGCCGAACAGAGACGTGGACTCACTTACGCTGACAGAGATAGACAGAGACGGATGGCACTATATGATTGTGGGTGGAAGGAGACAAATTTAAAACAGCGTAGGGACGTTTTAATAAATGTAATGTAAAAGATTTTTCACAACACCTGGTAAAATGGATTAGGCACTATGAGCTTTTGAAATATTTGTTTTCACGGGTGGGGGACGTTATATAAACCATGAATAACCCCCCCCTGAATCAAGCGAGTGAAAAAAAAAAAACAGAAGAAAAATGGACAAAAAAAAACCTGCGGGCTCCTCACAGGCCTGAGGCCAGCTGGCTGCGGTCCAAATTACTTCTTACGTTATGCCAAAAACAATCGCAGTCTCATATCTCTCTCAACACATATAGACACACACACGCACGCACACACAATTGCTTGCGCACACCTGTCTAATCCACTTCTGTTTGATACGCCTTTCCAAGCCTATCTTCAGTTGTCCATCTTTCCTTCTGTGAGCAGTTGCTAGCTTTTCCTTTTATGGGATTTAAGCTGCACCCCCCCATCCCTCTCTCTCTCTCTCCCTCCCTCTCTCTCTAGCCTGCATCCCTTCCTTTCAATTAGTCAAACCTGAAGAGATCCACCACAGTACTGCCCCTCCTCCTCCCTTTCTGTGTCTTGATGGTTCTGTCACTTTTTCTCAATTAGCGGACCTGACAGGCAGCTCAGCCTGCTCCTCCTTTCCTCTAGGTCTCCTTCTGCCATGCTCTCTCTCTGTCCTTCTATCTCCGAAGTGTTACAGCCGTTTCCCCGAAGACAGTATATACAATTCAACATTAATGTTGTTTTGCCTTTTAGCAAAAGTGGAGAAACCCTCGTGAGCAATGGTAATGGTTTGTGGTTTTCAGAGCAGGTATATAGCTGAGTGGGTAGGAAAAGAGAAGGGAAAGAAACACTCTGTCGTCTGCCTCTAATTCAGCAGCCTTAATTCCTTACTGCCTTTAGGTGCTGTTCTATATCCAGCCCCCCTCTTTGTCCTCCCTGTCGGCCTGCTTCTCTCAACCCACCACGCTGTGAGAAATATCTTCAGAACTTCTGGAAATCCCTCCCTGGGACGCAGCTCTGTTTGTTCTGCCTCTCGCCCCTGCTCCGCCCTTGGAAAGGAGGGCATGCGCTGTGAACTCCCCTCTGTCATTCACTTGCCGATGCTGACTTGTTTATGCGAGTGTGTGCAGGGAAAGAGAGCGAGGCTGCTGTGCAGTCAGCAGACTGCACTAAGACCCTGCTCACGTCGCCTGCAGCAGCAGCAGCAGCAGCAGCAGCAGCAGCAGCAGCAGCGGCAGCTTCCCTTGTCCTGGCCAGATTAATGGCTGAATGGGCTCTGCCGTGCCCAGCAGGCCCCCTCTTGCCGCCCCACTGGAGGGCATGCTGAAACTGAGCGGGCTGGCATTATCGGGCACAGCCAGACCACGCTGTGAAAAGGGATTACGCCGTCAATCGTCACGCACACAAACAACATGCTGCCGCAGAAAAAAAGCCCCTCTCCCAGCTTGGATAAAGACTGCCAAACAGCTCTCTGCTTTTCTCCCACCCAAAATCAGAGAAAAAAATGTCTTGCTTAAACAAAGGATCCGCCCTCCTCCCACTGTAGATGAATTGGCATAAATGTGTGTGCTTATTAAGCATGACAGCAAAGAGTCAGACAAAGGGAGAGAGATAGAAAAATAGGTAAAATAGAGAAAAAGTGAGGGCGTAATTATCACCACATTGCCCTCCGCAGAAAGCAGCACCTCCTGTGTTATTGCAGGACTGTTTGCCCTCTCTGCATTTCATTAATTAAGATGGGAGCATGCGGAGGCCTCTCTGAGACGAGGTCATTAAGCCCACTACAACACTCCTCCCTCCCCAGAGCTGGCTCCCAGCATCGGCACTATTGTTCCACCAGCAGAAAGTGAGACATTCAACACTCGGAGCTCCTGTGTTGGCCAGGGCCAAATTAACTGGATCTGCGCTTTTCGGGATCAAGTCGCACACTTGCCAACACAAATACGTCTGTCTTTCATTTCGTTTGAACCATGTTTTCCTCTCTTTACCCCTCCCCCCCTTCTCCATCTGCGAGTTGCGAGGCTGCAGGGTGCGGCAGGTGCAAAAGCAGTGAAAAAGCACCTGAACTTCTGCAGATGACTCAGAGGCCACTGAGATGGTTGACTGTGGTGCTGAGAAGAAGCACTAACACAACATGTCTCCAGTCTCTTCTCTTGATGTCTTTCCCCCCGTCCTTCTCTGTCTTTCCTGCCCTGACATTAGTTTTCACTCATGGTGATAATGCATATAGGTTACTTTTCTTCTCTTCTTATTTATATCTCTGTCGCCTGTGTGTAGCATGGAGTAGATAGAGATGACACAGGTTAAATCATGGCAGTATCACATGACAGTAGTTTTTGTTCACAGTACTTTTTATTAAATGTATTTCTTGCAATCATCTAGCATAACTAGTTATACAGTTATATAGATGGGGAAATTCAATTCACATTGATTTGTTTAGGGATTATTTGTCCTAATATTGTGATGGACTTTCATTGCAATCCAATTCAATGTTCTCTCTCCATCCCTTTGTGTTTTTGAATGTCCCATTGCAAAATTAGTTCTGTGTTTGGTTGTGGTGCCCATGTCCTCCATATGGGCTTGATGCTGTAAACCAAGGTGCACTGGCTAACAGTTCCAACCTCCAAATGACCTCTTACCCTTGATGTAGGCCAGTAAAGGTCAGCCTCCCAACTCTCTCTTCATTGAAACACAAGCTTCAAATCCATCCTCACCACTTCATTCAGATGGACAGTGGTGTCACTGCCAGCTCTGAAAGAAATATAAAGAAAGAGCCATATGTTTCAGAGACACATTTCCTACATTACAGCAATCCCCGAGCTTGTCATGTATTGTTTGCATTCTAAACTCAGGCAGGAAAGGCAAACACGACAGGCAGAGCCAGCGCTTATTTGCGTATGAACACCACCAGCTGCATTGGACCAGAAGGATTATGCTGGGTTAGCCTGGATAATGGCATCTTGGAGGTTATTGTCCTGTCTTATCAATTCTCTCCCTCTCTCTGCTATCCATCTCAGCAGCTCCAGGGTATCCTCGATTCTCAGGGAGTTTGGCCCACACTTTTCTTCCCATGAGCCACTTGGATCACCATGCCAACAGTGGCGTTCTCTACGGACAGCACCGTTTCTATGACACGCAAAAAGGTGAGCAATTAGGCATGAGATTATTAAAATTCAATCAGACTGAAATAAGACAATTTAAATCAATTTATAAAACATAGTATGGTGTAATTTGTTGGGGGATATTGATAAAAGGATGCCTGGGGACACTAACATGAGAGCTGAATAATCTAATTCTGTCATCACCTTTTCCTTTCTTGACTAATGCTTTTTGTCTTTACTGCCTTCCTTCCTCTCAGAGAACTTCTATCTTCGAGGTCTCCCGTCCCAGCCACCTCTCATCTCAGCCAATCACAGTCTGCCACCAATGTCCAGGGCAGGTTCAGGACACTCTCAGGGGTCCTGCAGCAGAGACAGAGATCCAGGGGTAGGCACTGGTCTACATAAGGGCCTAAAAGAGGCGTCTCTGGAGAGAGGAGTGGTACCTGTAAAGGACAAGGAGAGGTCCAGTAGCAAACAAGAGGCAAAAGAGAGACAGCAGCAGCAGCAGCAACAACAGCAGCAACAGCAGCAACAACAGCAACAACAGCAGCAGCAGCAGCAGCAGCAGCAGCAGCAGCAGCAGCAGCAGCAGCAGCAGCAACAGCTCCACAACCACCAGCCACCCCTGCCCACACACCACCACCATTCCCACTCCCATCAGCAGCACCCACACTATCCACAGCACCCACTACCCCTGGAGGAGGTCAACAGTCGGGCCCTGGAGAGGCACAAGGCATCCCTTACCATGGAGTACAGCAAGGAACACCCTCAGAGTATGGGCAAGCCCTTTAGTGCCTGCTTGCACAATGGCAAGATGCAAAACGGAGATTCAGGAACCGGAGCAGGGGCTAAGAACTCCATGCCCAGCTGTGGGGGGGAGGGCACAGCCCTTGGGGTCATGGTGGGTGGAGGGAGCAGCCAAGGTAGACATATGGGGTCCAGCGTTAGTAGTCGCTGTACCAAAGAGGGAATAAGTGGGGAGATGAGGATCAGTGAACAACCTTCAGACTGTCTGGAAAGGGGTCAGGCACCACTCCACCACTCGCTGTCCTACTCTGTACCCCCACCCTTACACATGGGTTCTGCTGCAGGAGGGGCACACCCCCATCCACATCCTCATACTCACCCCCATACACATCCTCACCCAGGGGGCTTCCACTGTCTTCAGCTCCACCCCAGCCACCCACACCATCCACATCATTCCCACCATACACACCACCATCCAGACTTCTTCTGCCCGCCCCCTCCTGCTCCTCTAGTCAACCCTGCCTCACATGAGAGGGGGCCGGCCAATGTGGGGCGAGAACCTAAAATCACAGGGCCTACATTTGTGCCATCTGTGGCGGGCCTGGGGGACAAATCTAGTGGACCATTCCAGCTTGGTAACCCTGACTGCCATGGTGTGGGCGTCGGTGGGGGAGGCGGCAATTACAAGGATAAGGTAATAGAAAAGAATGGAGGCGGCGGGCACCATAGTAATTGGCAAAGAAAACAGCAGCAGCAGCAACAACAACAGCAGCAGCAACAACAACAACAACGGCAGCAGCACCCATACAGAAAGACAGATAAGGCTCCAGATTGGATGCAGTCCCACCACCAACACCTTCAGCCCTCACAGCTTCCTCCACCTCCCCAACTACAACAGCCTCCACATCCCCAACAGCAGCACCAGGTTGTACGATCACGCAGTGTTGAGTGTATCAACAGTGGTGTGGACATGGATGTGTTTAGACCCTCGATGCCCCAGGGGCCAAAGGCTGGACACTCTGTTGCTCATTCTGTCAACACATCTCCTTACAGAGATTGTTCCCATCCAGGACCCCAACCTAACTCCTCCCCACTTGGTAGTAAAAGCATGGTTCAACATAGTGGCACTGGAGTAGCCCTTGGCCCTGGTCCCGCCGTTAGCTGCTCCTTGCAGAGAGATGGCCAAAAGGTAGCCAGGATACGCCACCAGCAACATGGCCGACCGGGACCAGATGCTCCTTCTCCTGTTGAGTTGAACCAAGGGACTAGTCAGGAGCTGAAAAGAAAAATGGAGATGTCTCCTTATGGTTACGGCAACAGCAGTGGGCAGCACCACCACCAGCAGACCCCGGTGCCACCCTGGGCCATGAGGCCTCCCCACCACATGTCACAAACCGAGGAGGAGCAGAGGAAGTCTTACATGGATTTAGGGAGTACTGGTGGGCAACACTCTCAGCAGCAGCATCAACAACAGCAGCAGCAGTCGGGAATGAGCCTGCAACCTCCCCAGCCTCCCTCAGCACCTCCCATCAGTCAGCAACAGCAGGAGCCACAGCAGCAACCAGAGCCCCAGGGCCCAACTCAGGGGGAGAGCAGTGCCATGAAAAGCTTACTAAAATACAGCAACCAGCAACAGCCACTGCTCCTCTCCCAGAAGAGCCCCTTTGGAGGCCTGGGGACGCTCAAATCAGGTCCTGCTGGGGGGAGCTGTGCCCTGCAGGGCAACAAACAGACTCTACCTTCCAGAAAGGGCCCGGCCAATGACAACGAGCGCCCTGATTACAGTGGGCGGGGCCGGGATATGGGGGATGCAGGTCATGGAGAAAGTGAGGTGCGGCAGCCACCAGTGGGAATTGCAGTGGCTGTGGCCAGACAAAGGGAGCCACCTTGTCGCTCAGCGGACAGTCATCCAAACAGCCGACAAGGCAGGGTACATCCCTCAGTGAAAGGTAAGCAGATAGGTCACTGCCGCATAAACAGAGGTGCGGGGAACACAGACCCTTTTTTATCTATCTGTGACCTTTTGATGACCTAGCAGTGAAAGCAAAACAAGAAAAAAGCTGAAAAAGCTTGTCTAATATTGGTGACACTGAGCATTGTTTCCAGCGATGAGAAAAACATGAGTGAAAAGATGAGTCATTTTTTTAGAATGCATTAAAGGATTAAGAGTCTTGTATGGTATGAAATTCAGTGTGGCTCAAATAGCATTAAACACATTTTTTTAGTGGGGCAAAAGACTCTTGTGAGTCATAGTAGGGCTTTGAGAAAGTGTGAGAGACTTGTGAACATGTCCTCACCAGGTGAGAGCAAACGGTTAAGATAATGCTTGTCTCGCAGGACCGCCCCGCTCCATGTATCCTTCAGACCCTACTGCCGAAGAGGAGAGAAAGAGGATGAGTGGGGAACAGATTGGTCTGACTTGCTTGGACAGAGAGAGAGATGCATATATCAGGTAAGCAACAGTAAAGCCACTGCTAACTACGTATTTCTAATATGTTATTGTTAGAAACCTTCAGTGGTCTTCATGTGCATTTCCTTACCGTTGTCTCATCCTGATGTCAGGGATAATAAAGAAAGGGTGGAGTTTGCAAGAATCCACCCCTCCAACAGCTGTCACGGAGACCTGACCTCTCATCTCATGGTCCCAGGCGGGACTTCCCTCCAGTCTGGCCAATTAGGAGATCCTGCTGCACATTCTGCTCACCATCATTGGATGCCAAGAACTGGAAGCCCATCCCTTTGGATGACAGGACACTCTTATGGTCAGAAAAATGAATCGTTTTAGGAATTAAGATTTCACTTATACATTCCAACTGTGCGACTTGTTTTACAGTGTTACAGATCATTTAACGAAGGCAGTAAAGTCCTGCTTTTCCCATTTATGGAATAGAGAAAAGACAAAGGTTTTGTTAGCTACAGAACTGTGTGCCATCTCAGAATTGTGCAGAATTCAGCAGCCATGATTTAACATTATGCTGAAGAGAACACGTCATTTCAACTTAAGCATCTTTTCATTGGTTCCCAGTCAGGTTTAGAATAGATTTCATAAAATAGTGATTATGATTGGTAGTTGTAGTATATGTTCAGCAGTGTTTCACATATGTGACGGGTATATAGATCTAAACTGACATCCTTTCTAAAAAAGCAGGTATAGGCCACACAGCCCTGCACCAGAATCTGCCCCCAGGTTTCTCGACAGCTATATCAGGCCCTCTGCAGCCAGTCCTGCCTCTGCCTCAGGACCCCTCTGCCCAGCTGGTGGTCTTGCCCACTGAGCCTTCCGCCCATCCTGCGACCCATCACCTCGGTATGCCATACCCTTTCTTTGTCTTCTGTTTATTTATAAAGTGCTTTGCATGTATATGCACATGTGTACAGCCTCATACATGAACATTATTACATTGAAATTATTGGAACTGTTGGTAGGTCACAGGATCACTACCTGTGAAGACTGCTAATGAATTTCCCTTTAACGGGCTCATTCAGAGACACATGCCAACATTTTCTGCACACCACCTGCTTGGTTCAGCCGGAATAGGGCTCTACGGGTTAGGGTGCTTATCCAAAGCTATACAGTATGTGCACCCCCCACCACACACACACAAAAAAAGAGAAAGTGGGAGGGTGAGGGGAAGATCACTCTTCAAAACTCATTCTAGACGCATTTTCAGTGAGCAGGCTGTGACATTTAATTAGCTCACAATCTTCAACGGTACGTTTCCTTCTGTGCTCCGCAGGAGTTTCAGCCAAGAAGGGAAATGCATCCACACAAAGCTTTGCCACAGGAAACATCTAAGTTTATGTCTTTGAAAAACAGGGATTTTTGGTGTGTCTAGGAGAAATGGGGTGGAGGGGCGAGACAATGTCAAAGGGCGAGAGAATAGAAGAATTTGGTTTTTGAGGTTCCTCCAGTGTGGGCCAAGTGGGACCGCTGTCACAGCACATCACCCACACCAAGTCCTACTGGTCCTTAAAGCCACATATTGAGAGCTTTTCCACCCACTGATATGGGAACGAAGCTTCCTGCTGGGCCCTTTCACAGACCCTTTCCTGCAATTTGGCTGAGCAGGTGGGACTTTTTGGCGGAAAGTCCATACTGAACACTCCGGCGAGACAAACACATCAGTATTTCCAGCCCCCAGTATTTTGACCGCTAATCAAACTACAGCTATCGTCATCTGTTCGCATTTCATCATTGTCATGACTTTCTTTCCCCCCCAACATTCCAGATAATTCTCAAGGCAGTTCTTAAGAGACAGCTTTCTGTTTCAGGGGAGAGTGTGGGATTGCTGCTGCCTCGGGAGATGTGAAGCCAAAAATCTTGTTTTTAAAGACATTTGTCTGTCGCCTATATAAGATGTGAATACAATGATATTTAAATGATCCATAATGGTTTCTCTGTTTTGAAATGGGTGTGTGGGATGTAGATAATGACTGCATAAGGGTATGGATAACACAATGTTGTATTCTAGTGTGTTGATGGAAAAGGTTGCTAAAGTGTGTATGTGCATGCATTTATTTTTGTTCTAAGGTAGCCCCCTCCGTCACATTCCTCCTCCTTTTTCTCATTAGATGTGATGGAGCAGCCAGGGCTGTGGCCCCCTGTGTATGGTGCCCGGGGCCCAGCCTCCCACATGCAGCATCCTGCTGTGTACTCCCGATCCCAGTTTCTACGGCAACAGGAGCTGTACGCTCTCCAGCAGCACCAGCAGCTCCAGCATCAGCATCAACATCAGCACCAGAGCCACCAGTCTCAAACCCAACCACAGTCTCAAACCCAGCAGCAGCAACAGCAGCACCACAGAGCTGTGCACGGCATGGACATGCAACACCATGCCACTCACAATGCACAGGTGATCACAGCTCGAAATATGCAAGAAATATTAAGATTTGAGAAGAGATTGATTGAATTAGATCTATCCATCTCGCTGGGTCGCTATCTACACATACAAAAGAGAAAAAGCAGAGTGAGTGAGTCAGCTTTTCCTCACATGACTATTCTATTTTTAACTCCCCTAATATTTTTTTCTGGGATATGCTGACTCTCTCACAGGATGGAGTAAATCACTGAATATAGGCTGTGGAGCAAGTAGCTTTTTTTGTAATTGGTTATTACATTGCAAATGTAGAAATTCACATGCTTGAGATCTCCCAGATTTTCTGTAAATGTAGAAATTAAAATAACTCAATTTTATTGCCGCAGATGCAGAAGAGGCCGGATGAGCCCTCTGTTGAACTAGAGGAACTCATTTCGGAACCGAGAACATCCAAACCTGCCAAGCCCTACTCTTACAACCCATCTCAGAGGAACAGCTCTCCCGGGGCCTGTGCCGCTCACCTGTCCCCTTGTTGCCAGTCCCCGTCTCTACGACCACATCCCAAGAGCACTCCTTCTACCCCCTGCCCTGCTCCCAGCCCTGCCGCCGCAGCCCCCCACTCACCTGCCATCAGCCCCGCTCCATCTCAGATTCTCAAGGGGGCCGAGTCCCAGGACAAGCGAGGAGAGGGACAGCCTCCCCAGGATTACCCACAGTCTCTGGAGCCTGGTAAGCATGAGAAAAGGGTTTTACAGCCTCCTTATGTTGCGTGGCATGCAATGGCTTCAGTGTGAGCTACATTGATAACATCAAATTAAATCCTGTTAAAGTATAATCGGTTTAAGATGCCGCCAGTTCCAGATTTTAAGCCAGATTTTAAGACACAGCTAGAGAAAAGGGACAGTGCATTTTTGTATCACCTTGAACATTATATCCGGTGGTAATTGAAATGGCCACTGTTGTAAATGATCTTTTTTTGTCTGCTGATGTTGTGCTAATATGTGTGGGTGGCTCTGTGAAACTGATTGACTGAACAGCTCAAGGCTGCAGAAAATGGCTGCCGGCTGTGCTGGGGCTTTCCACTACCGTTACTTCAGTAATGACCGCGAAACACCTCAATAGCAGCCCTCGCCTCTCCTCCACCCCCACAGGCCCCGTACTCTCTTCATCATCATTAATGTCTGGCTAACAGCCGCCGCGCGCCAGAGGAATTGTGTCAGGTGCTCTGATAAACCAAAGCCTGGCCCACTTCAAATAATACACACACAGGTTTGCGTGTGGTCCTCTATCCTTCCTACTGCTGGGAGATCGAGTGCAGTTCCTTTACCTGGTTCTAATCCCTTTTGAACTCAAAGGTGGAAAGGGGATAATGTTTAGAATGGGCCTGATATGGAAGGACTTTACATTACATTACATTTAGCTGACGCTTTTATCCAAAGCGACTTACATGATATACAGTAGACCGTAGACACAGCAACGGTGAGCAATTAGGGTTAAGAGTCTTGCTCAAGGACACAACGACGCAGACTGCTGGAGCCGGGGATCGAACCACCGACCCTCTGATTGAAAGACCGACTTGCTAACCACTGAGCCACAGTCGCCCCACTTTAGATTTGCATAAAAGTGTGCTTTCTGTTGTATTTCATCCACAATTTCACTTACAAAATAAGGCCATTAGTCAGTATTGACAATTGATGAATTTATTATCTATATTTCTTTCTTTCTATAGACTTGCCTCCTGGATACACCTACCCTGCTATTGCCATGGGCTACAGGAGCGGGCCCTCCCCCCAGGATGTTCGACTGGCTGAGCCAGCTGACCTGGAAGCAGTCCAAGTGGAGCCTGCTGAGCATGCTCCTCAGTCTCTCTCCAGCCTGGGGGAGGAGCTAGACTGCCAAGCAGTGGGCAGGCCCCTCCCAGAGCCACTCCCATCCGAGGAATTAGAGAAAGAAGAGGAGGAAAGAGCGGTGGAGAGAGTTCTGGAACAGAGGCAGGAAGTGGAGGTAGCAGCTGTGACAGCAGCCAACTATGTGCCTGGAGAGAGGGAGGTGGAGGAGCAGGGGCCCGCTGAGGAAGAGGTGATGGTTTGCCCCCCTGCTAAGAGCCCGGTGTGCGAGGCTGCTTCCTGTCCAGTCCCCCTTTCAACAGAGGAGCTTGAAAGGCCAGAAGCTGTCATCACCTTGGAGGAGGAAGCGGATGATGAGGCGGTGGATAGCCAGTTGGATCATGCTCAAAAGGTCAACATGCCTGCAGAGCCGGAGCCAGAGATGCCCACCATCATCGAGCTTGACCCCGCTTCCCCTGAAGCTCCTGAGCCTCAGCCCCTGTCCCTTGAGGAAGCAAAGGACAGCGAGCAGCAGCACAAGAATGCGATAAACCCCGATGACGCCTCTGTGGATTTTGTGTGTCTTTCCCCTGCCTCAACGTCTGCCCCTAGCCCAAACCAGGCAACTGCTGCCGTGCCCCACAAACCTCTCGTGCCCTGCTACTGGAGTCTGGAGCTGCTGATTGCTGCGGCCTTCTGCACAGACGTACCTCCATTTCCCTTGTTCCCTCTTGGCGCCCCATCAGTTGCCCCATCGCAGCCCAACCCCCACCAGGGTATGGAGCTTCTGAGTGAGCTGGCAGATCTGGAGCTGCAACAGCAAAAGCACACCTGTGGGAAAAGTCAGGGTGAGGGACAGCGGGTCTTCCATTACTCATACATGCACACAGAAACACATTCATAAACTCTCGTAGTTTAGCCTCTCTCTCTCTCCTTTGTCCACCGAGACAAACTCCCACTCCCTCCTCAGGCCTAGCCTCCGTCACTCTGCGTTCCCTCCCAGATACTCCTTTCTTCCTTCTGGTCTCGAGAGCCTCTGGTGGATTCTAACACGTCCCCAGAGAGGCTGTCTGCTTGCCGTTTCTCTTCTTTGGTGTGTTAAAGGCACTTTTACTTTCTAAAAGGCTGTTCTAACGATGCAAAGGCCTCAGGAGAGGGAGAAGAAGCAGGAGGACAGGGCTGAACTACTAGTGAGGGGTGTACACCTCCTCTTCACTCCCTCTCTTTCCCTTCCAGCTTTCCTTCAGGAGCTGTCTCTGTCTCTCCATCCCGCCGCCATTTGATCCACACGTGTGCGCAAACGCACACACGCATAAAAACACACACGCAATTGCAAATACACACATTTTAACAAAAAGGAAAAGAAAGAGACACCAATTGGCTTTCCTCTCTCTCCCACACACGTTACTGAAAGTTAGTGTGTAATCACAAAAGCAGTCAATGTTTTCAGCACCCTGGAGCATTGCCTGGCTAATTAGACCCCATTGTTTTAAAGTGCCTTTAAAAGCTTCCTTGTTTTTCAAAGCGCCACGTGTTTTTTTTATTTCTTTATTTTATTCATGCAAAAGGATGTTTTGTGTTTACCACAGCATCCTAATGCATTTAACTGCTCCCAGAAGAGGGTTCTATAAAAAGGGAATCATCAACTGATCCGAGAGGCAGCGATGTTGTCTTTGTGATGCGATATTGTTGACAGCACGAGGAAGTGGCACACGTCGAGTCACAACAATAGTCTTCACCAAAACAAGTAATAAAACAAGAAAAATCTGTATTTTTAAAAAATATTTATATACATAAAGATGTAAGATAGTGTTACTTTGTAAACAAAATTGCATGATTCTTCTCCGTGACTAAACTGCAACCCCTGGTATTCATTCAGCCTTTAGCTCAAAGGGCAGAGAGTCCGTTCATAGCCACAGGCAGGTAGGGCTATATATGAAGAGCTTGGCCCAGATGGCCACTGATATAGCAGCATCTGGCGGGTCCACATTAATATGACCTCTGAAACGATATGCTGCTGCGTCCTCATACTGGTTTAATGTGCCCAATTTCTTAAATTTCATCCTTCCTCACTATTCACTACACAAGATGCTACTGACATGATAAGCCACACATGCTCATTTAATAATAAGCTCACATGTACACAATATCTGGGTAACACTTTATAATAACTAGACACTATTTCGCATTAGTAAAGCATGAGTAAATACATAATTAATCATTTATAAAGTATGAAAACCCAATCATGAAATGCATATTGATCAAGAATAAACATGTATAACTGTGTTTATGAATTGCATACTAATGAGTTACTAATGAGTGTTCATGTTGGAACAATGCTTTATAAATGATGAATTAAGTGTTTACTCATGCGTTACTAATGCTAAATAGTGTGTAGTTATTATAAAGTGTTACCAATCTTTGTTGTTTACTTAGACATGAGTCTCTATTGACAACTTTGAAGGACACAAGTCTAGTTCATATGAAGTGTCTTTTAAATGGACAACACATTAACCAAACAATTATTCTGATCCCATCACAGAAGAGGAGTTTCTGATGTTTGACCTCCATAGCCTTGCTACCCTGGCCACAGCCCGTGCTATGGAGATGGACTCCCAGGAACGCAGCAGTCCGGGTTCAGGGCAACACTTCCCGGCCCGCAGGATACTCAATTTACGTAGGAAATGCAGTTGGACACCTCGCAATGAACCAGTAAGACCGCAGCGTTATTGCCTCAAAACACAAAGTTCCTATAGGGTTTTAATCTTTTTTTTTTATTCAGATAAATGAATAGATAACAGACTGAAGAATGTGTTTTTTTGAGGATGTTAATAATATTAAAATTAACCACAAATGATACCCCAGGTGTGCCCGGCCAAAGGTAGCATGGAGACAATGGACGGTCCCGAGCTTGCAATGCGCGTGAAGTTGGCTGAGCTGCAGCGTCGCTACAAAGAGAAGCAAAAGGAGCTGGCCAAACTTCAGAGGAAGCACGATCATCAGTGAGTGTGATCTTATCCTCCTTTCCCATAAGCTCATACCCACCTATTTTGCATTCAGAGATTTCAAAAGTAATATAAATGCAATTCCTTTCTGTATTCTTCGCTGCAACAGCCTTTTTTGAGCTCAGATATTTGCAGAAGCTCAGACTTCCCCTCACTCTGCTTGCCTGTTTACATCTGCGTGTGCGAGCAGGAAGGAGGAAACACCTCGCAGCCCAGCTCGACGAGGACCGGGGCGGCCAAGGAAGCGGAAACCCACCCTCACCACAGGTCCAGTGTCCTCATCTGAGGGCCAAAGAAAAGTCAAGTGAGTATCACTCAGCCCATCTACGCTGGCTGGATGGAGTCCAACCTTGCCTGATAAGCCCCTCTGTATCATGACATACAGGGACGTCCTCTCATTGGCATGAACAGGAAATGGGAGAACACACAGCTGAACCATTCAACTTGTCTACTTGAACCCTTTCAAATCTAATCAACACTGGCATTAATTGTATGACGGCATAATAAGTTGTGTGTAGGTCTGCTTGTACAGAATATGATATATGGACTACACATAAAAAACGTATTAGGCTTCAACACTGGTAATCTTAAACCTCAGTGGCATTACTGTAGTGCATGTTGAGTTTATCTATGCTGGGTTCAGAGGGTGGGGGGGAAGCTGGCTGCTGGCCGGGGGGTGGGGGGAGGGGGTGTGACAGGCAGAGGATGTAATTAGAGTACTGTGAATTCTCCTGTAATCTGTCCCAGCAGGAGGGATGTGACACACCACTGCCATTACAGCCTCACAGGGTCACCAGGGGTCCAAAGGATAACATGATGGTCAGACAGTCCAGGCACTCGGGGAATGAAAATTGAGAGAGAGACAGATAATCAAGGATACAGATTGGAGGATATTCAAGAAACCCTACTTTATCTCCAAATGTGCGCATGACATTTTAAAAAGTGCGAGCGTCAGCCGTTGTCAAACCAGGGGTGCCTGTGCTGTTTGGTGGAGGTGGGGGAACTGATAAACCAAGAGGGTCTAGAGCAGGGGTGGGCAAACTTTTTGGCTCAGGGGCCACATTGACTTTTAAAATTAGACAGACGGGCCGGGCCAGTATCAGATGGATAGAGAGTGTTTGTGTGAACCAATATACATTATAAATAAAAGCCAATAACTAAAAAGTAAAGAGAACTTACATTACTTACTAACGAATATAACTTAAATGACTCAGCTTTTTTGTTTAACTTGCTGGCTAAGTCTTCGTCAATTAGTTATACACGCCGAGTCACTGTCCTGCGTGATAAACTACATTTTTCGAATTTGTTTTTGCTCTCTGGACACAAGAGACCTGTTGCAGAGGGGCTCCATGCAGGAAGCTGGCAGGAGGCTGGCAGGCAGAACCCTATATGTCACATGAGTCCCGTGGGTCTGATGTGCGTTCGTTATGCCGTATAAAACGGACCATGTCTCCGTGGCGCGCTTGCCTGTGGGGGAGGGGTGGAGGTGAGCAGACAGCAGCAGCTGGACTCGCAGCCTGATGCGCTGCAGAAAGCACGGCACGTAAAGACCGCTGTAACGCTTCTCCGTTCCCGACTTGAGTTAAGAAACATCGATGCTGGTCTTTTGCCGTCATCGTGCTTCGGAAAAACGCCCAACGGGCCGGATCCGGCCCGCGGGCCGTAGTTTGCCCACCCTTGGTCTAGACTCTAGAATTTGCTGCGGGCCAATAAAAACTGACCCGCGGGCCGCAGTTGGCCCGCGGGCCGTAGTTTGGACACCCCTGGTCTAGAGGATAAAGGTTTTCTGTCAGGCTTCAATTAGCCTTGTCATCAGGGTTTGGAAGGGCTTAGAGCACGAAATGTCACCTTGCAGCGTTCCCTCTCGCTCCATGTTCTCTTCTCCCTCCTTTTCTCACTGTGGTTTCTGGGCAACAGTCCACCGTGTTCCCAGCTGCCCCTCTGCGGTGTCACCTCTACTCTCCTTCCACCCATGTGCCCCCTTGCCAGGCCAGCACTGATCGGAGTGGGGATGCTGATGCTGGGTGACAATGACACCCAAATGAAAGGGTAACGGGCCGGGGCCCTGCAGCGAAGTGCAGCAGCGGGAGGGAGGGAGGGTGGGGTCCGACACGGGGGTGGTGGGGTCTTCTGCAGGCTACAGTCCAGTAAACCACAGTCTGTCTCTTTATTCCAGTTGTCCTAAACTGGGGGGGAGGGGTTATAATAGGGCGTTATAATAGGAGTGGTGCAACGTGATAAAATATATGATGCATGATTCAGCAGGGGCCACAAAAGGGACCTGCAGCTCTATTCTGTTAAAATGTAAGCCACATTTCAAGTACTTTCCTTCGAGGCAGCCAGGTGTACACCCTTTTGTTTCTGCGTGTGTGTGTGTGCGTGTGTGTGTGTGTGTGTGTGTGCAATGCAGCAGAGAATGACATGACACATCTGAACAAGGAACGGGCAGACTGGGGACTGATTAGCCCCATGTTGCGTTACATGGCAGGGTTATGTAAAAGCATGTACTGCACCTGCCACTCATGCCACTACAAGACGCTGACACTAGGGTGCTATGATGGAGGCCAGTGGGCCAGTGGGTAACAGCCCAGCCTTTTTAGTATCTCCTTCCCTTCCTTATTTCGCTTGAGCCACAGGGAGTGTGTGTGGTAGGGTTTTAGTGGGCGATAAATCCAAGCCTCCCTGCCTGCGCATTCTATGCATTTGAGCAATTAGGTATGGATGCAGCTGTGCTTATGAGCATTTATGCAGCCATTGTTTGCTTTTGCCTGTGCTCTGTTATTCCTTTGGGTAAAGCACTGGGGTCCTTTGTGGTGCTGCTTTGATTGGGGGGAGCTGGAGAGAGTTGCTGCTAGCCAGCAAACCCTGCTAATCAATTCTGTTTAATTAGTCACTGTACGCTCACCCCCCCAATGAGGGGCGGGCCTCTGTCATATTGTGTTTGTCAGCAGTGGAAGGCAAGCCGTGGCGGGATCTGCCTCACAGGGACAACTCACACTTCACTGCCACCTCTGTCACTCTCCTGTCAGTCAGTGGGCAGACGGTCCCACTGCCCGACAATCACCTTCATTCTGTATCGCATGCACGCCGACACTCTCTTGATTATGAGATTCACACACAATCAAGGCTTACATCAAAATTTAAAAAAAGCAGCACACACACAAACTGTGTATGGTTACAGAGTTGTACGTGGTAGTAATGCCAACAAATAACTAACATGGGACAGTGGATCTGCTTTATTTATCTACTTCCCATTTAAACCGTGCTTACTCTGTAAATGTGAATGATTTCCTAGGCTGCACGCACACTAGGAGAGGGGAAGCTAATCTTTTGTTTGATCATGGCCTGGCTCACGTCGGTGTGGTCTATGGGCAGACTTCCAGAGGGAAATTCAAGGGCATTTGGAGTGGTTGGCCTGTGATGCTGCTCAGTGTAGGGGAAAGAGTGTGTCTCAGTGATATGAAAATGCAACTGGAGAGCTATGATATTCACTGAGAACAATAGAGCAGCATACAAATGCAATGCCTTCCAACCATTCACTGTAGCTTTCAAAGCTATGCAGTGCTTCATAGGCTGCACAGACACTCCCTAGATAAAGCGTTAAGACTTCTTATGCCACACTGCCCTCAAACAATCCCAGGTTCCTTGTTAGATCCCAATGTTGTGTGTGGTTCAGACACTGGGCTCTCCATGTCTTTTTTTTATCATTCTGTTCATCATACATAGAAAGGAGACTTATTAGATCCCACAGAGAGGTGACTCAACTCTGTTTTCCCCTGTGATGTCCTACCCCCTTTTTTTCCCTTTTAAACCACCGCCATTCTTCAATAATGAATGCCTCTCCCTTGTTTTGACTGGCAGGTCGTTGGGGGCGGGGCTTGCACTGTCGCCTGAGGACCTCGGAGGGGGCGGCGACAGCCAGAGAAGGAAGAAGAGGCTGTCCAGTCGAGGCTTTGAGCGGCTCAGCAGCACACAGGTCAGGGTCCCCTTGTCCTCCTCCCTTTCGTCCTTTATGCATCTAGAAATGAAAGAGTTTCTTTGCGTTTGATATATTTCTTTGTTGCACACTATTTCTAATTAGGTGTTACTCTCAGGAGTCAAATCCACTGCTATCCATATTACCATATACATTTTTCTTCTCTGTGAGCAAACGAGAGCCCTCTCCGTCTGACGTTCTGATGCTTTTGCGGCTGCTGTGACCGGGAGTGTAACTGGCTCTCACTGGCTCTCTCATCTCTCTCTGTTGCAGCAGATAAAAGCACAGGGCTGCAGAAAAAGCAGTCTTCACAGCATGCTCGGCTCCAAGCTGGCCAGTGATGTGACTCAGCTCAAACAGAAAGGCCAGTGTAAAAAGATTCTCTCAGGGACGGGCTCCAGAGACAAGGAGGTTTCGCTCTGCAACTCCAACCCCAAGCATGGACACAGAAACCAGTGCACAGGCAAAGCCGAGTCCAGGCGAGAGTCTGGGGGACAAAGTGACACAGGTAGAGATGGCAATCACAGCCTTGTGTTGTTTTATTTTATTTAGGACAATGTGCTGTTTTTCATTAAGGGTGCACCGATAGCAATATTTGTACAATCTAATCTATTGAATCTAATATATCTAATACCAAATACTGATCCAATACCAGTGTTTAATCAATAACTGGTATGTCTCACTGTGTGGAACTGGGATCCTTCTTTTATGTGTGAGGCAAAATCAGGCCTGACTTAAACATTGCTTTCTTAACTTTGTCACCAATATCCGATCCAACTATTTCAGTTTGTAATGGCCTGACATCTGATATCAGTATTGGCACCGGTGCGTCCCTAGTTTCCACAGTGTAATCACTAAAATACTATTCTTAACCTAGATCTGTGATTGGTTTTCATAACTTTCTCAGCAGCCAGTGTGGACAGTGGCCCCCAAGACAGCTGGACTGGACTTGTGCACCGTGGACGTAAAAAGGGATCCCCCACTCTGACACAGGGCTCGTCCCGTCTGAGCCAGCCCAGAGCGAGAGATCACCGCCAGAGACATGACGCAATGGAGGAGGAAGAGAGCTCCCCTGTAGAGAGTGGCTCCTCTGATCAAGGTGAGTCAGTGACTACAAAGAGCCGGTTATGAGACAAACACAGTGATGGGAAATGAAACTGGCCACAGCAACCCAATATGGCTCTCAGTGTAAGGAAGACCTTGGTGTGATTGAGTGTTGACTTCTGGGTTCTCTACTTTTTACTTCAACAAAGACAGTGAGGTGAACTGTGGACTTCTAATTAGCTAGCTATGAAAAGGTTATCTGTATAATGGAACAGCAACGTGTCGAGTGTATTTTTTGGTGGATGAAAAGACTCATTGACCTTAAATAGACATAACATGCTACAGAAAGCGAATGAGTAAGGGCTGCGGTGCATCAAGCACATTTTACCTGTCCTTGACTTAACGGACAGAGGTGTGCATTGATAGTCGACACCTCAGCGATTGGCCTTGTTGGCTGCTCTGGGCTGGATGTGCAGCCACAGCTGTGGACACTTGCCTGTGAGAGGGTTTGACAGCAGACTGGGTCAAAGAGCTGCTTTAGAAAGTGCAGTGACAAACACACACAAACTCACTCCTACCCTCCCTTGCACATTAGCTCTGGAGCATGTGGGTTAACACCAGGAAATACCACCGAGGCAAAGCACTTCATACATCATTTCTATGAACAGTTAAACAATTTACTTAAAGGCTAATGAAGTGCCTGTGAAATGATGGAGTGTAAGTAGTACGTTAAATAACTTCACCGGCTGTTAACGACTTATTTGCTGTTTCTATTAGAAGAGGAAGAAGAAGAAGGCAGTTATGATACTGATGAAGGTCAAGACTACCGGGCCCAACCCCCAAGAGAAGTCACTTCTAGCTCCTCCGTGACAGGTCCGAGTCCCTCATCTGTTGTAAAACTGGAGGCCAACCAGAAAGCCAGGAACAAAAAACAGAGACAGGAACTTTATGGTAAGACCGTCCTTTGAAACTGCTTCATAAGTCAACAAAGCTGCCCCACATCTTCACGGGAAGCATCTGTTTTGTGTTTCTCCTTCTGGCTTGTTAGCTTGGTCTAAATCTGTTTCTTGAATTGATCTGCACAGGCTCACAGAGTCTGTCTGGAGCCGAGGGGGAGGTCAAAGTACGGAAGAAGCCCCCCTGCAGGCTGGGCCTGGCCACTGCAGTCAAAAGCCGCCGTGAAGATCACCGGTCCGAGGGGGTTAGAAGGCCGTGTGGAGCCAGGTCTAAAGAGCCTCGCTGGGGCAGTCTTGGGACCAGAGGCAACCGCTACCGGAGGAGCATGGGACTGGCCACCTTCCCGACCACCAGTGAGAGGCTAAAAAGGGCGACCCGCAAGAGCACCATGTTGAGAGGAGCAATCAATAAGGTTAGCCGAAAGTATTTTGATATATAAATAATTTATATAAATTCCCACAAATTAATAATCTTACCTTTAAAAGGACTTGTGCAAACTTTGATCATGTTTGTGCACAAATGGACCACGACTTGTGAAGCTATGTCACACTCTTACCCCTCATCTTGTACACCTTCTTGTCGTCTTCAACAGAGGAGAAGTTGCTGGTCAGTTGGGGGTCCGTCTTCACAGAGTGAGGAGGGCAGCAGGGGACGAAGGAACAAGGACCAGCAGGTACTACTGAACACAGTGAATACAAAAAGAAATACTCAACCTTACCACCAAACAGAATCCAGTTCTACAAAAATGTCTTCATATATTCTATAAAACATTCTGGTAATGTCTTACTGTCCTAGATTTCTCACCCTGAGGACAGTTACTGTAGAACTATTAAAAGTACTTAGCACATCGCACATAGCTCAACCTCCTGCTGAGTAATCTTAGGGGAGGAGAGGATGGGAGAAAAGATGTGGGAAGGGGGTGGCTCACACCTTCTGTGTGACGGAGTGAAAAAATGGCTACTGATCGGAGATTGTACAGCCACTGTGAAGTCCCCTGCGGTTAATTGCTACTTTGAGTAGCATGCTAAACAATTTCTTCTTTCTTCTATCACACTTTCAATCGCCACATTTAATTTCTTATCCATTCCTGCATCCATTTATTCTTCTTTGCGTCCCGTCTGTTACATTTTACAGCCAAAGGGACGAGCCGTCAGCCGGCTGCTGGAGAGCTTTGCGGCTGATGAGGGTTTTCAGATGGACGGCAGCAGCTTCTCAGAAGAAGAGGAAGACAGCAGCCACTCCTACAGCAACAAAAGCCCTGAAGGTCAGAGATAACGCTGGATATATTGGAACAGTGTTTCATGCAGCAGATAGTTTCAGTGATGTCGTGAAATATTAAATGTGCTGTTTTTTTCTTATGCAGTTCCTAACTGCGTCGTGACCAAAGAACTCTTAACCGATGGACTTAAGGTGCTGATCTCTAAGGACGATGAGCTTCTATACGCTGCCAGAGTCCACACACTGGAGATACCCGACATGTAAGCACACATGCAGTGGTTCAAGTGATCTGCCGGGTGTTTTTTAATACACATATGTCATATATCTGAATACCTTCAGAGTATATTGGTTATTAATGTTGAAGTCAAACAGAGGCTGATGCAACAGTTAAAAGGCTTTTTCACATTTGGATCAGACCAAACGAGGTAGATGTGGAAGGGCTCTTAGATCGCTTCAGTCTTTCAAATTACAGTGACATGTTTACATCTGTTTGTCAGTGTTCATTCTGCTCATGCGCTAGAGCTTGCACAAAGTGGCATTGCCATGTAAGAGCTGAGGCTTGGCTAGAGGTGGTGGGATATCAAATTGATGAATTACCCTTAAGGCGAGCACATCCTCCCAGACACCCGTACACCACAGGAGAAATCCTGCATGCATGGTGTATTGGGGATCACAAAAAAGAGGACTTTAGCACTTCCTTCTCTTATATCGTCCCATTCCTAGCTCTGACCATCAATAAGGCCCTCCAGCTCAGACAGCAAAATGATGCTTTAACAACAGCAGAGCGGGAGTAATACATGACATGGGAGTTAGGCAGGCATAATGCAAGCATCAGAAAATATATTTCTCTCTCTGCTGTGCTTTGTTCCTCTAGCTTTAGCATTGTTATCTACGGGGAAAGAGGAAACCGCCCAAGAATCTATTCATTGGAGCAGCTGCTACAGGAAGCTGTAAGTTCACCTCACTGCACTAAAACACTCTTTGTTACAGGAAAAGCCCTCGGTTGTTTGGTCTTCTGGGTCACTCAATGCTTTTCTTTTCTCTTAAACATCCTTCTCACCCTCTGCAATTCTCCATAGCTTTCCAGCCTCTCTGTAGCTCTGCCAGGCCCTTTTTTTCCTTTTCATACATCCCTTGACTGTCTCTCAGGGTCATTGAAACAATTTCAACCTATTAAATGCATATGAACATATGGGAGGCAGGATGTTTGGGTTTGTGGAGGTGAGGGGGTCTGTGGATATCTGTTAAACTCAGCTCTGTGTGTGGGTCGGATAGTCCCACTAACACGTGGATCCATTCACTTTTTGGAGTTAAAATGGAATATGGTGTGAACTTTCCATCCCCTCGTAACAGTTGACCTGGAATGATTCAAAAGTGGCGACATTATAAGATGTGTATCCATAATCCACATAAAAAAATTGTTAACCCCTTTAGTTTTTCAGTCGCACCTGAGGGGGTTAAGATTCTTCTTTTACCCAAACCACAAGATTGTTAATCTGTAATTCTCACTCATACGTTAAGATACAATTACACTGTATGTAAGTAATCCATGTAATGGGACATAATTATACTTTGTAGAAACCACATTTCATTCTTGGCTGGTGTTCATTTGCATTTAGGTAATATGTGCTTTCTGGTGTGTTTTGCATCCAGAATGGAGTTTTAGTGTTTACTGCAGCAGGTGAACTTTATCCCATTTTTTTGTTTTTTTACTGAGAGTACGCTATAACGGTACTAACAGCTGGATCGACTAAAGCAAAGCCATCAAACCCACATCTTCTCCAACTGTGGGCATAGGTCTTCACTATTGCCAAACAGGGTGCAGGATGTCGTGTTTGCACTCAATTGTCCAGAGATGAGGACCCGGAGGAGTAGAGCAGAGTTCAACTGGCACAAGTGTGCCTTGGATTAATTAATTTACATCATTCTAAAAGAAGAAAGGAAAGAAAAAGGGCATAATTATTTGAACATTGTTTTGAGATTACGTGCTCTAAAGTTAAGAGTGATAATAGAGATTATTGTGAAATGGATAAAGTTAACAGAGTTATACATAACAAGTGCATAGGATTCAATTAAACCTACTTTGTAGTCATGATTTTTGTGCAGTATAAGTTTTTTGTTTGTCTAAGAGCACATGTTATTGTTTGTATCCTTTTATTGGCCACGTGTAACTGTAGCATTGTCCACAGGACCAGTGTTCACCAGGTGAATGTTCTTCTGCAGCGGAAGATCTCACACACGTGTACTATCTGATCACGTATTTCCTCCTTCTGTCATCCATATAAGCTCATTCATTCTCCCGTCACTGCTACACAAAGCACTTCTGGAAACTTTGTTCTTATTTAAACACTCATCAGATCGCAGCTGGTCCTAATTATGCCATACTTCCACTATCTTGTCTTTAAATTAGTCCCAAAGCCATTTATTTGACTTTGACACCAACGCCCAGATCTTCACCGTGCTCCTACTCCCACCCCCGTGCGCGCACACACACCCACATCCACACCTCATCAGTCAAAGGGTCCCTCGCCATGGCAACAGTAAATGAAAGCAACCTGAAAGAGCCCCCAGTGAGTGGCGGATGCTGGGGCTGCCTGCATTGTTGGAGGGAGGATCTGGCAACCTGCAATCACAAGCCCTCTATTCAGACCCTCTTTAGTATTACTCAGCAAGTCAGGATTTACTGCATCATGGCTTCCGTTCTTTTCATCCCTGACTGGCACATTGGCATGAGATAAGTGCCGCTTGGAAATGTGGCACAGTGGCTGCCCATGCACAATGCTCTACGGCTCTCACACTGTTTTTATGTATGTGTGTGAGCGTGTGTGTGCATGCATGTATGTGTGTGTGTGCAGCCTGTAATGAATCTTAATTATGTTTTGGTCTGGCTTTCAGGTCCTGGATGTACGGCCGGAGTCAGAGACGATGCTTAGTGAAGAAACCAGGGTGTGCGCTTACTGGAGCGAACGCTCGCGCTGCTTGTACCCAGGCTACGTCCGCAGAGGTGAGACAGCAGCTTTTTCTATATCCGTTTTCCGGTTTACCCTCTGTATGTACATATTTACTCCTAC
The DNA here is from genome assembly GCA_023566465.1 of Cottus gobio. Taxonomy (NCBI): domain Eukaryota; kingdom Metazoa; phylum Chordata; class Actinopteri; order Perciformes; family Cottidae; genus Cottus; species Cottus gobio. The sequence goes on along the minus strand of CM042232.1, from coordinate 10,973,584 downwards.
TGTATCTATGTACTATCATTTCTTTGCATTTGCTAATTTCCCTGCTCACCTAAGGAAGTGCATTTTTTTTTCTCTTGGAGGTGGTTCATCGGATGAAGGGAAGCAAGGAGGAGTGATGATAGAGTTTGATGATGGAGACAGGGGGAAGATTTCTCTCCCAAACATCCGGCTCCTGCCTCCAGGATACCAGGTTCACTGTGGGTATCTCCTCTCTTTGTAACTGGGAATTTTCACTTTCATGTTGCACTGTTCTGTTTTGTCTACTTGTAAATAAATGATAATAAGCATCTGCACCTTGTCCTTAGGTGGGGAGTCATCTCCTACCCTGCTGATACCCAGCGAGGCCGCGGTTAAGAGAAGTTGTAGTCTGGAGCAGGCCCCTCTCAGTGACAGGCCTTCGGACAGATACAACATTATCAATACTTTAACCAACAGCCAAACTCCACCTCTTCACAAAAGAAGACCAGGTAATAATTATCCTATACAACTCTTAATTCTACCTTAAATTACCTTGAAGCTGGAACGAAAGCAAACACGTTTTTATAGCTGCACAATTACATCAAATGGAAATGTCTCAAGTGTCATTTTATATAACAAATTTTAACCTGACATTTTAGCCATCTTTGAAAGCCATAGGTTCTTGGCTAGAATTGGAAATGTGCCTTATAGGTGGGTTTGTACACTGTTCAGTTATGCAAACCAGTACAATAGCCTTGCAAAATATATTATATTATGTGAAGTCAAATCAACATCTTTGACAAAATGTCAACATTAACTTTTACAAAAACAGGACTTACAGCTGTATCAAATAAACTGGTCAGAGATGTGTTTCATAATTTCCGTTGTATTGCTAAAATAACATGACATGTGTTTTGTTCATTTTAGGGAGACCAAAGGGCTCTGGGAAAAAACAAAAGCAGCAGCAACAGCAGGCTGAGAATGCCAATAAAAATCTGTCACCTTTTCTGGGTTGGCCTTCGTTGAGCAACACCAGGAAGAGGTCGTCCGACAACCTGTTTGAGCTCAATGGGGCACCCAGGAAGGCCTTAAGAGGGACGGAAGATGACCTGTTCACCTTGGCTAGGAGCCAGCCATTGACCTCCACCCCTGCCAAAGGCCTTTTCAGCAGCAGCTCCTTTGAGGTGGACTCCTTCAGCAGCATTGCAAATGGCTACTCTTCCTTCTGTACTCAGTCTACAGGGCCAAATCAAGGTTTATCTCTGGGCCCCAGGAGTGGAACATATGGCCAGAGGCGCAGGCAAGATGATATTATTGTGCCAAGAAGCCGGAAGTCTGGACAAGAGTTCTTAGTAAAGTTAGATCATGAAGGAGTGACCTCCCCCAAGACAAAAAACAGCAAGGCTCTGTTGTTGCGAGGTGGCTCTTCCAGTGTGGGAGGTATGCCCAGGACTGAGGCTTACTCTCACCCAGTCCTGCTGGTTAAAGACAACAAAAAGGGTGGTGCCTCCAAAGTAGAACTTCTCCGGAAAGGAACCACACCCCAAAGAAAGCCCTCCTATTCTCTGCGCCTGGATGAATATGGCGACTTGGGCTTCAGCGCCCACAGAGACTGTAACAGCTCCTACTCTGATCTGGATGATGAAGAGGAAGAGAGGAGGAGGGCTCCACGGGGTGCAGCATCAGGAGGGCTAAGGACGGCTGCACTGGCTGCAGCATCTGGAGGTCTAAGGTCGGCTGCACTGGCTGCAGCATCAGGAGGCCTAAGGACGGCTGCACTGGCTGCAGCCCCAGGAGGTCTAAGGTCGGCTGCACTGGCTGCAGCCCCAGGAGGTCTAAGGACGGCTGCACTGGCTGCAGCCCCAGGAGGTCTAAGGACGGCTGCACTGGCTGCAGCCCCAGGAGGCCTAAGGACGGCTGCACTGGCTGCAGCCTCAGGAGGACTAAGAACGGCTGGCCGCTTCCTGTCTCGTCTCTCGGTCTCGTCATCGTCTTCTGGTTCTTCAAGCTCCTCCTCTTCAGGGTCTATCTCCAGTTCCAGCTTGTGCTCCTCGGATAATGATTCCTCTTACAGCTCAGAGGATGAGGACAGTTCTACATTGATGCTTCAGAGTTGTATGTCTTCCCACCGGGGCCTCCTGCAACCTTCTGGACCGTCCACGTCTTCAAGGCCACACCAGAACTCTTTTGTGGCCAAAGCTGTGGCCGTTTCCAACGCCAAAGGAGACCCCTCTGATCAGATCTCCAACAAGTCCCTGAAGAGGAAAGAATGCACCAGCTCCACCTCTAAAACTTTGAAGGATTGTGTGAAGAAACCTAGGATGCTTCCAGATGACACCTCATTTATTCCAAGGCCTAAGCTGTCTGCATTCATGGCAGGACGACAAATGTGGAGGTGGTCAGGAAACCCCACACAGGTGAGAATAGACTATCCATGTTTCTACTGCATCAATGTAGCGCATACTGTATTTGTAATTGTATTTCATAATACCAGTGCAGTTATCATATAATTCTAAGCTAGAGGTCAAGAGAGGTATTAATCATAATTATCCTCATTATCAAACAAGATTGATAAAAGTGTTTTGTTTTCCACAGCGGCGAGGTCTAAAAGGCAAGGCCAGGAAGCTTTTTTATAAGGCCATCATACGAGGCAGAGACACGGTGAAAGTGGGAGATTGTGCTGTGTTCCTTTCAGCTGGACGTCCTAACCTCCCATACGTAGGTCGTATTGAAAACTTCTGGGAATCCTGGACCTCCAGTATGGTGGTCAAAGTCAAGTGGTTCTACCACCCAGAAGAGACCAAGCTCGGCAAGAGGCATCGAGATGGGAAGGTAAGCCGTGATGTACGTTTACGATTTTATGGGCACTGTTAGTCATTTGTAGCAGAGTGGCATTCAAATGACAATATTCTAAATGTTCTAAATATAACGATGTAACTTACCCTGTTGTTTCTCCATCTAGCATGCCCTTTACCAGTCGTGTCATGAGGATGAGAATGACGTCCAGACAATCTCTCATAAGTGCCAGGTGGTGAGCAGGGAGGAGTACGAGTGTCTGACTCGCAATCAGAAGCCGAACAGTACCTCCCCAGACCTCTACTACCTGGCAGGGACGTATGACCCCACGGCTGGTCAATTGGTCACTACTGAAGGGCTTTCCATCTTGTGCTGAACCTCCACGAGGACACTACTGAAGGACTCCTTTGGAGGAAGGATAAAAGTCCATGACTTTACCTACACGACCCTCCAGCCTGGGAAGATACAAAGTGCACCTTGGGTATGCCTCAAGGACCCATGGACTAAATTACAGCACCAAAGCAGGGCTGTCTGAGGTTACACACTGGAGTCTTTTGGCATCTAACCTTTGTGGAAGTAAAGGGGATGTCCATAACTGGTTGATCCTTTCAAGAGGAATATAAGAAAGTCTAGGTCTTCACAAAGTTCAATAGTCCAACTAATCTCTTTTTAATGGATCCATGTGATAGACAGCTTCATAAATGGTTTTAGGACTCATGCCTCATGCTCCTATCATATATGTCACCAAAGGAGAACTGAGAGTGCATTTGACTGCAAAGTATTATGAGGCTGAATAGGTTCTGCGGACCAATTCTTCAAAGGTAGACTTACCTAAGGGAATGGAAACGAAAAGTGAGGCATGGGGCTCTCCATAGACCTCTTCATTCCAGGGAAGTTGAAAACATGTAAAGGATGTAAAGTTGATGTCTGTAAATATAAAAAAAAAATGTTTCCAATCAAGCCATACACTTCAGTACCTCTCGCCTGTCTTAACTGTTCAGGTGTACATTGTACAGGTCAATTATTGTATTGTTGTCTGTTGTCTATATGTACATAAAAGCTATTTTATATAGGAGTTTATTGTATATATGAGATGTATCTTTCCATGTTTGCGATTGATTTATTTTTATATGGGTGTATAATACATTACGTCGTTGTTCCTTTGCTTTGGGAAGTCAAGATTGGAGATGTTAGTGTTGCACTGCATATGCCCTGCTGAGATAGACGGAGAGAGACAGACAGAGCACAAACAAAGACAGAAGGATTTAGTCTATAAGTGTATAACAGAAGACTCACTTTCTGAGAGAGGAGTCATCCTGTTTAAAAAAATAGGTCAAGTGGCTTTTTTGTAAAAGTGTTCTGTTACTTTGCATTGTTGTTATTCTATTTTAAACACCTTTTTATTTATGTACCTCTCAGTTGGTCATCATCACAAGGCAGATCCCACTGGACTGCAATCACGGGTCAAAAATAATTTAAGATCAATGATATGAGTATAACCTTTTGACACAATATTTGTGTGTGATGAGTGTCCTGGCATCACTATAATCATGTCCAAATCAATTTAGAACAAGACTGGATCTGAAAATGTGTTAAATGAATGCATAGTTCAACACCATGATCCACAAAATACCAAAGTGTCTTTTATTCTCTTTATTTCCTTCATAAAAATTTAACACATGCCAAGCACCTGTACTGAACTCAAATCAGACATCACTGGTAACGTATTGAAGACTTGTCCTCCACTATGTGCAGACATATTGGCTTAGCATTGTGACAATGGTTTCTTGCACATGTACCTGCAGTTTTGTTTCGTGCAAACATGCAGCAAAAGGTCACCTGGGAGTGTGACTATGAAGGTCAAGGTAATGACAAAGTAAGATATTGAGTTCTGGCAATTTGTTGGAATTAGTCTATTTTAGTTTCATCAACCATCTGTGTCTATTTTGTACAGTACACGCACATACTCAATGCTAACTGTGAAGGACAATCAGATTCACAAAGCAATGGACAGAGTAGGTTCACTCAATCTGAAAATTACTTAAATTTATTTAATTTGTGCCAAGTACATTTTGTCTATATTTTGTCTTGTTTGATATGCAATCCTGAGTATTTTTTGTTCATAAAGTTTTATTTTGTTCGCCAACATTTTATTTATTGTCAATGTTGCTGTTTGTTCATGCCAAGAGCGCTTTATGAGAATGTGACATTGTTTTTCTTGGTGTGATGTCGCATTTGCATTTCTTAAAAAAAAACTGGTCTTGTAGAGGCCATCTAGTGAAAAGAAATAAAGCAACACTGGATTCTTCTCATCCGAAAACCTCTGTGAATTAATTCTATTATACTGGCTGTGTCCTCTTCATCTCACTGCATCTGCCTTTTTTTCCATCAACACATTTATGTTAAACAGTTTTTTTTATTGACCAAGATATTGTCTTTGAAAGACGGAATACATTTAATGTTCTCATCAAAATGGGACTGAAACACAATTATACCAAAGAGACAATGTTTTAAGAACAGACTAACCTAGTGCATGTGCATTGGTATATTTTTCACAATTGTCATAGGTTGGTGTTTTAAAAGTGAGTTTTAAAGTTCATCTCACACAAATGGATTTACTGGTTAAGAATAAAGTTGATTAGTTTAATTTGACTCTCACCAGGAAGATGAGTCAACAAGGAGTCTTTATGACGAACCTGCACTAATTCTTTAGATACTGGCTCTACTGTTTATTCGTACCTATATCACACGGCAGATCTCTCCCTTAACCATCCCCCAACCTCGGCCTGTTCTAGTTTCGTATTACTAGATGTGGTGATGGCAGCTCTTCCCTTGTTTTGTGTTATATCTCATTTAGATTTACGTGCTGGGCTCTATTATTTTATATTAGGGAGTATTAATGTGCTTCCCTTCGAATGTTGAGGCTACTTGGATTCATTTGTTAAGCACCCCAAGCACAAGGCCCTTTTTCTGCCAAAATCTTTTATTTGTTGCGATAAATCCTTTGATGTAAGTGTCTCTGGCTAAACTAAGTTTATGTGAGCTTTGAGTTGCTTAGCAAATAGAGACAAATCTGTCACAGCATCAAATAAATCCTACTGGGTTTAGCTACCAAGCTCTGTAAATAGGATGTTGACTGATCAGAGATGTGAATTTTCGTGATTCAAGATAAAGTAAATTTGCCTATTTTCTTTTGAAATGAATTGGTTCTCTCTCGGTGTATCTGTGGGGCGGTAGACATCTTCATGACAGGCACCTAAAAGCTAACTAAAATTACAATTTTGTCCCAAGCCCTTGAACAAATCTGTCTGCATTGAGTGTGTTAATGTTCTCAAGATTTGTAAATGTGTAATTTCTGTATTTGTGCTGCATTTTCTACAAATACATTTGTGGTATAGGATCGAGAATTTTTATAGATGATATATAAAGTATATATATCAAAATAAATGTTTGTTTCTGATCAAAATAAAAATAAAGGGAGATACATAGATATATGGATTTTCACTTCTCTTAAATGAAGAATAGATGTAAAGGAGAGCACTCTAGTGGAAGTTAAATCACACTACATTACACAGAATGAGCCTGTAGATTTATTGTGTCTACAATACCTCACAAAATACCAGCAGCAGCATGAACCCTTCTTCATTCAGAGCAGCAGGTATGTTCCACTATCACACAACAAGCATCCTTAATTGTCCACATTTAAACATTTGCATATACATGCTCATCAGCTTTGACAAAGCCAATCTCTGGATCCTGAATCAGTGAAATAACCACTGGCTGGGCCCTGAAGCAGACACAATATGGGTCAGTGACCTTTCTCTGCAGGCCCAGGGGTCTTTTTGTCCTGCATGGAGCCTGAGTGCCGCCACCCTTCCCCCTAATGCCCAGACAGGGGCTAATGGGCACATCAGTCATCTCCAACAGTGGGCCAGTGAATACAAACAGCTCTGTTTACCACCACAACGTTTTGTGACGTCTGGCCATTGCCCCGTGTCTGGGCCACGGCCCTTCCTGCATCATCAGCATGGAGGTAGGAGGGACTGTCCTCACCACTGGAATGGAGGATCGGTTTATGAGTGGGTGTGTGGGAGTCTCAAGGTGATTCTCATGTTTTGAGAAGGTTTTGCTTCATTACTCCTCTGTGCTAAGATACAGATATTCAACAGAAATCTAATTAGCACAATTTAGGTTGTACTCAAGATGTTTTTGACAAAGTACATGCTTTGAATTAAGCCAAACAAACAGGAAAGATAATGTCACTAAAACAAGTCAATGCACAAAGGTTGTCTATTGCTTTCATCATTTGGACCTCATTTTAAAGTCTGTAAACTGTATTATTTGACCTCTCACTGGACAGACTGGTCTGCCTGCCTCACTTTTCAGTGGTTCAGCTCGCTCAGCATCCAGACTGTGTTGCTCAGTGTCAACAGGAGGAATGCTTTCCTGCACAAATATCTGCACCTCATAAATGTCTCGCCCTCTGCTCGACCCTGTCTGGCCTCTGACTGTGAGGGGGTTGAACAGGGGACAGGGAGCCTGGTGTGTGTGTGTGTGTGTGTAGGGTTGAGGTGAAGTCTTGGATCTTAACAAGGTGCTGGGAAAAGAGAGCAGGACAAACAGATCATTCAGACCAAGTATTTGCAGAGGCATGAGTTGCTACAACACGCTAGCTGTTGCATTGGTTAATGCAAATATAACAAATGCTCCTTAAAAAAAATGGAAATGTATATCTGAAGAAAATAAAAAATATGACTTCAGAATATACATGTTATCACATGCTAATACATGCTACATTATGAATATGTCGTTTACTGACAGGTCCTTGCACACAATACAATGAAGATGTATGAATGAAGATCATCATTGGACCAATGCAATATCAATATTATATCATGGTTGTTTTTCTATGCCGATGTGAGGTCCCGGGACAGAGGATGTTGTATGTGTACAGATTGTAACGCCCTCTCAAGCTAATTTGAAATTTGTGATTTTGGATGATACAATTAATTACTATTTAATTTAATTTTGCATTACTTTATCTGCTCTGGGCCCTATTTATAACCAACCCATTACTTTTTTAAACCAGTTTAAATATCTTCAAATCAGTAATAGGCCTACAACCCATTAAATGCAGTTGTCCACTTGCCAAACAATGATTACAGTTCCTACAAGGACACTATATGGTTATTTATGTCTCAAAGTTAGTGATGCACTGATTTATTTATTTATTGTTACAGTATGTAAAGGAGTCAGAACATGTGGAAGATGTGGGCAAGACAATTAATGTGAGGAGTGCAAAGAAAAAGAAGAACAGGCCAAATGCCTGCAATGTGTGGGGAATCACCATGTGGGGTCAGCAGTGTCCTGTGAGAATAAAGGATTTGAAAGTGAATGAGATCAGAGTTGGGAAGGGAGGATCATATGCTGAAGCTGTTAGAGAATGGAGAGTAATGACACAATGCAGGTTAACCTGTGTGCACTTAGATAGTATTGTCAGGCATATATAATAAAACAAATGAAAGAATATTAGTTTCAATTCAAACTAAATCCAAGTACAAAAACTAGTAGAACATATTTAACTATGACTTTCAGATGAGATATTTACACAAGACCTCCCAACCTTTTGCTTCGGGACAAATTTGAGTATTTAAACAACTTCACCTCCAGTGTGCATACTTATAACATGCATAATGGGAAGGCCTTTAGAGGTGACTTGAAACGCTGAACCACCTGCTGTTAGAAAATGCCTACACTTCCTAATAGGGATACATTGTGTGTAATGCAAACACCTGTGTGGCCTCGACACGTGTGCCAACTCACAGCCAAAGCACTAGCTGTGCAGCCTGTGTGCTGCTTGTGGTGGCCCGGATCCAGCCATGCCACCCCTAATCCATTTCTCTTTTGCTCATTATAAGTGGCTTGTAAAGATTCTGTATCAGCTATGCTGAAGCAGCTTTTCACAGTATTACATGGGATTACTGTTGCTCCTCGCTACATATGTTGCTCACAAACTGATGTAATAGTCCCACTCTGTTTACATAGCACTGACAAAATAACAAATGCATGACTCATCAGGGTCTTTTTGCTCTTTTTGTTTGTGGGTTAAATTGTATCGGAAAACATTCATCCCTTTAATAGATTTCCATATCCTTCCTTCTGTTGTGTGATGCCGCCGTAATGTGTCCTTGAATGAATAAACATGGGAAATGAAAAGAAAGGAGAGGTTCAAAAGGGAGAAATTAGCATGCTCATGAGTATACAATTTAAGAAGAATGGTGGTAATTTCCTTACAAGAGTTTAGGTTTCAAGAAAAAGGAGGTTTAATAGACATGCGGTCTCCAACCATCTCAGATATCTGGCCTAAACGGGCCATGCATATGGTATTTACCATATCTCTGAATCCAAAAGAGCCTCAATTCTGTGCACACCTGCAGAAAAAGGAGAAATTATGAGGAAAGTTCAGCAGTGAGCTGAGCCTGTTTGCAGCGTGAGAGTTGTTGGTTGTCACTTATGGCAACTTAATTGATCGTTCACCAAGTCCTGCCCCTTGTACACAGACTTGCCAATCACAGCGTGCACCGGCCGGGATCTCACAATTACGCAACAAGCTGATTTGGGGGATTTTAAGCGTGTCATGTTTAAACGTTGTGTAATGTGATACTTGTTACCTGGAGAGGTTGGAAAGAGATATGGCTTTCTAAAATGTTATGTTACATAAAGACTTGTGGAACTAACATTAGCAGAGTATCTGGTGTTTAGGTCAATTGACCTAAACACCTACATGAAACTGGGTTTGATCTAACATGTATGAATCTCTTCCTGTGTCCAAAACGGTAATGTGCCAACAGCCGCAGTATTGTCCACAGTACTCTGCTGACCCAACAGCAGGAAAAGTTACAGCCTGTCATAAAAGGGGTCAGGCGCCTTCTCGCACTATCCCATTTTTAAGTGCAGGACAGCTGGAAACGCTCTTTATCTCATGAATAACAAAGATAGGCCTTTGGCGATCAGCTGAGAACTCAATTAATCACTTGCACCCGAAATCTTATTAAATTAAGACATGTGGTTGATAATTAACCCATAGGCTGGAATTCAGATTTCCACTATGAGAGAGTGGGATTGGTCTTCAGGGTAGCAGGTATGATTATTGTCTCAACTCTTGTAATTAACCATCAGGTTGGGTATTGTATGGAAACCTGAAGCTGGTATAGAAAATGACTGTTTCCTTCTCCAATACACCCTCCTTTCTTTCCATGCCCTCCATGTAGTGGTGTTTGTGCATTCCTGTGTCGACAACCCCTCCTTCTAGTTCTCTGGGGTGTTTACCCCCTTTCACGGCAGCAGGGAAGCAGCTCCCGCCATCCCATCTCTGTTTACATTGCTCTTCTCCTCTGTTTACTCTGTGCTCCAGCGCCCTGGCGCACCGCGCTCCAAACAGCTGTTCCATTATGGGAAGAGCAGGCGTTTCAACCACACAGTGCTGCCACACAGCTCTCTCTGACAACCCACCATGGTCGCTACCATGATGACTGCCTGGCTCCGCTGGCACGCCTGCCATTGTTGCCGTAAAGCTCAGCCTCCTTCAATGCCAAAGTGGCTTCTGGGCATAGTCAGCCGGGGCGACTGTCAGAGTTTGTCTTCAAACCGCAAGACAAATTTGCAAAGTTCAGCTTTAAATAAGTGTCACTGTACGGGATGCGGTTCTGCTGTGATTTAAACAAGCAGCAATCATATCCAGATGATCTAGGATAAACTGCCACAAACATCTTTACACTGAAACAGGCTTTTTTAGTATGCCATTACAGAACACTCAGCATTTCCATCATTTTGTCGCATTTTCTGTGAGTACCCTATATATGCTGCTTCTCCATGACATCATCCATGGAGGCCATTATCCCGCAGCGTATGAATGATCCTTCCACCAAAACGCCAGGCTCCCTGACAGGTAAAAGAAAGACTATTGTCTAACCGACTGCCTTAGGGTCATACTATATCATGAATCTCCGGTGAATTATTTTTACCCTTTGCATGTTCTTTTTCCTGCTGGTATGCACAGCTGGTGCTGAGTCAGGAGACAGGAAACCTGGGAGAAAGGCCACCAAGCATCCCCAGGCTCCCAGTGGACCGCTGCAGGGCTCTGTGGCTACATGGACAGGAGACACTCCATTCATCACAATACAATAGCTACTGCTTGGGGCCAGTGGAATATGGGCCTGTCTGTGTCTATATGTCCCTCCATGTGTATACGAGTACAAATATGTGTGTGTGTGTGTGTTTGTCTTGAAGCTTTCTCTCAAGTTGTGTTTAAGATTGGATGCGTTTCATAAAGCATGACACAGTGTCCTGCCAAATATAAATATAAAACTGATTAGTGTCAGTAACTAAGTTAATTACATGTTGAAAGAACTAGTGCAACGTAATATCGTCCTTAGAATGTAGAGAAATTGTGACCAGAGTATCATGAATGACCAGTTCCCGGTGCTATGGTCCATAAACACCAATCGTGTGTCACACAAGCCAGAACAACACTGATCACGGGGATATACGTAGATCCCCTCTCTCTCACTTCCTTGACCTTTTTTGGTTTTATTTGTATGTTTTTGATCAGATGGTGTGGATAAAATAGCTGCTCATATATACAGACAATATATCTGTATTAGATAAAATATATTAGATGTACAGACAACATATTTTACATTCCCTGGTTTGTATTCACAGGGCAACAAATTAGTCTGAATATACACTAACATGGATATTTTTACAGAAAAATGATGAGAACGCCAGTAAAGCACCCTGATTTTTCAATGGTATATTTGATTAACAATAAGGTGAATCTATTGTATTATTGTGTGAAAATTGCTAGATATTTTAAAAGTAGTCAAAGAAAATTATAAAGAAAAAAAAAAGAGAGGAATCTCCCCGAATCCTGGGATGCAGGCGGTCAAAACAACTGATGGTAGCACGCTCTCCACGAGCTCTGACGGCGATAAAGACACGTGTGCAGCAGTTTAAGCTACACGCACACGCACACACACACACACACACACACACACACACACACACACACACACACACACACACACACAGAACCTCTTTCTCCGCTCTAGCCCTGCTCTGTAGTAGCCTCACCCACGATGAAAAGGGATATCAGCATGCATAATGACACGAGTGGTGAGTGAGCGTATTAAAGAGAGAGACGTGCAGAGGGAGAGAGCATGAACTCATGCATGCCTGTGTGTGTGTATAAAAACGCCAGTCATAGCAGGATATAAAAGAACTCTGCCCAGCTGCCAGGCCCCCAGTGCCGGTTGCCAGAGCCCTTAAACACATCCACGTCCTTTGCTGGATGGCTCCGCTCTCCTCTCCTCCTCGAATATATCTCACACTTTAAAAATATACAATCTGCTTAGATACTAGGCATTCATAAGCTCCGTGACTGGCACTTTGACATCTTATCAACATGAGTTGAAGCCCCTGGGCAACTAAGCCAAGCTTTGATCAGACATTTTGGAGACATCTCTCATTTTCTTCAAACAAATCCATTGGGGTTGGTGGGCTAAATTCGAAACAAACTCAAAGCACTAAATGTACCTTATGATTGCTGGAAACACAGGCATGGCTTTATATATATATATATATAGTCTGTTTAATTAAGAGGTGAGAAGGCTGAAAAACAATCTGTATGTAAGTGAGGAGGAGAAGAAAAGAAAATGTTGGAGAGAGATGAGAACCAAAAGAAAGGGTGAAAGAAATTCAGTCGGAGAGGTGAGGGAAGAGCACAGCGTGCATGGGCCTCGCTATGAGATCAACTGACAAACATCTCCGCAACCATGGACGAGGCAAATCAGCATCCCCCCTTCTCTGAAAGGCCTGTGACAGTTGTTATGTACAGAGACCCAATTTCACCTGATAACTTCTCCCGAATTGTAGCCCTGCTACCTGTCGTGGGAGAGAAACAGAGAGCGAGTGTGTGAAAGAAAGAGATAGAAGAGCCGGGGCCCGCTGCTGCTCAGTAGGGGAGAAAGTGAAAGAAAGAGAGAAAGAGAAAGATGTAGACAAGGAAGAAAATGAAACCTAAATGGTTCAATTCAGACGGTGGAGCCACACAGAGATTTCACCTGAGGGCAGTATCATGCCCTGTTTGTGTCTCCATGGAGACGGGCCTCCTGAGTGTGCACTTCTGAACACACTGAAAAGTAGTCCAGCTCGCTGGTCCTGATATTGATTTCCACTGAGCAGATCAGTGCGAGCTAACTTTTGGTCAAGTTCTCTGCTGCAGAAAGCTGCTGTGTTGACATTAATGTATTTGCAGTTTTACAGTCAGTCATTGACATTCAAGTAGTTTTTCCCCATGTCACATGAGCTTGATGCATTCCTTGACTGAGCTCTAATGTATGGCTCTCATCGCATCAGATAAAGTTATTTTCTCAGCTGCTACCAGGCATTTGCCGGGGAAATCTCTAGCTTTGAATATATTACGTTTTAAAGACTTCAACCAACTGGGCTAAAAGCTTGATAAGATCTTATAGTCTGGTGCCTTGAGATATAAATATATCTTCAGTACAGGGCATATCAGTTGTGTATCCTGCATGGTTTCAAGCCCTGAGGCAGTTGTCCTTAATGACAAGGCTTTTCTGTCATCTCCTCCCACTCGGCTCCACTTCCCTTGCTTGCTTGACCATAGGAACCACATCAGAGGCTCAAGATGTCCTTTATCTGGGGTCTATTGACCAGTGTCAGCTTACAGGCCCCACTCTGTACACACGGCACATTATGGAAGTTTTAATAGGTGATCAGTGCAGCTGTTGCCGACACAGCGTTGATTTACTGTGGCTAAGAGAGGGCTTAATGACTATAAGGCAGACAGCTCTTAACCCTTTGATGTGCACTGGATAATGTAATAGGATCAGGTAGCCCCCTGGGAAAGTTGCATGCACTAACACAAGTATACAATAGCCCAAACGCTTTGGGAATACAGTTACACTGTCTAAAAGCTCCTTAAAAATAAGAGTGCCAACCTCTTACTGTTGAAAAAACAACATATGGGGTTGACTTGTCCCACTAGTCATGGCTTGTGACACGCTTGTAAGGTCCATGCATGAACATATAAACAAACACACGCACACACAGTTATGCTGCTTGCTGACAGGTGGTGCATGCTAAAGGAAATACTAGCTTACCCAGCACAAACAGCCCCAGTAGGCTTAGCACGTCAGCGGAGAGCAATTGGAGTACTTATGTAGGAGCTAGCACTATTCAGACCATGCCACATCCATCTCAAGGGTCAAAGGGCACCAATTCTGTTTGCACCTTGAAGACACCAATATCCTCTCTTTGACAGTGTGCGCTGGACAAACGACACAAATAGATATGAGATGGATTAAACATCTGATGATTTGTAGGGTTGACAAAACTTCAGCATGATAACAAGATTACAGTGACAATGCAATGCTGTTCAGATCTATTGATTACCATGACCGTAATTTTAGTTTAGTGTATTAGCATGACAACATCTGCTAATTGGACTTAAACATAAAGTACAGCCGAGGCTGCTGGAAATCTGATTAGTTGAGCAGGTATTTCCTAAAAATCTAATAATTGGGCAACTTGACATTTTGACCTAATGATGGTATATAAAAATAGTCAGAAGTCAGGGGATCACTAAGAATAATTACGATTCATCCCAAATGGATACGTGTACCAGATTTCATGGCAATCCATCCAATTATTGAGATATTTCACTCCAGAACCACAAAAGTGAACCTCCTGGCGCATGCAGGTATGCACACATGTATGGAAGAGAAATACCACACAAACATTTATGTGCAGTAATCATTGCTGTAACAACTGAAAATCTCCACCAACCTACTGTTTTCAACCCCAACATAAACCACCAGCTCGGGCCCCATTAACCCATCTAGCAATGATAGCTAAATTGCCCGCTAGCTCTCCGAGGCCAGCCAGGATGTAATCAAAAACAGATGGAATAATCAACAAAAATGCTCTCTATTCCGGTAAGGATGTCTCCCAAACGCACATGAATCATATTGAAGCAGGCGCTGGGACTGTGAATGATGTTGGGCTACAAGCACCAGCCAAGTCACTGTCTCCCAATGCCAAGTGAGAGGATGCCAGGCACTTCCTGCTGTAAACAATCTACCCACAGACGGAGAAAGAGGGGAAGAAACCTCAGAATGAGAAACAACAGGAGACGGCGTGAAGACCCTGTTGCTCAATGAAAATGTATCTGGTTAACAAATGTGCTCAATTTGTCTGACAAGCTACCATAGTCTGTTTGAGGGGAGTGTGTGTGTGTGTGTGTGTGTGTGTGTGTGTGTGTGTGCGTGCGTGCGTGCGTGTGTGTGTGTGCGTGCGTGCGTGTGTTAGGGCAAATGGCATTTCTCTGTGTAGATGAATACATAGCAAGTGCTCAGGGCTTATGGAGACAGACGTTGGATATAATGCTTGGCTGAGTTCACAATACATAATAAGGGCTCCCTCTCCTTCCTTCATCACTCTCTTCACTCCCTAAATTGTCCCCTCTATTCCAACTGCTGGCCTAAGCTGCTGCCTTAGTTTCATTAGATATCGGCATCAATATTGACCTCACATTTTGCCATAAGTAGCCATCATATCATTGACTTTGATCCCCATTTGTAAATCCCTCAGGTTTTGCACTTGCACTGTTTTGGATAATTCCTCTTTTCTTACCCCCTGGCTACTGTGGTAACAATCTCACGAACAGATTTAGCCGGGATGCTAAACAAACATGCTCTTCTGACCCTCTTAAAAAGGAACCTGGGACTAACTGGAGCTTTTGAATCAGCAGGGGGAAGGGTATAGTGCATCGACTGTATCGCCAGCTCGCAGTATTTATGCACTTGTGTGTAAATCACTCTCTTTTACAGTCTCTGTGTGTGGGAATGCAGTAAAAAGTGAGGGATAAGAAATGCAACGCAACCTATGTCTGGCTCTTGCAGAATCGTAGAGCTTGTATATAAACCTCAGAGTGAACAGACCAACATTTGGAGTCGCTGAGACACATGTGTTTGCACATAAATTACCATGTATGCATGCATACGCACGCACAGGCAACAAACAAAAAACACACACACACACAAGGATGGGGAGTATTAGCTACGCATGCAAGCTCACATCCACTTAGACATTAGCTCACACACACACACACACACAGACATACAGAGACACACACACACACACACACAAGCACCATCTTACAGACAGACACACACACACGTCATTGCAATTCACATGATCATTCTCTTTATATGAAAGAGACAGGGGATTGTCAGAATGGCAGAAGCTGAGGCCTCATATTAACCCTGCTGTCAGAGCCATTGAGCAAAAGATGTCATTAACATGAGCGCTGCCGTCCCTTAAAGCTCACCCCGTCTGCATCGACACAAGAGCCCAGTCCGTGCATGGCTGTGAGCAGTGTCCACCAGACTTCAGTTTAATCAATAGACACTGCTTTTATTGCTTACCTGTTTTACAGGCTGCTTTCGCTGAGAGTTGAGGTATCTTTGTCAATAACGTATTGCACTGACAGCGATGTAACCTCCAATTAAGTTATACAACCTTCTCCCTGTGCTTGACCAGTTCTCTGTCTCACTCCTTGGAGAATGGGGATGGGCGGGGTTTGGCTCACCCTAAAAACAAATGACAGCCCACAAAACAAATGTGGCATTGCAACTGAGTATTAAAAGGCTTGACATTTACCAAGGCTCATTTATATGGCTGCCCATACTTAGCTCATTGGCAGCCCCCATTACAATGGGTAGAGCAGGAGTGCGAAGGCCGGGGCTGGGCTGGGCTGGGGCCGGGCAAACAGAGTGGGGTGAGCCGTTAACGGCCTGTGGGAGGATAGTCCTGGAGATGAATGAACACCTGGATTAATGGGTCAGTGAGCACCAAGCTGCTGAGAAAGGAGAATCCCAGCCAAGGCAGCCATTTTACATTTTACTTTTATAGCACGTCTCATGGACCGTTTTCCTCTGCTGGGTTTAGAGGGGGCAGCAGGGGGGGGGGGGGGGGGGGTCCCATGGGGTACGAGAGAGCAAAGAAAGGACATTTTTGGACCTGTGTACTTTATATATGACACGGCGCAGTGGGGGTGCTAGTTATACAGCCATGTTTTTATGAACCCTCGGCCATTTCAAGGACACCATAGGTTTATGCTGATGTACACAAATGTCTACAATTTGAAAGACAATATGAAAGTATTGAATTTGTCAATTGAGCGCACGTCGATTGGTAAATGCACCTTTCTGATGTTATGTCATTGTGAGGAGAGGTACTGTCTTCACATCCACATCTTGGGTGTCATTTTTTTTTTTCTGATTACTTAAAACATTTGCACTTCAGTCCTTTGGGAGTTAGTCGCCACGAGACAACCTTGACTCCTCTCTGGAAGGGATTTCCAATGTAAGCTAAACAGGGCCGGTGCTGGCCCTTTAAACTGAGCGCTGAGTGCTTGGCAGGCTAATAGATGCAGTCTAAAAGGTGCTAGTGGATGGCAACCTGAAAAATGGTCTTATCTGAAAAGGTCCAGGACAGTTATAAATGAAATAATCGCGCTGGGCACATTAATCCATGTTCATGCCCTAGGGAGAGACCTCTGCTCACCATTTGATCTGTGTGTGAGAGCATGTATACAGTATATGCATAGACGTGCACATCTCTAAAAGGGATTGGTTACTTGCAAACACACTCTCATTGTTTTTCCCCTCCTTCAATAATTGTCTTAATACCTTTCCGACTTGCTTTTAACCGGAAACTCAATCCCGGGATATGATGAGGAGAGGGAGAGGAATTAAAGACATTTACGTCACAATATGAAATGTGGCATACCCACTGGACCACTCCAGTCTAAATGACGTACGGTTATTGCTCATATGGTTCTTGGAGTGCCACGCAACCCAGACTTGCAAGCGAGTGGCCTCTGGAGGACGGCATAAAGAGCGTCCTTATTTGTTGAATAATATTTGCATCACAAAAGATTGCGTGAACGTCCATTGTTACGGTTTCTTGGATCTTTTGTTAGATGACATCTGCTGTAGACATTACACTTTCTTTCTGTCACTTTGGACCTAACACACTAATGACAATCTAAACTCTAATATGTTTTACAATGCCACAACCTAGTGTTGCTTGTCAGCTTCCCCAGTTCCCCATGGTTTTTGCTACTATGTTAAACTCCTTTATCTCAAATGTAATGCAAACAATACTAATAATCATCTATTTCCCCATCTATTACTATTTATTAGTAAAGTAATACAATTGCTCAGGTGACTTCAGACTGATGCATACGTGCACAGATTGTTTAGCTGTCTCCAGTCAGTCCCATCTAAGCAATCTTCTGTACACTCTCAGAAATGACTGTCATGAACAACTAAGGCTTTTGCTTTGTTTTCAAACGACTCCTTGACATGAGGAAGCTTGACAAAATGAGACATTCTTCTCGTGAAATTCTTCTCATGTTACAGTATAACCTAGTGAACACAGAAGTCCATATTTGTGAGAGAAAACAAACTAGTTTCAATTCATAGTCAACACTGCCATCTACTGGAGACTGAAGAATTGTACCAACAACAGAAGCACTGCTGTGTGTAAGTTAATTGAAAGTTGGGACTTGCCCCAAAATAGATAATTGAGTATGTTCGTCAGCCAAAATCAAATATAATTCATATAAGGACTTAAAGTGTCATACTGTGTCGATACAAATTCATTCCAGTATTGATTGTGATCTCACTGGTGAATTGTATTCTTCAATCTACTCAGGAATTACAATAGCACAACATCTCTAAACCTTTCCAAGTTTGTAATGCCATTTATTCTAAAATTGTCATAGTTGGCGAATAAATGGGTTGAGAAGATATTCTGACTTGTATTTCCTACTATAGGTGAAGCTTACAAAACAATTGAAACCCCCATTAAGTAACTCAATGTCCTTTAGACTCTGCTTTCCACAGCTTTCAAATTCCAATTAATTTCTGCTAACATTTTTCCAAGACTTGAGAAAGTCAGTGAATACATGTTTCACTGACTGTTTTCACAGATTGTGTAATATTCCTCTTAGCATTTACACAGCAAATTTACTTTGACGTGTAAAATTGGTGGAGTGGCCCTTCAAGAAAGTCTGCTCCTGCTTTTCCTATGAAACAACTAGCTCAGCCAGTATTTGCAAATATTCTAATAGGAATGGACTACTAAACAATACATTACAAAGTTATACAACATTATTTGACACAACTATTAATACCTCCATTCTCACTAACTAGGTAATAAGGAAATAAATGACTAGACTATGCCCAGAAATGTATTTCTGAAATTGTGATACAAATTAACACATGTAATGAGACATTGCAATTTAGACCTAAATTAATGATAACTCTGCATCTACCTGTAATAGTAAACAACTATTGTGTACTTGTACAAGGCAATGATGCCCCCAAGTGATCACAAGGTGAAAACACATGATACATAATGTACACTGCATTTGTGAACAAGTATTTGGTCAACTTGTATTAGTTTAACATTTAACAAATGCACGGTCACACAGCGAGCTGGAAGGAAATATGAGCTACTGCAAAACCACAGTAGACTTACACATGTACACTTGCATGTAAAGGAATATTAAGCTTTAATTTGTAATGCATTTCATAATGGCAATAGAGACACTGTGATCTCCATTTACACTCCTCTCAACTCCATTTTTTATCCTTCACAAAACTACTTTTCATATGTACATAAGAAAAAAAAACTTAAGGGCAGATATTTATATATACACACACATATGCATACATTATTGAGGAAAGTTCCAAGATATTTGACCATCTGACAAGCAGTTCTGGTGACGCATTATAGCATCTTTAAAAAACATAAACTGACATGTGCAGAGGTTTTATTCAAAGCTCCTTCCGAATTACTCCTAACCCTGTATGACCTCAACAAATCAATGTAAATATGTTTGCGCTCCAAAAAAATCTTCTTTTCAGCTTTTGGCTTTTACCAACCTCTGTCCTTAAATTACCCTTTAAACATCAACCTCTAACGGTGGTCTGGGATCACAATGCTAATCACTCTAATCTGTCAAGTCAATAGATAAGAGCCTTAATAGATTATCAAGTAGAATATCCCAAGGATTTAGCTTTGTGCTATAGTGTTTAAAACACACACTTGTGGTGTTGGTATTTCCAATCGGTTCTCCTTCAACATTTCCAGGAACCTCTGTGAAAGCGATAATGCTCTTACAAAAGTTTGACCACGGTGTGCACTGAGACAAAGGTCGTGGAGTTGTGCCATCTAATAGCAATTGACTGAGAGAAAAACACAGGTTGAGAATCAACTAAGGTGAAAATGGAGCAAAGGCAAATGGGCAATGCGTGTACATTCAAATATGTGCTATTCAAATCCCTCTTAGCTAAGCTCTCAAATTTAAATGTTTCCAAAGAAGTGAAGCATATATAATGTTGCTATGTAGCTCCTCTGTACCTGCATGTGGCAAACTGAGGAAAGAAAGAAACCGTTGTACCACTTTGGGAGTTAAGACTCTGCCTCTTAATCAGCCATGCACATTAACCTTGGCCCAATGCAATGTGACAGAGGCTCTTTGTGAATATGGTTTTAATCTTTAAATCAAGTCAACATGAAGGCTGTTTATTCATGCATAGGAAATGTCAATACAAATGTGCATATATGTACATAAACTGACCTATGAACAACTTGAAAGGACTTGAAAGAGAAGTAGAAGCAGCGGGGAGCACCAAAAGCACCTCTCTGGACATGTTCCAATTAGGTTGTGGCTCGCCAGCAGATCAAAGCCAGGATAATCCTGGGTGGCCTGGCTACTAGTAAATTAACCTAAATATGAATGTATCAACCAATAGGGAGTCAGGTTTCACAAACAAGTGCGCCAGTGTGAGTCACAGTGTAGGAAGACAAGAGTGGAGGAAAAAAAAAAAAGGCATGAGCGTAAGAGGAAGACATGGAAGAGATAGAGGAGTCCGAGTATGCACTGGAGAAGGTGAAGGAGGAGGGGACGCTCGCCGTTGGTTCACTGGGATGTGACGTCAGCGGCTTGTTGGATTGAGGTGCTTTGTCCTGCTGATTTTAATCCTAACTCATTAAGGAACAGAGAGCAAGCGTCTGTGCAAGCCCTCTGGGGTAAGAGGGAAAGTGACGGGAGAAGGAACAAACTCTAACAACAGCTTGACAAACAGCTTGAGAAACGGAAAAGAGGAGGAATCAAGCATTTTATTTTTGATTTTCAGATTCATGCCTGCTTTGCGGGTGGCCTGTTCAAGCATGCCCACCAACGGAATCAACAGGGCCCTGAAACTGCAGTTTGGTCTCATCAACTACGAGAGCCGCTACCTGACGGCCGAGGCTTTCGGCTTCAAGGTGAACGCCTCAGGCGTCAGCATGAAGAAGAAGCAGATCTGGACCCTTGAGCAGGGCGAGCAAGATGGCCAAGTAGTGTTCCTGCGCAGCCACCTGGGACGCTATCTCGCCTCCGACAAAGACGGAAAGATCACATGTGGGGCAGAGAAGCCTGACTCTGACTGCCGTTTCCTTATTGTGCCTCAATCCGATGGTCGCTGGGCACTACAATCAGAGCCTTACCTGCGTTACTTCGGAGGCTCGGCTGACTACCTGTCCTGCTTTGCCCAAGCCATTGGGGAACAAGAGCTGTGGGCCGTCCATTTGGCTTTACACCCGCAGGCCAGCCTGCTCAGTGTGGCCCGTAAGTGCTATGCCCATCTGTCCGCTTCAGATGGAGAGATCTCAGTGGATAGCAACATTCCCTGGGGGGTTGACTCCCTGGTCACCTTGGTATACCTCGATGGCAAGTACAGCCTGAAGACCTGCGACAGCCGTTTCCTCAGCAATGATGGCAAGCTGGTGAAAGAGAACACCAATACTACCAGCTTCACACTGGAGCTGAAATCTGGCAAGCTGGCCTTTAAGGACTGCGATGGGAAATATCTGACCCCAGTGGGTCCCACAGGGACGCTGCAGTCCGGCCGATGCTCCAAGCCGGGAAAAGATGAGCTGTTTGATCTCGAGGAGAGTCATCCACAAGTAGTTTTTCAAGCCGCCAATAAAAGATTTGTCTCGGTCAAGCAAGGTAATCAGTCTGTGTTGCAGTCTTGAGAGAAAACTAATATTATCTAAAATGTAATAGTTTCATACAGAAAATGGATTTAAATGCTGCACTTACAGTATTATGTTCCCAATCCATCAATAAGGAAATTATTTTCACTGTTGACAATCATCAAGAATAGGGGATGAGATTTGATTGTTTGCATGTAAACAACCTTAAATATATATATATAATGTAACACTTAAAGTGTTGATATGGTAAACAATATGAATAAAATCAATATGGCCATCGTATGAGCCAAATATAGCTTGAACTCCTCTCAGAGGCTCCATGCTGAGTTCACACAAGGGAAAAGAAAAAATGTGGAAAATCTTGACAGACAGAAACAGTAATTGTGGTTTTGCAATCCCTTTGCTGCTAACGTCCTTGTGCACTTTACCAATGTTAGCACCTAGGTGAGACCATTTTCAGATCCTTCACAAAGCACAATATATTTTGTTAAAATAGAGTGTGGATACATTTTCCAAACGACTCTTTGCTAACCACTTGGTAGGATACATGTTTTTATATTCACTGTGGTTAAATGCAATAGTCATCTTCTAAGTACATTGATGTCATATCAGTTGTCCTCTCTGCATATATTTTTTGTAATCGGTTTCCCTGCATTTCTCAGTTTAATCTCTACATGAGTATCTCAAAGCTACAAAAAAAGAACAAGAACACAGATGTTACATGTTGCAGGTTTAGGTATTGCGGTAATGAGGGACAGTGCTACCTTTCTTGTCTACTTGCTGGATCCAGAATTGTTGACAGCCATACTGTGGTGGTAATTGTGGTAATGGGCTTTGTCATTTCCACTGCGTGTCCATTGAAGATTAAGCAGCGTGCAAATTACTTAAGGGCAGACCTGTGCCCAACGGGTGTCAATTACCATCAATGGACTTTAAGCCTTGGCTACTCACTCTTTACAGTCAACCATCGAGGGAAGTTCTCCAAATAGTGTGGCTTCATGGTCAGCCAGTGTGGCAAACTGAGGCTACAGCCAGGCCTTACCACACAGATGAGTTACAGAGTTTTACGTCAGCCTGCGCAATGTCATTTTCTATGTCCGGTATAAGTATTCAAGCAAACAATGTGGGAGGACAGGGGAGCAGATTATGTTCTGTTGCAGCTTTTTAAAGCTTTAAAATGTAATTAAAACAACTAATACTAGAGAATATCTTAGGAACGAGGTTCTCAAACTTACTTGCTTGTGCATGACTAGAATGCTGCATTTTAAATAAGGTCACCACCAAGGCAATATTTAAACAACCTAGCACTCTATTCTCTTAATATAGGGCAAATAATTCCACTTTTGACTGTAGTGTTTGGCCTTGTGGTAGTTCCATGTTTTTTAAGGAACAAGGCACTGAAAGCTGCTTAGTGTGCCCTGCAGTGCAGATTTGCATTTCACCACTCAGGGAATTACAGCAAGCGAATGAACAGGAAGGGTGGAGGGGTGACTATGGGGGATTAGAGTTGTAACAAGCTTAAGAGAAAGGTTGAAGGACATTTGTGGCATCTAATTTGAACTACAGCAGACAGTTCAGTTATAGGCTATATGTCTGAGTATTCTCCGTCGCCTGACACGCCCCACCAGTTAGAGTTAATACATGTGGATTAAGTGTAACACTGGATGGGCTGGTTGTGATTGAAGTTCAGAGCACTAACTGACTAACAGAAAATATGGGCACACTTTTATGCAAATGCTGGATGATATTCTGTGTCTGGTTAAGCTTTACTTACACACTTTCTTTTGTATGCAATGAGTTGATCGCATGATATTTGTTGATGAGCAAAAAGTTCACCAAATGAGACATGGGACCATCCAAAGCTCACCGATGCCCAGAAAGCAGGTGAACTGTTTGAAGTGATCTTCTGCACAAACACTATGAAACACCCCCGCAAACTTGAAAGGTGAATATAATTCAATATAGACATTCTGTAGTATAATCCACTGCTGCAATACAACCTGACAAAAGCCAGCTCTATGATGAAGCAAACCACTTTATTTTTTAAATTGTACCCTTTAAAGTCTAGCAGGAGTGAATGTTTTATAGAGATAGATTTTGGGAAAATACATTTTCATTAAAGGATTAATATCGAAAGGTTAAGTTAGCAAACATTGCAATCTCCAAATATTCTTAAAACTCTATTTTTCACAGACAGTAAAGCATGATGTAATTAGTCTGATTAAATGCCATAAATACATGAAATTCTGGTCAATGTGTCATCCAATATGGTTTACATTTGCTATTGCACTTGGACACACCCTTATATTATGAGGCCACACCTTTCCAAAGCATCATGCAGGTGTGTACCCACCTTCAAGAGATGAAATGTCACTGGACACTAGAATTTAAAAAAACGATTGTTGAAATAGTAACATTAACCGAGGGAATGCATTGATGACATTAAATGGGTTAATTACTGTGCACAGGTCTATTTGGCAATGCCTGAGAGGGCAACTTTCATTCAAGAGGATGCAACATTGTAATCCATTATTTAAATTGAACAAAGACATAATTATTGCTGTCTTTTCTTCCCTTATCACCAGGAGTGAGTATTTCAGCCAATCAGGACGTGGAGACAGACATGGAGACCTTCCAGATGGAGATTGATAAGGAGAGCAAAAGGTCCATGTTCAGGACCAATGGTGGATCCTACTGGACTCTCGTGACTCACGGAGAGATCCAATCCACTGCCATGGAAGTGTGAGTAGCCCGTAGCTTTCAAAGAGGAGCTTTACTCTATATTTTGAACTTATCTCTCACTAACCGCTCCATGATTTGGTTCCCAGCGAGGTCAACACAATGTTTAACATTGAGTGGCGAGGACAGAGGGTGGCACTCAAAGCAAGCAATGGAAAGTATGTTTGTACAAAGAAGAACGGGCAGCTCTCAGCCGTCAGCGATACAGTGGGTAAGAGCTTTCAGTCCAGACACTTCAGATTAAAAGCTGAGCCACAGGTGCAGCTTCGTTAACCCATGCAAAAGAGAAGAGAAGAACAGTGTTTGTCCTCTCATTGCAGGTGATGATGAATTATTCCTGATGAAGCTCATCAACCGCCCTATGCTGATTCTTTGTGGAGAGAATGGCTTTGTGTGTCACCACAAGAACTCCAATACTCTGAATGCAAATCGATCCGTCTATGACATTTTCTCATTGATCTTCAATGATGGCGCCTACAATATTAAAAGTCAGTGTTTTCATGTGTGCATGTCACCACACAGTCAATATATAAACACTAAATCAATTCAAACAAATATCTAACGTAAAATCCACTCATATCCTTCTGCAGGTGTGAATGGAAAGTTCTGGTACGTCTCAAGCAGTGGCTTCGTGTGCACAGATGGAGAAAAGCCAGAGGACTTTTTCCTTGAGTTCCTGGAGCATGGACGCGTCGCCATCAAAGGTTCTGATGGCAAGTACCTCCGTGGAGACCAGGGAGGCACGCTTATGGGTGGCGGTACAACTGTTGATGTATCTTCTCTGTGGGAGTATTGATCAGGGTCCTCGGAGAAGAAGAATGAAAGTGAGGTGCAGGACCATCAGCTTAAATGAAGAGGACTGAACGGGTAACATTTCCCTGACTTTTTATACTAGCTGCCAGGTGCCCAATCCCATGTTTTGTTTTTTTTGTTTCTTATTGGGAAGAAGTGAACACATTAGGAAGATATGTGTGGTTTTTACTGTAAATGTTAAAATGTTTTGTCTTTAAAATGACAATGCCAACATCAAACAGCACTTACTGTGTGAAAACGTGTCATTTCACAGATACAGAATATGACAGAGGCTGTCCCAATTCCATCGGAGCCACTTTGTTCAATATAGCTGCAGTGACAACCAAATATCTTTAAAGGCAGCCACACTGATCATGCACAAAAAATACATTTAATCACATCAGCTGCAATGTTTGAGGAGGCACATCCATATTCGACTCCGCCTCCATTTTGATCACAGCTACACACATGTGAAGGTGCATTACTGCATCTTGTACGGTTGCTGTACCATTACAGTCACAAGACCTGTACATAGAAATATAAACACCTGGCAAATACACAAAACCGCTTCTCCGGTTGTGCCCGCTGCAACAGGTCTCAATGACCACAGACTCAAAAGATGAAAAATAATATCAATGTAGCTGTTGTAGCTTGTAACATTAGGGACATTTAATTCCTCTGCTCCCCTGAGAATAAATATCTCCAAACACGTGACGACTTCTCTGTCTTTCAAAACTGATATAAATCTGTCAGAGAAGGACACATTGGTGAAAATGAACTGAAAATCAATGAACAATATAAGGAAAGATCAGTGTGGCTGCATTCTTATGTTTACTTATATAAAACAAACAGGTACACTCATTACCAGTTAAAAAATAAACTTCATTTCGTTTCAGTGACTACCTTAAATCACTATATTTATCAGGATACTTCCATAACATCTGTACTACTATTGATCCTACTGGGCTTGTTTACAGATTTCCAATGATTTCCACATTTTGACACGTATTAGTGTGATCATTGATGGTAATGCACCACTGTCTCTGAGGACAGCGGATGGATGGTGCCAATGATGTTTTCATTAATCTTAATAGACCATTTACAGCTTCCATAAAAGCACCATATGAGGTTAATGAAGTGGACTGGAGCAAATAGACTGTACAGTCTCAGGCACCGCTGCAATGCGGAGCAATATCCAAAGAAGACTTTACTCAGCATCACCGCAAACACTGAAATGTGTGTTTGTGTAACACGTATAGAAATACAGAGACAGAACATGTTCAGGGACAAAGGATATCAATAGAAATGCCATATATCCATATCAGGGCACATTTAGAGCAATTTGATGGACTATACATCAATTTAATGTACCAGGTTTGGACTCAGAAAATGCTTCTCTGGTGTTCTGCCTAGGAGCCTTAAACAATACTGCACTATCTATCCCTTTATACACTGTTCTGTTGTTCAGAGTTGGGTGGTAAGATTAGAAAATATAATGATTTAGATAACACACAGATTTAAAAAAAAATAAAAAAATCTTACTGGAATACATTAAGTCATTACAACAGCAACTTCCTGTAATACATAATGAAGAAGCAAATATGTTTGAATATCAATCTTAAAATAATGCTTGTTTGTTTTCCATCTGTTTGCACACAGTCAGATGATAAAGTGTAGTGCATTTCTATTGTGAAGGGAGTGCTCTGTAGACTTTGTGGTGTTCGTCAAACCCGGAGCCAGTTTGGCAGCAAACTGCTACTTGAGCTTTGGAAAACATGTCATGTTTCACTTTTTAAGATATTTGTCTTCCCAATGCGCCCAGTCTTCGTGCTCGGCTAAACCAAGAACATCCCACTGGAACCAATATGAATCTTCTCATCTAACTCTGGACAAGATGGCAAACAGCTGTATTTCAAGAAACGGTGGAGGGTTCCACCAAACACTGCTTTTGTAAAACGTGATCTGTAGCCTGTAGTTGACCCTTAGCCAGCACAGCCCTTTTAAGGTCGTTTTTGTATTTTCATCTCACTGGCCTCACTGAATTTATTTAATTCTCCGGACACCCATCAATGGCACAAGCTGCCCAGACTTTATTTGTACAGATGTTGGTGTTGTGTTATTTACCAGGAAGAAATACAATCTGCAGTAGTTCAAGTGTAATGTCTAAAACAGTTTTGTGATGTGTGCAATTTACAATTAATAGAGAGCCATTTTAGAAAGCAGGGTCTAAAAGGCTTGGTCACTTATGCACCCTGTATCAGAATGTATTAAATATAAATGTTTGTTTTGTTTTATTATATTTGTTTTATGATATGAATTTTGAACATATTGATAACAATAAAAACTTGTCAATATCTTTGTTGACTTGTGACTAGAATTGTATGCCAAGCTAAGAAAATATGAGTGGAATTTGTGATTCAGTAGTTCAGATGGTAGAGGGGGTTTGAACCCCGGCTCCAGCAAATTACTGTAACGTAATGTATAATGTATAATGGTTTCGCTTCATTATTTTCCATCAATGGTCAGTTGACATGGAGCAAAGACACCTCAATAGGCCTTTTTTTATAGCGGACATTTTGACCCATTATCGTAGGGCCAGTAAATGGACTGCACTTATCTCTTACACAACACCTTTACCTGAACAATCAAATACTTTTACATTATGTAAATCCTTCACCATTCTGGCCTGCCCATTGGAAGCAACGTTGGATTCATTGTCTTGCTCAAAGACACTTTGTCATGGGGTAAAAAAAAGAGAAAATGCTGTTAAGCCAATTATTTATGACGTACTGTACATGAAGCATGCAATTTGTCACTCAAAATTATTATTATCATCACCGTTGCTTTTCTTGCAGTGTTTGAAAAAGGCATATCATTTGACAGTAATTGTTATATTGAAAATATAGCGGTCACCGGCCTCCTCCGGTGCGATAGCGAGTCTGCATACAGACGGGAGGTTGAACAGCTGGCCCTCTGGTGTGGTCAGAACAACGCTCTTAAAGAGGACAGTCGACTTCAGTAGATTGACTGCTAAAAAAAATCATTGGTGCCAGCCTGTCCGTAGGCTCCTCCTACCCTGGACATAACCTGCTTTAGCTCCTCCCCTCTGGGAGGTCCTACAGAGCTCTGTACACCAAAACAACCAGACAAAAAGAGCATTGTCTTCCCACAGGACCTCGCTCTGATGAGCACCTGACATTGGTCATACACTGTCAATAACCCTCAACACCAAAACATCCACTGCTGCCATTACAGATTATACATTTTAGTTTTTAATGCTAAACTTTTTTTATTATGTAAAAATACAAATGTAACCATCATTATACATCTATATAATTCAACATGTATATAATGTACATAGTCATCCAGTCTATGTATATCAATCCAGTATATATTTCTTTGCACTATTTGTACACTCTCCAACTTCCAGAACACTCGACTTGCATATGGATTTTATTTTATTTTATGTACAAATTCCTTGTAAACGTGTGTAGATACAAGTACATATACTTGGGCAATAAAGCTAATTCTGGTTCTGATATAAGCCTTTCCCAACAGGGCAGATTTTGGCTCAGTAGGAAAGACATGGTAATTAATAACTGAAGACTAAATCTTGACTATTATTTAATCTAGGTGTGCCAGCTCCTGATACATTATAAATTGCTTTTATTGCGACAGTATGATGAGTCACAAAGCCCAGTAACTGCCAAGACAATTTCTATCCATGGCCTTTACTTTGTCAAGAAAAGAATGATGGTAACAACCGGACCAAAATGCTAAAATATACTCTGGCAGCAACAAAACACAGTAAAAGCTTGTCAGAATCCATCCATAAATTCAAGTCAGAGCGGACTCTTTGATCAGTGTGGTACTCCTAATAGGATTTTCCCATTCACTACACTGGATGGCAGTGTGTACCTCTCTTAGCTCATGCTCTGCTAGAGTAATAATCAGTGACAAGTGCTGTGGAAGTAACATTTCCCGCAATCAAAACAAGCACAGCACCTGTTTACGATCCCTCACACTACAACGGCTTGACATCTGTTCACACATTTTCGACAACTCCGCCTTTTTGACTGGAACTGGCATCAGCTGTCACTTCCAGTACACAACACGTATGCGACTTAAAGAGAACAAAACATGGTTTTGCATAATGTACAGTAAGTCTTTTAGGTTTCCTAGCCATCAACTTCCCCATACTATACTTTGTTTAACCATAACAAATATAGTATTTATTTTTAAGAATTTCAGTTGACTCTTGAAATCACATACAAACACTCACTCTGAACATTTCTCAAGCTCAACACATTCCCCATGACCTCCTCTTGATTCTGTAATTGCACTGGCAAATGTTTTCTTTCAGCATCCCAGCCTATAATTCTCTCTACTCACGAGCCCAGATTGTTACACATAACTCACTGAACTGGAGATGTTAAAACTGATCAATTTGGGTTTAATGTGATTTAGGTTTGGCAGAGCATTTTAAATCTGCTTTAAGAATGAGATTGCCAAAGAGTTTAGCAAGGCAAAAACAACAAAAAATAACTAAAACTAAATAAGTTGTCATTGCCAGTATAAAGTAATAAATCATTTTAACAAGAGTTTCCCTTTCTGTTTGTGTGTGAACCAGAACCACCACATTGCCATACACATTTTCAAAACTGGAAACAAATTTGACATAACTATTAAAGCATAGTATGTGTAAATAGCTTTTAGACAAATTATACTACATACTTAACAAGCAACTGCAAAAAAACATTTGCTACTGACATGATGTCATTACCAAAAGACAGACAACAAACCACACCTTAACCCTTCAGATGTCCCTCATTTCCATCCATTGGAAAATCTCAAATAATGGCTTCTGTTTGCAAAAAACCTAATTTTGCAGCCACATTTAAAAAGGCATTCCAACAACAGCTACATTTTACAAATAGTCTGCCAAAACAGGACCTTGGCAGTGAATCTGGAATGGAGCAAGACAATTATTTCCAAGGAAAAAGCCCAAATGTTATTTCAATTCCAATAGAGGTTCACAACATAGCTATACAAAATTCAAATTATATTCATTGGAGGGGGGGGGGGCACTTTTAATTAGGATTTTTTTCTTTTTAAAGAGCAACACAAACACCTTAGAGCTAATGAGCCCAGCTCCTACCATTTGATATACTTTGATAAACTTAAATATTATTTAGTATACCAGCTAATACATGAATGACCACAATCTGGCCATTGAAACTGGTGGACACACAAACCTGCCAACCCAGTGTTACTTCTGGCAAAAGGCAGAACTGACA
Source organism: Cottus gobio (assembly GCA_023566465.1). Lineage (NCBI taxonomy): Eukaryota > Metazoa > Chordata > Actinopteri > Perciformes > Cottidae > Cottus > Cottus gobio. The sequence continues at coordinate 10,942,862 of CM042232.1, read as the reverse complement.
CAAAGAGAGGTTAACTTAAACTGGTCCTACCTTCTGATGCTCTTGAAGCTTCGTACTGCCTCTCCCAGTTTGAATAGCATGTCTCCCTTCCTCCTGCATTCTCATAATGATTCTGCAAAAACAGACCAGATTTAGTGAATAACTAACTATTAATTCCATTAGGTTAGCTGAGCAAACTGTTGCAGCACAACATGCAAACATAAAAACAGAACAGCAAACTACATGCACACCCCCTCAACCGTACTGTAAGTGCATATGTGTTGATGAACAACATAGATTTTGGAAAAATGGTGTGAAAGTCAGTTGCTGTGAGAGAGCAGAGGTGACCCGTGAACTGGGTCATGTTATTTCACACTAGGCCAAAGTCAAAGCAATCCCTCTGCAGAGATTATGAGAAACGAATTGTGTCAAATTCAAGAGACGTGGCAATTCATCTTGCCAACAAAGTAATCCAGATGTTATCCTGCTTACATCAAGCATAAATCCTTGTGGCTAGAAAATTATTCGATTGATAATTGAATGCAAATTTCTGAAGTTTGCAAAATAAGATGCAAACATAGACAGGGCATTGATGTCCTGGGTAAAAATACTGACAGGCAATTCAAAAGATTACATAATTAACTGGGCCTCAACGACTCAATACATTAGAGCATTTCATTGCTGCTTTCCAATTCAAATGGCATTTGAGTTGAGTATACAGTATATATTTTGAAAGGTTATGTTTGTTTGTTTGTTTGTTGGGAAATGAAAAGGCTATGTTTGTAAAACTGATAAGATTCTTCGTGGCATATCTTTGCAAGACAATCTATGCAAAATAGCCCTGCTCAGATAGTTTCTGAAATATTCCTTATAAAAAATTCAAACCTATAACAGAACTGAAAACCCTGATGAAATAAAGAGAGAATGTGCATGAAGACCTGAGAAGATGACGATGATTATCTCTCACATACGAGTTTGTCTATGTGCTATGAACTAAACCAAGCAATTAAATAAATTATACTTCAATGGGCGGTTTAATTATTGCATTGTAACCCTTCTGATGGCACAGCAGATTCATTTGTGGAAACTGAAATGCAACTCAACTGCGAATTTCAATAGGCTGAACATATTTTGATGCATCAGAAAATTGCAGTGATCTCAGAGGAGCCAATCTATTTCCCATCTGTCATATCTATATCCCCCTCTCCCTATTGTCTGATGTAAAAGTATAAAATTAGACTTTCTTAAAACGGACACAATTGGGTACAGAACCCACCACACCAGAAGTAACTTGAACTTTGTCCATCTATTTATGACTAAAAACAGCAACCTGCGGGAATGAAAGTTGGCTTATGTATTGACTGAGAACAACTGGGATGAAGGTTGAGTCTTTAACATTGTGTTCTTATTTATGAGTTGTTTAGGAAAAGGCAGTGGGAAATCAAACTTTATTTATAACAGAGAGTACACAAAATTAAGAATTTACGAGGACTATGCAGGACATCGTTTTTTTGAGCCAATGTGCTAGAACAAATGGCTTTATACTAGTACCACATCCTCTTCCAATTACATCCCCGTGTGATACTTAAATAAAGCAAGCACTGTATGTCCGTTTGTCAGATATGTTACCCTGCTGTGTCCAGTTGCACCATTGACTCTCAAATGGTAAGACACTATATTCTGTGTAGTAAAATAGTGTGCCTTATCCACTTAAATTAGGAACTGATAAAAGTGAATGTCATTTGCAAAACCATCTGCAACTGGTTCCTATCACACCGCAGTTGTAAATATAAATACTTTCTTCATTACTGTTCAAATTAGTCTCCCCATTCTGACTGTTTGGAATCGTTTTGTTTGCCTTTTACACCACATCAAAAATCTATACATACATTTCTGCAAAGGGAAACAATGAAAACATAGATATCAATTTTCTGGTGAGCACAGAAAATGAGAAAAATCTGTTGCAAGGAAACTTTGTAGATGTATTACTCATGGGGGGGACATAAAGCTACACACACACAGGGAATACTCCAAAATACAGCTGGAGTAGTGGCCACTGGCTAAATCAGAGTCCTCACTTCAATTGAGTATTATTTTTTTTTGCAGTTCTTGAAATTGCTTTTTACTCACACTACCATGACATTTGATAGAGATTGGGCATTTTATACGGTAGAATGGTTGCAATGGATGGTCTAAAATGTGCACGCTGAGATACCTACCGGTATCCACACCACAGCTCTGATTTAGAGCGCCGCAGGCTGTGCTATGTTAATGTTTTTTCTTAATATCCTATCCTTTTAAAACGAAAACTATTTTTTCATGGGTCGGTGACAAAATAAAAGCGTAATGATATCCGTGGTTTGCAAAGCTACCAACACAACAGATGGTATTTTCGTATTTTTTCTTTTGGGTTCAGGTGTGCTGAGAACAGCGTCAATTATCTCAGCGGACCCACCCACAGGTCCCTTCCGGCAGGTGTCTCTAAATGCCTGGTCATAAAGTATTTTAAATGAGTGTTTGTTGTAACCACGATGCCATGCAAACCAACATCTTAGATGTTATAATCGTATTGTTGTTACATTGTCTTATTGTGAGTAGGTACACGTGTTTCACCTTACATGTTGCTTTTATTTGTTAAGTCTGTTTTTTTATTTTTTATTTCACCTCATCGTAGGCAGCCGTTTAAACGACTATTGTATGTGTAGTGACAAAAGGCTTATTGGTACAAATGTGAGTCTACTATCATGGCAGCAACCAACTCTGAAAATAGTCTCCAATTAAGTTATGGTAAGAGTCAAGTAAATATCAGACAAACCGTGGCCGGATGTGGACTAGTTTGTATAACTCCCCCCCCCCCAAAAAAAAAGAAAACATATGCTAAGCAGCACCACCACAGATGTTTCGCGATCGGGCTTTTATTTTGGAATTCCGCACCGCAAGTGTGGCGTTTCATTTTGTTAACTGGACATTATGGATCAATCCAAGAGCGCTGTACCTCCAGGCTTGTCAGTATGAACCGGGGGGTGAGCTCGATATGTATACCTGCGTCTATTATTTAGTATTTTGTTTTCCTTTTAAATTAAACAATTCCGGGATTACGTTTTGCTCAGTTTCCATCCTAAACTACGTTTCAGGACCGTGATTGCCATGGAGAACAGCACTGCGGGGACAGGAGCGCTTTTACGCATCGCACATCTTTGAGCGTCGATACAGGATACAGTAAAAAAAAAAAATAGAAACTGCACAGACTTTTATAGTAAGTGCGCTCTGCGTTGGGGACTGCACAATGAGGTACGGATTGGTGGTTCTTACTGCTGGGTTTACAGGTCTGCTCAGCTTCAGCCTCCTCGCAGTGGCTATTGGGACTGATTACTGGTACATTATCGACGTGAATAAACCCAACTGCACAGACGATTTGAGTTCACATTCTGGACTGTGGAGAATCAATGAAGGTAATTCATTATATTTTTTTCCCAGCATAACTTTTAATTATGATCTCACATGGGGTGATTTTGAGAAGCCTTTGTCATGAGGCAGTAACTCTGTTTTAAATAAAACGTGTTCTCACTTGTAATATCCATTGTTGACTGTAATGTTGACAGTGAAAGAAAAAATCGATCTACTGTGATTGCATGAGATGCCGTCTAAATGTATCATTGTTCATACATTGTTCATTGACCCAGGGTTTCTCTCTCATTATTCTACATTACATTCACAGCAGGCTACAGTTATATTTATACCGTAATGTATTCCTCATCACTTAATTGTTTGAGTGTCATGAACTGATTGCAGTAAATCGTAGATGTGTGATACTAATGCACAGAAGAGATGAAATGCCAGTGCTTTTAGCTTGGAGAAATAAATAACCAAGACAGGTAATGTGCTGAATTATTAACTCCTCGTACGTTTCAATTTGAGGTCCAAGAGATGTCCACTGTGTTGCATGGTGCCGCCCACAGTTCACAGTAAAGGCCAATTTGAGACAACAAAATGTATGAAGCTTTTCATGCAGTGCACCTGTGACATAAAGGTGGAACATGCACTAGCACAAGTGTTATATTATCTTCTACTGCACCGGCTAATCTCACAGAAGCAGTAACCTGAGCTTCATTCTGCACAGAGGTGCAAAACAGTCACACATGCAGGGCTGATGAAATATCTGTCAAATAGAGATGTCATTCATTGGTTTGATTAATTCAAGTTTGCAACGTGTTGAATTTCTAAATATATTGACTATTTGTACAATTGCAGGATTTTAGAAAAGTGACATCGTCAGTAGCAATGTTCCATGTCTTACAGCTCTGTCCACACATCTGTCCATGTGTAACCTTTTCCTCTGACATTTACAGGAGCAAACATGAGCTCAGTCATCCCTTCTTTCACAGCAAATATGTCCAGCCTGTCAGAAGTGGAAAGGCACCTTCTTGGTGAGTGGTTTTGTTTATTAACTGGCATGGGAGTTGATAATGAGGTTTATTTAAAATAGTAATTCAGTGATTTCTGACAAAAGGAATGTATTGGTGCTGTCAGAAAATCATATCCAAAAGGTATACATCAAACAAACATGAACATTTGTGCAATGGATTGGGTTATCTGAAACATTCCCAGTACATAATGAAATACAACAATACATTGTTTGTGCCAAAAGCTATATCTTAAGCAAGTCTCAACACTCACCAATTGACAATGAAACTTTAACGTGGTGCCTCCCTGGATGATATAAATCAATCTGAATGTCCCAGCTGCTTTTGCAAATGGTTGCACTCAGCAGTATATCCAGCTGGCTTGTAGTTAAAGTGATAGCTGTTTTGAAGTGGTTTTGTGTGAGGTATCTATCCATAGTCAGTGTATGATCTATAGTAAATGGTGGTCGGCACACTCCTCGTTTGGAGTACCAGCATGGGAGCAAAGCAACGCCGTGGACTGGGGCAGCAGAGAACATATTTAAGAAAGCGAAAAGACAGGCCTACCTAAAAACAGCAGTCAGAGCTAGAAATAAAGGGATGCTGTGCTTGGCTTGACATCATTTTTTTAGTACGCTCAAATGGATGGCGGTTGATGTACAACAGAACATTTCCAAATATAAAGCATTTGTTTATGCTTTCTTTATTAAATATCTTTTAAATAATTGCAAGATTGTAATTGCATCTAAAGTAGGTGACTGAAAAGTGTCACCATCCCTGCAGGCGCTTCAGTCAAATTATCAAATCAATCATCCTCATGTTCTGTGATTGTGCACCAGCGAGTGAGCCTTTTGTTAAGAGACCAGATATTACTGTGCATGTGCTGTACTCCAATGACATGACATCTTCTCCCTCCTTGTTTCCGATGAGGAAGTTAACTGGAAGTGAAACTTAGCTATGCTTTCTCTAAAGCAGTGGTTCTCAAATGGGGGTACGTGTACCCCTTGGGTTATATTGAGATTTACATTTTTTTTTTTTTTTAAATGAGCATCCATTAAAACAATCCTTTACAAATAGTTATTTAATAAATATTCAATAGAATATAAGTGTAAGTTCATAAACTGAATTGTATATATTATATATTAAATCAGACACTGTGTATTACAGCTTTTTTTAAACCAAAAATGCTTTGCGCCGGTTACGGGGTACTTCACAGAGGAAACATCAATTGAGAACCAATGCTCAAGGTACCAGACTGTGTTTCTTGGCAAGTGCCACCCTGTTTATCTGCTTGAGGCAGAGACCATTGTTTAAGATTAGGTAATGACCTTGAGTGGTTAGGGTTAGGATAGCCCATTGGTCAGGGCTTAGGATCTGAAAACATCTGGTTAGCGGTACCTCAGTGAGCTTGGACACCTGGCCAATCCTAGTGCATTAATCAAGCAGGTCTTGCCAATAAAAGCAGTGGGATTCATAATTGTACCACCAGTCTCGATTAGATAAGTCTCACTTTCAGTTCAGTTCTGTTAAAACATATTCTAAATGTGCATATACTTTTTTTACTTTGCTTCCGTGCTGGTACACCTGTCTGCCTCTCCAAACTGGGAGCATGCTGTCCACTGTAGGTAATGCACTGACAAGGAGTACCTGAAACAACCCACCCTCAAAAACCTCTAAGGCACTTAGATAAGGTAATACAAATTACAGCACTTTCAAATCTTTAAAGCACTCTAACCACTATGTGTTTGCAGGCTTGCACAAGGTGGTGGTCATCATGTTGCCCCTCAGCCTGATCCTGCTGGTGTTCGGCTGGATCTTTGGACTCGTCAGCTCGTTGGCCTACAGTCCCAACTTGCTGGCTGGATCAGCTTCCTACGTTCTCTTCTGTAGTGAGTCCATATAGATTATTCATCTTCTTTCTGAGCCTGTTGCAATTACTCGTGTGTTACGTCTAGGCTGTTATGGAGCAAACTATTTTCTTTGTCATGTTAGAGTGTGGGTTGTGTGATTAGGGCTGGGCAATGTGGCCAAAATCAATGGCTGCATATACACATACAGGTGCCTTGTTGGGTCTTAAATACACATAGAAATCCATGGAAATGTAATTGCAATGCTCTCTTTCACTTCTGGTTTACCTCTGACTTAAGGCAACTGCTAAAATCTAATTCATACCGTACACTTAGGGCCAATAAGAAATCTGCAATTAGTGTTGCTGTGTAAATACTATATATTGCAGTTGAGCAGACTGTTATCCGCAGAATCCAAAGCTACATAATACATGTATCTGTGTAGACATTAAAAATCCCATCTGACTTCAGTCGAGTTAGATAATGATCTTTTTAATCACACTGTTAATAAAAGGGGGTAAATTGTGATTTCATAAGGAAATAAGGAGAAAGACACTTTGAAACTGTGTCTTGCACACAGTGCAAGGCATACTTCTCTCTATTCAATCTGTTTTTCACATTGTGTGAATAGACACAGCATGAATGCTTTAGGACTCTCAGATGCAATTTATAGTAGCACTACCATCTGTGAGAGATTGGACTCCCATATACTAAATCACAATTACCAAACACTGCATTTCTGTATAACAGTGTGAAGTAAAATAGCTGGTAGTTAAGATCTACTGGCAAATCTTCCTTGGCAAGCCAACATTTAGTCTGTTTTAAGTGAACTCTGATGTGGGTAGTTTGGGCAGTTGAGAAACAATAATTGACTTTAGTATGGACCAAAACAACCAATACGAATCTGCTTGTAAGAGGTTGTCCTCAAACGGCTTCTATGTGGGTAATTGTTGAGATGGATTTTCTCCTTGGAACACGCACCTCAGCTGCTCACCTGCTTTAATTTATCCATTGTGAAACCAACCCAAACTAACTAGAAAATGACCCAAAAGTATTAATTTCACACTTATCTATACTAGTCAAATGGACTTTGGTCAGCAGAAAGCTTTCCATGTGTAGCAGAACTCAGGAGGAGTAAGAACAGTTCAGGCTGAAACATAAGTGAAGTTATTTTTAGTGTTTTACTTGGTAACACTCAATGGTTGAAAGAGGAGAAACAGACTTGGTGGTGGATTTACTGACAACGCGGACATTTTCAGCCCCAAAACGCATGGAAACTTGGGCTGTCCTCACTGGCATTCATGGCCATCGAGAAGGAACTGGTACTGGAACTGGAGTTTACGATAAACTGTACAACCGCGTTTGTTAACAAAGAGGCGGATGGACTTTTTATTTATTAAGTGAACAGCATCTGGTGAGTGAACTGCTGTTTGTGTTTTTACATGTGTGTGTATATGTGTATATATATATATATATATATATATATATATATATGTGTGTGTGTGTGTGTTTATGAAAAATATGTCCTTATTATGTCAAAGTGTTGGAATAATGTTAAATATTTAACTGCAAAGTAGTGATGCGTGTTTGATTATTGATTAGATGGCCCGACCAAAATAGATTGCCACCAGCCGCCACTGATGTGGCGTGATTGCTCATCATAATAAAGTGGCACAAAGTAGCAGCAGAGCTTGTTCTTGATTGAAAGATTCAGAGAGACTTCCCCCTGGAATCATTAGGGCTCAAATGGCCTCCTTTCAAAATATCAACTAAATTGAATGTTCTTTGTTTTGTCAAGTTCATTGAATATGTTGCATCTTATCCCGGTAATCATGGGCAGTCAAATCATAAACAACACCCTAGAACACTAACGTTACCAATAGTAACACCATCACTAACATTGGGGATATTTCACCCGATGTACCTGATAAAATATACTTCTCATCAAAATATATTAAAATACAACAATAGAAGGCAAATTGAAGTACACTTCTTTTATTTTACCCTATAATCATAATCATAAAAAGAAAAACAGGTATCATGGGGGACCCTCTATCACACAGTCGGGGGAAAATCACCCGAACACCTGCCTGTTGAAAAAACCAGGGATTGGAGCAAAGAGACACGCCCACCTTCAAAAACGTCAGTGAGCAGCATGAAGCTACACAAGGACCCACCAACTCAGACAAAAGCAACACAATGAAAATAACATAACCACGATTGATTGCGTGAAAATCACCCACCGTTAGTGTTCTAGGGTTAAATGTAATTATATGATAACACGAGCCACAGCCCCCACATACAGAGTTTGTGTGTTTGTGGGATCAGTCCAATACTTTGGGATTACCATGATAATTTTGTGAACACATTTACGGTATGTTCCCCTCAGGATGAATTGTAAGAACTTTGGTGAGCATGTTGCCATGCTAATTTTAGCATGTATCTCAATAAAAGCACTGCCTCACAGAGAATTGTTGGAGGCCGCATACCTGAAAAATGGCCTCAAACATAAAATAATCCTCAAAATCATTCACATAATTTTCGTATCCGTCCAATACAAACTGAATGTCCAACAGAATGGGAGCTTAAAGATAGAACTGAGCATCATCCTCTTACAGTAAGATTGCTTTTTCTTTCCTACACTGTGAAGGGTTCAGCAGTTGCAATACATAAAATATCCATCAAAGAATGCATTTGAGGTCCGAATTCAAAGGGAAGGAGTTTCATTCTCGATTTGGTTGAGAGTGAATGAATGAATGTGTTACAGAATAGAGTCTTATTACTGTTATATATATTCTGCCATTTCTGCTGACAGGCCCAGCCTCCCAGAGAGATAATTTCATGCTCTGCACCAAATCTCTACTTCAAAAGACCTGCGAGCACCTACGCTCTTCCACTCTGAAAACCACCTTGGATACTCTGTGAATTAGGCTCTGGCACTGGCCAGTGTTGAGGTACATCCACACTAGCGAGAGTTAACACTTAGTGTAACCCTATTATTTATTATATTATTATTATTATTATTATTATTATTATTATTAATAATAATAATAATACAATAACCCTACACTTAAAAGTTTTTCTTGCATTCTACCGTAGAACAAATAATCAAAAAAGGAGAAAAGTCTTGCACTGCCTTCCAAATTGCATACTTTCTCTTTATTTTTAGTACATACTGCAGCTGCCCTGACAAAGTGTGTACTGGTGCATGTAGTATGCATCCGATTGGGCATGCTACTTCATCGTATAGTGCACCTTGAACTTTTATCCTCTTGCTTATAAATGTGCTGCGCAGAGGATTGTGGGTCAGAATAGCTAGAAAAGCTTTCTGACTTGCATACTGCAAAAATATGACAGTGTGCAAAAAAGAAAAGTCTTGATTAATTGACATCTGTTTATAAACTCTCACACAGCTCTTGCAGTATAATCCAAGTCATATTAATCCAGCCGAAATTTCAGAACTTCCCAAAAACAGGAATCTTCGATAAAACCTTTGTCACGGCCAAGCCGTGCCTCCTGCCTGTACGGTGTGTGTGGTGGGGGCGTGGCTCCAGACTGATCTCCTCCTGGCTCCCTGATTACAACTCTCCGCACCTGCTCAAGCTACCAAGCTGCCTTCAATCCACTAATCACCCTGCAGTATATCAACCCCGCCTCCTCATCCACTTGTCCCCAGATTGTTATCTCAACTAACCTGGTAGTGACGCCGACTGGCAGCGCCGTTGACAAGTTGCTTCCGAGATTTAACCCAATTGTTTTTGCAGTGCCTCTGACCCTGTCTTTTGTTCTCACAGTCATCCGTCCTACCGGTTCCCCAGTCTGTCAGCTGTTTCCTGCCATTTCTGGACTATTCCTCCATAGCTGTTTCCCTGTCAATAAACCATTTCCTCCTTCTACTCCCTGGTCTGCGTTTGGGTCCGCCACCACATATCGTAACAACCTTACGGTTTAAACGCTTCTATAGAAACAGTCTCACCTGGATGAGTCCAAAAGGTTCTCAATAGTAAGGATTTAGAGTAATTCATATATTAGTTTAGCATCGGTAACCATGGAAGCCCATTTCCACCAGTAAAAGGAGAACATGAGATAAAAAGGTCTTAATTATGAGAGAAAGTCGAAATTATGAGATAAGTCAGTCGCGTTTTTCTTTTCTTTTGCCTTCGGAAATGGTCTTCTATAGTAGCTTAAACCTCATGAAGTGCAAGAGAATAACAAAATATCAGAGACACCCAAAATGGATAGTGTAGAGTAGAACTAAAGGTGAACGCTTGACTATAGGAGCACTAATAAACTGCAACGGGCACCTGAGCGCAAGACAAACTGTTCCTGAGTTGGACTTTATGAAACAAAGGTCTGCTGAACCGCTTAGCACTGTTCATGACATTTGTACTTGCTCACCTTTGTTTTTCTCTGACTACACTGTACCTATGTGCCAAATGGGCACACCACAATGATTAGTAATTAACTGGGTCTAACGGCAATTGATGGGGCAGCATTGTGGTTCCACCTTCCATGGCGCCGCACTAAAGGTCAGTCTGAATTGCACAGTGGTGGCTACTGGGTATTTGAAGTGGTTTGTGGTTGACATTAAGTGCATTTTATTTTTGTCAGCACACCTTTGCAGTCCTTTTAATGACTCTCTATTTGTCTGTTTGTGAATTTAAGGACAATACACAGCAAAAACGTCATACTTAATCCAAAGGTTCCTCCCGTAGAGTAAATTTAGAAGCACCCTGCTGGAATAATTTGTGTTTGAACGAGACAAATGTTTTTTGTTCTCAAAACGGCTTTAAATCTTTAATGCTTTAGGATAATACTAATTGTTTCTCATTAATGTGCCTAAGTCTGTATTATCTAATGTCATCCATTGAGTTAAGTGAAGACGATTATGTTGGAAAATGATTATTTGCCGATGAATATATTATCACCTTAATGAACTCAAGAACTGGTTCATTCTAATACAGTGTGGTGATTATGGTGTTTGATTAGGCAGCACGAGGAGCTCATGCCAAGATCATTCATGTGCGTACGTAAGGTTTTGTGTGTTTGTTTCTGTGCACTCACAGGTCTTTTTACCCTGTCGGGGGTCAGCATCTACATCAAATACTCCAACCTAGCCTTGGAGGAGTTCCAGCGCGTTGTGTCCCCAGAGAACCTCGCCCATGTGGACGTGTCCTTCGGCTGGTCCTTAGCCACAGCCTGGCTCTCCTACAGCCTGGAGGTGGCCACTGGCCTGCTGCTCCTGCTAGCTGCCAGAATAACTCAGATGAAGGGACGCTATGACTCTGGTGTAACCATTGCCATGTTATAGATTAATGTTATATGGTGCCTAAGTGAAGCCAAAGTACAGTATTGTATTGTTGTTGGTATGCGTTTATTCATAAAAAATGTTAACATTAATATTTCAAGGGCCAAAGCAGCTAAATGCAGATGAGAGCTGGATTAATGAAACTGCAAACATAGCTACATATATATGCTGAATGAGTGATGCAGTGTTGAACGGCCTTGTACACCAGCTGCCTTTCATCATCCTCTCAGTATAATATTCTGTCCATTGTCCCAGTCCACAATGATATTACAAATGTGGCCACACAAACAGAACAACCATTCATATTGTAATTACTGTAATTTAATGTTTTTCAGTATTTTTATGAAATATTCCAGCCATATGTGCAGCATCTATAGCTGATAACCTCGTCCACATTTGATTCAGCCGTGGGGTTTTCTGTGAGATGTGTCTTGGTAAATGCTTGTGCAGATGCACTGTCCTGCGATATGAACGCAAGCAAAACAAGAAGGATCATTTCCTTTTAGGATAGGATGCGTAATCCCATGTAAAATATTTGAAGGCATACGTCTGCACCTACTCTTTGTATTGCATTTAAATATTGTTCATATCAGTTGATCAGGGGATGTTATCGAAGTGAAAACATTGCTGATTCTGCAGCAGATAACCACCAGGCAATGGAGCCACCTAGACTCTAGCAAACAGTCAGCACTGGTATAGTATCTCGTATTTCATGATAGAATATCTGCTGCATTGTTGATCCACGTGTTAGAGAAAATTAGCATCTCACAGCAATTTAAAAAAGCAACTAGCCGTTTGCTGATGTGGAAGTTGAGGCTTGTGACCCGAAGACCAAATGTTAGTTTGTGCCTCCTACGTTCAAACTTGCTATACGCCTCACTGGTAAAAGCATTTGTCATGGAAACCGGGATGAAGATAAGTGCACTCTTGGGGATCCTCCCAGTTGTTTTCAGTAAAAAAGAATATGTGCACATGTTGCTGCATGCTTTGCAGTAGTTAGAGGCTGAATATTGTAATATTTGTCTGTGCTGTCCACTTCTAGGAATGAGACTTCTCTCTGCACACTGGAAGTAAAAAGTCTAAATACAACGTAGCTGTAAAAGTGTACTGTGTTATAGTTCCCTGGGAACAAACCGTACTTATAATTGTGGCAGCAAAGCAATTCAACATCAATCCAGCTGTGAATGCATTCAGTAAGTAAGCAACAGAAAAGAAAGCCACATTGATCAAATGATTTAAAATGTCTGTTACACACTAATCAAATTATAAAAAAATTATTGCGTTTTGTGAGATAATAAGATCATCTGAAACATCCCAAATGTGTTCTCACTTATGCACTTAGTTTTTTACGTGTTCTGTATACAACACAATTCTGAGACAACAAGTGCTGGCTACCTCCCCACACTGCCTTCGCTTAAATTGGGACTGTTTGCCTCTGAATGCAAATGAAGCACATTAGGAGTCAGACCAGAGGGAAAAGCACTTGTGTTAAGAATTACAAAGGCTGCCTGAGAATTCAGAAATGTCTGACCAATATTTTGCAACAGAGGCTGTGTGTTGCAAAGAGCCATACAAAAAAAATATTGAGACGCCTACTCCGAATGCGCTGTATACATGTCCAATGCTCTAAAAACCTGAACAATACCGGCATATTCCACATGTATTAATAGGAAAATGCTTTGTTTGGAATGAGGCACAATTCAGAATATACAAACGAAATATGATAATGGAATAATAGTGGCATATGAGTGTGCATGTACACAAAGTCAGTATTGTCAATTATTGTGACTGGAATTCGGAATAAATCATTGAAGTGCTGTAAAAGGTGTGAATGTGCCAACATGTACAATAGGTGACAAAAGAGAAGCAAGGCAGTGTAAATAATTCAGGTTGCAAAGCTTCCAAAATAGGCTTTGGAAATCTTTTCTTTCTTGGTAATAAAGATGCCTTTATTTGAAATAGTTAGAAATATGGAATGTGAATCATACACAAATAAAACACAGCTTTACAAGAATGCCACTGTTATTTAGTGGATGTTTTTGTAAACAGACAAAGGTTTATGAGTTGCAGGACAAAACATGAGATGCACTTTTCACTGATCATTTTTTAAGAATAATTTCTGTCCCTAAGATGTGTACCTGCCACACTTCTCGTCGGGGGAAAATAGCACAAAGTGTTTGAGCCTGCCATAGATAAACGTTACACCATTAAAAGGTGTGCTCATGTTTGCCTGAATGTGATTTGCAACAGGATTTAACGTGCCGCAGCCATCAAAACCCAAACCATGAAACATTGTGTCCACTCAGCTGTTTGTTGCCAGCGTCCTGCCTTTAATCAGGTCTCACAAGGAACAGAGAGCGGAGATCTATAAAGGAAGGACCAAAGCACAGCGGCTCAATCTTGAAGCCCCCCTTTTATATATTAGGCCTGCTGAAATCCCATTAAACTTTTATGGAACATAATAATTCAATCCACTCTGCCAGAGTAACACCAAATATGGTGGTAAGCCATAACTCTGCGGTTTGTGCCCTTTGCCTTGACAGAGTGCAGTCATTTTGACTTGGACAACCTCTAGGCTCCTAGAGTTTTAAGAATTTATTGAAGAAACACAACCTGTTTTCATCAGAAGCACTTTCCTCTCTTATCTCATTGGGAAACTCCCCAACAAGCAATCACTCAATGCATGTCAAAATCAATCCTCTTGTGTTGTGAGATGGCCTTTCACTTGTGTTTGGGAAATTTGTCTTTTTCATGAATCTTCGACTTTTACCCACAAAAAAAGAGCCTTTTCAAACTGTCTGTGAAACCAAGCTTAATTAGGCGTTCAGCTTTCCTGTGTGATTGCTCAAACACTCAGCTCTACTTGTGCTCGCCTCAACAACCGTCGATGGGCAATGAACTGCAGCTTTTCCTCCATTTGCTGGCATCAGGGGGCTGATTTCTTTTACACATCCTTACACACATTGTGAGAGCTCATTTTCTCAATTGGACCCTAATGTGTTCATATTATGACATTTCTTTTTAAGTAATTTTCTCAATGATGACGATTCTGGTGCACGTCATAGAGCACGAGCCAAAAATCTTCAGCTTTTAAGTTTGCTGTATGGAACAAGTGTGTTGTACAGCTGTCCTCAATACCTTTCTGGGTTTGAAAGATCTTTCTTTCAAACCCACTCACTCAGACGTGAAGTGAATGTATCACTGAGTCCAAGGGCGAAAATCTCTGACTGATGACGAAGGACGTCACCCTTGTGGTGTGGAGAGCCATGTTGATGGAGCTTCCTTAAATGAAAGCACATTCAAGAACAGCGCAATAAAAAAAGATTGATATATTTAGTAAAGGAGGATTTTAGATTAATTGGTCTTTTTTTTATCAGAAAATATGACATCATGTTTTATGAGCAAATCACATCAAGGTTAATAACAATTTATGCTTTTATGATTTATGATATGCAGGGGCTTCACTGAGATTGCAAGGATGTCATAATGTTTCATGTGTAATCCTGAACGAAGACTATTGGTTTTGATTTACAAACAGCAGTTATTACATGAAAGGCTCTGAACGCTGGAGTATACATTAGTGGAAATCATACAATAATAACTGACCCTTGAACTGAACTAAAGGCAAGCTACTGAGCATTTACGACTCAAGGATAACCTTTGAATGTATGCTTTGTGTTATATATTCGTACTGCAGAATTAAGAATGAGTGTGTAACGTGCCCAATTCTTTTTGATATTGTCACAGGCAGCAGGGTTTTTTAAGTGTTCGCCTCCATGTTCTGATTCAGACAATCCGTCTTCTCTGTTGGGCGTATTCTTACATCTTTAACCACACTTCACCACACAACATGCATTCGATTGAGGGGTGTATGGGGCTGCGATCTAAGGATTGAGTGCTCTCATAAACCGAGGAGGGACTCAATCCCGAGAGGAACGTGAATAAGATGTGTTTTCTCATAGCTGGGAACCACTTGAAAAGTTAATTAGACCTGTCCCTTGCTCAGTAAGCACCAGTGGAAATGGGATCATTCTAAAAATGGAAGATGCCATGTGTCTCGTGTTCATTTGTTTCTTGCGATGAAAGGGGTGAAATTAGAGGAGCTCACACAAGTTTAAATGCTTAAATCATGCGACACACAGACGTGCACAGTGGATATTATTAGAAGAAGGAACTAAGATTCAGACTTGACTCTTGACTTTATTTAAAGCATGTGGCGAATATAAGGACGTGAAAGAAAAGCTTGATCTGTTTTTCCCAGTAAAATCCTGAAGCAGTTATATAATGTCAGGCAGGCTTTTAAAATGTAATCGGTATCACATATATTCCATGTGTGTATATTCAGGCTTGAATTAAAACCACTCAAATGAAGAGCTCGATAAATATTTTTAATTATCTTTATGTCCGTAACATTGTCAGTGATGTTATTACAGCAACCACAAAACGTATATAGTACAGCCCACATGTAACTGATTTCAGTCACTGATGTTCATGCAGATCATAATTACATTTATTGTATTGTTGTGATTGGTTTACTTCAAATTACTACAAATTATTATTGACCCTTTTACAACCATATTTTGTGTCAAAAATGAACAGAAATAAAAATGTTCTCTTTCCAATTATACTTCCAAACATGAGTTAGCTAAGTTCATATGCCTATTTGCCCAACTACTTCCTGTAGAGTAAGAGCAAAGGTTTCAATGAAGGTTTTGAGTATCTGCACGTAGATATGTATCCAGTGTACACAACAGAAACTATTGTCCCTTTTAAATGCATTGAACAGACTTGGGATCAGCTAAAGGATGCTCTTACAGCAGGTTAAGGTTTTAATGTTGCATGGTTGTATTTGTTCTAATTTGGAAAGCTGAATGTTTTGCATCTTCACAATTTGCTGATGAAGACTTCTGATGCGACTTGGATTGGAAAGCTTTGCAAACAGCTAACAAAAGAAGAATAGCAAAAACATTTCACTGCTTTCAGCCGAGAGGGAAGAGAACTGGAAAGCCTCCCTAGTGGGTTTAGTCGTTGTAAAGAGCAATGGGGGCAGACAGAAATGATAAGAGTGGAAGGACGGATCACATAGTCTCCTGTCTGAATAGAAAAGGGTCACATCCTGTTGATGAAAGCTGCACACTCAGGCACAGCCCAATAGAAAGGACAATGTAAACAGGGCAGTGTAGGGACACAGATGGCTTTATTTTTTCCTCCACCTTTGTCGCCCTCTCTTCCACATTCCCTGTCTCTCTGGGTGTATTTCACTAGAGAATGATAAATTGTTCCTGTGGAAGCTAAATGTATTCTTATCTCCTCAGCCCAGGTTTCTTTAAACGCTACCAAATTGCCAGCAACCACAGTCCATGTAAACCTAATCAGGTTAAATGAAGCCAACACATGATACATAGAGGGCCTGAAGTAAATTGTCAGTGAGAAACAGGCATTATGTCTGCCTGCTGCCTGGAAATATCATGCAGCGTGGTTGCATCAGCTGTAATGGCGTCATGCCTTCCAGAGGCATAACCCAATAAACCACGACACACATGGCCGCTAATTTGATTCAAGACACCACCTGAATTTGCCTGCCTAAGCCACTGAGCCAAAACATGTTTCTTCTCTTGGATTTAGAGGGTCAACATAGAAATACTGCTGGAAACCCTAAAATATTGGTTGTGGATAAGGAAATAGAGCGGGTAGTCTGATCGAAGGCATGTCAAATTATCCCCTGGCAAGATACTGAACCCCAAATTGCTCCAAAAGGTCAGTGTGTGTGTGTGTGTGTGTGTGTGTGCGTACGTGCATGTTTGTGTGTGTTTGCACTTAGATTAGATCCTGACCGTGCCAACCCACCCATCAGTGTATCAGTGAATGTGAGTTTTGCAGAAATCTTGTTAGGTTTCAAGGAAGGTTTGAGTATCTGCACGTAGATATGTATTCAGTGTACACAACAGAAACTATTGTCCCTTTTAAATGCATTGAACAGACTTGGGATCAGCTAAAGGATGCTCTTACAGCAGGTTAAGGTTTTAATGTTGCATGGTTGTATTTGTTGTCATTTGGAAAGCTGAATGTTTTGCAGAAATCTTGCTAAAACACATATGGACTAAACACATATGGACTAAAGTTTTATAAATGAATTAAGATAAATGAATGCATCATTGAGGTGAATAAGTGCTGCATGCACATTTAACAGAAGTTAGTTCCCAAAGGTAGGACACAAAAGAGGAGAAGAGTAAATCATGCCGACGTGTGTTCACTCAGCAGACATAACATTAAATGAGAAAAGTTCATCTCCAGGAGAATAAATATTCAAAACAATACAGAATGAATAAGACTTTCTCCTTCAATAATGCTGACACTTAGGGCAGCCTCAAGTTTGCCTTGGACTCTTGCCCGAGGTATGCTGCTATAGGGTCAGACCGCTGGAGGACTTCCTGTGAAACACTGAACTCCTCTCTGCTCTCCACCTCATGCATTCATGTCCCATAATGCATCTTACTAATTGGCTTCTTCCAGGAGTCCCTGTGCTTTCTCACCACACATGTTTCCGTGGATACTTATACATGTACTTATGCCTGCTGCCATGGCCCTGCCTGACAACCACTGCTACTGTTATTATTATTGTTATTAGTCATATTTCTAGTACTTTTACTGGTACAATTACTGCTTTTATTATCACTCATTATCCACTGCTGCCGTTATTACTAGTCAACATTTTCTATTATAATTCTGCGATAATTTGTGCTACTCGTGCTAAAACTGGTCGCATTATATGTATATATGTATAAATTAGGTCACATGGATTGACTGTGTTGTATATTATCTATGGTGTTCATTCTGTACACATTTATTGCATTTCATTCTGGGAGAGGGATCTCTTCTCAGTTGCTGTCCCTGTTTTCTTCTATGTTTTCTTCCCCGTTAAAGGGTTTTGTTGGGTGAGTTTTTTTTTGTTTGTTTTTTTTTCTCGATGAGATGGTCCAAGGCAGAGGATGTTCTATGTCGTACAGATTAAAGCACTCTGAGCCAATATTGTGATTTGTGATATTAGGCTATACAAATAAAATGTAATTCCATTATATTTTTTTTGAATTGTCGCCTGGTGCCAGAATGGTGTGTTTTCCTTGACATGTATAAAGTCATTTCCACCATAAACTGGTGCATAAATATTCATGAAATTCGGTTTGATGCAAAAAATCCTTGGTGAAATTGTA
Organism: Cottus gobio; assembly: GCA_023566465.1. Lineage (NCBI taxonomy): Eukaryota > Metazoa > Chordata > Actinopteri > Perciformes > Cottidae > Cottus > Cottus gobio. The sequence goes on along the minus strand of CM042232.1, from coordinate 10,924,114 downwards.
GCAAAAGCCCGTAAACACACTCATTAAAGATTAACCCAGAGGTAAATGTACCACAAATGGTTTCTTTTTGATAAACAGGAGTTACCCGACACTTATCACGAACTCATTATGCATGCAGCTGTAGGCGAGCCATTATTCATCCAGATGTCAAATAGTCACATTGATCCGACCCGCCCCCTCCTGAACTCACCGTCCCAGGTGATCCCAAATTCCACTAGGTGTCAGGATTTGCCTATTCTCTGTAAATCACACTGCACAGGCGAGCCAAAACATTACGTCTTTGTTCATCCACATGCACTTTCATGCTGCTGTCACACACTTGTGGTGCATGGGGACTAACTAATGTTCGGGATGTTTCCACTATTTCATTACAGTAGAATTACTGTCTGTAACACAGTTTAAATAGCATTTGCAGTACATAAGTCATTTTTTTAATCCTTTTTTTCATTTATCCTAAAAGATAAACACGTGAATGTAAGGAGTCACACTAACTGCATGGTTATATTATTGAGAATCCTTAATTAAACTATACTTTACAGGAACAGTGTCCACGTGAGGTTTAGTTGGTTATGCCTGATTAATAGCACGGCGTGTACACTGTTGTTAAAGCATCTATTACAAACTGTTTTGTATGCCTGCCTATTATAAAACTACTTCTGGCATAAGGTAGCACACGTCTGGTAAGGAAATCCAGAGGTCTTTATGCTTCCAGTAAGGCCCAACAGGGCGTGTGCGTGTATGTGTGTGTGTGTGTGTGTGTGTGTGTGTGTTGGTACTGTTTCCTCTTATTATCTTCAATCTAGTAAGGGCCTGTGCCCTATCCTGTGGTGGCAGCAATTTAGTGTAATTTAATCTGCATTCCAACACTACGTTTTCTTTGTGTGAATAAAGACAACTTCCTTAAGTTGTGTGCGCATTCAGAAAAAAGCCAATGCCGCCATCAGGCCTGCAGATGGGTGCTTTTGAATTGTCTACCATTTGATCTGAACCCTCTCTCTTGGAAACTTCCTGACGTTTGTGGCTCGCACTCAAATGACCCGTCAGTCCTTTTTGCTTCCTGCTTTTTTAGAGAATTACCATCAAATATGTCACTTTCAAACAGAGATGTATTGTCTGAAAGGTTCAAGTGTATTCCGATCAAAGTCAAAGTTGACTGGGGGTTTTTCATGTGGAAGCTGTCAACGTCCAAGACTCTCAGGAGAAAAATCCCTTTGTTTGGTGTCTGGAATGCCTTTTCGACCCATCTGTTGATCTGGATGCGGAACAAAGGCCCACATTCTGGTCTTTTTGCTTCGTGAGTGGGTGAACAACATCTCCCTCTCAAAGCTGCTTTGAGTCATATACTTAAACGGTAAACAAACAAACTATCATGCACTGTTTAAAAGTACAGAACTTCTTTCCATTTACACGGCTAACATCTTCCGACTGCTACGTCTGCTGAGTACTAATTCTGGATGTTTATATGTTTATTCCGGTAGACACACGCATGCTTCCAGAACAAACAGCGCTGTGGGATGGACGCTATGTGCCCTTTGCCATCTTGTTCCACTCGGCCTGTGCCCTTCGGTAGCAATGCAAGGTTGATCCCACTGCCATTCAAAAGAGGGTCTCTATACACCTCGCTGTAAAGCCTGTCGTACTGCCTGTCACATGTCTCATCGTGTCAGGCTTTAAGTGATGCGTTTGTGCCCTTTCAAAAAGGAGCACAGAAAGTGCCCTTTGAGGCGCCACTACATTACATTAGTTTTCATTTAGCTGACGCTTTTATCCAAAGCGACTTACATGCTATACAGTAAACCGTAGACACAGCCACGGTGAGCAATTAGGGTTAAGTGCCTTGCTCAAGGACACAACGACATGAACTAACTTTCTGATTGAAAGTCGGCCTTGCTAACCACTGAGCCACAGTCGCTCCACAGTCGCCACTACCAGCGAGACGACATGGAGAAGTGAAGTTTGTTCAAAACAGGTGAGTCTGAAGAGATGCTGCAATAGCAATGTGGTTATATCAGAACCATCAAAACAGTACGAGTTGTTCTCCATTGAAAGAACGGCACTGAAGGCTTCTCTTGATGGAAAATGTGATGTTTTTGCTCTTCTCCTAAATGGCTCTGGCAAGAGTTTGATTGACGGATGGTTCTTCCAATCACCTGTCATGTGTTTTTGAAAGTGCCTGCCTTTTTTACAAATACTTTACAAATACCGCTTCTCAGATGGTTCTGTGTAAGAAACCATTTGGCGGGTCACGTTAAGGGTCACAGGCTTCATGAAAATGCACTCCATGGTGCAGCCAGATGTTAGAGTAAAGAAATATGAATGCCGTAACATTTAAAGTTTGTGTTTCCACGCGACTTTCCAATTTTTCTCCCTAGACCTATTTTTCTTTTCCTCCTTTTTCCGAAACAGAGGAAGCCTGGCCTGAATGTATTTTATATATATAAATATAAATATTTCTTCTTACAACATAAACAAGATGGCGGTCACATCAAAGTATTTTTGAGCAAGATGTAGCTTGTCTACTATGATGAAAGTACAGATTAAGGGGTTAGGGTTAACTCAGGCTAAGCACACTGAACCAATCCTTCACTGACTCACTCTTCTATTCATTCAATGATCTCAGTTACAAATGCTCTCGCAGATGCTAAAAGTCAATGATTAACCCTCAGACTTCCTGTTAAATTCGTCCTGATAGGGTTGCGAACTCGACATCTGCCGATATTGAGGACAAACACCAGACCTGACCCTCCTGTCTGGTTACTAGGAAAGAGGAAACAGTTCAAAGGAATCATTTATGTTGTGTCACCGACAAAATTCCACGTTACAGTGTATTATCAGGTAGGTGACGATGATTCATATGACGTTGCTAAATGGGTTTTGTAAACCGAAGCCGCAAGTACAGTTTCTGAGCTCAAATTAAACAGAAGTGTGTTTGATGGAATCCAAATTTAAAACATATTCTGAAGAGGTCTTTAAAACAAGGGCATTTTTTTTTAGATAGAGTATTAAGCACATTGAATGTGTCTGTCTCCACTTTGTGCTTTTACTTCATACTTATGCTCCACTTCTGTTCCGGTACTATAATATATAACTGTAGGTACTTTAAAACAAATAACACATGATCTGTTATTCAGCGGTATAAAAAGTTCCTTAAATTGGCCTCTTCCTAGGATCTTTACAGCGTATTATTGATACTTTTGCTTAAATTATAAGAGCTCTTTTCCCTTGCTTCTTTAAATACACAATAAATTAACTATGATCCATTTAAAGTCCCCCTAGAGGTTTGTGAAATGCTGCTCATGCTCAATCTCATGTGACCACTTTATTACCCCTGATTTGGCGAGTTTAAGATAATGTTGCATAAAAGGAAATGGGCAAAAGAAAGACAGATTCCAAACAGGGCTTGAGTTAAATTTACCTCTTAAGTTCTTTCCACATAATGTGGAAAAGGTTTGCCCTTTGATCTCCATTCAAAGTGATGCATCCAGACTCCACTGCGCTGTACCACTACAGGCATATTACAACAGCATGACTGCATAGTATTTGTGTGTATCATGTGAAGTACTTAGGTGAGTGTGTCCTGAGGGAATCACCTATTCTTGTAAGTGCTCGCGACAGTCTGTCTGTGCCCTGAGGGAGTTTTACGGAGCAGGTTACCAGAAGAACCTGCTTTAATATTTACATTGTTCTGTGGTTCGACCTTTGTGGGAACACATCTACCTGTTATACACTCACCTAAAGGATTATTAGGAACACCTGTTCAATTTCTCATTAATGCAATTATCTAATCAACCAATCACATGGCAGTTGCTTCAATGCATTTAGGGGTGTGGTCCTGGTCAAGACAATCTCCTGAACTCCAAACTGAATGTCAGAATGGGAAAGAAAGGTGATTTAAGCAATTTTGAGCGTGGCATGGTTGTTGTTGCCAGATGGGCCGGTCTGAGTATTTCACAATCTGCTCAGTTACTGGGATTTTCACACACAACCATTTCTAGGGTTTACAAAGAATGGTGTGAAAAGGGAAAAACATCCAGTATGCGGCAGTCCTGTGGGCAAAAATGCCTTGTTGATGCTAGAGGTCAGAGGAGAATGGGCCGACTGATTCAAGCTGATAGAAGAGCAACTTTGACTGAAATAACCACTCGTTACAACCGAGGTATGCAGCAAAGCATTTGTGAAGCCACAACACGCACAACCTTGAGGCGGATGGGCTACAACAGCAGAAGACCCCACCGGGTACCACTCATCTCCACTACTAATAGGAAAAAGAGGCTACAATTTGCAAGAGCTCACCAAAATTGGACAGTTGAAGACTGGAAAAATGTTGCCTGGTCTGATGAGTCTCGATTTCTGTTGAGACATTCAGATGGTAGAGTCAGAATTTGGCGTAAACAGAATGAGAACATGGATCCATCATGCCTTGTTACCACTGTGCAGGCTGGTGGTGGTGGTGTAATGGTGTGGGAGATGTTTTCTTGGCACACTTTAGGCCCCTTAGTGCCAATTGGGCATCGTTTAAATGCCACGGCCTACCTGAGCATTGTTTCTGACTATGTCCATCCCTTTATGGCCACCATGTACCCATCCTCTGATGGCTACTTCCAGCAGGATAATGCACCATGTCACAAAGCTCGAATCATTTCAAATTGGTTTCTTGAACATGACAATGAGTTCACTGTACTAAAATGGCCCCCACAGTCACCAGATCTCAACCCAATAGAGCATCTTTGGGATGTGGTGGAACGGGAGCTTCGTGCCCTGGATGTGCATCCCACAAATCTCCATCAACTGCAAGATGCTATCCTATCAATATGGGCCAACATTTCTAAAGAATGCTTTCAGCACCTTGTTGAATCAATGCCACATAGAATTAAGGCAGTTCTGAAGGCGAAAGGGGGTCAAACACAGTATTAGTATGGTGTTCCTAATAATCCTGAGTGTATTTTGACTGGTTGTGGCACCTGATTTTTATTTTTTTTACTCATCAAGTGTGAGGTGTGAGGATGCCTCAGATTTACTAACATGTTTTGTACGTGTTGAACTTTACATTTGTACAAATCTACACTCTCAGCAGCAGTTTCTCTGTTGAAGAGGCTGCTATTTCTGCACCTCTCTTTCTCATACATCTATTCTACATTAATAACTGTCACTCCTCAGTTCTTCCGTTTGTCATTGATGAACTTTGCTCAGTCGTCATCCTGACAAAATTAAGTGGTTGTATATATAGACCCAGGGTGCAGTTTGATGTCCCATCAAAGTTATTTTCAGTGCTAGGAGATGTAAAAATAAAAATAAAAACTCTGTCAACATGAAAGAGAGCGACAGAAAGTGATGGTATGTGTGTCAGGGAGGTGATTAAAAATGGAAGCGCCTCTCCCTGGTCTCCCAGCATGCCGTCATCTGATCCACTCGTGCAGCTGTCTGCACACACTATACATTACCTCAGAGCAGAGGAGCTAGGGTTTCACACAGTGGACACCAGGATAAATAAGGTCTGCTCCCTTCATTGTGCAACAGCAGCTCTTTCTTCACCATCCAGGACCTCAGCAATGATTAAAGAATGTGCTCCAGGAGTTTGCAGCTCAATGCATTTCTTCTTAACACATCAGGCTCGATTTAACACAGTACTGTTCTTTCCCCATTTTTCCAGAAAACAGTCACTGAGTGGATTTAACTACATCTACTTTTCAGGAAACATGCTTGACGAAGCCGTTCCTGACACAGTGACCTTTATGAGATAAGATAAGATAAGTGTAAGATAAGATAATCCTTTATTAGTCCCGCAGTGGGGAAATTTGCAGGGTTACAGCAGCAAAGGGGAAAGGTGCACACAAGAGACAAGTAATATAAATAAAAAACTGTAAAACAGTAATAAAAAAACAGTAAGAATATAATTATTATATTATGTAATGCCGGCCAACATACAGGTTGCTTTAAAAAGCACTTCCAGCACTTCCAGTCAAAGATTATCTGTGTCCAGCAATAATGTATTTTAATTCTGTGTTGACAGAGGTGACAACTTTGACAGTGTAGAAAACATATTTACATAATGTAACATATAAGGTATGCTTTTGAAAATAGCAGTACAACTCAAGCAACATATACAATATACTGATACAGCAGCAACTGCACGTTTGAGCCCACGAAATGAAACCCGACTGACGTAATAATTGGACAATTGATCAACTGTCGACCGAATCACACGTCTAACTGCGTGGTTTCTTTCTGCAGGCTACAACTGCAGCACCGATCTCGACTCTCATCGGGAAAAAGAAGAGAGCTGAGCATGATTTATTCTAGCGGGAGGTTTTCTCTCCGCTGTGCCAACCTTCTACCTTCTACCCCAGCCTGCCAGTTGTGTGTCTCAACTGTGTGTGTGTGTGTGTGTGCATGATTCTATCTGTGTCTATTTGACTGAAAAGGCTTGAATGACTCAACAGAGGTGAACCCGGCGCTCTGGCTGGCGTCACTCCGGTCAGGGTCCGGCGGTGTGCTCGCTGCAGCCTGTCAGGCGGCCTGACCGCCTCAGCCTATTTGCTCAGCGAGTAAGGGCGACCGCGTGCCATGTCACCTGGTTGCCATAGTAACTGTGTGGTCAGGCTTTCCTGTAAAGAGTGGAAAAACAGATCCAAACCCTGCGTTGCAAAGAGCCCCGGAGGGTTTGGCTGAGAGGAATTGCTCCCTTTTTCCTGTGTTTAGACAGTTTTTCTTCTTCATTCACAAAGCTCCATAGTCGTGCTTCGTGAACTGAACTGAATGAACCTCTTAGTATTGCTATTGCAGTGACTTCTGAAGAATCTTCTTCTTGATCAGAAAGATAACTTATATAAGCAATACTGGCCACTTTACTGCTTCCACAGAAGATGCTGTCCCCTGTGCACACATTCAGTGTTTGCATGTACTCTCACTTGCATGGGCTTATACTGTAACTGCTGAGCTGCCTGATGTCTTTTATTGTGCAAACGTTTTCACCTGAAGTAGCCAAATATTAGCAACACACTGTTACAAGAGAAATTCCTTATGATGTGATCATAATGTGCTGCAGCTGCTTTGGTATATTCTGTCCTGCCTGTCTCTGACCTCATACTTCATTGCTAATGGAAAATGTTCTGACCTTTAATCACAATAAACAAAAGTTCAGTTATCTGTGTGCATGATGTGGAAACAGCAGCCTCTTTTGATCGTCAGACACTTTCGTCAGTTCGTCATGTGTCTGTCTGTGTTTTTATGTGTAGAAAACCCCTGTTATCATTAATAATAATGCTCTTGTGGGAAGGATGCTTTGTGGAAAAAGGGTTAATCCAAGGTAAATATTAACCTGCCCTGACCTTTAAATGTCAAGAATTCAAGAATGTTTGATATTGCAGTATTTCTCAACATCCATTAAGAAAAGCAACACCTGCACTGTACAATGAAGTCATGTCAAAACCACTCAGTGTTTATAGATGTATAATTGTTCAGTGATTATGCAAAGACAAAATGAGAGCTGGCTGACCCTCACGTCCCATTTGTGAAATATTTCTCCCCTTTTACAGTTTTATTTAAGAACAGCTGCTCTATCTGTCCCTGAACCACTGAAGCAGTGGGCGACTTTAAGAGTGATAAGGACTGAATATAAGACCTATTATCCTATTATGGGTGTCTGTGACAATAACTATAAATTACAGATAATGTGCCATTCTTTTGCATACACTTGATTAAAAAGAGGAAGATAGGTAACTGATGAATGGAAGAACTTTCTGTATGCAATGTGCAGTGGAGTATAATGAGGCATTTCCCTGTGTCATATCTGAATTACTGTAATAAATGGACATTTGAATGGCGCCTGTGTTATATGGCTTCCAAATAAGGTTACCCATTTTATTTCCAGGAAGCCCGGATAAGGGGAGGCAGTATCCCGAAAAAAATCTAAGACTTTTATCAGACCCAGTCTTGACCCAGTAAAGCAGCTTTCTTTTGGTTATTGCTGCGTTTCGTGAGAGCTGAGTGGCGTTGTGGTGTTGCAAGCCCGTAGTTTATGGGAAGCTTCTGGTTGTCTGATGTGTAAAGAAAAAACGGAGTTTTGCAACATACTTTTCGAGGAAGAAGGGAGAGGGCTTCTTTGACGTAGAACACCTGAGTCAGATTAGCATAAAGATATGACGTTTATATCTTTGATGTCCAAAGTCACAAGTGTTTCACTCTCACTTCACACAATTTGCCGTGTGAGTTTATCTCGCTGTATCTGTCTCTCTTGCCACCTCCTTTTACTCTTTTGTTCTGTTCTCTGCCTCCCCAACCACACACACACACACACACACAGTCGTGTTTTCATGACTTGTGGGGACATTACATTGACACACACACACATACACACACACACCAGATGAAGAAGTAGCATACTTGAGAAAAACTATGCCAGACGGGCAGTGAGTGCATCTGTTGTCTCAAAAAAACAGCCATTCAAGCTTTGAATTACGCTCTTACCATCCTATTCATTACAAAACTATTACACTTTACTTTACTTTACTTTGTTTATGGATGACAAAATCAATATCTATGGAGTATGTAAGAAAGAAATTGAAAATGATCTGTTAAAAATGTGAAGATACTGTAAGAAAAAGCCAAAAAATAAAGCTGATTAATGTATTATCATGAAATGTCACTGTGTGTTGCTCTTAGTAATTGTGTCATGGAAATAATCGGATTTCAAGTAAAAAATGTGTACGTCAGACCACCTCCACCACAGTACAATTTAGTAAATCTTACAGGAACGGTGAGGACTCATAGCAACGTTTCCCTCCCAACAACAAAGAGATGGACTCATTTAAATCTGACTGAATGCTGCTTTTTACCTTTATCTGACTAAACATGACACTCGTACACATGTGGTTAGTACACAGAGTTTAGAGGAAACTAATCACCTGGCAGTCGTGGGCCACCGGGTGTTATCATCACCGCAGCGGTTGATACTCAGAGGTCCCAGCAGTGACACTTCCTATCACTGCTGTGAAAGGAGGGGGTTCTGTGTGCATGTGTGTGTGTGTGTGTGTGTGTGTGTGTGTGTGTGTGTGTGTGTGTGTGTGTGTGTGTGTGTGTGTGTGTGTGTGTGTGTGTGGCCAATCACGTCTGGCTCAGTAAATACATGTCATGAAAGAAAGAGAAACCAGAGAGGGGTCTTTCAACACCTGTGTTTAATTAGAAATTGCAACATTTAAAGTTGTTTCATTTCCAATGAATGTTCAGTTATCTGGGTAAACTCATCTAATTACTACACTGGGCTTACACACACATAACAATTCCAGATAAGTGATTCAGAGGTACATGTTCATAAATCCTGATTCATTTGTTCTTTCCAAGCACATGCTGAACCTCCTTTATTGCTTTTATGAGTCCATTTTCTTCATTTTTGTAAATGTACAACATAAACTCAGGCTGACTGCAGCATGTGTCTCTGTTATCGGAAGTGGGGGTGAGGTTTTTGAACAAATGTAACTCACCTGATGTGTGAAATTGTGTTACTGTGTTGTCACTTCCAATCACACATGTGTCAACACTCTGCGTGAGCCTTAGAGTAAAGTAAAACTGATGTGGGGAGATGTGGAGAGGGTGAGGGGGCAAAAGTGGGGCCTGCCATGCCCACACATATATGGCGTTAGTTTTGAGAATGAATTCAAAAGAGAACAAGAGAGAAAGAGAGAGAGCTTCAGAGGAAGGTTTTGCATAAAATGTGGTCGCATTTGCCTAAAGCACACAGGCTGTGACCGACATCTGAAGGGTTTCCTGACACACCACAGGATGAGTCACACTTCTCAGAGGCCACAATCAATTCCTTGAATTGTTACTAAGAGAGTGACTCCCCTCCTCCTCCCCTGCCCCTCCCTCTTCCCCTCCCTCTTCTCCTCCCATTTCTTTCTGTAATCGTCATTTTTTTTCATTCATACATAAGTGTGTCAGGCCAGCTATGCTGATAGCGGCAAACCCTTCATGTTACCAAGAAAGGTGTCACTGCTTTCTGCCCCATTTCTAATTTGTGTAACTAGTGAACATGTGTACTTTTTTGTGACTTGTATCATGTCCTTTTCCCTTTGATTTAACGAGAATTTCCCGAGCAAACTGATAACATTCATTGTGGGGTCTATCTTACAGTGCAGCAGTGCTCACGTGCACGAACATGCACTAAAAGCACGGCCGACCATGTAAACAAAGCAACACACACAGAGGGAGAGCTGCTCAGGTAGACATTACTCCTTGTTAGCAGCTATATTAATGTCCAGAATGTTAAATGTAGCTCATTTAAGTGCATTTTGAATATGTTAACTCAGATAAAATGTTGAATGCAGTCCTTTTTCTTGTTGTGACATGGGAAGAAGATGACCTTCAACAAACTGGGGCTGTTTTCAGCAGAGTGTGAAGCAGTCGTGATGAGAGTCAGTACCTCCAAGTCTGAGGCCATGGTTCTCTGCTGGAAAAAGGTGGATTGGACACTTTGGGGAGTTAATTTATCTCGGGGTCTTGTTCACGAGTGAGGGTTAGGCGAAGCTCTCGATTTACCAGTCCATCTACATTCCAAGCCTCACCTATGGTCATGAGCTTTGGCTGATCAGGATGCCTCTCTTCAGAGGTTTTCCAGGCACGTCCAACTGGAAAGAGGCCCTGGGGTAGACACAGAACAGGCTGGAAAGATTGCATATCTCATCTGGCCTGGGGACCCCCATGAGCTGGAAAGTGTTGCTGGAGAGAGGGACATCTGGAACACCCTCCTCAGCCTGCTGCCCCTGCAACCCGGCCCTGGATGAACAGAAGCTAATGACTGGATGGAGTATCTCTACAAAGGGACATTGGTATTGCGGCTTTCTCATATAAGTACAACATCTGAGTACTTCCATTACTACCAGTTTAATAACAACACACATTATTCCCTCAAGAATCATGCTGTGATGAGACAAAAACTATCACATAAAAAAAAACAATGCCTTACAAAAGCATGACCTTGATATTATCTCATATGATTTAATCTTTGCCAAAATCACCACATTTTATCAGAGTGGAAGTTCAATTTCAACACAATTATCAATTTCCAGTTAATTACAGCCCTACCAAAACTGAGTTACCATTCTGGAATATTTTGAATCATTTTGATCACATTGACAGTAAAAATCATCCACTTCCCCTCTCTGCACACAGAGTCAAAAAGTTCCAAAAATGCAGTATAAACCAGTCCATTATCCAAACCACTTATCCTATTCAGGGTCGCGGGGTGCTGGAGCCGAACCCAGATGATTGGGTGAAGGCGGGGTGAGTTTATCACAGGGCACATATAGAGACAGACCATCAGTCACGCTCTCAGGCAATTTAGAGCCTCCAATCAACCTAAGCTGCATGTCAATGGACTGTGGAAGGAAGCTGGAGAACCCAGAGGAAACCCATGATGACAAGGGGAGAACAGGCAAACTCCACACAGAAGGACCGCCCAGGATCGGGGATTGAACCCTGTCTCCTCTAGCTGTGAGGTGACAGTGCTAACCATTGCACCACCGTGCAGCCTGCACTACAAGCCAAATACACATTATGCAATTATCTGTAGCACTGAGACTATCTTTCCTGGCAAACTCACAGTAGGAGTTGCCATCTGGCGCTGTGTTTTATATATCCATTCACTGATGATTAGCTAGATCGACGACTTTCAACCCTAACCCACCTGTGCAATCAGTCACACTCACTATTTCACATGTATGCACAGAGGTATTTCAGCACTTCCCATGCTATGTAAATTGAGCAAGTGTATTTCTAGTTAGAGACAATTTGCAAGAGTGTACTGTACATTATTAGCATTCATGTGCCGGAATATACTGCAAATGCTATATGTTGCAACAGTATTTCCTGTTTTGAGAAATTGTCGCATTTGTTACAGCAGTTCCAGTTTTTCTGTTGTTGCACTTCCCAAATGGATGGATATTCATGACGACTGTAGGCTGTGAGTGGATGTGACGTAAGAGTCAGTGACCGACTCAGAACATTTTGTTATGGTTACAGAGAACTCATTTGGGTGTAAAGACTAACTAATGTTTTTTTTTAGATAAGCATCCAGACAGGATGTGTGTATGTGTGTGCGTATGCAGATGATGGGAAAAGTGAGCCCCTTTTTACGTAATAGTAAGCCTGCCGGATCCTAAAAATCTACTTTTTTCATTTGATAGTTGCATGGGATATCTTGCCGCAATCCCTAAGACCTGTCCTCAGAGTGTGATAAATAATTACCAATTATAGTTACAGACCCATTAGGCGCCTTGATGATGGCGTCCTCAGGGAGTTATTCATTAACTGTACCTCACACCCGGTAAATTAACATTGAAACATGGTTTTGTTTGTCAAAGAAACAGGAAGACTGTGTATTCTTATGACATACTGGTAAGCCCACTGGAACAACCACCGACAGCACAACGCAAACAAGCAGAAAAACCAGAAACACTATTATGCCGTTATGATAATTGCCTAACTATAATTACATATAATGAACACATAACATTATCCTCACACTGAGGAAGATTATAAAAAAGATGTAAACCTGGAAAGACGGTGTCCAAATATATTAAACATATGAGTCATCCCAGTGAAAATGAATCTGCCTGCGTGTCTCCTGTCCTCTTCTGACCTGTGAGCTCATTTTTCTAAACTGTGTGTTTTCTTACCATCACTGCCATGGAAATAGCATTCGGCAAGGTTTCGCTATTCAACATGTATTGCTTAAAGTTAGATCCATGCTTTTTATTTTCTCTCAGTTTGTTATTGAACAATATTTCCTCATAGGACCTTGGTGTTTCCAAGACTATTGTTTCCCAGGAGAAGTTCAGATCCTTTTCTTTTCATTAATTAATGCACACTACACCACTTTAAATGTATTTAAAGCAACACCATGACAGGTAATACCTCACTGCTATTCATCTTTACCATGAGGCCCACTTTCAGACCAAATTCCAAAAAGCTTTTACTCAACAAAGCCCAGAAATATCTGTGAAGTTAAAAATAATCTTTCAGCAGAACAGTCGAGCTGTCAAGTATCATTTCCCTTTAGCTCAGGGGTGGGCAAACTTTTTGGCTCAGGGGCCACATTGACTTTTAAAATTAGACAGACGGGCCGGGCCAGTATCAGATGGATAGAGAGTGTTTGTGTGAACCAATATACATTATAAATAAAAGCCAATAACTAAAAAGTAAAGAGAACTTACATTACTTACTAACGAATATAACTTAAATGACTCAGCTTTTTTGTTTAACTTGCTGGCTAAGTCTTCGTCAATTAGTTATACACGCCGAGTCACTGTCCTGCGTGATAAACTACATTTTTCGAATTTGTTTTTGCTCTCTGGACACAAGAGACCTGTTGCAGAGGGGCTCCATGCAGGAAGCTGGCAGGAGGCTGGCAGGCAGAACCTTATATGTCACATGAGCGCGCAGGGCGGCGCAGTCCCGTGGGTCTGATGTGCGTTCGTTATGCCGTATAAAACGGACCATGTCTCCGTGGCGCGCTGGCCTGTGGGGGAGGGGTGGAGGTGAGCAGCGCAGACAGCAGCAGCTGGACTCGCAGCCTGATGCGCTGCAGAAAGCACGGCACGTAAAGACCGCTGTAACGCTTCTCCGTTCCCGACTTGAGTTAAGAAACATCGATGCTGGTCTTTTGCCGTCATCGTGCTTCGGAAAAACGCCCAACGGGCCGGATCCGGCCCGCGGGCCGTAGTTTGCCCACCCTTGGTCTAGACTCTAGAACAGGGGTCACCAACCTTTTTGAAACTGAGAGCTACTTCATGGGTACTGAGTCATACGAAGGGCTAGCAGTTTGACGCTCTTCTGAAATAACAAATTTGCTCAGTTTGCCTTTAGTTATACATTATTAATAATACTCATCTATGAGAAAAAAAAAGAAGTAAAACTCGTCCTCTGCTGAGCCATCGGATTTCTGTGTGTAGCAGCAGGTCACCATATTCAGCTGACATCTCGTCCAACAGCACCTTGAAAATCCTGTGTTGTTTTGCTTTGGAGCGGATGTCGTTTATGATTTTTACAACGGGAGTCATCACGTGTCCAAAGCCGATCACTTTTGCACATAACGCCTGCTGGTGAATGATGCAGTGATAATGCAGAAATTTTGAGAAGTCTGGGTCACTTTTACAGTGAGCGATGAAACCTGTATGTCGGCCGATCATAGCAGGAGCCCCGTCTGTAGTCACCGCTACCAGCTTTTCCAATGGTACCTTTTTCTGCACGAAAAACTCCTTCACCGTGCTATAAATGTCAACTCCCCTCGTAGTTGTCTTTAATGGCAGTAGTGTCAGCAGTTCTTCTCTTGTGGAGAAGTCTTCAAACACCATCCGGATAAAAACTAACAGCTGCGCTGTACTGCTGCTGTCCACGGACTCGTCGCACTGGATGCTAAACCAGCTGCAGATCCCGGTCCAGCTGATCGGCCAAATTACCAGACATATCTGACACTCGTCTAGCCATCGTAGATGCACCCAGTTGGACGTCAGAGAGAGTGGAGATTAGATCGGTTCCATTTTTCTCGTCTTTAACTACAGTGTTAGCAATTATCATCATTGCTTCTTTGAAAACTTCTCCGTCTGAAAATGCTTTCTTCTTCTTGATCAGAAAATGTGTAGCGCTAAACGAGGCTTCGGTTGCTTTTTGTGACTTTTTCGCCGGCCTCGTGAAAAAAGACTGTTGCTTACCCAAAGCTGCCTTTAGCTCACAGGCTTTTTCTGTCCGTAGTGCACTTCCCGGTGGGTAGTTAGCATGGTAGCTTTTGTGACATGTAGTGAAGTGTCTCTCCACATTGTGCCGCTTTGCCGTCGCCACAGTCGCCCCGCAAATGAGACACACGCAAGTTTCTTTCACAGTCGTACAAAATAATTCCTCTTCCCATTCGTTGTGAAAGTGATAAGTTTTCTTCCTTTTTTCTGCCATGTTTCTGGGGCAAGAAACTGCATTCAACTACCATCTTCGTCGCGCCCGCTAGCTTACTCTCCACGAGCACTGGTTTTGTCTCGCGCAAAATACTTTTGAACTAGAGTAGGTCAGAGTTCACCTAAACTTATCTAAACTCATGTATAATGAACATATTTTTAAGATATTGTCATTTTTAAATATATATAAATGCATGTGTGATTTAAAAAGAATAGCAACAGAATAAAATTTTATTTCAGACGCAGCTCACAAGTGCTATTTTTAGAACAGGCCTGCGGGCGACTCATATGGTCCTTGGGGGCGACCTGGTGCCCGCGGGCGACCTGGTGCCCGCGGGCACCGCGTTGGTGACCCCTGCTCTAGAATTTGCTGCGGGCCAATAAAAACTGACCCGCGGGCCGCAGTTGGCCCGCGGGCCGTAGTTTGGACACCCCTGCAGTTTAGCTGGAAGCCCTGTGGTTGACTGGTGAGTTCACTGCCTCATGGAGAGAAAAACAACGGCGGTGATGTTTTGAAGAAGAAGAGTTAATCCCTGCCAGAGTTTTTTGAGTTGATCCTATGATGAGAACTGTCCCTGGCCAGCTGTATTTTTCATTACAGTTTTTTTCAGGCGCTACCAAGCGTTTGTCTAAACAGTGGTCACATTTTCAAAACTCTAAACACAATTAGCACAGCATCGGTCTTTTGTGGCCATACCATTCACACATTTCATGTCGTTTTCAAACAATATGCAGTCAGTGAACACATTTCCACAATGCTTACATTTTCTTAACAGACAAGCTATACCTCCCAACAAAATTATGGATTGTTTTTGTATTATTTACGAATGTTAACACACAACATCCCACAATGGCAAAAACAATATTCCAAACCTTAGATACAGTCTAAAAACCTCTTCTGCAATGATATCAGTTCTAAAACAATATATCTCAGCTGATAATAAACAAACAATTGAATAATTGACACACAGCTGATTTATGTTGGGTAAATTGGGCAAACCACAGCTGATTCTTTCACTGTAAGCAATACTGTAAAACTTTTTCTGTTCTATCATACTGTAAACAGTATTTATACTGTACCTCCTGTAGTAAACAGCAAAGGGAAAAAAAGTGATTTGGTTTTTACTGGAATGCTTTTGAATGTGAACATTACATGTGGACATACAGTTCCCAACCAAGACATTTACAGTTTTTCTTGATTGCTTTGACCTGCTTAAAGAAACTGGGATCCACTCGGTTTTCATCGTCACTGTCTCAGCAGAGCACAAGACACCTCTTGCAAATGTGTTAACCCTTTCTCATTGGATTGACACATTTTCTCCACCCTTTTGCAGAACAGTTAACACGGATGTCATTCAAGCAGTCCAAACTGCATTGTTTTAGCTATGGTAACCAAAAATAAACCATCTGTTCCTAACTATTAGAAACTACCTACATCAGTATGAAATCACTGAAGCACCTGTTTGACACTCCTTCACACAAATCTTCAATTAGCAATCAGTCTGCAGGCCTTAAAAGGTGCAGCGTCTGGGTTGCAAGAGAGGATATTGAATATGATGTGGATGAGGCCATGTGGCTCCATCGTCAAGACAGAAGAGTATCAATAGTGGCTTTTTCTTATACTTTACTGTAATAGATTTTATTTTGGTTTACATGTATTTTGTGTAATATTTAAAGTATTTCAGTTTTCAGCCACAGTTTGAAAAAAATAATCAATGGAATCAATAAAATTTGCATCAAAGCATTTCTGATTCTGGATCCAATTCTTTGCAAGAAGGCAAATTTGACAACAAATGGCACTGGCATGAAAGCTACATACAGTAATTGGCTACAATGACAAGCAATGGTGCACTGATTCTCACTGAGTGCTGTATTTTGTATTTTGTTGTCCACTGTGTAATGGTTGATTGGAAGAGCTCATACACTTGTTTGCAAGTTGTGTTGTTTGAAGGCAAAATTTGCTTTTGTTGCATATTTTAAATGTTTTGGCGCGGTTAGAGCCTTTTGCAAACAAAATGTGTCATTTCGACCATGAGTGCCACTGTTTCGGCCTGTGTGTTAACTGTTTTGAAAATGTGGAGTTTGAGTTGACTGCTGCATCAAAGCAATCAAGAAAAACTGTAGTGTAAAAACAGTGGATTGCATGTTTTGCATGCAAATACCTGTAAAACTGAAACATAAAGGTTCATGCAGTTTTTGTAATGTCAGCAATAGCCAGTATTTTGAAACCTGGTGTACTTTGATTGACTGGAAGGACCTTGTGAAGTGAAAACAAGAGTTATTCTTTGACAGAATAATTTCATTTTGAGTCAGATTTCCAGTGTTTTGGTAAAGTTAGTGTGTGCAGAGAAAGATGTGTTCTATTTTGAAATGAAGAGTTAGTATATATTTAACAAAATGTGTTTTTGAGAAGAAAATTATCCATTTGGCCAATTGTGGTTTGTAGGTGTGAGTCTGTGTTAAGAGTTTAGAAAAAGTATCTGAAGTATGGGTAAGTGCTTGTTAGCGATTGAAAAAAACTGTAAGCTATCACATTAAAACGACACTCAGTTCCTACGAATCGGCCTAGCATAGCCAATGGCAAAAAACACTCCCTAATCCATTACCCTCTCTTATTGGATCTGTTGGCATCCAACTGAGGCATTTTTAACATGTCCCGACAAAAAACTAAATTAGTTTGCTAATCCTGCCGTCCGTGGCACATGTTCTTGTTTTTGTGAGAAGTAAAGATGCACTTTTTCAATAAAAAAAAAAAAACTAAATGAACTGATCTTGAGCACATTGCTGTCTTTCCCTCACTTGCCATGCTTTCCTTTACTCTCCATACAGAAGGGCCACAAAAAGTGCCAAAGCCCAGGTGTTTGTGCCGCATTGTACCATTCTTAAAAACTCTTGCTACAGAGTAATGTACACAAATCCTACTTTACTTAACCCACATGCAACAATGTTCAGATCATCTTAAATCAAGCATCTCATTGTAACTGGAAACTGAACCTCTTCACCCTGCCACCCTAGTATGCACTGCACATTGTACTGTTGTTAAATTATTTTACCGAACACGCTCATCATAGCAAGGGAAAGCACCAGGATTGGAGCCCATTCATAGGAGGGTTTTCCCACCAAGAAAATAGCAGAAAGACTCAAATGTTTCCTCTTCAAGCCAGCGAGCCCATAATGGTAGCTTTTATTGTCATGGCAGTGACATTTGAGGTTGAGGTTTGTTGTGTTGTGAGAGTCGGCGTGCGGCGAGAAGTGCTTTGGAGTCGGTGTGTGGGCTGCGTGAGGCCTGCAGGGACACAGCCAACAGTATCTGATTGTTCACCTGCTCGCTGTAGCAAGTGTGCAGGATCCGTTCCTGTAGCATGCTCTGTGCCATGCGGTTTCCTGTGACTGGGAGAGTCTTCAATGGAGATCTCTATGGAAGCCGCTATGATTTTCCTGGGACACCTTTCATGTCCTGACAGGAAGTCTCTACTGAAAAGGATTAGAAATACAACAACGCCTTGTTTTGTTCTTTCTTGTCTCTTTGGATACGATGCATCTGCAGATTCCTCTTTTGGAACTTATTGATTGGGTCATTTATAATCATGTGTTAAAAAGCTCATATTTGTATCAGGGAAAACAATCATGACTAAATTTCATAATCATTCCCAGAATATCTAGCCATCACCTGGATTGGTCTACTTACAACTGAGGTGGCAACGTGCCGGTGCCTATCTCAAGATCTCAAACTAGTTAGTGACGTGCTTGTTAGCTGGCCATAAGAGACAAAATGACAAAATGTGACAAAAATTACATTATTGTGCATATCTTTGCGATGCTTTGTTTGGCAGTGGAATGGTGGATTCCAAAACCGTTGAGTTTAGCGTTATAGCATGTTGCTAACGTTTTTAACCGGCATTTTTTCAAAACTCAGGGTGCATTCTCGGCCACTTTGGGGGTCACTTTGAGTCACTTTGAGTCACACTTCTGGTTTATGTTCACATGTATTGTGTAATAATGTTGTAAACATGATAAATTAACTTACATTGACTTGTGAGGCCAGTATTTGTCGTTTTCTTTGCTATATCACACCAGTGGCTCTGAACCTCTTTAAGTCCCACAGACTCTGAACCTAAGAAGATAAGGAACACGTTTATAAAGCACATGTTAACCATTAGTGCACCGCTATCTGTAAGTCCTTAATAATTGGTTTGCAATATATATTACTTCATTTACAAATGGCGAATCTATCATTTATAAAACCCAATCATGAAACGCATAATAGTCAAGCTTATTAATCAAGAATAAAACATTTGTAACTGTGTTTATGAATTGCATATTACTTATTTACTAATGAGTGTTCATGTTGGAACAATGCTTTATAAATGATGAATGAAGTGTTGCTAAATAGTGTGTAGTTATTATAAAGTGCTACCATTATTTTTATTGAAGTGTTGTTTTCTGTGCATTGTCATTTATATTTTGTTGTATTTGTCAAGGTCTGTTGTATTCACCTATGACTTCTTGACCTCTCCTGTCAAATTTATCTTTTTTTAAATATATTTTAAGTAAATTATTATGTGTGCACGAAAAATACAAATACTTCCACTAGAATGCAGAACGTGTCCTAGTAACAGAGTACTTCTACTATGCGGTATTGCTATTTTTACCTTAAAATAGTCTGAGTTCTTCTACCACCATGCCATTTGTCTTTCAGTTATCAAATTGATAATACTTTTATAACATTGATGACTCTAGACTGCAATGACTCTTTCCTTTGGGTTTTCCTTTTTCTTTTTTTGCCAGAGATCCAGGAATTTGCCGCACTCTTTGCTGACACACCACCAGGAACTCCTCGAGCATTCTGGGTAATTTCGGGTCAGTGGACGACCTCTATTACAGGAAAGACCAGTTCACTCTACCTGACTGAGGTCCGGTTTTGGCTTTCTGTTGTCTTATCTTAACATTTTCTGCCAATGTTTACACACGCACACATGTAGAGGTCATACACACACACACACACACACACACACACACAGACAAGTCCTCTCTTTATCTCTTGCTCTTTCACACACACACACACACAGTTGTCATTGTATACTAAGTAAGTGGCTTGATGTAATGGATGGCTCAACTGTGCGTCAAATGATTAGACGGTTTCCAGTAAAGCTTCTGCTGCTGACTTATGATCCACACGTGATCCGAGAATGTGGCTTTGGATGATTTTGTTGTTTTTTATTTCAAATAGTTGAGTGTTTAGTCACATCATGCATCCTCACATTATTTCCACACTGGACTATCAAAAACTTTGTTTGAGAGTCGAGCTGAAAAGAATCTAATTTGACAGCTATAAATCTATGAGTGCAACTATAAATCCTTGGTTTACAGGCAGTTGGATTCCTTCTCTGTCTATACACCCGGCCCGGTCTCACCAAATGGCTTATGAATGACAACAATATAACGTGCAATAGCTACGCCTTTCTTGCTTTTTGTGTCATTTCACACCATCTATTCTGTACCGACTGCAATGTGAACTCATAAATGTGAAAATGCTACGCTCAGAGCAAGGGACAGGTTGAAAAGAGAGAAAGACTACTTATGGCAGGATGAAGGGAATGGGTCAGACAAACACAAGACTTTCAATGAGGAGGCCAGTGTTCGTGTCCCAAAGTGTTGTTGAGTTATTTTAAAGTTACATTAGTGATGTTTGGGACCTGTTTTCCGGTCTTAAATGACGTTGTTTATGTTTTATTTAGGTTACACATTTATTTTAAGCCCAACCATAATCACGAATAAAAAGAAGAAAAGCCCTAAAATGTATTATGATGATCAATGTTCTTATAATTATGCAATATGTAAACGCCTTCCCATGAGATTAGGAAGATACACCAAACTGACTTATCGGCTTGAGTGTATGCTTGTGTGTATGCCTGTGTGTATGCATGTGCCTGTGTGTGTGCCTGTGTGTATGCCTGTGTGTATGCCTGTGTGAATGCCTGTGTGTGTGCCTGTGTGTATGCATGTGCCTGTGTGTGTGCCTGTGTGTATGCATGTGCCTGTGTGTATGCCTGTGTGAATGCCTGTGTGTATGCATGTGCCTGTGTGTGTGCCTGTGTGTATGCCTGTGTGTATGCATGTGCCTGTGTGTATGCCTGTGTGTATGCCTGTGTGAATACCTGTTTAGTTCCCTTTGTGTACCTCTGTTTTACCTCTGCTTTTTGAGCCCGTCTTTTTGAAACCTTCCTTGTTTTCGATTAATAAGTTTACTTTGCACTTATCATCAGCGTTTGGGTCCTCCTTGAAACCACCGCCTGAGAGAAATCCCATGACAAGTCCACATGTAAAGCTTTATACATTTGGTTCCATTAAAAAGGCAAATAAAGCTAGGCAATGTAGTATTTAGCAACAGGGGTAAATAGTGTATCTGTTATTTTCAGACCCAGATTTATAGGCGAGGAAAGGAACATTCAGTGCAACAGTGGGGCTGATTAATATGTTTTTAATAGTTCTTGGAAGACAGCAGAGCTCAACGCGAGTTTGTCTGCACAGATAATACTTAGTTGATTGAATTAATTGTTGGTTTTGGTCATTTCATGGGATTTCCAGACAATAAGAAAACAAACTTAAAACCACACTTCCACCTAATACTGATAACATTAACTTTGACAAAATACAGATGATTATATTAAGTTTGGTCATAATCAGCTGTATGATATCATGTCAATATGCATATCCTACTTGTTTAATTTGTGTGGTTTGGGCAATGTGCTTGAACGACCCAGTTTCTTGGAAGTATATTTGTGTCTTTTCGGCGTCACTTTGCCGTCTTTACAAATGTAGCATATCTCAACCCAATAATCAGTGTGTATAACACATTTAGATACACAGAAAGAGACCGAGTTTACATTGTCAATTCATTAATTTCTTAATCTATTTCGTGCCATAGCGGCATGCTTAAAAAATCTAATTCAAAGGAAACTTCTGGGGAAATACTAGTCATGCTCCTGTGTGATGAGTGTGGTTTGCATCATGAAGAGTCAGTTCTCCAGACAGCACAATATATAAGAGTGTTTTTTCCAGTGAGTAAACTTACTGATGCCAAAGAAATTTCAGAGGAAGAAGGAATATCACTTGAAGTACTTGAATACTTCTGAGGAACAAATGCTTGGCTACTCTGGCAATACCACGAGGTTTAACGAGAAGAAGGAACTTCCCGTGTTATTTTTTTTCCTTTATGATTTCACTTCTCTGTAAATATTAGAGAAGTACTTTTATTATGATTACATTCCATGTGTAATGTATGTGTGCAGCTGGTACTCCTGAACGTTCACTTAATAGATGGATAACACTTCCGTTCGGCGACTGTGTTATTTGGTTGCCATGGTTGAGGACAAGCTGTACTGGATGGGAACAGTTCCAACGTAGCTTATGTCGTAGTACAACACGGACCAATGACTTGACTGAGACACACCCTGTTCTAATTAAAGACTCCATTACACACACACCGTGTGCACAGTGTCACAGTGTGATATTACAACACATCATGCGTAGATTATGTTACAAAGAAAAATGCTCGTCACTGTTAATTTTTTTTAAATTAAAATAGAAATGTCTGTGACTCGTGACTCGTGAGGGAAGTTATGGTTTTATAATTCCAACAGCTTTTCCAACATACAGAGTAAAATATCCCTGCAGTGTATTGTATTGCTGCTTATCAGTTTGAATGTTTGATGACCAAAGATAGTCAACAAATGTTAATTGTTTGAAGTGTTTTCCACTCAGACAGGATGAGCAGGAAGTGAGTCGTATCACCACAGTTTGTAAGAAGCTTTCAATATCTGTTCGCTGTTATTTGATAGCAGATTGTGTTTCTTTGTGCATCTAAAGGCACTGCACAGTTTAGGTGTGCTGTGCTTGTTCGTGTTGTAACTAGAGAAGCCTGTGTTTGCACAGTGTTTTGAAGTATTTTGTGGAGTAACCATCCACCATAGATACGTCATTTCACTCCGTGACTCAACATGTGCTTCCCGGCAGTGCAGCAGGACTGTGAGGGATTTCTCTTCAGCTGACATTGTTTACATTCGGTAACCGCTTGACAATTACAAGCACTCCAACTGTAATTTGTAGTTTCTGGAAATGCAGAAAAGAAAGAAAAACTATCAGCGATTTACATGAATTTGCAGGACTTCAGTAACTTCACGGCTTTTATTATTAATAAATGAAAGCAAAACAAAAGAGCCTCATCTTTCCACACAATACTCTTTAGCACCTCCCTACTATCTTAATGACTGGTTTGCATACAGATCTATAATGTAGCTGACTACACAGCTCACTGTGTAGGTGTGTGCTCTGACGCAGTATAATGTGGCTGTTGCGTGACACAGAGTAGGATTTCTACGTCAAACCCATCCTCAAAAGGAACAATGTGTTACATGGATCAAATTACCAAGGACATCCAAAAATGTCAAAGGGGCCTGTTGCTCCTTGTGTGGCTGGTTAAACTTTGATGACTCAATGTATTTCTACACGACTCCTCTTATGAAAACACATTACATTACATTACATTTCATTTAGCTGACGCTTTTATCCAAAGCGACTTACAATAAGTGCATTCTACGGTTACAAACAAGAATCAGAACAACAAGAATCAAGAAGGTACAATTTCGACAAAAAGTTCAACTACAAAGTGCTATCAGTAAGAGCCGTTTCAGTGCTACTAAAGTGCTACTTCCTTTATTCAAGGTACAGTCGGAAAAGATGTGTTTTTAGTTTGCGACGGAAGATGTAGAGACTTTCTGCTGTTCTGATGTCAATGGGGAGCTCATTCCACCATCGAGGAGCCAGGACAGAGAACAGTCGAGACTTTGTGGAGTGTTTAGCTCGCAGTGACGGAGCTACAAGCCGATTGGCAGAAGCCGAGCGGAGCGCACGAGTTGGGGTGTAAGGTTTTACCATGTCCTGGATGTAGACTGGACCAGATCTGTTCGTTGCACGGTACGCCAGTACCAATGTTTTGAAGCGGATGCGGGCGGCCACCGGTAACCAGTGAAGGTCGCGGAGGAGCGGAGTAGTGTGGGTGAATTTCGGGAGGTTAAAGACCAGTCGAGCTGCTGCATTCTGGATGAGCTGCAACGGTCGGATGGCACCAGCAGGTAGACCCGCCAGGAGGGAGTTGCAGTAGTCTAGACGCGAGATGACCAGAGCCTGGACGAGAACCTGTGCTGCCTTCTGGGTGAGAAGTGGACGTATTCTCCTGATGTTGTGCAGCATGAATCTACAGGAACGAGTTGTTGCGGTAATGTTGGCAGTCAGGGAGAGTTGACTGTCAAGGGTCACACCGAGGTTCCTGGCAGTCGGGGTCGGGGCCAAGACTGAGTTGTTGAAAGTAATCGTCAGGTTGTGAGTGGGGGAGACTTTTCCTGGAAGGAAAAGTAATTCCGTCTTGTCAGGGTTAATTTTCAGGTGGTGTGCGGACATCCATTGTGAAATGTCAGTCAGACAAGCAGAGATTCGTGCTGCTATCTGTGTTTCCGATTGT
Source organism: Cottus gobio (assembly GCA_023566465.1). Lineage (NCBI taxonomy): Eukaryota > Metazoa > Chordata > Actinopteri > Perciformes > Cottidae > Cottus > Cottus gobio. The sequence continues at coordinate 10,899,655 of CM042232.1, read as the reverse complement.
GGAAACGAGAGGATCAGTTGGGTGTCATCAGCATAGCTATGGTAGGAAAAGCCATGCGAGCGAATGACAGAGCCAAGAGAGTTGGTGTACAGGGAGAAGAGGAGAGGACCGAGGACTGAGCCTTGAGGGACCCCAGTAGTGAGAGGACAAGGGTCAGACACAGATCCTCTCCAGGTTACCCGGTAGGTCCGATCACTGAGGTAGGATGAGAGGAGGGAGAGCGCAGTGCCTGAGATACCCAGGTCCTGGAGGGAGGAGATGAGGATCTGGTGGTTCACTGTGTCAAAGGCAGCAGAAAGGTCCAGAAGGATAAGGACAGAGGAGAGAGAGGCTTCTCTCGCAGTGTGAAGCTGCTCTGAGACAGCAAGGAGGGCAGTCTCTGTTGAGTGGCCTGCCTTGAATCCAGACTGGTGAGGGTCCAGAAGGTTGTTCTGGTGGAGGAAGGAGGAGACTTGGTTGAAGATAGCTCGCTCCAGGGTTTTGGAAAGAAAGGGAAGGAGAGAGACAGGTCTGTAGTTGTTGACTTCTGACGGGTCGAGAGTGGGTTTCTTCAGGAGAGGGTTAACTCTTGCCTCCTTCAGAGAGTTAGGGAAACAACCAGTTGAGAGGGAGGTGTTAATTAGATGGGTGAGAAAGGGAAGAAGGTCAGGAGCAATAGACTGGAGGATGTGAGATGGGATGGGGTCAAGGGGGCAGGTGGTTGGGCGGGCAGAGGATACCAAGGTAAGAACTTGGTTGGGGGACAGAGGGGTGAAAGAGGAAAGTGAAGGGGAGGCGGATAATGTTAATGGAGATGTAGTTATGGGCAGGGGATCAGTGAATGAGGAGCGTATGTCATCTATCTTTTTAGTAAAGTAGTCAACAAAGTGGTTCGGTAGAAGGGTGGAGGGAGGAGGAGGACAGGGGGGGTCTAGGAGGTTGGAAAAAATGGAGAAGAGTTTTTTGGGGTTAGAGAAAGAAGATTCAATTCTGGATTGGTAGAACAGGCTTTTGGCTGCAGAGATAGAGGCAGAGAAGGAGGCGAGAAGAGAGTGATAGGCGTGCAGGTCGTCTGCGTGTTTGGATTTTCGCCATTTCCTTTCTGATGCTCGCATAGTGGCTCTCTGGGCACGGACCGGGTCTGACAACCACGGAGCCGGAGAGGAATTGCGGACCTTACGTGTCGTAAGAGGACAGAGAGAATCAAGAGAGGAGGACAGAGTAGAGAGGAGAGTGTCTGTGGCACAGTTAGGATGCATGAGTGAGAAAGAGTCGGTTGAAGGAAGGGATGTCAGAACAGACGAGGCCAGAGAGGAGGAAGAGAGGGAGCGAATGTTGCGACGGATAGGTGCAGAGTCTGTTGCTGTGGGAGGGTTGTCAGTTCCCAAGAGTGGGAGAGAGTAGGAGATGAAGAAGTGGTCTGAGACGTGAAGTGGAGTTACAGTGAGGTTAGATGTTGCGCAGTTTCTGGTGAAAATGTAGTCAAGATGATTTCCAGCCTTGTGAGTCGGAGGTGAAGGACTGAGTGAGAGAGCAAAGGAAGACAGTAGGAGCACCAGGTCAGATGACTTCTCGGTCTGGATGTTGAAGTCACCTAGAAGAATGAGAGGAGGGCCGTTTTCTGGGAAATTTGATAGGAGGACGTCTAATTCTTCCAAGAAGTCTCCCAGGGAACCAGGTGGACGGTAGAGAACAACAATGTTCAGTTGAACCGGATGGGTAACCGTCACAGCATGAAGCTCAAAAGACAGTGGTGTAGACAGTGGAAGCGGGTAGAGAGAAAAACTCCATTTGGGGGAGATGAGTAGACCAGTACCATGCTACCCCTTGTAAAAAGAATTAGTTACACACGTATTGCAATCTAATACAACAGTGCTTTCTAGATGTGTTGCATTGCCTCATATTTATTCCAGCTGCATCTGTTGTTTCTCTCCTCTGTTTGGAAACTCTCCATCTGAAGCAGAGCAGATATAAAGCAGTCAGCACAAAGAGCTGCTGAAGTGTCAGAGGATCCACGCTCAAAGGATACTGGGAAGATGGAATAGCAGATTTATAGTATTACAGCCAAGCAGAGGAGTGCAGCACAGGGAAGTGGAGTGCTAACAGTAAATCTGGAGGCCTGGTGGAGGAACAGGAGGAGCGTGCCCGGAGAAGCCTCTCAGTGGGGGCGGGACATGCGGGCCATGGTGACTCACTGCTACTCACTGGTTGGCTCTCGGCATCTGGAGCTCATTGGCCACACCCAGGCAACCAGAAGTTGTGGAATTGTTGTGGAAACAAACTGAGAGACCAGTATGACGGGCAGGAACTAGGCTTTCGCTTTTCCTCCGCCACACACACAAGAGCCAACCAGCCGACTCACATGTTCGGGTCAAAGGGAGAAAATGAGACAAAAATACACTTACACACAAAGCCACACATAGACAAGGGCCTTTCACTTGTGTGTGCTAAATATGCAAATGTCTGCAGCAGGAAGAATTCATCAAGGCATTTATTTCATTCATATATATGTTTTGTTAAATCTAACAGGATATTAATGTGGGCCTGCAGTAGGTTGTAAAGCTTCTGTGACCTTCCCCAGTCTTTGCATAATAAACATATTGGAACCATTTACCGTCACTTCTGTCTTTGTTTGGGTTACTTTTAACCATGCTTCCTGATAAATACAAGTAGAGTTTATTACAATGGGTATGAGTATAATGTCTGTGTATTACTATCGTTCTGTACTGTTTGCCATCCGTGGCAGTGTACACAATAATTTGTGCCGTCTACCTGGAGAAACTGGAGTCCACAAAACCCCACTTCCCGCTTGTCATATGACCAAGAGACTGAGGTGAATGGATTTTCCCAGTCGTTGTATTTTATCATGAATTGTATTACCATAAATCCACCATGACATTAGGGACTTCATTGTGCTAAACTTAGTCTGGCTAAATTCAGGGGGGAGTGTGCTCTGGGACCTATTCCCATCCCCCATAGGACCAAGCACCAGACATTGGGGGTCAGAGCCTTCTCCAAAGCTGCCCTCTCTCTCTGGAACTCTCTCCCCTAACTCATCTGAGACTGCACTGACCTTTGCATATTCAAATCACAAATCAAAACCCACCTTTTCAGAACTGCTTTTAATGTGTGACTGTGTGCTCCATGTTCTTATTGTTTTTATTTATTTCATGTTTTATTGTATAGCTTTTAGGATGATTTAAAAATGTTGTGTAAACAGTTTTTGAGTATCATGAAATGCATTATTATTATTATTATTATTATTACAACCAATATACTTTCGAAAAACTAAAATACCAAAGTAACCTTCAGATTATGAATGTAGCAGATTAAAGAGATACTGGCTAACAATCAGGATCATTAATGATTTACAGAATTACTCTTTCAGGTTGCACAATAAAATATATTTTTAACATTGTAGCAAAAAAGAATAACATCACCTTACTGACATAATACACGTTATTCAGACAATAAAGATGTGCTTTATGAAAAGGTTTCTACTTCTACATCAAACGGTCTTTGAATAACTGCTCCTAAAATGGAATAAATAAATACAGAAGAAAGTAGCCTCATTCCAGCATCAGCTCTGTGTTTTGTGGTAACTGTGTATATAAGAGCATACAATGCTTATAAAACCTGATTCCGGAGCTTTGATGTTTCAGAGACGACTGTCTAGCTATGATCACACTGTGGTATGTGAGCAGCACTCTGACTCTGCATCGCTTGTTCCCTAGAATCACGTGACAAAGGATTACCAGAGAATTTCCCCTGAACAAGTTGGCATTCTTTTAATAGGCCAATGGGGAAGGTCAGGCTGGTTGCCGCTAGCTGGTGTGACAGTCAGAAAAGCGTTATTGGTATTTCTCAAATACCTGATAACTTACAACAGAGTTGACTGACACAAACCACTCATCACATAATAAACTGGAGAGAATATGATTGATGTATTGTTTAATACTCAGCAGTTTTGCAGCCTGCACTCATTTAGTTGTATTGCACGAAAAGGAATGCAATCTGTACTTCCAGTCTAATCCTGCATTCGTCTTCTTTAGTGATTCACTATGTTTCCAAAATCCCCTCTATTAGTTTGTTTACAAGGAAAGCAACAAAATGGAAATTTTCTTGATTACATTATTAAAAGTGCTACTGTATTTAAGTTGAACCATGTTGGGTGATATCAAGACACTACTGAGAAAATATAATCATTCCGCCAGGACATATTCCTTGAATGTGAAAATACACAGGGCACAAATCCCCTCAGAGACCCCTTATCTCTCTGAAACCTCCTCAATGTGCCCCTTTGCCTGAGAGGAAACAACAAAGTGATGTGGAAGCAGGTAGACCAGGAGCTGATTCCCGTGATTATGTTGGAAATGGACATTATTGCGGATTCCTTTTCATCCATAATTTTAGCGTTTTGCCGTAAATGTGCATGTGTTCCTGGCTTATTAAATACATTTTTGTTTAGATTGATTGGTGACCATGTTTTGTTTGACGTTTGCTTCTTCAATGTTTGTGGTCCCAGACACCACTGATCATCACTGTCAAATACAAATTTAATTCTAACCTTAGTAAATCCCAATATGTAGAAAAGTGGTAATCCCTCTTTTGCTGAAGGCCGCAAAAGTACCAAAACGATGATAAAGCATTGTTGTTACACCAAATATGGAGATGTGTCATGATTTATATGTACAGTATGTTATGCTAAATAAGAATGCCAGAGAGGTTGACCAGGTTTTTAGACATCTTATGAACAACTGTTCATAAGAGACTCATTTGGGATTTGGGAAGGGTAATGTTGTCTAGAAAGCACTGTCACACACCAGTCACACATATAGATCATTTAGATTTATAATACTTTTTTCTTCTTTGTTTTACTACGTCTCTTATGTGCACATTACCCGTTTGCTGCTGTAACACTGCACATTTCCCAACTGTGGGACTAAAAAAGGATTGTACTATCTTATAACTGTAAGGATCCTGAGTGCACCTCCGCCAGGGTGTGCCAGAGAAACGCTGGCTGGGACCAGAGATTGTGTTTGGGTCTGTAATCAGGTTGATGCGGGACAGCTGGGAGGAAGATGGCCACCGCTCGCAGCTGCAGAGCATCAGGACAATCACGGCAGCAGTTTAAGAGTGGCCTCTGCCCGGACACAAGCGTCGGGAGATTGCACTTGTGATGGTTGTTATGCTCAGCCCCAGCCCCAGACACGACACTCGAGACGCCGCTGAAGCAGCTGCAGATTCCCGTTCACGAGTTGGACACGAGACACTGCCATGTTGGAGTATTGCCGAAGGCCTGAGTATTTAAGTTTTTTTTTGAGAGACAATAAATTCCTTTTTGTTTATACTTTACCGTGTTCCGAGGTTTTGCTTTTGGGTCCAGAAACCACATCCTCACAATAACAGCTGTTGTCTCTTCAACACAAACCAGATGTAATGCATACTTTTCTGAAACATGTCATCGGTTTAAATGCATGTTTACAAGGAGTTTGTATATAATTAGTTAGTCAATAATAATTGTTAGTGGTTAAAAGATAGTTGACATCTTTCCTAATGTGCACAGTGGAATAATAGACGGGTAAACAGACTGTGGTTGAACGGTTGTTGAACATGTTGTTCTAGGGAACTGGCAGCACTCAGCAGGATTACCAGCAGTAGCCTGAGGTAGTTACAACGGGCCTCTTTGCACTATATGGGTCCTAGTGCACGCTAGTTACTAGTTATGAACAGTCACAATTAGTAGTATATTTTTGTATATATTAATATTTGACCAACAATATGTTGAATTTTACATTTGAATTAGTTCCTTGTTGTATTGGTATTAGCTCCCAAAACCCACGGCATGGGCCCCACTGCCACCACACAACCTGCACTGTGTAGGTTTACCCATTACTGGTTAAGGCGCACCATGTGCAACCTCGGATGGATTACCCAACAGGTAAAGGGCCCCTGAGCCAGACTCCAACTACAAAATTATGCACAATTATAACAAAGAGATAAAACAAGAAGAACAAATAGAGGTGTAGGAGCCAAGACGGACGGGGGCCGTTTCCATGTTTTTGCCAAGGGGCCATTGCCTCATAAACCATCCATGTGTGCAATAAATACAACTTCTCTGTGCGTTTTTTTTTCTAACTTTGTATTTATCTACAGGGCGGGGGACATTGCTGGGAAGTTCTAAACTTGTAAGAGGCATACATGTTACAAGCAGGCATCATTATGAATGTGCATGTGAGAGCATGTTAGGTAACCTAGAAGACGCTGAGTCACAGCAGAATAAAGGCTCATTATTCTCTTGATTGCTATTTAACACTTCTGGTGTGCTGATTTTTTTTTAAACTGCTCAACAGGTTATCAGCTCAGCAAACATATTATTTTTGCTTTGGCTTGAACTCACAAGGATGTAGTGTCTTCTTGGAAAGGGAAGCTTATATGATTAACTGTTTAAAATGATAAAACAAATTTAAAAAAATGCAGCATCACAAGGCTCTGGTTTGAAGAAGGCGACATTTAGACTTTAAGAGGAGATCATTAAAAACAGTAAACTGGTAGCCTGACCAGACCCTTGCATGTAATTAGTATACGATGTGTCAGTTTGCTCTGCCTGTGGAAATAAGGTTTCAGTCATCATAAAATAAATCAAACTGTGAGATCTCATTTCATAGAAAAATAGTTCCCTTTTATTATAAATTAATGAAACGTTCATACAAATATAAATAAGTGCAAAGTCGTATCAGTCTGCTTGCTTCGTCAAACACATTTCTTCACGCATCCACAGCCAGTGGTTTGGCTGGCAAAAGTACATCTTTATAAAAGACAGCACAACAATATCTTCACTCATATAAAGTCATGAAAATAAGATACAGTTTGACTCTTCTCCTTGTCGGGAAAAGACAGACACTATGTTTAATACATTCATTTGCAAGTGATGGCAATTATTTCTGTGCCACAAATACTACTACATCTTTTGGCATATGGATATATATTTCCTCACCACTGAAGGCGTATTAATTAAGCAGTGGTACTGTTCTCTCAAGTAAGATCCTCTAGGATTCAGTCATGTTGGTGTGTCAACAAGCTGTTGTCTAGTACAGGCAAGTTTGGCGTAAACCATTCCTTTAAACAAAATATCAGAAACATATCTTCGTTTTTTTTTTTTATGTTTTCCCATCGGCCATCAGTGTCCACTGGTTTTGCACTCCAAGTTTCCATTGTCTGTGGTTTTCCAGCATGGTCAGAGATCACAGGATGCTGGAAGGACGTGTACGTCCACGATTATCATCGGAAGTCAGCAAAAAAGCCTTTTATGGATGGATGATTTTATGAGGCTGATGTGTGTGAGCTAGCCGGCCTCACAACTCATTTGTTTAGCAGCAGCAGAAGGAACCTGTGTGTCATCAGACTGCTGACTGTGAGTCTCACTTCGGTTTTCAGTAAGTTATCTGTCATCAGTGAGGCAGAGGAGGATGGCGGGGTTCTCTCTCTCTCTTTCACACCACCACATTACAGCAGTGCTCTCTTTCTCTTGGCCCTCTTTGTGGATTAGTCCCCGATCCAGAGTCTCTTCCTGGAACATGGACCTTGAGAGACGGATGCCCACTTTTCTGTGAGAACTACACATGTCCTGTCAGTACAATGAACTGCTCCTTTTCACCAGCTCGATCTCGGTCTCAAACTTGCTTCATTGATACTCCTCAGACAGCGTGTGTCTTTGAACGTAGCAGCGCTGAAACCCATCCGGTTTCTTTGAAGTCTTTGCTCCTTCAAGAGCATCGGACCGCCACCTCTAGATAGGAGCATCATACTCTTGGAGGAACTCCTTCAGAGGATGAGGAAGTTGGTCTCTTTTAGTAGAAATGTCCAAATGTCCATTGACTGTTTTCCTGCACAAGTGCTGCAAGGTGGATAAGCTACAGGAGAGAGGTTTGACCAGCTCCAGAGGGATCTTCTCCCCTCCGGAGTAAATGTAGTACATATTCCCACTGCGAGTGTTAGTTTTGCTCTGAGGCATGTAGAAATGGACCAGCTTTAGGACGCAGTCAAAGTGAGGAACAGAGTGAATGTTCTTAGGGTCTGTCTGCAGGAAAAAAGAGGAAGTGTCACATTGGATGCGCAGGTTCTTGGTGCCCGACGCCGTCTTGACGCTGAGGGCGAACAGGTGCCGGTTGTCGGAGCTGTCCCTGACGAGGAACGTGCCGGTGGTCTCGGCCGCCAGCATGGCGTTGGCCTCCTTGCCGGTGAAGGCGGCCCAGTAGAAGCCGCTCTCCTGGAGTTTGTGGAGCGTGGCAAGAACCATCTGGTACTGCGTCTTGGAGGTGAAAGTCTTGTACCGCTGAGGCAGCCGCATGCTGGAGTCCAAGAGGCTGCTGCTCATTGCGGTGTCAAACTTGCTGTAAGTTACCATGGCGCTGTGCCCGTTCTCTAGGCAGCCTGGGGAGCACTGGGTGCTGCACAGACAGGAGAAGAAGAAGGTGGCTCAAAGAGAAGTTCAGAGGGGGGCGATGAGGTCAATCGGTCTGGGAGTGAAACACCTGAAGAGACAAGAGAGGGCATGTTAGTTTGACATCATCAAAATGCAGTTTAAAGCTTCAACAGTGGCATAGCCAAGATGTGTTTTATTCATGCAGAGGTCTAACGCGCAGCTCTACTGGAAACTGCTTTTCCAGATGTGGGAGCTCCGTACATCATGCACTCAAAAAAAAAATTTCCATTTTTTCTTTTCATCTAGAAACAAAAAGATATAGCCTAATGTATGACTCCTCTCTCCTCTGCTTGAGAGGAATTGCGGCATTTAACTGCGTGTTTGGAGAAAATGCCTCTTATGTAAATTACATCCATTTCGGGGAAACTTTGTGCGTGTAATGTGCCCTCGGGACGCGGTCACTTCCAGTAAAGGCATTACGCAATTTAAACGCCACGACCGGCTTCTCTTAACCAACTACCACACTCGGATAAACACGCGAAACATGATGTATCCACGTTTATATCATATGCATTGATGAGAAGTATTAGCGAATATGAGGAAAAGAAGGAAAAAACAGATCCTCACCTTCAATGTTTCTCCAAATTCGCTCTGTTAGAATAAATCCAAATGATGTCCACGTATCCGTCTGTTTACGGTCTGTCGAGATGATACAGATGTTTTGAACAAACTTCTGACTTGTAAAGTATTTTTTCTCTGAATGTATGAGCGCGACCGCTGCACTGTGGAGCTGTGAGTTAATAGCGGAGAGGAGAGGAGAGGCGTCATTATAAATGTGAGGAAACTCCTCCCTTCCTCTCTCTCTTGCAGATTGACAAGCCTGTTTTTTTTTTTTTTTTTCCTGCTACGAGAAGGGTCCTCCCCTGCTGTTTTTTTCTAAAATGAAGTTAAAGAGGAGTTCCAAGCAATACTTATTTACCTAGACTCTGTCTCCTGAGGGTCTAATAAACACTTTAAATAAAACAATATTTTTATTTAAGGAACCGGCAATATAATTAGATATTTTATTATATGCTCTATTCCTTTTTTTTAAAGGTAGAAGTTCCGCTTTATCGTCATGTATGAGGTAATGATTCAGTCTTGTATTCAGTTTCCCAGAAATTCACAGCAATAATAGCTCACACGCTGAGCACCAGCCCTCCAGAGGGGGCGCCAGATTGCGTGTAACTTCATACAGCACGTCTTTATTTCCCAATAGCAATGGTTGGTTTCCAAGGGCAGCAGATTATTAATTAGTTATTGTTGTGAAGATGTATGTCTGTTTTTTCTTACAGTCATTACGAGCCTATTTTATGATTGTTTTAAAGTACTATTTTAAGATCCATAACAAAATCAAGTAAGGGCATGTGCTTTACATTTACATTAGTGATTTGCATTAGTGATCTGCTGCTGCCTTATGAACCATCCCGACCCCTCAGGTCGTCTGGGACGGGTCTACTTTCTGTTCCAAGAGTCAGAACTAAACACGGAGAGGCAGCGTTCAGCTTTTCTGCTCCACACATCTGGAACAAGGTCCCTGAGAGCTGCAGGTCTGCTGAGACCCTCAGCCTCTTTAAATCCAGACTGAAGACCTTTCTGTTTGCTGTTGCCTTTAATTAAACCAGATTCTACATTTCACTACTGCATTTTATATCTTAAACTGCACTGCAACTTTAATTCAATTCTGTATCTATCTATTTCTGCTTTTTGCCTTCTAACTGTTTTTTATTGTTTTAATGATTGTTCTTAATTGTTTTTAAATATTTTATTTTGGATTGTGTAATTGTTTTTAATTGTTTTTAAATATTTTATTCTGCATTGTGTTTTTATGCTTTTAATGGCTGTATGTGAAGCACTTTGAATCACCTTGTGTTGAAATGTGCTATACAAATAAACTTGCCTTGCCTTGCCTTGCCTTGCCTTTAATATTGTGCTTTAATATTGTTCTTAGTTAGTTAGTTGACTATTGTATTTGGACTCACAGCAAACATTTCTGAGACGAGAATATAAATTCTTACATAAAACGTTGAGGCTTATACAGAGGTAATGAATGGTGTAAAAATAGTTGTAATTATATAAAGTATTATTGCCGGTATATTACAATTGACACATTAATAAACACTTAAAATGCCGTCATATGTGCATAAAGCTGTATTGAAATGTTTTAAACCATTTATATAGTATGTATAATAAGTATGACCGTTACATTAATTGTATTGTATTATAATAATCCAACCAGAAAAAAATACAGTTTAAGAAGTAAAAAAAGTAGTATTAATCAACAGGTTTTTTTTTTTGTTAATTTCCTGGAACTCTTCTCCCGACTCCACCCATACAGTGAGACTTTCTTTATCGTCACTTTATAATAAATGATACTGTATAAAGGAAGCTGAGTTCAAATCTGAGTCCTATCTTTTTAAAGGGAGTGTTATCTGTGTCGACATGTGTGTGACTGATAGAGTGCTCATATCCACATCAGATTTCTCCCCACTGACTCAGCTATGACCCCTATACGCCCCAGGTAGTTATTGTACGGCACATTAACTCAATGCTACGGTGTCATGTCAGGCTTCGCCATCCTCTAACCAACTCACTCGTAATCATCATGTAGATGGCTCCCTGTAAGTAGAAATCAGACTTAGTTCAGAATATCTGAAGCTTCTCTGCATGTTTTACCAAAGCTCGACTGGGAGCAGAAAGGGGGGGGCATAGAGCCTGATTGGGTTTTGGTACATGCCAGCTGTGTCCGCTGAGGTGAGTCAGGTGTTGTCTGATTCAGACCCCCAGCAGGATATGGGGAGGGAAGAGAACTCACTGGGATCGCCTCGTAATGGCCCGCTTCTTTTCCAGAAAGTCTATTGTGTCATCAGCGTGAGGCGTGTATTTAGCATCCAAAGTCTCCTCCGGGATCATAATGCGTGTCAATGAACGGAAGAAGGGAGGGGGGGAACCCCCCACCATGCTTCAGCTCGACATCTCCATGAAGCACTATGCACATTATTACAGTATGCTGACTTGGCTTTTAGCATGTATCCTGTAATTTCCAAAGGCAGTTGTACTTTTGATACAAATACGCTCCAGTAAGGAGGAAGGCACTGGAAAAAAAAAGACCTGTAAGTGCCCCCAGACGTCAAGAGTTATACAAAATATAATAAACAAATAAACAAACCAAAGACAGTGTTTTCTTAACCAGAGGTAAACCTTCAAATGGTTGTTCAGTCAAGGTGGCCGACAAACCAAGTGACCTGGAGCTGAGAAAGCTTTCGGGACCCCGTCCAAACATCCAAGGCTGAGAGAGTGAGTGTTGGCAGTGACAGATGTGTCCCTTTCTGTGTTTCATCCGTGTTTTCTTAGGTTTCCAAATGTGTGTACTCCAGGCTTGACACAAGCAGTGGAAGAGTTTCAATACACACTCAAAGCCAATGAAATGGACTTTTATTTAGCGGACGAGACAAGGCCTCACATGACAGATTTTTGCTCTCAGCCACTGTTTAGTACAAAAGGCAGCTGTTTAGGTTTTCCCACACTGACTCAGAAATGGACTCTAGCTCATGGTTCCCGTAAACCCACTGGGTGCGAGGGGGTAGAAGCGGAGGTCTTGACTGGACAGAGGGGTGAAAAGCAGAAAAAATGTTATTCAACTAAATATTTTGGAGCTGCTCGGTCGAGCAGAATTTCTCTGAACAAGGAGATATTTTAAAAACTCAGCGTGTGTTTGCCAATTCCATGAAATTGTTTTGTGGTGTTGGCAATTACAAAGGCGCCCCTTATTGTTTGTACAGCTGAATACAGTGAACACTGAGTTCAGGTTGAGTCAACAACATCAGCGAATGTTATTTTGTTGAATAGAATCTGCCACTACGGTGGTCAGAACAAAACCTTTAAACAATACTGCGTACATAAAATGGCTTTAAGAGGAAACACTATTGTTACTAAGAGAAATTAAGCTGTATTATTCAAATCAGGTATTACTGTGGAAGTGTTGATTAGAGATATGCAGGTTCGTGGCACATCACTAAATCTAATTCCTGTTAACCCTGTGTCATAATGTACAGTAGCTTCACATCCTGCTCGTGCAGTACCTGCATAATGTCACAATGTGGCCACTACAGCTGTATTACTTTTAAACTTCCTTGTTGGTTGTGATTACTAATCAACTAGTAATGATTTCCTGGTAATGCTCTCTCTCTCTCTCTCTCTCTCTCTCTCTCTCTCTCTCTCTCTCTCTCTCTCTCTCTCTCTCTCTCTCTCTCTCTCTCTCTCTCTCTCTCTCTCTCTCTCTCTCTCTCTCTCTCTCTCTCTCTCTCTCTCTCTCTCTCTGTTGCTCAATGTCCTTCTTTGTGCAATTTGTTTGAATTATGGGAAATGTAATGTGTGACTACCACAGATGAAAAGACAGAAAATCCCAAATGGCAAAACTGTGTTTTACAATTCATTCTTGAAAAGCTATTCACAACCTCAAACATGTCCTTTTTGTCTCAGCATAAAATGTGTTTTCATGCTTTGTGTTGACAGGAATCCCTTTGAAATATAAGCTTTCTCTGGTATGTGGGGTGATATGTCCTAAGAACACGTTGTCCTTCCCAGTGACTATCGTAGAGCAACACTATCGTTATTATTATTAATTGCTCACGTGTCCCTGAGCAGAAAGTGAACACACCATGTAAACTATCATAGTGTTTCAGAATTGGGGGAAAAAATAAAATGAAGTAAAAGAAAAACAGATGATTGGCATAAAAGCTCAGGGCATTAAAAAGGTGAGCTTCTACCTATTCTTATACATCGTATTGTGAACACTGCTGTATGTTGTGTCTGTCCGGCTGATAAAATCTGTCTCCACCCATAATCTGACATGGGTATTTTACCTTTGACGCACAATTACCGTCAACAATTACATTGGGCGAGGCCTTTTTTACTGCCTTAGTTTATACAATCTGTGTTTTCAATATTTATTCGTATTTTACAACTAATACTTATATCATATTTAAACATTATATAATTGTAAGAAAAATATACTTAAAATATAATTTTGCAGAATGATCTCTATCAGTTTTTTTATAATAATATCATTGGATGATTGTATTGATGTATGAATACGTAAGCAACACTTTAATGTTGTATCTGGTCACGATGGAGCTAATTTTACCTCCTTCATTTACCTTGAAAGTGTACTTTAGTGCAGTACTTGAGTACTTTCCATCACTGTCAATGTGTCGATCTTTCTCACTCCGCTGGACCTTCTTGAAAGGAGCCTATTACACTGCCAGGAATGCTCTTTGAACAAATGACTTGATTCCTGATTTCATAACGTACTTTCTGGCATCTGCCAGCAAATGACCAGCAGACTTTTCAACTCTGGGCATCACTCCAATATTTACATATCACTACACTGTGACCCATTGACGGGGCCAGAGCAAGTTCTGCCCCTCTCAAGGTTAACAAGAGGAGGAGGAAGCCAGCTTTTGATGTGACAGGAAAGCTGCGACGTAACGTTCTGCTTTTATTTTCCTGGCATAAGCCGTACTGACAGGAACGACTCGTGTTGTTGTGATAAGTTGCAACTGGAAGAGCACGTGGGGTCAGTTACCAACATTTCGACCATGTGACAGTGAGCTGGGAACTTCAGCTGGGGCTATTATTGAAACTGACATCACAGGACTAACCCTTTCTTTCCAAATCACATATAACTGACACAATTGGGGCAATGCCTATTATAGCATTGAGTGCTAACTCGTGAAAATTGATACAGGAACAACGCACTATGCGTTCAGTTTGACTGCACAGTCATGGTGTTGAGGAAGAAGTTAAAGAAAGAAGTGAATGCCACAGAACGTCATTGGGGTCTGGCATCCAGTGTGTCATTATTTTCCACTGTGAGCTGTGTTGTGCTAGATGTGGTTGCTATGCACATGGCACTTCAACATTTACTGGAAAGTTCAGATTATAGTGTGTAAATCAGCTGATCCACCGTCACACATCCCGTTCTACCGCTGTCTAAAATGATAGATTATTAGTACAAGTATGACATAGTCTTCTTAGCTGTTGAGATTCTACTGGGTGCAAAGCCTTTATTTACTTTAAGAGGACTAGTTTGACGTCTGGGAAAATATGCTTGAACTCTCTCCTGCAGAGAGTTAGCTTAGCATGTATACCACTCTCGTGTCTGTTTAAATATGTAGCAGGAGACAGCAGAAGCTTAATTTAGCTTAGATTAGAGTCTTAGACTGGAAACAGGGGGAAACGGTTAGCCTGGTTCTGTCCAGAGGTAACAAACTCTAGCTAGCACCTCTAAAGCACAGCAATGAACAGGTTATTAATCTACTAAACAGAAAACTAAGAGTAAAAAACACAACTTTAGGGTTTAAACCCCAGACAGTCTATTGGTCTGAACCACTAAAAAATAAATAGTCCGGCACATAACACACGTTTTTCACATACTGGTCGTGGATTTTGTTAGCTTTGGACAGAGCTAGGCTAGCTGTTTCCCCTGTTTCTAGTCTTTGTGCTAAGCTAAGCTAACTGGCTCCTGGCTGTCGCTTCCTATTCACCATACAGACATGAGACCTTCTCATCAGACTCTTGGAAATAAAGTAAATGAGCATCTTTCCCACAATGTCAAGCTACTCTTTTAATATATTTTCCAACATGGGATTCCCAAAGGAAACCTTCATGCGTAAGATTATAATCTGCAACTCTTTCATCCCTGCACTTTCCGAAATAAGCAAGTGAGGTCATACCACCATGGTGGTACTAGCTGCATCTGGAAAATGCACATCTGCCACGTTACCCGAAACTGCCAGCGTCCAGATCGTGATCAGCTGCCTCCTCAAACATTCAGATTGCATCATGCCAGATAATATGATTGATTAACGCTGCCCGCCTATCTTGGCTGGCCACTGCCGCCTCCATCCGTTTATCAGTATCAAATGCTTGGAGACAAAGGGAGCCAATGACATAATCGGGATCTTAAAAATGGACTTTGATTCCCACAAACCCCAGAAATAGCTGGCTGATGACATTGGACAGATGGTAATGAATCTGTCTCCACTATTATAGCAGGTTGGCTGAGAGATGCTGTTACACACACACAGACACACACACACACACACACACACACACACTCACCTTGTTTAAATGCACTCAAGCCAGAGTGCACACAGCCAAATAATTGGCTACTTGAAAATGTGTGCATGCATCCAGTATTCATGTGCATGTAGAATAATACGCTGGTTATCTACATGCATCTACACTACATGAGCACATGGCAACTTAGAGACACTGAGTTACTACACTTCCTCTATAACACAGGAGTAGTAACTTGATCCCGAGCTGTGCCAGTAAGTCTGACATTTCCGGATAGATTTAGTGTGTATGTGCAACATTCACACACCGGTTTTGTGGTTACAGTCCAGATAAGAGTGCTGACAGCAGCCTGCGATGTGTGCCAGGCAGAGGACAAGGACGTGTCAGAGGCTCAGAGGGGATTTACCTTGAAGATGTCCTGTAATCCCAGAGGAGCCTTATCTTGATTTAAAGTTATTCCCCAATGATAAGTAACCTTTTCCTTCATACTCCACATTGTCTAAAAGGGTCTGACTCAATCACAGATGTTTGAGGATACTACTCAGGATGCATCAGTCAGAGAAAAGCTTTGATCCTATGCTATTCCCTCAATCGGTAATTGATTCCACATGCCTGAATGACGAGGCCTTGTATGACTTTGCACGAACTGTCTTCATGGCAGACACAATTAAGTAATATGAGGAGACTATAAACAGACTGGGAGTAGCCTATTGTTTCTGGTGCAGGTGTGTTTCTCACAACGCTCTTTCATCTCAGTCATCCGTAACTGGTTGTGATAGTATAATCGGTCAGTGCATATGCATTTCCTCTTCTTTTATAGCTCAGCTCTCTTTGTTTCAGCTGCAATAATCTCATTTTGCATTGTAGATGTCCAACTCCTACACATTGAGGTTTGTGACCTCTGCAAACAGCAACTCAGTGTGCCCAGGAGGCCTCACAGAGGGAGTCTTCATAACGTCGCCTACACTTCCAGATATGTATTCTGATTGCATGCGTCACACAGAAGAGCTCAATGCAACTTTTTACTTTCACTCTGACCCCCAAATGCTGAGGTAAACTGGTCCTGGAACCGAGATCAGAAAAGAGCACCGAAGGTCTCCCACACTGCTTCACTTATCAAGGCATTTCATTTTGTCCCGTTCCAGTGGGGCACTCCCTGTAGACAGGAAATTATTCTGGATGCGCTCCAAACCACGGCCTCCTTTTCCATCTTTTACTAGAAATCTTGGAAGGAGAGTACACTCTGTCCCAACCTCCGACCTGCATGTAAACAAATAATCTGCCTATTCCAGAAATCGCTCCCGGTCCACAGCAGCTCTCTTCTGAGATTCCTGCAATGCCTGTAATCACTCAGCTGCAGAATATACTGCAATCAACCCAAGATAATATACAGGAAGCTCATTAAGACGTGAGATAAATCGTAAAAGAAAAAAATGCGCGCACCACATTGAAAAAGTTTCCCAGAATAAGAGCCACCCACAGTTCAATGAATATGCAGAAAATAAATCCCACAATACAATTTTCCCACTGGGACAAAGAACCTTTTGTCAGCAAGGTCACGACCAAAAATATTGCACACAAGAAAACAAGTTGATTCTTCTTTTCCAGTAAATCTAATTGATGTGGCACTCAGACAGCGTCTGTCTCTCGCCTCGATTCAATTCAGAAACAAATGCTTAGATTTAAACTTAAGGTGGCTGCGTTGTTTCTCCTTTGTAATTTAAGAATGCCAGTAACTGCAGTTACGAGGCCCTGTCCATCCACTCCATCATTTCCAGAACTTTGTATTGTTTCACATGACAGAGTGCAACTGAGTCATGAATCCGAGCACACTTTGGTTTCAAATTAAAGAATTGTAACAAAAGGTTTGATAGAACCGGTTTGTTTTTCACACCCCTTTAATACTTTAACATGTTCATATCTAGGCCACCATACCAGCTAAGTAACGGTCCTCAGGGAATGTAATAGCTTTAAAATTTGCATTTGACAACAACAGAGATTATGAATGTCTTAAAGTTATAAATTCACCAAAAAATGAACATGCAAACAACAGCTATGATGTTCTGATGTAGAATTCTGTTGCATATTTCAAAATAAAGAGAAAAGTGAGGCAATATATTTTGATTTTCTTTTCAGCTCCAGCTAGGTTTAATTAGATGTTTTGCAAGATTTTGTACACGGGCAATATTTCAAACTTACACAATAGCTTTTGTGGAACAATTCTTCGAAACAAGTCGTTAAATGATATATTCCACATCCCAGCAGTATTTTACTCGCTGCACCAAACACAAGACCAGGTTTTACTGCTTTTCACCATCAGTAAGCTCCCTCTCAGCTGACTATGAGGCAGATATGCTGTGATATACTGTACATATGGTGTTTGCATGGTTATATGGGTGTGTGTGTGTGAAGCAGAGTGAGAGAGAGTGAGAGAGAGAGAGAGAGAGAGAGAGAGAGAATCAAAGAGGGAAGGGGAGGGCGAGACTTTGTTGTGGTTGTCTTTATAACTCCCTTTCTCAGAAACCCTTCCGAGAGGATGAATCCAGTGTTCCTCGTCAGAGCAAGAGATTCCTAAAGTGATTTGAGCAGGATTTGTTCTTCCAGTAAAGCAACAATGCATCTGTCAACACAGCAACGGAAGTGTGCGTGCCCCTAAAACACTCTGATACACAGTATCGCACAAGAGTTTAAGCCGCCCTTGGCTCCAGTCTGTCTGTGTGACGTGTTTTTCGTATTTGTATGAACATGACCGTGATGTTCAGGGAGATCTAATGGGAAGCTGTTTTCTGGATTGGCCTGAGAGTTTGTAGCAAACACTCATGACTCACACGATAGACAGCTTTAACCCTGTAAATGCCAACTTCAAAGCAACACGCTTCTTAAATTAACTTGTTAATTGTATGCTAAACTGAAGCAAACATTATGCAACTGTGAACTGGTTTGAAAACGTCCACCATGGCTGTGTTGCATTACGTTTTGCGCGTTTGTGTGCGCACACACGCCAGCTTGTGTGTCACATTCCATGCCTGCATGAGCTCCATATGGGAAAAGGCCCTTCTCATGCCAGCTGAGGTCAGGTCCGGACACCGTGGGGTGCACCCTTCTCCCGCTGCGGTGGGCTGAGAGGCAGGGGGAGGCCTCCAGTGCTTCTGGGAAACCGTCTGGGCCTAATTGGAGCCTGACTGGTCTCACATGTCTCCACTTACTGGAGGAGACAGAGGATCCCACTGCCTGGCCTATAAGAGCTGCAGCAGGCCCAGGCCTTTCCCCCTTCATCAGCATAACCACACAGTAGTGGATTCAGCAAGCAGGCCTGACATGACAGCACGACTGAGTGGTGCGGTCGGGGCTGTCTCAGTGCAGTGAGGTCAGGTCGGCTATACCGAGCTTGACGTTATCTTCTTTTTTATATATATTTGACCTTGATACAACCCTTTGAGTACAGCTTGTTCCAATGATCTCCTTTCTGTGGAGAACATGCACAGAACATCTCCCTAATGTTCCCTCTCGACTCATTCTGGGTCAGGACTGATGAAGCACAACTGTACAGTACAGCACATTCTCCTTTCGTACGTACACAAACCTCAACCTCACCAAAAAGACGCACAAGTTCACCGTCTCTTCATGCGCCTGTGTTTTCACGCTGCTGTGAGAAATACAGACTACCCTGCTGCTGCCTCACCACCACCCCCACCACACATTCTCAAACCTTTTTTTGTTTTTTTTCTTGCTTGCTGTGGCAAAGTGCCTCTCGTTTCCCATCAGTCACGGTCACCTCCTTGGCCCTGCTCTGTAATTCTCAAAAAACGTCATTATCATCTTGTTTTACAGCAGCAAAGCAAAATATTGTTTTACTGTGCAAATAAAAAATCCACCAAAACTATTCATTTAATATCTGAATGTGCAGATGCACACAAACACCTTGCTATTATAGCATTTCAATGCAGATTATGACCCAGACGAAAATAAACACCTAGTCATTAAGACTTGAATTTCGAGCATCATTTGGTTTTGCTGGGAAAAAAGGATATTTTAATCTTTCATAGATCAAAGGGCTTTTGAAAACAATTCACTGCTCAGATAAACGCGTCTCAACTTGAATAGTCAGGTATACTATAAGAAGGACCCATTTTACTTCATCACTGTACTTACTACCAGTTCAACATTACCCAGAGGCCTCTGCAGCTACAATGTATGTGTCGGTACAATGTAGCATTAACTGAATATCCAAAAGTGACTGAAGCAGATTTGTGCTTTTGTAGCTTAACTATTTACTGCTTTGAAGTTCAGTTTCTTCTGTCTGCCAGTTACACATGTGCGATGCTGAAACGCTGGTTTGTTTGCGTCAGTACATTTGTGCAGAAAATATTAAGTTAAATGGAAACACCATGGGTCACAGTTTCACAACGGAGACATTTCGACAGCTGCCGCGACCAGGTGGTCCGTCTCTCGTTCACATTGTGATGTCAAAAGATGTTAGTGTCTCAATGAGGCGTTTACTCTTTTCCATGTTGGTGACAGCAGCAATAGACAAACCTCCACAAGGTTATGGAGACATATTTTTCATTAAGTTATTTAATATAACCCGCAATATCTGAGCGAGGCTCCGTAGACACAAAGATGCATGTGCACGTGTCTTTTCAACTGCATTTTAGTCGGTTTCCTGCATGCCTGTTCCATTGAGAAAAAGTCATTTCTATTGATTGCTTTTCCAGGCATCATTTAATATGATACACATTCACTTGTAAATATCGACCTTTCCCCGCTGCCTCGACATTTGTGCCATAAATACTTTAAAAGCAAGCTCGTGAAAAGATATGAAACGTTATGAAGCTGTAAATAAAAGCTGGATTGAAACTGTAACTAGAGTTTTTCTTTTTTAAGAGGGTAAATGTGGTTACAATAATACAAAATTCAGAAAGTTGTGCACTTCAAAACAGAGCTGGCCACACGACCCATACTTAAATCTGAGATTAAATGGGCATGACTGTAATTCGACTGTAATTAATAAGCAATGAAACAAAAAGCATGTTAAACTTCCTGGTTTGCTGTCATAGTTCATATTAAGCAGGACGCCTCACAGTGCTTATCACATACTGCCACCTGCTGGAGTTACTTTACCGCTGTAACATGAGCTGATGTTGACATGCAGTCGTTTAAAAGACATTCATAGCCAGCGTTGTGACAAATATGTCTTTATTTCAGCTTGATTAAATGGCAATGATACAAACCTCAAATCAAACATTGAACAGAATACCAAAAGAAAATGGCACAACTAATAAGAAACACAATGAAGACAAAATACCCACTATACATATAAGTATGTACAACTTTGATAAATAAACCAATACTGTCTAGAATTCTGATTGTTTTTGCATTTTCTCTTATTTCTCTAGGATTAGAGCGCTGAGAGGAGCAGAGAGAGGAAGAGAACCAGGAGAGAGGATAACGACCAGCACACCA
The DNA here is from genome assembly GCA_023566465.1 of Cottus gobio. Lineage (NCBI taxonomy): Eukaryota > Metazoa > Chordata > Actinopteri > Perciformes > Cottidae > Cottus > Cottus gobio. The sequence goes on along the minus strand of CM042232.1, from coordinate 10,878,666 downwards.
GACAACTGTGCACAAGAGTAGAAAAGACGACATCTCGGGGCTGCGTTTGCAAAACTGTACCTCAACGCAGTTTTTTTTGGCTACCTGACAAAACGACGTGTCACTGCCTCAGTGCGACCGACCACCCGCCCTGACCTCCATCCTCTGGTTCACCACAGTACATTCCTCATATGACTAGTAGTTTCGTATCGTTTCACATCACACTTTGGATCCTGAGACGGGGACAACCCATTCTTTTCCAGGCATAGCTTCAAGGAACCGCACGTGTATTTGTGCCGCTTTAAAGCCTCTACAACAATATGTCATATATTATGTATTATACATAAACAATCTGAAGCGCACAGTACAACTATGAATGAGGTCGGGCTGACGGCTGGAAATTACATGCGATTTGTTTTTACCGTTAAATAGGTAACCCTCGACAAAGAAAAGACAGATTAAAAAGGAAAGAAACTAAATATTAAATGTTGTTTGACGAAGAAAACTGTGAATTGCGGTCGCTAACCAGCAGCTTTTCTCATCACATTTCATCTGGAGTGCAGCAGTGAAGTAAACCGCCCCAACAATGAAATCAGGGAACAGAAAGCGGTTTTGTGTTTGAAACAAAATAAGAGAAAATTTAGGGGAAGACAAAATATAAAAAGGGGCCACCAGTTCTAATTTCCAGACCTCAAAAAGATGCCCAGGGTGATGAACACTCGTCCCTTTAAAAAGACACTAATCCCCAGGATGCATCTCTCCGACCTTCAGGAAATGAACAGTGAGAGCCAGATCCACCCCGGAGACCCCGTCCAGACCATCAGACACCTTCATCTTCAGCCGTCCGTCCCCACGCTGCCGCGTCACATTTACAAAAACTGTTCAGTCTGGGACACAGAAGAGGCTTTCGCTCCTCACATGGCTGTCGTGTGGTGAACAGAAGCCATGTCAGCGCCGACGCGGAAAGTTTCAGAACATCGTAGCAATCTCCTGAGTGGCAACTTTTTTTTCTTCTTTTTTTTTTATAAAAACTGAAATGTTTTTTTCTATAAAATAACAAAACGTTGTGAAATCAAGCCCCTCCCTCCCACACCCTCCCTTGCAAGACCTTTTTTTCTACAAAAGCACACGTATTGCCCAAACATTAAAGCACATCAGAAAAGGTCTTTTCTTTTAGAAAGCGAGGAATATTTTGGTTGGAGTGCCACACTTGGTCAGACCTGCTGATTTTTAAATGATGTGTGCTACTGGGGAACGGCATGTTGTGTATGTGCACAATGTATATGGGAATTGTGTTAGTTTTTTTTAAAGCATCTTCAAAGAGGATTTTGCCGAGTTACACAGCAAGATTTCCTTGAGAGAGCACACAAAGCTGAGAGAGAAACAGAGACAGGAGGTTAAGAAGACGCTTTGGCCACAACGCTTATCTAGAAACCCCAGCATGCTTCGTGTTTTTTTGGCCTGTAAAGTCCCAAAGCCAGACCTAGTATGTATCCTAGAGAAATCCCATGGAGGTCTGAGGCAGACCTCAACCACGGCGTCTGCACCGACCCAGACAGGGCGAGCAGATGCCTGGACACCCCTGCTCTGTCAAGTGCAACATCTGGAGTGCTGAGCAGCTCTAGTGCCTCTTCATGGACGACACCTTCTTCTTCCTGGCTGCCAGCATCTCGTAAAAGGGGTCCCTGCTGATGGCAGCTCTGTGGGCACAGATGCAAAGGATAATGTCAGTGAGCGAAGTATAATGGCACGAGTGTGCAAATTGCTGCACTTATGCGGTAATGTAATGTTAGACATAGAGCATTTGCATGTAAGTAGGGGAAAAGAATATCATTATAATTTATGTGTGAACGTGTGTGATTCAAGTCCAATTAGGATGTAAAAATAGCATCTACAATACCCGACTGATGACTAACAATCTTTCTTTTCACATACTTAAGAGGAAGTTCTCCGGATTCTGGTCCAATAAAAAATTACCTTACATTTTTGGGCCAAAATCTGTAAAAATCTACAACCATTGAGAGTTGAAGAGGCGGCACGGTGGGAGAGACGTGAGGCGAAGATACTTATGTGCGCGGTTGATTACTGCAATTTGAATCAATCAGTCTCTCTCGGAGTCATAACTCAGTCAAATCTGAACACACAGACATTAAAAACACTCCTTATGGCTCCAGAACTTGCCTGAGCATCACTTAATCCAAACAGTTGTCTGTGTATCCATGGGTACGGGTACGTTGGGTGAAAACAGCAATGCTAATAGATACATCTGCAAACTTTTAATGGTACCAAGTTGCCAGAAGGTAAAATAATACAGGCCTACTCGAGTTGTAGCCACGGCTGTTTGCAAATTCAGGACGCTGTAGTTCCAACACTTATGCAGAGTACTACGAGTAGGGTTATCCCCACAAAAAAAGACCAAATATAATAATAGGAGTGACTTTGAAAACCCCTAATGGGCCTTACATGCAGGTTACAAACATGCACTAAAGTCAAACTATGCCTTTAAGTGAAGGAGAAAAAAAAAAACATTTACTTGATGCTGTTCATCCATTCCTCTTTTTCCTCGGCAGTGGGGGCGGAGATACGGTAGAAGGTGTGGTTGCCCTCCACAACGCGTCCGTCAGCCTCAGTCTTGCACGCTTTTATCACCTGGTCCTTGTTGTCAGGAATGAAAAGCTCAAAGCAGTTCTACAGAAGTGGAGAGGATGCAGGTTAGAAGTTATAGAAAGTATGATGACAAAAATGGATGACAAGAAAAAAAGAACTGAAACCATCAAAAATGCTACAAACTATTATCACATTTAGAAATCCCTCCTTATGCTATACTGTTCATATACGGAGTCATATAATGTTGTGAGTAAGTAACTGCCAACAAATATGGTTGTGTAAGTAAATGCAACTGCCCGACAAGCAGCCATTATTAATTAAATCACTATTTATAATAAATAAATCCGTTTGATTGATTTATAGATCAATCTCAAACGTCAAAGCGGTGCATGGTAAACACTACAGCAGTGGAAGTTCAGCTGAAATAATCCCAGTTGTTAATTTTCAAAAAATATACCATCCATTTAGAAAGTGGCCGGTCCGGCCTGACTGGGTGTGTAATGCCAGGATGAACCAGTAGAGGGAGCTGTACTTACAGGCTTCTTATCCTCCACCTCCTTGAGGCTCAGGTTCTCCAGTGGGATGATTCCTCGGGGCTCTTTGTCCTAAACAAACATAAAATACGTGGGTTACAGGGTGCCGCACACCGGGAACGACCAGAACAGAGGGCGCAGATGACTCTGAGGAACTGAGCTGTACTCACTGTGGTGTACTCAAAATAGTAAAGACAGTTGTCTGTGAGGATGAACCACCTCCTCTTCCAGGTTTTAACTCGTCCCCCTGTGGAGCAAACAGCCAGCGTCAGAGAGGCTCAGCAAGAGGAACGAGAGAGAGAAAGGAGCACCGAAGCACCGGGTCGAGCAGCGGACAGGCAGACAGATGTATGGGCAGACAGACAGATGACGGCTCCACACGACTCCTTTTACCCACAACGCTATTCACCCTGATCCAGCATGCGCTCGCCATCACCACAGCTGCGTAGCCTTCGGCTCTTTGGTTATTTTTCTTGGCTTTATAACTACTTGTAATGCTTTTTATTTCAGTAACTGGTCCTGGCCACCTCACAGTTAAATCTCAGAGTTAATAGATGCCATTTTAAAGCTAATTGGAGTCGATGTGATGCAATACAATAAAGCTATGTGTCTCTATAAATGTCTTGCTGTGTCTTGAAACTCAGCTCACTTGGCTTTGAGGATTTTTACAGACATAGCCACACTTATACCTTCTAGTTACTCTGTTTAATAGGTTCAGTTAGCGCAAAGCACTCCAATGACTATACGAAGTGTGAATGTGGAAAGTAAGGAGGGAACGAGGATTAAGTTCTCTTTCACGGCCAATGGGGGCTCTCCGGTTAACTCTGTGCCCCGCTGATCTGTAGCTGACCTCTGACCCCCTTTGTCACCCATACTTCCTGTGAGGGGAAACCTGATCACAGTGGCAGATGGCATTGTCACGCTGGGAAGATGGGATGCCAACAAAATGAGAGTGGCAAGAAGACGAGCGCCTGGAGCTCTGCTCGGTTTCTCTACAGGCATGTCAGACTTAAACTTCCTGTTTTGGCTTTGTTAAGTAACTCCTCATTCATATAGGAGCAGTGTCCAGTGAGTGGGGGTGGGGGAGACAAGCTTTCTTTCTGATCATGACATAAAGACCTAAGCCTTGTCTAGACTAGGCTACCCCACCACCGATGATGGAAAAAAAAAGCTTTGTGAAACCCATCTACCAGGATAGAGGAGGCTTTGAGGAGGTTTATATACAGACATGTATAACACACGTGAATTATCATATAACAGCAGGAGCACTGTATATGATACCCCATCATATCACCATGATAGGTCAAACACTTCAGTCTACGCTTGTTATAATCTACAGACGCCATCGACACACGCTTCACTCGACAGGCGGAGATGGAGAGCCCCTCTCCGCATCTCCACTCGTCAGTGTGTTGCAACAAAAAAGCAGACGAACAGAAAACACAAGACGCGATGGCGGAATCACACAGTTGACTGGCTTGAGGGTTGATTGGGTTGTTTGGGAGGTTGTGAGTGGTTTCAAGGTCACGTGTGTTCCTGTCACTCCCAAGAAGGAGAGGTGACCTCCTGATTGTTGCAGAGATGTGTGCACGGTGCTGGGCCGGAGTGGAGCTGAGCGGATGGGGGGGGGCGCCCATGCAAGACGGGACTGTGGGAGGCTGGGCAAGTAGAGGTTTTAAAGGGAACAGGCTTTTAAATCATATCTAGTTGTTGATAGTTATATGATTCCTTTGTAAATATGTTTTCTCAACCGGATGAATTAGAAACTGGTTTCCTACTTCAAACAGATTCTCTTTTTGTTCTACCAGGGCTATTATTTTGTAATTAATAGGAAAGATTTGAATCCACTGTCAAACTACTAACCATGTGCACTTTAAGTGCACATTTGAAGCATGCCTGAATCCTGTTTCTGCACCCTCCTCTGCCCACACTCCTCTCCCACAGTTTGGTCCAGTCCGGTCTAGCACCACGCCGTTACCCTTCAGATCCATTTACAGCATAAGATAAGGAGAGCAGAGCCACGTTGTTGAAAAGGTGCAGTACACCCTTTCCTTGCAACCAGAGAACAAACAACAATTAGCCAATGGGTAAATGGGTTCAGGATCAATTTGGATTGTCAAGCAACAGACCTTTGTTGTGTTCGCTGGATGGAAAAAAGGTATAATGCAGCTTCCAAAAAAAAGAGATCAAAGAGAATGACCACCACAGCATAGAGAGAGAAAAGGGTCAAACTGCTCAGTAGAGTGGTCACGAAGCATCAGCTCCCCGAGCCGAGCCCACAGGGTCGCAAATGAACCCGGTGACCGCCCGGCAACCACCCACAGAGATAAAAGAGAGTAGACAAACCACCAGCCCAATGACAGACTGAACAGACAAACATCTGGAGTTCAAATGAGTCAATGGAGACGCAAAATAAAAAAAACATCTACAAACAAAAAAACCTGCGTGAACGTATTTAAAAAAAAAAAATGAGGAAGAGAACAAAAGCATGGCGGACCACCAAAAGCACCCGAGAGCTGAGAGATGGACTAGCGTTTGGGAAGAACAGGTGTACATACCTCCTGAGGAAAGACAACAGCCAAAATCATGGGAACAAACAAACAAACGAAGAGGAAAAGAAAACAAAAAAAAATTAAATGATAAGGAATTATTGCACCACAGTCGTGTTAATCTGGTTACAGGGAGGCTTTGATGCACTGCTTTACAGCTTTCATTTTTTATTTTCTGTATTCAGATATGTATGCAGATACATCTGCTGTTATTATATCAGCCCACATGGGGGAGTTCTACTCAATGTCACTGTAAAGCACTACATGAAATATCGCCTCCACTTCGATCCATTTCTGTTGAATCTAGAAATACTTTCCACCCAGATTGTTTTACTCAAATCTGCCAATTTGGAGTCATTGGAGAGAGAGTAATTATTCCCTTTCTTGTAGTTTGTTGTAAAGATTCACAGTGATTCAATTTTACTTTCAACATCCAGGCTTCTTTATTAAATTCATTGTGAATCTGTACAACAGAGAGAGAACTTAGAGGAAACAGAGGATGAAGAGTTCAGGGGACCCGGGTTTTGCTTTTCTTCTTGTAGAGTGATTGTGTGCCGGAACACATATTAAAGCCAGAAAGGCCCTTAAAACGTCAAGAAACACTGCTAAAAAATGGAATTATAAGAAAGATTGTTATAAATACTAAGACAAATCCTTTGTTGTTAAAACATTACAAGGCCTGCTGGGAGTTTCCACAAATATGCGTTTCAAATCTCCATTAAAATCCACATCAAACTGTCCACTGTTTAAGATTTGTAGTTATTTTAAAGCCCTTTCATGTATGTGTGCATCGTGCATGTCTGTGTGTGTGCATACACTTTATTTACAAGCTACAAAAGTTACTATTTGTGCATGTGCCTGCATGTCAGTGTATGAATATGCTCCGTCATGAATATTTCAAAGGCCTCCACATGTCTCATGGCCACATTCATAATACATGAAAGCCGGCAGAGATGTCTTCAGATGTCTCGGGTCTAGTGTGTACAAACCTATCCACACATGCTCACAGACACCTTAACACACTCACACACGCAGGTTATTGACTTCAGAGTCAACATCACTTAGTGCACCCTTGATATGATCGACCAATATGCGCTGCTTGGAAAACACATCACAAGGTAATCTATAGGCACTGCCACGTTGACGAGAGCGCCATTGTTTTGGCAGCTCATCATGTGCCCAAATTACTGTGTTCACGTATTTCCAGTCACTCACCCAGTTTCAGCAGCCAGCCCTCTCGGTCTGGGTTGAAGAAAGTGTGTGTGAGGTCGTTGCCGTCATCCTCTGGGATTTTGAAAGGCTCATTCTTGATGCTGTCATACAGATTCTACAATAAAGAAATGTAAAAAAAAAAAAAAGAGTTGACTATGAATCCAGAGCAGGTTTGAGATTGCAGGAGGAGAAATAACTTGAGTTTCAAAGCAATACTGACCCTGAGCAGGTCCTCAGGTAAGTCTCCTCCATCGTTGATTCCTCGGTTCATGGAGATGAATCGTTCCACTGAAGGCTTGTCCTTCACATTCGGGTTGTGGAGGCTGGTGTTTAGCATGATGATGGCAAATGACAGGATGTAGCATGTGTCTGTAACACACACACACACAAACGGGATCACACCATAAGACAGGGATGAGAAATAGGTTGCTGTTTATCATACAAACTTCTGCCAGCATTTAATTTTGTGTTTAAATATGTATGTAAATTAGCTGAGCTGAAAGGACTGCACTTAGGGGACCACAGTTCAACAGGGAGGAACAGATAGGCGAAGCTTCGTTAGCGAGGAGAGTGGGTGGGAGTGAAAGGCTGCGAGTGGGCAGCAAAGTATGCATGTGCATTTCTGGATAAGCACTCTAATTGTGTGTGTGTGCGCGTTTGCTAAAAGACAACGTGGCCAGCACGCGGCTGACGCAGCAGCACTTTATCTGGCCCGTTAGGCTGTTGAGAAGTCCCATGCATTATTCACATCCATCTGCATCCATGTTAGAGGCCGGCGGCTGGCGGCTGTGGGCTTTGTTTCCCAAAAGCCAGACACCCTTGCAGAGCACAGTTCACATCAGCAGACTTTCTGTCTGCTAAACAAAGCAGTTTAGATGTGATTTCCTTTGGCATGCCATTAGATCTCAGTGCAATATGGAAAATGAAGTGCTTCAGGGAGACAAAAGTTTATCAGAGTCCAACAGAGAGTTACAACTAGTTATTATTTGTATTCCAATTAGGGATTTTAAACTTTATCCATCGATATTGCTGACAAATATGGCTATACTTCAGAATGTATCCACCAACAATTGAGGCAGAAGACAAGCGGAAGTCATTTGTTACACTGAAAGGCGGGTATGGCATGACGGCGCTACCTGTAGACTGGAATACGCCAGGGTTGCACTGGCAGTAGCGCTGAGCGAAGGCCTCCATCATTCGGTCGATCTTCTGAGCTTCTCCCGGTAGCCGAAAACTCCACAGGAACTGTCTGTCAGGGGACAATACTCAGTAGTCAGCAACACTCACTTCCACTATGAAAAGCATGAGACTGTAACTGACAACGGCATCTTTAGGAGACTCCTAAGATATTGACTATATCACACATGTTTTATATAAAGAAAAGGCGGGGCCAGGCTACGAGGAGCTAGTCAAGGACTTGGTGAGTATAGCAGAGCTGAAGATGCTGTCTTACCTTAGGGCCTGAACCAGGTTGAGGTCTGTGAACTCATGAAGCTCCACAAAGGCATGAAGGACTTCGATATTAAAGTCATCTCTACAGGAGACAAAAAATGGCAAATGTCTTATTGGTAAACATTTAAAAAAGTTATTTTCAGATAATTTCTTGTTTTATAAAATGTCAGAAAATGGTCAATAATGTCCATCGCAAGCCCAAAATGAACAAAATGTATTTCTAGTTTTGTCCGACCTTAGTTTAAAACCCAAATGTTTTCAATTGACGATCATATAAGATAAAGAAAAGCAGCAAGTCCTCACAATGTGTAGATAGGATCAGGGAATGTTCGGCATTTTAAAAAGAGTACTACACCAATTTAGCACTGCACTCCAATAACATTGTCAGACTCTCTAAAAAGACCATTATCTACAAGGAAATCTATAAAAGTGGATTTTAAGGAGTTATTTGGTGGATGCTGAGGAAAGCCAAGACTAAACCATGCTTATACAGTAGCTCTGTGTGTCTGAGGTGTGATCTGACTCACATGGCCTTAAGAGGTCTGTGATACGCTTCATACTCCAGCAGAAAGAAAAAAAACACCCACGCCTCCCTTTAATTCATCATCTAATCTCAATCATGACATCATTCCCGACCTTCATGCCCTTCAGAGTACATGATCCGCCCTGTGGGATCATGTGAAGGCTCTAAGGGGCTCTCGCTGACAGTCATATCCAGTCACGAGTGTCATTCCCAGTGGACGAGTGACCAATCGTGTCTCAAGGCTCTCACGCTGTTCCGGCCCCTCACAGAATCAAAAACACTTGGAGAGCTAGATACCAATGAAACGAAGAGCATCCATCAACAGCCGGAACTCCATTTCCTGGTTTGACCTCAAAGGCCGCACCCTGAGTATAACCGTGCCAGCCCTGCAGTCCCTATTGTACATTAGGCCGGACACCATTTCCTGTGTTATGTGTTCGCTTTAGCTGAGGATGGCCTCAGCTCTCGAGTAAAATCTTGAATTTCCTCAAAACACGTGCATTCCTGAGTAGTGAGTCTCTTGATCCGTAACTTATGAATGAGTAAGATAACCAAAGACAGATGGAGGCTATTGATTAACGGACGTCGTCTTGAGAGAACGGTCAAAATGTGGGACCAATAATCCGAAAGGATGGGTGTGTGCCTGACTAAGAGGAAACGGCAATCCGGAAAATATGCGCTCGCTAGTCAATGCTTTTATCAAGCACATGGATGGGAGCTGGTGAGTCACGATGGTTAGATAAGAGGGAGCGTCTTCATCCTAACCTCTCTCCAAGGTAATCGCCAATGGCTGTTTTGTTGAGGCCCTCGCCCTTGTAGAGGAATTGAGCGATGTCGTCGCTGGTATTCTTCAGCAAGTCGTTCTCAATCAGGAACTGGATCCCCTAAGAGAGAGACAGGGCCCCAGGTTACTTCCTGCTTCGGAGAACATGTGGGATAAATTACATTTCTGAAGAATCTCGACAATTTCTTTCACTTCCACGTACCTTTTTGGGGTCCATGTTAAATTTCTTACGCCCCATGGCCACCTGTTTATTTCTCTGCATATTTTTCCTGAAAAATAAGGGAGTAGATTGTTGTTTCTTGTTCTTGATGGGAAAATAATGTTTTACATAAAAAAACTGACTTTATTTCTTTTCTTTCAAGCATTTGATCTATAACATTGTAGGTAAAGTCTTCAAATAGCCTGACAAATAGTTCAAAAACTGAATATTTTAATTTGATTTCATTAATTTTTTTCTTTACCATTAACAATTTTCATTTGTTTGGCAGAGGTCGGCTTTTCCTTCACATTGATGACAAAGCATTGATAAAGTGTTTAACATCATGCATATGGGAATGTGTCATTTCTCAGGCCTCAAGTTATTCAGGGGTCAAAGTGCACTTAAAAGAGTCCGCCGTCACCATGGTTACACCTCCATCTCCCACCGGTGAGAGGTCACCATGTCTTCCCACTGATTCACTCGCAGCAACATTCCTCCGGCTCTTGTCTGCCAAAACGTTCAACACTGAACAGCAGCGGCAGAAATGGTGTGTACTTTATTCAAGAAATGGATGGAAGGAAGCTCTGATCACAAGAAGGTGCTGCAACCCTTAATGGTTTTTAGATCCAGGGAAGATTATTCGGCAGCTGATGGGATCCCTATCCACTTGAGTAGACCAAACATCAGCCCTCCCCCGGGTCCATCCATTGTCTGCCTCTGCCCGTACTCCCACTGCATTATTCAATGAGGCCTCCCATCGTGGGGGTGTGCCTGATGAAACATTTAAACTGCCTTAAAAGCTCAGCCAATTTGGAAAGCGTATTTGGTGAGACGGGAGGGCCCAACCTGCCCATCAAACATTAATAATTAACAGTTTAATTTGCTAAGTTAATAGAAGGCAAACAAGCCAATTTAGGCAAAACCGGGGGGGAAATGTGTCTTTGGGGGGGGCGGGGGTCCCTTTTTCTTACCTCTCCTCAGTGGATCCCAGGTTCTCGATCTCACTCGTCACTTCTGCTATCTCATCCTTCAGCCGCTGCGGAAAAGACATAAATGTTAGTCCTAAAATGTCGTGAGAATGAATTCATCATCTGCCATCACACCAGCACCAGCGGGCGTGGGCGAGCGTGACCAACACAAACAACATGCAAAGTGTTTGCATTTGCTCTAATGAAGAGTGCCGAGGGAGAGGCCATCATCTCTGAATCACCTGTATTTGTCTACGAGCCAGGTGGCCTTTTATCACCTCCATTGACAATAAAGAGAGCAGAGTCACTTCCGATGACCTGGAACTGCACATCCAGCTCTCCCCAGTTCCCTTTCACTAAAAAGGGACAGCAACTAAAGCAAATAAAGACAGTGTCCTTATCTCGTATCGATGCATGTGTTTCCATATGCGTGTCAGCTTGAACGATCCTCTCATCCTGAATTCAATTAGGCAGAGAACATTCATGGATAACCTCAATACAAAAGGAGTAAGAAAGTGTAAAAGTGGATTATATTGTGTGTAGCGTTTTAGTGATTAATGGCCTTAGAGGCAGCTTTAGCTGATCGAGCCGGGACCGCTGGTGCCAGACTGGCGCAGTAAGGGCATTACGGCCGGTAGAGGATGGAGAGGGTGACGTCAGCTTGATGAAAGTGTGGAATAATAGCATAAAAGAAGCCCTGTATACAGACAGAGCGTATTATTGACCATGTGAGGCCGCGGCTTCATACGTAAAAGGCAACAATCGTCGAGTCTCTCCAGTCACATCCAGCTACAGTGTTAGTTTATAATTCCTCTTTCTCGCGCATAATACCAATTCACTTTAAGCAAAACCACAAAGGGGACATCTGTGTTTTCAATGCCTGCGCAATCACAACACATTCCTCAGATGCTTGCCTCCGCAAACAATGGCTGTGTTCATACAGGGAAGTGGGTGGTGTGGGCAACAGAGGAGGGTGTAGGACTTGAGAAGGAGTAGAGAGGTTTGTGTGAGGAAAGGACCGGGGCAGCAGTGGTGGCCGAAGAGGGGGGGGGGGGGGGGGGGGGCAGCGATGGTGGGTCAGACTCGTGAAAGAGAGGGTGTCGGATCATGCCTCTAATGTCGGCCCGTCAGTCCACTGGAAGTTAAGTTTCCCACTGGGACATCTGGAAGCCAGCTCTCTGCCGGGTCATGACAGTTATGTCACCCCTGTGTGTCATTCGCTGACACAGCCGGTTATTGAGTGACAGAACCGACCTGAGCAGCTCGCTTCAGTAATCAGCTCTGCTCTTTGGTCCAGACAACAGCCAGCAACATGATCATGGGCCGGGACAGGAATCAAACAAACCACTTTAGGGAAATCAGGGCCAAGCTGATTTGAATCCTGGCTCTCGTTGGAAATCAGCCAGTACATGAAGGATATTCAACTGGCTGCATCAGCACGTTCCTCATTGAGAGCTTCATCCTATTTCATCTGTGTGCTTATCTTCATTGTATACTCATGTTATACTGAACGGTACACTTCAAGAATAAAACACCCATAAAAGACACAGAACAAAACGCAAACGGCTAAACAGTTACCAGGAATGGTTTGCTAAGGAAGTGAGCTTTTGGCAGGAAATACCTCACATTCCACTCCACAAATATTTTAAAGACTTCTTGTAAAAGGAGGCTTTTAAAAATATATTTATCAAGTTGTAGTTTTAGCTGAAGTTACTGGAAGTGAGTCAAATGTCTGGAAATTATAGAAAGAAAGAAAATAAGATCCTCTTGCCCTACATAAAATATATAAGCTTTTAAACCAAATGTGTTGCAGTAGTTTATTTTCTGTAGTGACACTTTTTGTGTCCAATTATATTTGAAAAATGTGTAATTTTCTCCAAAAGATCAGGAAAACTAAAACTTAGAAACATAAGCTAACAAAGTCAACACATGGGAGTTATTATTTTATTTGTTTTACCAATCCTCTGTGTCGAATAATATTTGTACAAACAGCCCCCATATCCTATTCCAGTGTTACCTGAATGTCCTCCATCAGCTCCTGCTTGCGCCGGCGGATATTCTCCAGCTCCTGCTTCTCCTCTGGGGTGAGGTCGTCCGGCACTGGGGAGAGATGAGAGAGAGAGAGAGAGAGAGAGAGAGAGAAAGAGAGAGAGAGAGAGAAGAGAGAGAGAGAGAGAGAGAGAGAGAGAGAGAGAGAGAGAGAGAGAGAGAGAGAGAGAGAGAGAGAGAGAGAGAGAGAGAGAGAGAGAGAGAGAGAGAGAGAGAGAGAGAGAGAGAGAGAGTGGATGAAGGGTTAGTCACCCAACATACAATGCACCTTAATCCTTCTCTATGCATATCTATCCCCTGAGGCGTGTCCCTCATGGTATCTCAGTGCACAGAAATAACATTAGAATTCCCCCTTGACATCAGAAAGGGATTGAATGCAAGTGGCACAATCTGCGCTGGAAGCATTTTCCCATCATTCTTTCTGCATCTTATTTCAAAATCAGCCTCTATTTGAAAACAAGTTATTCTTGCATCAGTATAATTGTAATTATCCTTTAAAGGCAGGATTTGATTGCTTGAGTCAAAAATATTTGAACGGATACAGTTAAAATACAAGTTTCTATGCTTTTCTAAAATGGGAAGTGATTTCATTCTCTTAGTGTTTGCATTGGCTGAAGAAATCTAATGTGCAACAACAATGATCTCTTTTAGTGAACGATGAAAGCCTGTGAAGTAAAGAGAAAGCCTGTGCCCCCTGAGGTGTGACAAGCCAACCATTTCACCAGTCTGCAGAAACATTATTGCTGCAAAGCGTTGTTTGGAGGACGCTTGCACTGGAAAAGTGTTGCAGTATCACAAGACCAGAGATATTTAGCACAAATTGCAATCAAACCCAACGAATCCTGACAGCATCATGAGCTGCTCAAGTCCCAGCGGTTATGTAGGAACATCACTCTACTCTTTCTCTGATTCCCCCAGTGGCCAAGCACCAGCCACTTCCTGTGACCCCTCCTCCCCTCATTACCTCAGCAGCAGGGGTCAAAGGTTAAAGGGGTGGAGACCAGGGTTAACTCTGTGGACCTCTGCAAACGATTAACAAGGTAATGGTTATAGAGAGATGGAAGAAAAGGACAGAGGATCTTCAACACAAGGTATTATATTACTCATTTAACAACTCTGTGATACCAACAATGACCCGAACAATGACCTTTCTTTACTCTCCTAAATTCAATATTGGGCTTAAAGAAATCCGAATAAAACTGCAAAACTTCTCAGACTAAATGTGAGCGGCTAAACTGTGGAGGTCAGTGGAATGAAGGTTACAAAAGTTAAACAAAACCTGGCACAGCAATCAATAAAGGAAGGTAAGGCCAGCCATCCGGAAAGTATGAGCTTCGTTGGGCTTTAAAACGCACATCAACATTCATAACTTGAAATTAGCACAAAAAAACCGCAAGATCAGCTTGTTTCATATTACCGTAAAGAAGATTTTATCCAAGCGTGAAATCCTAAATAAATGATATCCTCGAAAGAAAATATGTGCTCCATAATGGAGAGCACTTATTGTAATAAAAGCAGGTATGCTAACCTCAACATCTTGAGGAAAACACCCAAGACATTCACTGCAATGTCTGCTAATGTGCAACAGGAATAATGGACAATAGAAGAGCACAAGAGCCTTATAGCGGGCTGTTAAGGAGCTGCAAAACAAAGCCACGTTGTCTTCCCGACTCGTTTTCAGACGGCTGGGGGAGCACGGCAGTCCACTCGAGGTTGACCTTTCACAAATACCTCCCAGCCTACATTTACCGTGTCTATCCCAAATGTTCAGGGTGTCCATGGAAACTATGGTTTGCTCTATACAACTGTTCTTGCTTACGTTGGGGAGCGGACGCCAAAATAAATAGTTGTACAACCTTTGTTTTTGATCGGAGAGTTCCTTCGATAGCAGCTCATACTGGGCAGGGCATGAATGTTGTGATAAAGACCGAGACGCACAAACAAGCACGCGCACATACACCAAACTGTTTTAAGAATATGTGTTCTTCTAGCATTTAAAGACCTCCCGATTGACTGGGCGAGTAAACCCAGAGCACAAACAGGGAGGATGAGCTGAAAGCAGGAAGTTTATCCCATCCATCCATCCATCCATTTTCCACCGCTTATCCGGGGTCGGGTCGCGGAGGCAGCAGGTCAAGCAGGCTGACCCAGACTTCTCTCTCACCCGCAACATCTACCAGCTCATTCTGGGGGATCCCGAGGTGTTCCCAGGCCAGCTGGGAGATATAATCCCTCCAGCGTGTCCTGGGTCTTCCCCGGGGCCTCCTACCAGTTGGACGTGCCTGGAAAACCTCTAAAGGGAGGCGTCCTGGAGGCATCCTAATTAGATGCCCGAACCACCTCAGCTGACTCCTTTCGACACGAAGGAGTAGCGGCTCGACTTCAAGCTCCCTCCTGATGTCCGAGCTCCTTACCCTATCTCTAAGGCTGAGCCCGGCCACTCTACGGAGGAAACTCATTTCGGCCGCTTGTATCCGCGACCTCGTTCTTTCGGACACGATCCAAAGCTCGTGACCATAGGTGAGGGTTGGGACGTAGACCGACCAGTAAATTGAGAGCTTTGCCTTTCGGCTCAGCTCCTTCTTCACCAAGACGGCCCGGTGCAACGCCTGTTTTACTGCTGCAGCCGCACCGATACGCCTGTCGATCTCCCGCTCCATTTTACCCTCACTCGTGAACAAGACCCCGAGATACTTGAACTCCTTCGCTTGTGGTAGGCACTCTGTCCCCACCCGGAGGGAGCAATCCACCGGTTTCCGGCAGAGCACCATGGCCTCAGATTTCGTGGTGCTGACTCTCATCCCCGCCGCTTCACACTCGGCTGCAAAACGCCCCAGTGAATGCTGGAGGTCATGGTCCGAGGAGGCAAACAGGACCACATCATCTGCAAACAGCAGAGAGGCTATCCTGAGATCCCCGAACCTGACATTCTCCACCCCACGGCTGCGCCTAGATATCCTGTCCATGAAAGTCACGAACAGGACCGGTGATAAAGGGCAGCCCTGGCGGAGGCCAATACCCACCGGGAACGTATCTGACTTACTGCCGAGGGTACGAACACAGCTCCGGAGAGACCGGATGGCCCGTTGCAACGGGTCCGGCACACCATACTCCCGCAGCACCCCCCACAAAAAGCCCCGAGGGACCCGGTCGAAAGCCTTCTCCAAGTCCACAAAGCACATGTAGACTGGTTGGGCAAACTCCCAGGACCCCTCCAGTATCCTTGCAAGGGTAAAGAGCTGGTCCACTGTTCCACGACCAGGACGAAACCCGCACTGTTCTTCTTGAATCCGAGGTTCGACAAACGGTTGGTGCCTCCGTTCCAGCACCCTGGCATAAGCTTTTCCCGGGAGGCTGAGTAGTGTGATACCCCGATAATTCGAGCACACTCTCCGGTCCCCCTTCTTGAAGATGGGAACCACCACCCCGGTCTGCCAGTCCATGGGCACTGTGCCCGACCCCCATGCGACATTGAAGAGGCGTGTCAGCCAAGACAGCCCAACAAAGTCCAGCGCCTTCAGCATCTCAGGGCGGATTTCATCCACCCCCGGCGCCTTGCCACCAAGGAGCTTTTTGACTACCTTAGTGGCCTCTGCCAGGGATATGGGTTCATCCAACCCCAAGTCTTCAGGCGCTGCCCCCTGTTCAGGGGACATGTTGACCGGGTTTAGGAGTTCCTCAAAGTGCTCCTTCCACCGCCCGACGATATCCTCTGTCTGGGTCAGCAGCCCCCCTCCCCCGCTGATAACAGCCTGGGGAAGGCCCTGCTTTCCCTTCCTGAGTCGTCGGATGGTTTGCCAGAACCTCCTTGAGGCCAACCAAAAGTCCTTCTCCATGGCCTCCCAGAACTCCTCCCATGCCTGAGTTTTAGCATCCGTGACCACCGCAGCTGCAGTCCTTCTGGCCTGCCTGTACCTGTCAGCTGCTTCAGGAGACCCCTGGGCCAACCAAGCCCGAAAGGCCTCCTTCTTCAGCTTGACGGCTTCCCTCACCCCCGGTGTCCACCACCGGGTTCTCGGGTTGCCGCCACGACAGGCACCGATGACCTTCCGACCTTAGCTCCTAGCGGCCGCGTCCACAATAGAGGCTTTGAACATGATCCACTCGGATTCCATGTCCCCAACCTCCCTCGGGATGTGTGAGAAGTCCTTCCGGAGGTGGGAGTTGAAGACCTCCCGGACAGGATCCTCCGCCAGACGTTCCCAGTTCACCCTCACTACACGTTTGGGCTTGCCAGGTCTTTCTGGCCGACTCCCCCGCCATCTGATCCAACTCACCACCAGGTGGTGATCAGTTGACAGCTCTGCTCCTCTCTTCACCCGAGTGTCCAAAACATACGGCCGCAGATCAGATGATACGATTACGAAGTCGATCATTGATCTCCGGCATAAGGTGTTCTGGTACCAGGTACACTTATGAGCCACCTTATGTTCAAACATGGTGTTTGTTATGGACAAACTGTGGCTAGCACAGAAGTCCAACAACGAAACACCGCTCGGGTTCAGATCAGGCAAGCCGTTCCTCCCAATCACTCCCCGCCAGGTTTCTCTGTCGTCGCCCACGTGAGCGTTGAAGTCCCAGGAGAACTATGGAGTCGGCAGGCGGCGCCCTTTCCAGGACCCCTCCCACCAACTCCAAGAAGGCCGGATACTCCGAAATGCTGTTTGGTGCATAAGCACAAACAACAGTCAGAGCCTTACTCCCCGCAACTTGTAGGCGCAGGGAGGCGACCCTCTCGTTCTCCGGGGAAAACTCCAACACGGCGGCGCTCAGCCGGGGACTCGTGAGTATCCCCACTCCCGCCCGGCGCCTCTCACCCTGGGCGACTCCAGAAAAGAACAAAGTCCAACCCTTCTCCAGGAGTTTGGTTCCAGAGCCAGCGCTGTGCGTGGAGGTGAGCCCAACTATATCTAGCTGGTAACGCTCCACCTCCCTCACCAGCTCCGGCTCCTTCCCCGCTAGCGAGGTGACGTTCCACGTCCCTAGAGCTAGTCTATGTCGCCGGCGATCGGCTCGCCCAGGCCCCCTGCCCGGCCCGCCGCCCGGTCTACATAGCACCCGACCCCGATGTCTGTCCCTGCGGGTGGTGGGTCCACAGGGTGGCTGCACCATGGTGTTTCTTCGGGCTGAGCCCGACCGGGCCCCATGGGCGAAAGCCCGGCCACCAGACGCTCGCCGACGAGCTCGCCTCCCGGGTCTGGCTCCGGGAGGGTGCCCCGGTTTCCCTGGTCCGGGCGAGGTAACTTCAGTCCTAGGGCTGCTTATCATCAGGGTTTTTTGAACCGCTCTTAGTCTGGGCTCTCCCCCGAGACCTGTTTGCCTTGGGAGACCCTACCAGGGGCAGATGCCCCGGACAACATAGCTCCCAGGATCATTGAGCCACTCAAACTCCTTCACCGCGTTAAGGTGGCGATTCGCGAAGGAGAAGTTTATCCCTCTTTCTGGAAATATGACGTCAGGTTCGGCAGCTAATGAACGCTGAAGGGAGCCACACAAAACAAGACAGCCGGACCCAACACAACCACTGCCTTTCAGTCTTAAAAAGAGGACCACAAAGTGAAGGACTGACAGGAGAGAAGAGCTGCAGAAAAGAACTATAATTATATAGAAATTTCGCAAAGGAACGTTATCATTTGAGGATGGAAATCATATGTTCCCTTGCATCCTTCAAGAGCACAAACAAGGAGCTTGGTAAATAAGTATTTTAGGCCATAGGCAGGGAAGATGCATGATGACGCCCCGGTCCTGGGATTAAAGGGAATTTCTAACTTGTCACCCACACGATCGAATTTACTCGAGAAGCCAGCCAGTTACGCACACCACTGCCTTCCCGACTCCACCCAAAATAACCAAGACCACATCAGGGAACGCATGTGCCAAAGGTGGGAACCAAGTGGGTGTCAATTCCTAGAACACAGCAGATGAGGGGGAAACCCGTCCCCTTCAGTAAATGATGAGCGCTGCTCGGTTCCCTTCCGTCTGGGCGAGCTGCTTGGCTGTCATTCGTTAAACATCTTGCACCGGTAACGCCAATGAAAAGAGGCTGTCATCAGGAAACAGACAGGAAATGGCAAAGACACAAGACAGACCGGGTAAATGAGGTCAAGAAAGAGAGATGGAGAAAATCAGATTCTGTGGTGAAAGCCAATCATCCTTAAAAAAGTCTACAAATATAATCCACACAAATAAAAATATCCATGTCTTGATGCAGTGATACGAGTATGAAGAGCAGCTGATAGGAGAGGAAATGTGGCGTTTTTTCCCCTCCACGTGCACAACATGTACCACTCCTCATCTGCCCCGTCTATATCTGACTTCAGGAGCCTCTCCGAAGCAGCGGGGCCCTACGGCGATGAGACAGGGCGACCCCGCTGCTGTGTGTAGTGATTTCCACGGAGACACACCGGGCGCCCACATCTTCACTTCTTCAGGGATTCACGCTGCCCAGAAAGCAGGTTATTCAGGGGAATCACATGCACACGGAGGCGTGCAGGCAACGTGTGCAGCCGTGCACATAGACCACGCTACAGTCACGTGCACGTACATACGCACACTTGCTTAACACCCCCACACACACACACACACACACACACACCGATGCCCGTGGGCCGACACAGTGCGTCTCCAGTCATGCCTGGCACCGTGTCAGCGCTCAGCAACTTGCTTTTTGTTTTTAGCTTTCAACACTAACACCATCTGACTGGAACTGTCCAGATTGTGGTGTTCAGACTGAATCCATTACGGTCTGGCAAAAAGGCTTCAAATGGAGAGAGAGATAGTATTAACGAAAGTAAGGTTCGGGAAGCAAGGCAGGGTATTTACAGTATAGTGTAATACATCAAGTCTTTTACTGGATTGAATAACTTGGTAACACCAAGTGGTGCAAAGTGATTTGGATCGTGCGGAAGTGGCTCACACAAGTGCCCGTCTCCAGATCTGTGACAAATCCGGGACCGTGTAACCTGATCTTTAGACTGCCTTGCATTGCCTTGCCCTAGACCACATCACTACCAAGTGTTGTTTTACCTAAATTTCACACTCAAAACATTCCCTGTGAGTATAACCACTCCTGGATTGGTGCATCCTTATCCCCCTACTAGAACTTCTTAGAAAACATCACCACAATGCTTCATTTGAGCCCTAAATCCCATTTAACATTCTGACAATGTATTTCCTTATATTTTGCTTTTAAGAGAATCTGCAGAGATCCTAGATGGGCAAAGTAGTTTTTAGTGAGGGCTGGGTCAGCGGAGAGAACCAAGGGAGATACCAATTATAGGTCCCTCTCCCACAGCGGCAGAGCCCACTAAAACACATCCTGATTGCCATCCTGGTAGAAGAGACAGACGTCTCATTTCCACCCAGATCACTGAAGAACTCTCCTTGGAAAATAAGGAAATTAGAATTCTTGAGTGCTTAGGATCCCCCCTCCTCCCTGCAGATGTGACCCAATTTAGAGAGCTCTTCTCAGCTCAAAAGGACTAAAATATATTAATTTTTTTTATTACCAAAATAAGCCCCTCACCTAGGCGCCCACTGACACAACTACAGGACAGGGTCCCAAGATACACATTTAGGTGAACTTAAAAGAGACATATCTACATATGCTCCATGCAGATCAGGATGGGGAAATGACACAGAATATATTATCTCTACATCTACTGGACCAGATGGCGACATCAATGCATAGGTTATGCTACAACGCTGCCTATGATTTGCTGACTGAGGGAATATGCATAGAGATGCACATCCATTTCCGCAGCCACGTGTCTGTGTGCCTGTACATAATTACATTTTGATCAAGTGCACACACCGATTGAGGCAGATGAATGACACCGAGAGCAGAAATGTCTCCCTGCACATGGTCCTTCATCTGTTCTGTGTCTATAGCTCGTTTTCCCTCCTTCATATCTTTGAGAAAGAACTGGCGTCCATTGGTTCCTCACACTTAACATTAGGCCTGATTACACTGATCCCTTACTCTTCATCTTATATCATCTCACCCCTGATCTTCTCCTTTGTAGTCACCTCTCTTCCAGTTTCTAACCAATCTTACCAGTTTTGTCCAGCCCTCCTCCCCTCCCCCTTAAGGGTGTTGTTGATGCTGTACAGCGTTTTTCTTACAGTTACATGGATAAATCCCTTTAAACTGCAAAATGCGCCCTCCACCCTCAAGGTCCCTGGAGGCTCCAATCAATCGACCCCTACCCTAAACCAATGAGAGGGCCAGCTGTAACAAGACGCAGTCTACTTCATGATGAGGTTTAATGCATTCAGCGCAACACATACAATCGATTGTGTGAGCTGGTACAAGCAAAAACAGACACACACAAGTAAACTAAGGTCTATTAAAATGGCTCGAAGCTTTCTGATCTTTCCTGCCGTTTGAACAACAAAAGGTGGAACGTCTCATTACTAAAGAAAACCCCATGGGGAATCTCCCTCATATATATTCACACACACACACACACACACACACACACACACACACACACACACACACACACACACACACACACACACACACACACACACACACACACACACCTTCAACTTCTGAACCAGACAGCCTGTAACAAAGTGGAGCACGGGTGAAGCACGGGTCTTTAATGTGGGCACAGGCCCAATAAACCTGTTCACCTCTGACCTTCAGACGCTTTGCTGCCAAACACAAAAACAGAACCCAATACTGGCCGAGATGGACCACCAGTTATGGATCAAACAGCCACAACGAATCGTCCAACCTGACCTGGCCTGAGGGTAAGAGGAGGTGAAGGGGGACAGAGAGGGGAGATTACAGGAGAAGGAGCCTTGTGTTTGGCCAGGGAGGCGTGGGACGGCGAATGGCAGGAGAACACAGAAACAGTGGGAAGAGCAGTGGGACGATCACAGCTTTCCCTTTGTGTGTGCATTTGGCCTCTCAGGACATTCCTCAAAAAGGCCCAGGCAGGGGGACTGATGGCTTCAGCATCCTTGGCTTTTACTCGTTACATTATTTGTTGGTCATCCCAGCTTCCTTTTCTTCCACTGAGTTCCATAATAAAAGTACAAATGCAGCCTGACTTCTGCAGCCCTGGTCATAAAGCGTTATTATACACAATACTGAAGAGTCAAACAAATATATATATGTCTTTATACCAATTCATACAGACACACCTGACCCCCCACTGACAGCACCACACTGCCCAGTCGTACTCAATCATCTCAATCATCCATCATTACATTACATTACATTTCATTTAGCTGACGCTTTTATCCAAAGCGACTTACATGATATACAGTAGACCGTAGACACAACGGTGAGCAATGAGGGTTAAGTGTCTTGCTCAAGGACACAACGACATGGACTGGCTGAGCCGGGGTTTGAACCACCGACCCTCTGATTGAAAGACTGACTTGCTAACCACTGAGCCACAGTCGCCCCATCAGTGGACCAAACCAGGCTGCAGAAAGAGAGGACAGCCCAGCAGACACCAGGTCAGACCATAAGCATTTAAAATCATTTTCATCCTAGTTTTTTTTTTTTTCTTCATCTGGGTAGAATGCATTATGCCCAGCCTCGCCGATTTAATCTTCAATACTGTCAAAGTGCGGCTAGGCTGTGGACACAGAGTCAATGAAATCTGACCAAAGCCCCACATGACAGCAGAGTACCACAGATGACGAGCTACACAAACAGAAACCTGTGGAAAACAACGCAAGATCAATTTAACAAATAAAACACATGCACGTCAGCAAACTGAAGTGCTAACCTGTGGGAGAAATCCTCCAAAGTGTCAATTGTGTGTCCTTCCAAAGAGCTCCCCTTCTCTCTCTCTCTCTTCCTTGTTATTCCAAAAAAAAAAAAAAAAAGACCCAGCAGTCCGATTTTCTGTCAGCTGCTGTGGCTTAACGCAGGCGAGCCGGACGTCCACATGACAAGTGGCAGAGAGAAGGAGCCTGCTCCTCCAGTCAGGGAGAGAGATACTGCCGGGGTTCCTCAACTGTACAGCTCAGCTATCAGCTCCCAGCATGCTGCCGGCACACTGACATAGTCCATTTGGAGAAGGAGCCTTACTCACTGCCTCCCTCCCTCCCTCCCTCCCGCTCTCTCTACTCACTCTTTCAATTTTGCTGTCACTGCCATTAACATGGAGGCTCCACCCAGTGGTCATTCCCGTCATTCCTTTTTCTGCATCCACACACACACACACATTTTGTAGGCACCGGAAGTTAGCATCGCACTTGTTCCTTCCTAAGGGAAAGCCAAACAGGATGTCTCCATTGCATTCTGGGTCATCACAGAAACACAAGTTTATGAGACTATAAGCAAACCACACCACGGTTTCATGAGTATGAGTATAAAAACAAAGAGTCTGTGAAGGCGGACTATTTAGCCACCGTCCTCGTTAAGACAAGTAAAAGCTTCAGAATTGACAAGATGGACTGAAGGATGCATATTTTTTTAATCGCAGAGCGATCGTTAAAATCTCCTAAGCTCGCTTTGACCACAGACTTTATTTCAGGCATTTAAACAAAAATCCATTCAAAAAACACAAATCAACTTTGAGATGAGGGAACAGGGGGTTCCAGGTTTCAGCACTCTTGTTAGGATTACAAGATTAGCCCCCTGCACAAGAGAAACATACACAAACAAGCAGTGTTTCAGAGGGTAATATCATGAGACCCAGAGGCCCAACAGAGAAAACATAAATAAGCCTTATGTGAAAAAGGGGTCACATTATTAAAAAAATGATTGAGTCCAAGAATCACATGTAGTCTATACCATTATATATATATATATATACTACATGTGATTTTTGATATGTATACACACGCACACCCACAAAGAAAGAAAGACATACAAAGACAAATAGCAGTGAACTTGATGGTGAACACAGTCTAAGCATTTATTCTCCTTCATCTTGTCACCACAGTGAGGAGGCTATGAGCTGTTGGTATGAGTCAGCACTTTTGAGCCAGGTCTTCTCGCTCCTGACCAGTCATGTGACCAGTCATGCTATCATTATCACCTCCAAACCTCCAGCTTAACAATGGAGTGCATCCTGAAGACAATTGTGTAATTTCCTGTTCAGACTACTGCATGAGCGATGCCAATGATGCATGCCAAAACAATGCTGCATGAGTGTGTACACAGACACACACTTGCCCCGAGTGCGTCTGCATCACAGAGCAGATGTGAGCGCTCGCCTCATGTCTGTCTGTCTTCATGAGTCAACCTGGAGCCCTCTGCTGTGCCATCTGCACTCTGCACCTCTGACTCCTGTCAACATGGGATTCATGCGACCGCAGGTTTTCAGCCATTTCTGACATGGAGGTGACAAGTGAGGGTTTATATCCTGCATTAGACTTTTAAGAAAGGACCATAATGCAATGAAACAGGAAAGTGTGTTCATTTGGTCATGCTATCAACATCATTATCATATAAAATATATTAAAAGCCCAGCAGGGGCATATTTTCAATGGGAAATGTATGAAATCCCAGTGTCAAAAAGGCAATGTAAACATAAACATGGATGGAGCCCATATTCACTTCAATAGTGGCCTTTTGGCTCATAAAATGAAGCAATGTGTTCTCATTACTCCTCAATAGGTTTAGGCCTCAGTAGGAACAGAAGATGTGAGCAGTACAACCAAAGAGGGATTTCTCCTTCTCAAGCTGCTTGATGAAAAAAAAATATTGAGTCCTTAAGCGCTAACCCGTATCATAAAAGAACATTCTAAAAATAAAATAAACCAAACAGATATATTTGTTCCTTGTTATCTCATCGTGTGACCCTGTAGATCGTGTGACCCTTCATGTTTTTAAACCACTGCACTACACGGTTAAAACCGTACCATTTTTTTTCTTGTCTAGTCTGTCCCACAAAAACAACCTGGTAGTGCGTCATTAACCTGAGCCAGGTAAGGTGTATGCCACACGATTGAGTCATGGGATTCAAATGGCTGTTGTTCCCGTGGGAGAACATCAACATCCCATAAACAGCTCCCAGCGGGTATGCTAGCTGGGTTCAGGAATGCTGGGACCAGAGAATGAGCCTGAGAGCGTATAGCGAGGCCTGTGACCAGTACACACCGCTTCATTGTAAAGAAAACACACAGACGGCTCCACAGCGTAAACATCCTGCAGCTGCACGCAGACACACACACATACAATCCGTTCCTATGAACACAAAAGACCAGCTTACTTAAATAATCTCCATTCGTCCGTTTTATTGGCATTTATCAACGTTAATTGTTTTAATAGGCCAATGTGGAGGCTTCTCAATGTTTTTCCTCAAAATCGGAAGTGCTATTTATACCCACAATGCATGCCTTTGTCCTCCAATGTTGCTGGCCTTGATTCTTATCGGGGCTATCCTAATATCAACATCCTCTCTCGCCACTAAAATACACACACACACACACACACACACACACACACACACACACACACACACACACACACACACACACACACACACACACACACACACACACACACACACACACACACACACACACACACACACACACACACACACACACACACACACACACACACACACACACACACACACACACACACACACACACACACACACACACACACACACACACACACACACACACACACACACACGATGGGAAAAGCTGGAAGAGCCACCAGTGTTGCTTTTCTCTTTATTCCCGTCTCTGTGTTGAGGGCAGAGAGACTGAGAAGTGAAGACATTTTAACCCACACACAAACCGTGGGATGTAATTTCCTGTCAATATAGTCAAACTCTCGACTTCCTGTTTGCGAGCTGTTCTCATAGTTCAGAGGAGTGAAAGCTGTGGTTAAACCCACCCATCCTGTGGGAAGTGTAATAAAATAGCCATTCTTCCGTCTTTGTAACTTTAATCCTTAAACTCTATCACAACATGGTGGCACACCCACGTTCAACTGAAACTCAGCCTCTATTGTTTACCTCTTCGACAAAGTTTCTATGGTGCCAGATATTTTCCAATGCATGCTTTGTTTTTTCCAAGGAGAGATAAAACACTAACTATGCCAAGTAGTTTGTAAAAAGCAACACAAGATGTGATAAACAATACTAAAAACCTGCTTTTCCACATCAGGAGCTAAGTGTGTCAGTAATGGACTGATGGCTTCAGTTTACTTCAAATAATGCTGAGCAGACTATGCGAGCACAACCAGACCCTGTCCTGCACCAGAGGTCTGGTATGCAAATCAAACCGCTCTTAAAATGCTTTCTATATGAAGCTCCTATCAGGCGCCATTTTGAATCTCTGGGTCCCATCAACAGGACTGATCACAGAGTTTTGTCCTGCATGAAGAAAATGACTCCAGGCGTGCCTATACCTGCCGCAAAGAATCCAGCAAGTCACTCGAATAAGTGCTGGGAGAAAAATGTACTGCAGGCTAAACTGTGCAAGAAAGAAAGAAAGAAAGAAAGAATGCAGAACAATTGAAATATTACCCAAACGAAGCAGAGTGGCCATGCTCTCTACTATCTACTGCGAGCCCTCACGCATTTTAAAGTTCAGGAAGAGTTGAGCTATTTGTGGCACAAGGAGGATACAGCTTCTCACAGGCCTACATGACGACAGGCTTATGAGAGCAAATAAAGCCTGCATGCAATTAACTGTCAGCTGTGTTAAACGTAGTGATATTATGGGCTACTCAGGTAGCAAGGCGAGAGACAGCGGTAAGTTTATCAAAGGGATTCAATGTTAAGTCTATCTAATATGTCAGAAAATAGTAAAACACACGCACACAATTCAGAGGCCCGTGAAGTACTGAAGTCTTTCTTTTTTGTATATTAGATTGTGGTTCTACTTATTGTATTGTATGTAATGATTGACTGAATAAAACTCAAACTCAAGTACTGAAACTGATTGTTTTGTCAGAGTAACACTTCAAATTTAAAAGATATCAAACTCACAAATAGCATAAAAGAAAGAAGAACAGCAAACGGTCATATTTGAGAAGCTTGAACAAGCAAATTATTGGTGTTTTCTTTCCCCTGCAATTTATTAATCGATTGTTTTTGTACTTGGATATCTCTGATCTTGAATAATATTTCAACAAACTTTTAAAATGTCTCATTAACTAAAACATACATTCTTTTTTTATTTTTATTTTATTATGAAAATATATTTGTGTTGGCTGCTTATGAAAGTAATGCCTAATGAAAATGATTTGAAAATAATAAAATAATGAAAATGTTTGGCTTTGGCAACTTATATGGGCAATTAGTGTTGTTGTTTTTGACATCTTGTAATCTAAGTGATTATATCACACTCACAGTCCTACATCTATTTAAAACATACTCTGGCAGGTTGCCAGTAAGCCATTGTTTTTCTGCCTCCTTCATTGACTGTCATTACCGCCCTAAAACATTTCAGCAATGCAGCCTATACAATGGGTTGCTGAGCTACCAAACCAGACTTGCAACAACACCTCCCTGACGGCGCACACAGTAAACACACAAACATTTGTCCTATTGCATTACAGCCGTTAGTGTGCAGAACGATCACCCGCCTGAGAGGAAAGATGGGCTGCAAGCGATGCAGAAGCAAGACGAAAATATGATTATGGGGAGAGGATTGCGATTATCAAACCACTGGGCCTTAAAGCCAGGCAGGGCACCTCGTTCTGGAGGGCCCATTAGAGCTCTCAGCGCCCCTCATTAGGGAACCATTAGTGACGACTACTTAAACTTCCCAGACCTAAGTGGCAGAGACAAATGGACTAGAAGAGAATCGACTCTCATCCCCGTCGAAACAATGCAGCTGTGTGCCGGCCAGGATTCATCCGCGGGGCCACTGGGGCTGAAGAGTGTGCAAGTTCTCACTCTCCATCAGCAGAACAAAAGAGCAGCAGCATATAACAGGATCAGTCAGTCAGATGTTCACTGTTCTCTAACGAGATTAATAGTGACGCAGGCTGAGGGTTGCTAATTAATGCTGGCTGGCCAAGCCAAAGAGATGAAAGCACCCGCAACAACGGATTTACGTCTGACTTCAAAGGCAGCACACTCGTTTATATTTATGTGTAGTAAGAAACCCTCTGTGGTAACAATAAAATAAAAAAACAGTGACTGCAAGTAAAGGAATTACAACCATCCTTGTGTCCAATTAAAACAATAGTACAGCTCCTATGGGGATATTAGGCTGATTTAAAAGTCACAACATATTCAGAAGCAGGACACACATCTTGACATGAATGACAGGGTGCTGTCACGCTGACGTTGGAGGATGACCGTCTGCTCTCACACCTGTTGCTGCAGATGGCTCAGCAGCCACTGAGCTGAGGAGCATCTGGCTGAGGCAGAAGCTGGTGGATTGTGTTCAGCATCAGGGGCCAAGAAATGTGTCACATGTGGTTCAGACATGACACCCACAGTGATCACCTGGAAATCCACTTTGACATTTCCTCTAGCAGACTGACACCTATTAAACTGGAGCTACTATGTAATAACAATTCAACCTAAACTAGCCTATAGTTTCTTTTTTTTCTTTTTTTAACTCTTTTTGGGGTTAATCTGTTTTTGTTTCAGTATATAATGTACTTAAGTTGTGGGCTACAGGGGAGGGCATGCAGTGTAATGTATTTTTAGAATACTACAGGAGCTGATCAAATATGCACAAAGTTGACTCGGTAACTGCTACAAATGGCAGAGTAAACACTTTAAACAAGGCGAGGCGGTCCAGCAGCACTCACTCCTGAGATTTACCTTCACACATTCACCCTGAACACTTCTCATGAAAGTAGAAGACAATTAAACGATATTCACACGAAGAAAAACGTAGTTTATTGACTGTTTCACTCACCGACACCGTCTTCCGATTTCAACACCATGCTGTCTCCGCCTGGTAGCTCCGAGTTAAAAAGAAATAATAAAAAAAGTTTCAATTGATTTCGGGACGTCGAAACTTTGACCGGACACGAGTATCGAGGAATATGTTCACCCCTTTTTCTGGAAGTGTTTAAGCCGAGTTAACGAACACTCTCGGTACAGGTTTCGGCGGCTCTGTCGACAGCTCAAGGGAGCGGTTAGAAGAGACGGACGACTTTAACCAGCCGATGTTTTCCTGCGCGCGATCCTCCGTCAAGACGAGCTGAATAAAACCGATGAGCTTCCGGTGAAACCCTTTCACAATAAAGACCCTATGTACGAATCCTAAAATGTAAACTCTTTACCTGCCAGATACACGGGTTTCTCTTTTGTCGTTGTGAAGAATGGAAAATATGGGTGCTTTCATCAAGTTTGAATCATTATTAAAAATGTAACTATTTGTTTTGCACACTGTTCCAATCAGAATATATTGTGTTTGTATCAATACTCAAATTGTATTTGTTTTTTGGAAGATAGTTTAAAAATGTAAATAAATTACATTATGTCAGCGTTACATTGGATTGTGCCATACAGGCATGGAGGATAATGGCCCCTGCCCAGTTAGAAGAATAACGGACTATGTCAAAGAGTTGCGTTACCCTGTGTGTATTACACATCGTTTCTATTAAAATAAGGATTTGAATAAAATACTCAAATTGCCAAGAATTCATCTTTCGCTGTATCAGACTAAAATTAAAGCAAAAACATTTGCCTTTTCTGCAAACTGGAGATACAAAATACAAATCCTCTGGCTTACGACAAGTAGAGTTCATTTAGTGTTTGCCTCAGAATCAGAATCAGAATCAGAACCATTTATTGCCATGTATGCTTACACATACAAGGAATTTGTCCTGGCGGGAAGGTGCATACATTTAACATTTAACAATACACATTTAACAGTTAACGCAGTGCAATAAATGAGGATGAATGGATGAATGAATATCTACATTGAGACAGCAGCATATCAAAATACCAAAAATAACAAAGTGCATGGAATGTGCATGAGTGTAAGTGTTGTGTGAAAATGGCAAGTGCAATGCCCAGGTGTCAAGTGTATTCAAGTCAAGTATAAGTATAAGTATAAGGCTATGTGCAGGGGAGTGTCCTGTGGGAAATTGTCTGGGGGTGACAGAGTCATTAGAGTCAGTGGGGGACCCGGGCTCTGTTGATGAGCCCGACGGCAGACGGGAAGAAACTGTTTTTGTGGCGTGAGGTCTTGGTCCTGATGGACCGCATCCTCCTGCCTGTATATAACCATAACTTTAAGCTCTTATTTATTAAGGAAGGGCATCTCCCATTCCGGTAACAATCTCCTAAATCGGCTGAACTGTTGCTCATAAAGAAGGTGCAGCAAACGAGCCAGATGACGCGCGTCCGTCGCTTGCATCTGCACCCTGTTGGCACATATCTCTCTCTCTCTCACGCACACGCATGTACGCGCGCACACAGAGTTGGTACAGGGTGGAGTGGGGGCAGGGAGAGATTGTGATTGACACACACAGGCACCGCAGTTCACTGCTGCTGATCTTGCGCTTGTTGATGCGTTTGATTAACCACATCCGCAGAGAGCATACGTGTGTTTTCAATCAGACTCACAAATACCAACTATTCTCAAGAAAATAGCAACAACACCTCGCTGTGGCGAAGACATAACGAACTCTTCCAAACACTTGTTGAATATTCAAATACAATCACAGTATATGTTCCTGATAGATTTGGCCAAAATACATGTTTATATATTTGCGAATATATGTGGATGTGTCATTAATGGTGAAACTGGGCATCGGCATGTTCTGATTCAACTTGCCAGGTCCCAGCCTCTGCTCAGAAATAAAAGCCTCATCTTCTTTTGGATGTTGGACTTGTTGTTTCACCCTGGCCGACCAACAAACAGTATATTCATGCTGCCTGTGAATAAAAGGTGCATCTGGTGGCTGTTCTAGACATTTCTTGACTGCATATTTTAGGGGAAACTGTAAGGGCACACAGCAGCTGTCCAACCCCTTGTTAAAAGTGAATAAATCAGCCTGCTGTTTGTACAACACCTGCTCGACTGTGCTGCTGTCAGATAGGAAAGGGCCTGTCCCTGCCTGTTGATGAACACTGGAGAGCAGGAGGAATGCTGCGCTCTCAGCCAAATAAAGAGGCCAGGGGATAACACCGACTCTCTGTTTTTCTTTTCACCTCTCCACTGATGCACTAGAAGAAAAAATGTGGCTGGATGTCTTGCTACATTTGAATTATGTTCAGGAATCAAAGACCCAATTCTGTGATTCACCCCTTTTCTGAAGACCATATTGGCAAACGACAAACACAAGACACCTAAAAAGTATAAAAACACAAACGTAGCCTTGAAAGGCCAGAGTCTGCATGGCCACTTCATCTGAGGGGCTTCAAGCTGTGGCTCATGAATGCCTCAGTTGTGCTGCCCAAACTCAACCACTGACAATGCAGTCTGTGTGAAGTGAACCCCGTTCAAACAAAGTTTCAATTCATTGTTAACAGTCCATCCATTCCCCCCAAGCACTGCTATTAATCGTCGCTAAAGAACCCAGAACAAGTGAAACCAGAGAGCCATTTGACCTTTAAATGAAAAGATCATCGGTTGATATCAACACAGTGTTGTCTGCAGCTTCCTGATCCACACAAAGAAGAACTGATGTCAATGGAGAGTTCAAGTCGAAGCTGTATCGTACTCGACTATGACGCGCAGCAAGGGTTTTGTTCTTGCTTAAAAGATGCCACTGATTATTAGAATTAATGAGATGGAGAAATTCCTCAAAAGGACATGTTCTCCTTTATTCATCTCTATTTTTAGTTCACACTTTTCCGGCTGCCTCAGTTTGAAAATAACAGAAACAGCTAAGTTAGGTTAAGGTTACATTAAAGTAACACCTCAAATGTTATAAAAAATATGCAGTCAACACCTTTCTGACAGTTTGAACATCCAATTTTGAACTGGATTTGATAATACTGGCGATACTATTATTTTGCCCTAATCTGTACTATTGTTCCTTCAGGACATGGGTCACGGGCGCATTATGAGACAGTGGGCCCCTGGGCACAGGCATGAAAGGCCCACTTATACAATACTCCATAAGTGTTTAGACTCTTGTTGTTGTTGTTTTGTGCCTCTTTGTGGTTGTTAGGCACCTCTCTGTTTTTTTCTGTGTCTCTTTGTAGTCAATTTTGTAATTATTGTGGTCTTTTTGTAGTTATATTTGTGTGTGAGTGTGATTGTTTTGCTCCCTTTTTTTGTCATTTGAGTTTCTTTGTAGTTGCTTTGTGTCTCTTTACTAAAGTTGGGGGACGGGGGAAAAATTATTGGTTAAAAACTGATTAAAAATGAAAGCTCCAAAAACACTAGATCCCACACTTCACTTTGATAGTGTCTCTGTTAGATCCCTGTTTAGCAAACCTCCATGTCTTTCAAACTCCAGGCACCCGGTTTATAACGCAGGATTTCTATTTCTATGGGTTAGGATTTGTGACAGGACCTATATGTTTAAAAAGCCTGAAATAGATGGAAAAAATAAGAAAAAAAGTATTTTAACATCCTGTCAGAAGGGGTGCCAAGACTGACCCCTGCTGATCATCTGCTGTAATTACAATGCAAAAACTGCAGAAAAACAAAAAACTTAATTTAACGGAATTCCATGAATTAAATCTATGCCTGAATGATAGCGATAGTTTTTATTTAGTTTCTCACTATTGTCATCTTTCTTGTTTTGTTGTTCACGTGTATATACACATATCATGTTGTATATTTAAACATACTTTAACATTACACTTAAACATACACCTACAGTACTGTTATCTGTGCACTTTATTTTATGTTTTATATTCTACTGTGAATGTAATATGTTTCTATTTCTTGCACTGTGTTGATTGTTGTTGTCTAATGTATGCACAACCCGCCAAGACAAATTCCTCGTATGTGCGTAACATACCTGGCAAATAAATGGTTATGATTCAGATTCTATTGTTTGTCTTAACATGTAAAGTGCCTTAAGTCGCTATACGAAATTGGTTTTATTATTATAATAAATCCTCCCTAATAACCACACGAATGCCTCAGATTTACATCATATCGTAACAAGTTAATTCCCAGTAAGTAACGTATTGAGAAATAGGAGTTGGCGCACACCTGCTTGACACACGTCAACAGCCTCCCTGAAAAATGTCTCTGCTACCTTTAAGATTACGACATGCAGGGCAGACATTATGTGACCGTAGCTGTGGCTGGAGTTGCATAATGACTCATAGCACAAGAGGATTCTGAAACCACTTCTTTCTCTACAGGTGCAGTCGGAGATAATGAGACCTTTGGATCAATCCATCCTATAATTTTCGTGGGAGGAGTGTGCAGAACTGATTGAATAATTACTGACATGAGTCATAATACAAGAATATAGCTCGCTCTTGTGTTACTTTTCTTATGAGGCTGCAAGAGTAAAACACTGTGTGACCTTTCAATTCCAAACATAAAGCTCTATTTTAATATACAACGTGCCCTCCACGTCTCCTCGACAGCAAGACAATTTCTGTTCTTTTCTTTTGTCGCAGCCTGCAGCAGAACTCACCTCGACACTTACACAAT
Organism: Cottus gobio; assembly: GCA_023566465.1. Lineage (NCBI taxonomy): Eukaryota > Metazoa > Chordata > Actinopteri > Perciformes > Cottidae > Cottus > Cottus gobio. The sequence goes on along the minus strand of CM042232.1, from coordinate 10,845,327 downwards.
ATGCATAGAGAAATATGCTGTCAGAAGATGTGACTACGCAAATCCCTTTTAGGTGGAGCGTGTGAAATGTGGAGAGCTCCTGCTGAAGTAGGACAACCTGTCCAGAAGTCACTCCTCCTCAGGCTGGACTCGCAGCATTCTGCACTGCATACATTTCTGCAGTTGACATCACCCCAACAAGCTTTGGTAAACTACAGGCTGACAGAGCATTGTTCATCTGTAATTCATAATGCATTAGGCCTGACGAACAAGCAGTCGTAGGGAATGGCAAAATAAAACCCCTTCTGTTCAGTGTGTGTGTCCCCGAGGCATGAGCGCTTGACGAGTTGGATGCCAGCGAGTCTACACATTTACAGTACATGAATAGGAGTTACAGTATGTCATAAATGTCCGACATAGTACCGAAACACAATCAAAAACATTGTTTTCCATCGTTCGCCAGTGAACTTGCTACCACGCCTGTTCGTTTCATGGCATTTCATCCAGATAACAAGCAAGAACTCGGAGAAGAACAAATCCTGCCATGCAAGAAGGATCATATTTGGCTTGCAGAGCAGTGTGGATTTCATCTGCCTCTGTCTTGATTCCCACACACGCCTCTTTGAAGCTGCTCGCTGGCAGAGGCTGTCTCATTACGCATCCAAAACACGCCAAACTGTGTATTGCCAGTGGAATGCAGCTCACATCAAATCTAATAAATCAACATTATTATGATGAATGTACAGAGGAGCTTACTGATCAACTAGGCCGTCAGTGTGCATTACTTTATCAACGTTCAAAGTTAGAGGTTTTAATCACATAATCTAGTTGCTCCCAAATTTGGGGTTACGAAGAAGAAGAAAAAAGCATTTTCTGATATTCAAATTAGGTATATTTCTTTTCTCTAATATTAGACTTATTTTGAAAGACTGGATACATTCTTACATCTTTGTGAGCATACTATAGACATAAATAAGTCTTTATAATATATCATAACTTTTATAATAGTAAATATAAATAGCATATAGTCATTTATTTGTATTATGCTTATATCATATGCTATCATAACCATATTGTATCATAACCAAGGGATAATGTCAGACACAGAGGTGGTCATTTGTAAATCATGAAGTCCCCTGTTACCCTTTTCTGAGGAATCTCGTGGTTTGTTGATCTGTAATCACTACCATTGCTGTTCAGTTCTCTATTCACAGTTTCACAAATACTGACAGTAAAAATACTGACAGCCATCCGCTGTGTTCAGCCTGTATGTGAACTGTGCAAAATCAGTCACAGACAAAGACATGCACAGCTTGCCCTGGAAAGGTCAAACTCTCTATTCGACCTCTATAACTGATATCAAACTCCAATAACACGAATCCAGATATAGAGGGTATGAAAATCAATGTCATGTTTTACGGCCGGGGTAACAACAAGAGGTAATGAAACAAGTTATCAGTTCAAACTCATGTTTACAAGCAATATTCATAAAAGGAGCAAAACTGTACCAAACCGTGTATTAGGTGTTAGGGGTCACATGCCAAACAGTTTGGGAACCTCTCCCATAATCACGTTAGCATCAACACTCACTGCCACTACTGCATCACTCCCTCCTTTACAACAAGCTGATTTGGCAAATATTCTGGACAATCTGCGGCCGACGGGCTTGTTTGTGCTCCCAAAAGAGATCACTTTGTCCTCGGCGGCCCCTGAAGTCCACATGGAGTCATTTCCATGACAGAAAATCCAGACAGAAGGCCCTCGTGGGAGCTCTGAGATTAATCGGCTGAATTACTATCAGATACGCTTGTCCACTATCAGTCCCCAACTGTGCCCTGTGAAGATCAATCGGGCCTGTTGAGTCACACTCACAGTGACTGTGAAAGTACGACTCACAGAAACATTTAGAGTCTGGAGGAGCGCTGACATGACGCTGGACTTGTGCTTGATTCATTTAGATGCAAAGGGAGAGAGGCTGAGAGGGCTGAAACAATCATTATGCGTCCCGTGAGGAGCATCAAGACCTTGGGAAATAAAATATACACAAGGTCAGGCAGCCGGCGAGGAGCTCAGTGAGTTTCTCAACTTCTCACTCATGTTTGCACTTGTCTATATTACATTACATTACATTTAGCTGACACTTTTATCCAAAGCGACTTACAATAAGTGCATTCCACCATGAGTACAAACAAGAATCAGAACAACAAGAATCAAGAAGGTACAATTTCATCAATAAAGTTCAACTACAAAGTGCTATCAGTAAGAGCCGTTCCAGTGCTACTAAAGTGCTACTTTCTTTATTCAAGGTATATTATATATATAAGGAGTGATTTAATAATGCGGCCATTACAATGTGAACTAGCTGGACATCCATTCCATGAGTCACACATGAATCACTCGCATGATTCATGATTAAAAACAGAAACACCAACACTAACAGAACACTGCCCATTCTCTTCCCACCACGTCACGACATGAGCGTTATTTATTATTATTACAGTCTCAGCAAAAAACTGACACTTGCAAGCGGATGACAGCTGGAATTAAACCTTTGGGAATATATTGCTTTCAGACTGGAGGCTGAAAATTCAAATGACAAACGAGTGTCATATCTAACTAGAACTCTTCCCTCAGCTCTTCCCAATATGCCAAAGTTTTTTTGGTTAGCGCGACAAATATCAGTGAAACCCTGTCTCCACATTCCTGATAGCAGAACAATCCAGATTACCCCCCCTTGAATATCCTAAACCAAAAAAGTTGCCTCTTTTCACGCTCGTCCGTGGTGCTGATTCATGCGTTTTGAAATCACTGAGACAGCACCGTTTCCCCTTGCTACGCACCCTGTCAGCTGATTCACCACAACCCAACAAAGCTGCTTTAGTCCTGTCAACACGGCCTGCCAACAACACGGTCTCCAACACTCCCAGTGGTAACCAGTGCACCACCCTGCCGTGGAGTGTAAGACTTAACCACCAGCCCTAAACAAACACACATTAGCTCCATCATGCTATTACTACAGTGTGAAAGGATACATTTGAGAACAGATGGTGCGAATAAAAAATAAATAAACTCCTAAGGAGGCCAAGGTCTTAGCCAGCTCCACTTGTCCTCTGTCTGTAATCAAACTGGGAAGGACTGAGAGTTGTGTATCCAGTAAACACAACACTGCCGTACCCGTAAAGGACCCAGCGGCTAGGAACAGGGACAAGAGGAGACATCTTGGACCGTGGAGCGGGATACTGTCTCTGCGTGGTCACCCGAGGTTTCAGCGCTGCGATACAACATGTGGATCTGCTACATGTGTGAATAAGTCACCATTAGCGGTGGAAGGCGTGTGAGACCTGCTGGAGATTAGATCTGCTCGGTCAGTAATACATTAACTTTCTCTCGCTCTCTCTTAATGAGAGAGTCTCCACTACAAGAGGCACACTGTATTTCCATCCAACTGTTTTCATCTGTGGTGGTACGAGCAACAGGTTTTTATTGACAGTGTGGGAAGTCTTTCACATCTAACAGTAATGCCTTTATTCAAATGATCCACTTTAGCCAGAGAGTTCAATGTAATGCCACAACGCATGCTAACAAGAACCCCCCCCCCCCAAAAAAAAAAAACGACTTCAAAATCCTGTGCTTTACCTGGAGGTGGCTGGAGCGGCTTCACAGCTGGACATAAGAACGTCTGAAGGCTGGACACGCACAGCTCGCTCACCGACCCCATATCTCCAGCGTGCAGTGTGTGTGTGTGTCCGTGTGTGAAGCTCTGTCTCCGGTGGTGTGACCGCTCCCTCCTGGCGACTCAGGTCGACATACACAGAAAAAGGGAAGTGCAGCGGAGGCCCGGGCTCCCCGCTGTGGCTGCTGAGAGTCACTCCGAGCTCCCAGCTATTCAGTCCATGCAACTGTAAGATCCTGTCCCTCTGCTCGACACACACCCTCCCTCCCTCTCCCCCCCCCCACCCTCCTCCCCCAGCTGGACCGATCCTCCACTCCGCCGCCGATCTCTCAGACTCACCTACTTTCTCTTCCCCTCGATTAGAATGTGCAACTTGCCAGGTTGCTGCAATCACTTCTGCTTTCTCCCAGTTCCCCTTTTGTGCTGATGTCTCAGCCACCCTCTATCCTCCTCTATCCTCCTCTGCTCTCTCTGCTCTCCCTCTCTCTCTCTCTCTCTCTCCCACTTGCACTCCCTTGCTACTTTCCATACTAATTCAAGCAGATATTCTTAGACATAACACAACACACACACACACACACACACACACACACACATATATAGAACAGTCCAGATATATTATAAAGTGTATATTACTGCAATGTACCGTCAGGATAGATTTCCACTACTTTTTGTTGTTGCTGCAACTAAGTTTGTGTGATCAAATGTGGAAACAAAGGGGAAATCAATTAAAGAAGCAGATGAGAAGGTTTCGTGTGCATCAGAGTGACGGCGGGTTTCAGTGGCACTTTGCTCTGTTTGTGCGGCGCAGTGTTTGAGTTCCATCTCTACCCGCCGTTGCTTTTTAGCTTCTAGTCACTCATCATTTTTGGCTTCAAAAGCCTTGTACATGAAATCAAGATTGCATGGTTGCTTGGCAACGGGGTGGAAGAAATTATTTGCTCCTGGGCAAAAAAAAAACACACTGTGAGCCATTTGTTTTGATTAGATTATATCTTCATAGCTATTGACACGACACGGTCACATTTTGGGGGGTTTTGGAGTCACACACACACACACACCAATTGATTTAATTTGGGACTTTCACACCTCCCGTGAAGCAAAGCAGAATTGTTTACCTCCACTCTTGAACCACTGTCACTCTGAATTAGTCTGTCAATCACACACGCGGCGTCTCTCTCTCTTTAACACCATCCTCTCTCTCTTTTTTCCAGTCCGCTCTCTCTGCCGTCAGGGTCATGCATGTCCCTGACTCGTACTGCATTTCTACGGTCAGCATGGTTATGAAAGTAACCGCTGATCTAACAATCATTGCCCAGTTCATTGGCAGAGGGCTGAAGTACCTCAGAGTGACCCCTGCATGAACTCTAAAGACAGTCCTGACCATTTGATTATGCTGCAGCTGCACATCACCCAGAGGAGCAGCCCTGTCACAAGAGGAACAGCAGCCCGGCACACAGTCAAGTCAGCACAAATCTTTGTCTTCTCTTTTTTTAGTACGCATATTTCTCCATTTTCGCTCGGCTCCATGTTAACTCTATGAATAAGTGTGAGATGTCAATAGCTCACTGAGCACCTGCAGAGAATAAAGAAGTAAACAGGTGGGCAGGCAGACAGACAGACAGACTGTGAGTAGGTGTGTAGAGAGCTCTTATGAGCCTATACATAGTCCTCCCTGCTGTCAAGGTCAAAAATATACATCAGTTCATTAACGTCATTAACTGTCAAGTGGCCATGAATGAGTCCACATAGGAAACTGCAAGTACCCTAATGAAAGCCATAAAACTACCTAAAGCACATGTGTCAAACTCAAGGCCCGCCGGCCAGATGTGGCCCGCCATGTCATTTTATGTGGCCCGCGACGGCTTGGAAGGTATGATCACCACCGTGGACCCGTTTTCAGTCTGTCGCGGATCCGTTTCCGGTTCGTCGCGGACCTGTTTTCAGTCGGTCGCGGATCCTTTTCCGGTTCGTCGCGGACCCGCTTTCGGTTCTTCGCGGACCCGTTTTCAGGCCGTCGCGGATCCGTTTCCGGTTCGTCGCGGACCCGCTTTCGGTTCGTCGCGGACCCGTTTTCGGTTCGTCGCGTACCCGTTTTCAGTGGGTTGCGGACCTTTGCATGGGCAATATAAAAATCTTGTGCTTTTATTTTGAAGGGAATTTTGAATGCAGTAGAGTGCGTCTATTCTCCTCCTCAGTGCTGCGTTCATAACACACTTTACTTGCATGAGTTTACACACGCACTATTTGTGATAGTTCACTTCATTCCCGACCGTTTGTGCATGAAAGCACTGCTGAGTCTGTTAAAAAAGGCTGAAGTTATAAAATGATTATGTGTGTTGTATTACTTTGTGTCCTTAAGATGCACTTTTGGGTTTTTAATTGAGTGTTAAAGGGAATATTTCAAACTAGTTTTTTGTGTTGGCATGTGAGATTCTGTACATTTCAGGCTCAAACTGCTCCATCTTTTCATTAAATCCATTTGAGAAGTTGAGCATGTTCCTTGCTTTGGATCTCGGTTCATTCAGGGGTGATGGTGCAGCCAGACCAGTAGAACCACTGCCCCAGACCACATACATGTTCTTAGTGGGTAGTTATGTCCTTCTCAACTGTGACAAAAAAAGCTTTGAACAAAGTTAATATAACAACGATTGTTTGATCTTTGTCTTTGTTATTTTCTTCTGTTTTAAGTTTGATCTTTGATAGAGTAATGTGGGTTTATATATATATATATATATATACATGTACAATATTTTTTACACTTGAATAAACAATACAAAGACAGTTATTTAACAATATGTTCGGTAGTAGTTAAATTTATACAGTGTTACAGTTACAACCGGCCCTTTGAGGGCGACCATGATGCTAATGTGGCCCGCGGTGAAAAATGAGTTTGACACCCCTGACCTAAAGCAATAACAGTCAATTTCAATTAATTATGCTTGATATTGCCCCACAAGGTCTTGCGGGTTAGTGCAACACACAGTTCACAACCAAATGCAGTGGCTGACAGCCTTTCACTGGGAACAGTCAACAGTCTGCAGGCAAGCTGTCGGGGAACCAGGTCGCTGTCTGCCCACTAGTAGAGCATAAATCCTGTAACGAGTTGCTACGCTCTGTAGCTGATCCTGCGACCCACAAGAACACACTGCTCGTGCTGTTATGCCACCAGCTGGTCAGAGCATGGAGCAACACGTCACGCTTTATCTTACAGCAGATTGAGTTCCTCTGTGAAATGCACGTAGAGGTTGAACAACTCATGTTCAAGCATTGTGAGCAGATAACCTTCAGCTGCTTTGGGTTTCTGGTGAAAATCACTCATATGTTTGTCTTCAAGCAGTCAGGGAGGAAGACAAGTCTTCTGTGTGATCAAAGAGTTTCCACTCTTGGGTATAAAAGCCACAGAGAGCTGGTGGATCCGTGTTGGTGAAACTCCTACATAGCAGCAAAGTGTTAGCATCTCCTCCAGTGACTAACTGGCTGGGTGGGAGCAGAACAAGCACCTATGCTGGTGCAACCCAGCTGAGTACTCTCCGGAAACAAGCTTTAGAGGCTAAATATGGATTGAATGCATTAAGTAACATCATCTGATAGCCTGTAATTCTCTCCAGCGGTCTCAGGGCTGTAATAGCCTCCCTCTGTGTGCTTCTCTTGATTTACGTCTCTGTGATTGATGAACATTTAATGATGGAAAACAAAGGGAAGATGTTTTTATCAGCTTTTTTTCCATGACAATGCTTATTTTTAGAATGACATATCTTACATGGAGAAGAAAAAAAGTAAAAAAAAAACTAGTGCAGATTTGAACTGACTTCGAGGTGACAGATTTCAACTTCTTTTCTTATTTCAATCTTTTGATTTTCATGTCACACTTCTTTTTTTTTACCCAGCAATGTGATATGTCTGCCTAAATCCACTGAGATTTTGCCGCTGCTGCTTTGACAGTTTTTCACAGAGTGGGCTTTGAACGAGAGGAGCTTAGTGCTGGGGTAAACCTGTCCCATCCCATGGATAGAGAGTGACAGCGTACAGTAGGAAATAAATCAACATATTGCAGGCCAGTAGAAGCAACTATATTACAAACTGAGAGGTGCGATGACACCCACAACCACAACCACACGTACCTGCCGCCAGTGTACTGCGCCTATGAACTGGCACACGTTTCCTTTGTGTGCACAAATTTCATAATGCGAAGGAAGACTGAGCTGCATTGACAGGTGCAGGCAGATAGCACGAAAAAAAGAAGATAAAACAAAGTCATTTTGACAACGTGCAGCTCAAAGCCTTTGAAGTGAGTCTTGAAACAGAGCAGCACCCAATGAATCCTAAGACAGCTGGTTTGGGTCTGCAGCACCTACAACAGCACAGGAATAGAGTGCAAAAACACAGTATGGCAATCCTGTCATACGTTTTAGAAGGTGATGCTGCAAGGACGTAAAATATACAGATTATACACAAACGCTACAAATGCTTAAGTGAACATTATTAAAAAAAGACGGAGGGAAGAGAATTTTGTCAAAATAAAATATAAAAAAAGGTTTGAGTCGACAGCCGATGGATTATTTCTATCCTCTCTCCTTTGCGGACCTTAATTATGCCGAACAGTCACGGTGCTCAGGGACCGAAGAGATGATATGATTTACACATTCAGATCCACAAGCCGCTGATTTGACTAAGGAGGTGTCAGGGACAGTTAGAGTGTTATTTAAATGCACTTGAAGCTTCGGCATGTGCCCTCTCTTTTGCCTCACTTTAGCAGATGATTACATAATCGTGGACTGAGAAATATCCTTCCTGGGAGCCAGAGCAAACATGCTGCATGTCAGTAATCACTACTGAACGCTGTCTGATGTGTTAAAAAAACACAATCAAAAGAAAAGCACTATGGATTGGTACGCAAAACATTAGTACAAGATGCATCCTTTATTTAGATTACACTTTGTATTTTTGAAACCTCTTGTATGTGACTCACAGAAAGCGATGAGGGGATTACCAACCCTCCCTTCTTTTTTGAGAAGAGCATCAGTTTTGCAATGAGGCCATTGCTGGTGGTTCTATTTTGAGATGCATTAAGCTCACAGAAAAACTAAACTGCTAAATAATTGAGATGAAGCCTCTATCGTCACCTAAACTGAGCCATCCACCAGCTCATCGTGGCCTGAGATCATCAGGGGGTAGTCACCCTGTGCATGAGGTCAGAGCTTTGAACTTCCTGTAAAAGCCTTTTGGCTTTATGTTGGGTTTTACAGGAAGGCATTTTGTGACACTGAAAGAGACAATATGCGCCAGACGCCAGCCTGGTATAAATACAGTTTTCTATCTTAATTACCATGACAGGAACTTTTCTATCTCAATTCTACTGTGTAGACATGTGGATTTCTACAGTGCCCTTCATGCTGTCAAAGCTGCAGTGTGATGCTTAATAATTCATCACACATATCATGTATTATCATTGTATATCCGTTTGGCAGCAAACACTGATGGGTGTACCTGTTCTCAAGACATCTAATAAACTCCAACGAGGTCCTTTACTGTGAATACTTTTCAAGATAATCTACATGAGTATCGAGCCCCTTTGCAACATAATGCCATCATAACACGTGCTGAGCAGTCAGCCATGCTGTAATTCTGGTGCAACTGGTCCAATATAAATACATTTAATTCTGTCTGTATATATATAATATTGCTATTTTGGATTATTTACTGTTTTTATTACTGTTTAATTATATAAATTTACTATGTCTCTTGTGTGCACTTTACCTGTCTGCTGCTGTAATCCTGCAATCTCCCCACTGCGGGAGTAATAAAGGAATATTTTATCTTATTCTAACAGTCCCACCAGACAGTCAGACTGGCAGCAGTATGAACATCTAGCACAGCACGAACACTGTAGACACACACACAGACACACAGACACACACACACAGGTAGCCTACTGTCTGCGTAAGAGAGGGTTGGAGACGTACCATGATGCTCCCCCTCCATCCTGGTGGTCCTGATGCTGCTGCAGCGTCGCAGCCCGGGGAGGTCTCTCGCCAAGCGCCCGCAACAATCCTCCCCTCGTTCCCTTCCCCTCTTCTCTTCTTCTTCGCTCAACTTCCACGTCTCAACTTGAACGCAGGCTCTCCGGATACTCGAGCTCACTCCACGAGGTGGTACTTTTCAGCGTGTTGCAGTGTCGCTCGTACCTAGCTGCCTGTTTAAAAAAATGTGTCGATGTTCGTTGGCTGGCTGCTGATATGCATCCGGAGAAGCCGGTGCACAGGTTAGCCCCGCCCACTCCAGATGCGATGTCACTCCCCAACTTCCTCGAAACAACTTAGACAAGAACACTTCACATGTTATGCTGTTCATTTGCATTTGCATTACTTAGAATGGATTTGTATGTGCTAATATTGTTGCTAAATACCTGATAATCTTTGTAGAATATCCTAAAACTTTGTAGAACACTGGTATGTGTATGCATGCATAAATACTGCAATACAAATATGTTTTTTTATATAGTTTTATGCCTGCTATTTTTGTTTAATATATATATTTTAAAAAACAATCCTTTTTTACCCTAAAAGTCCCCTTTAAATAATCATTTCACAAAAAACAGCTGCCTGCTGTGTTAGAAAAACCCCATGTGAGCGGTGGATGTGGACCATGACACGAGTCATGGGACAGACTGCGGAGCAATGAGCTGAAACTCACAATAAGGCTCAGTAAAGCCGAGAGGAACTGCAGGCTCTGCTGATAATCATGTGTAGGTTCATCACTGCAAGCGACCCCTATTACGTCATTATAATTGTTATAAGAAAAATAGTGATTGCAGCTGCTTTAATGTTTCTGCATCTCTTGGCCTCTGACTAAGCAGTGATGTCACAGTAGGTGTTTGTCCAGCTTTCAAATTCATCACCAAATGCGGCGTAACCTATAGCCAGCAGAGCAGGACGTTTCTTTAAACCTTTTTATGAATCAGTTCGTTTGTAAATGTGACACAAGCCTGTTGCAGCTAATTTGTCTCAACAATACATGTGTATGATTTAACCCCCTAACTAACAAATGTGATTTGGCTGATCAGTCTCATAGGATGTCAATGCTCACAGTACTCCAAAATATAACATTACCTACTTTCTACAACTCTAAAAGCTATCATGTAGACAAACAGCAGCAGGACAGAATAATACACAATCAGCTCACAAAAGTCACAACTTTATTGCACCTTTATAGTTAACTATAGTGGCAAGAGCCACTTTCATTATGAAAGATCTCTTCCCTGGTCAGAAAAGGTGGTGCAAAATTTAGAGCCATCAATGCAAACAGGTGAACTGTCCATTCACACTGATAAATGTTCCTCTAAGTCAGTTTGAGAGTTGCACTCTGTCGATTTCCCAGCCCACAAACACGTTGTATGGAAATTAGACTGTCCTAGTCTCTCTCGTACTGTACACACTACAGTGACAGAGGGAAGCTCTTGCATGATGACAGAACACTCTTACAAACAAATGATCTAACACATGTGCAGAATAATTCTCAAGTTCACATCCACCAACTTATCAGAGTATTAGTAGCACATTGAAGATCAATGTATTTTCTTTAAATTATATATTTATAACATTAAATCCTATACCCTTTTTTTTTTAAATAGCCAATTCAAGGCAACATCTCTAGAATGAAAAGAAATGCATGGGCAAATCTTTACAGCGTTGGAGGGAAACAGGGAGCACAAGATGGACTGTACAGGCTTCTACGCTGGCAAAGCATTTTGTCATAATAGTTTCTTTACGCATCTGTGTCCGGATTGGTGCAAGATGATCCCATGGTGTCCACACCTGAAATACTTGTGTATAAAAGAGTTTCTACAGGATGCAAAATGTTGGTCCCGGGAGAGGGACTTCTCTGATATGAAACAGGGGAGTCTGATCGGTGATGGAGATGGGATACAGGATGTCTGGGTTCCTGAGTCTTCGCCCAGTTTCTAGGTGACCAGCATGAGCGTCAGAAAATTGCATAGAGATATAAAGATACGAGGGGGAAAGAAATCATTGGCATGTGGCAGTCCCATCCTAACACAGTGCCTCAAGTATAAAATGTAACCCCTTCATTTCAGTACATTGGTGAGGAACAGTTTGTGAACGGTCAAATCTCCAGACAGAGCTTCCGAACGCTGAACCGAAGTGAGCTACACAATTAAATAGCTGCACAGTAGAAAACAACCGCTCCTGTCCGGGGTTTCTCCCAACGACCACGACTTTGACTCCGCAATGCACATTGCACTACCGAGTCGTCAGAAAACAACAGCGTCCAGGTGCACGAAGAGAAACTTGTAGCGTCCAACTTGTTCATCAATGTCAACACTCTTTTGTGGTCTAAAAATGTATCCACGTGAAATCTGAAATTAACTGAATTTGTTGAGGAAAAAGGGTCATAACCTAAAGAGAACAAAAATAAAAACAAAATGCGCCTTAGCCATTCTTGTTTTTTATACCAATTTAGACATGCATCTTGAGAAAGAAAAGTGGCAAATTTCAAAGCTTGATTTTACCAACATGAACGTGAAATGTGGTCCTTAAAAACAAGCCACGTGGCACAGACACTGCAGCAAAATAAAAAATATAGCGGATAACGGTATAAAATAGGAAAATCTGTAATATAAAATATGTTCTAATGATTAAATGATTTTTAGATCTTTGCAATTTAGTGTTGGATCATTTCAGGATATGGTTAAAACTTTTTTTAAGTGTCAAATTAACTGAGCCCTTATGTCTGCAAAAGTATGCTCTGAGATTTCCAATACAAGACAGTGAAAGTATGGATCATATACCATCTCATATATGGTACATTGTATATAATTTCATAGCTCAAGATTGTTGGGACAATGACCAAGGCTCAAAGGATGCCGCCATATACATATTAATTTGACATGGAGTTGTAGGGGTTTCAGTTGAATATTGCATGCATAGAGAAGCTTGATCCACCTACTCTCCTATTTGGATTAAAAGGAGAACGCTGAAGCCTGAAGAAAAACATTTCATGTTTGTTTCAAATTTAGATAAAAGGGGCCGTCTGATTCGCAATGTGCTGCTTTTGATCTCTTATCGTATTCAGGAATTTGGGTTTCAACTTAACACAAGACGGAGAAATTAAAAATTAAAAAGAAAAAAAAAAAAAAGTACAGACATTTGGTATACAGTATTGTCGTCTCTATTTCCAATCAGCACAACCTCAACAGCAAACTGGATTCTCATCGACGGACTCCGAAACCCCTCTTTCCTCCAGGTGTTACAGACCACTTGCTCCGCCTGTCCTGGACCTTCTGGAAGATGCTGCCGCCGCCGCATCTCCACTTCTCTCGCTTATAGTTTTTAATTTTCTTTACCTGTTAATGTGTACAAAAAACAGAAAAGTTGACGAAGAGGGACATTGACAATGAGCCTAAAGTTGAGCAGGCCGAATGAAAAACTGATTTAAGATGACATTATTCGTATATCTATATTTTCCCGCTCACCTTTCCCCTGTCAAAGTCTTCATCCCACTCATCGATCACAGTGTCACACCTGGCGTGGCGGACATCTTCAGCTGCATCTCTACTGATAGCAGAGACCTCTCCATCCCAACTGAGAACTAGATAAGACAAACAAAACCTATAAAATGCGTATACAAAAAACACCTTTGTGCTACAAAGTGTCAAAGCGCCGCTGTACAGGAGGCCCGATCCACACTGCGTCTCACCGTTGGCGCCGTAGGCCTTGTCTGTGGCGTTCTTGAGCAGCTCCTCCACCACCCCACCGGTCTTTTTCCCGTCCCAGGCTACAGGAGCAGCGAGGGTCGGGGCGTCTCCTGATCCGCTTTCATCAGCCGCCGGCACCTGGCTGCGCTTGTAGCCGTTCTTCACTTGGCTGTCCCAAACTACCACCGAGGCTGGATTGAAACAAAAGAAATCTCAAAATGCAGTATACTGTGTCTGTGTGTGTGTGTGTGTGTGTGTGTGTGTGTGTGTGTTATTGCCTGTGCACGCTCGCATACCTGTGCTTGGTTTACTTATTTCGCCGTTCTCCGTGACCTTTCTTTTGGAAGGGGACTCCACTGCGTTGGGCTCGTCATTCTGCCCGTCTGAGCATCGTCTGCTCTCCTCCCACAGTTTAACCTCTTCTTTTAGCCTTTTCTTCTTTTTCTTCACCTTTAATTTCTTTTTCAATGTTACCAAATCCCCCGTATCATTCTGAACGACTGCGATCTTCACCTCGGAAGTGCTATTGGGTAAAAACGTAGTTAATGTATTGCACTGTGGCTGTTAAAAACAAAGTTATGCATCTCCTCTTCCAAATAATGGAATTCAGACCTACAAGAGTCCTACACTGAAACCCACCTCTCTGGTGCAGCGCATGCTGAAGTCGTCACCTGCATAGCCTCCACCAGCTGCAGCAGCAGCTTCTTTTTCTTCTTTTTCTTCTTCAACTTCACAGAGTCCCTTCCCTGTTCTGTCTGATTCGACTCACACTGCGTTGGGGTTGTGGCAGCTGACTGAGGCTTTTGCTTAGACTGTTCTGTATCTGGATGGGACGTAAGACTCCATATGCCACCCTGGCACCAATCCTCTTCCTGGTTTGATGTGTCCAGGTGAGACAGGACACACTCCTTCTCCTCAACAGTCTCTCCATCTTCAGGCTCCTTCTTTCGCTTTTTCCTCTTCTTCCTCCGCTTCTTCTCGCTGGCCGATTCCACGGGGTCGGTCTGTGTCACTGCAGCCGGGGATGCCACTGGCTCTGCGTCGCCCTCCACTTCAGAATGCCGCCGCTTCTTTTTCTTCTTCTTCTTTTGGTTGACCTTTGGAGCCGGAGTGCTGTTGAGGTCTGGTTCTTGGACCAAGGAGCTGTGATTGGTGGAAGACTTGGGGCTCTTTGGGCCAGCACTGTGAAGCCCGTTGGTTTTAGGCGAAATGCTGGCGTTTGTTTTTTGCGGTGTGGGGGGAAGGGACTGTTTCTGAGGGCTGTGCTGTTTGAAGGATCCACTTAAGTGGGTAAAAGGCGATGACTGGACTTTAGGTGAATGGAATGGACCAGCTCTGAGAAGAGAACAGAAGAAAACATCTGGATTTAATCGGCCAATTTGCATTGGAGGAAGACAAATGTATTTCTTGTGCATTTCCTACGTGATGTTCATACCTGTGAGTGTGAGTAGGTGAGGCTAAGGTGAAGGGGTTAAGTTGATTTTGATGCGTGAGGTCACTGGACAGCTGGCGTGGCGAAGAGGGCAGAGCATCAATGCTGCTCGGTCTCCGTTTGCGAGCCTGCAGTTATCGACATAAATAAAAACTTGGTGGTCTAAAAAAATAGCCATGAATGTGACAAAAATAAGGAAGAGAATCAAATAAGGAAGAGGAAGATTAAAGGGATGGCAGGAAAAGATGGAGGGAGGAAAACAAAAAGGAAAGGGTATGGCAGAGAAGAATTAGAAATGGTTAGAAAAAAAGAACAAACTGAGGGAAAAGAAGACAAACTAAACAAGTGCTACCATGTGGTTGACTTAACAGGAACACTGGAGAAATTAAACATTACATACGGCTGAAAACCTACTAGAAAAGGAGTTTACTTGCCTGAATAAAACTACTTATTGAAACCAAGGGTCAAATGTGGGATAGCAGTGTAGAGTGAGGCAACAGGACACCAAGGTATCGTGAACTTTCTCTAAGAAAGGCGGTGCTGCTGCGGATGGGAATGAAGTTCACCTTCTTGGCTGACAGGGCCAGTTTCTTGGCAGGTGGCGGCGACATGGTGCTGGTGGCTTCAGACGTGATGTTGTTGAGAGCCGGGGTTTTTATTTTCGCCGTCTTCTGCTCCTCTGTGCTCTGAGAGCGCTCCACGCTCTTGGCGGGAGACGCCGTGCCATTGGAGCCTTTCCGTGGGGTGGAGGGAGTCTCTCCTACTGGCGCACTTTTGGTACCCACGGAGTCCTGGCCAAAACAAAAAGGCAATCGTGCTGTGGTTATGCTTCTTACACTAAAATGACTAACATCGCTTTATCGATTTTCATAGTACACAATGATTTTTGTCAGTAGCTGGTAAGCTTTTTGCAGACAATTGGTTTAAAGGTTACAAAGAGGCTGTAAATATGAATAAAATCTAGTTTTAATGTTATAAGATGATAAAAAATATTTCCCCCAGTGCAAATGTTACCTTTGAGTCGCTGGTGTCGGCAGAGGAAGAGTCAGACAAAGACTTAAATGAGGTAGACGCCGACATGCCCCGGCCCTCACCACCTTGCTTTTTATCTCCCTCCGACCTGCTGAGCCCGTTGTTGGAGGGGGTCGGCGTGATGCTGCGGGACTGCCCTTGGCCCTGGGGAGACGGCTTCTTCAGCTTCTTGAAAGGCTCCTCGATAACCGTGGGCCCACCTGGCAGCTTGGGCGGGCCATTGGAGGATGACATCCAGTTGGAAAGTCTGGGCTGTGGCTGAGAGCTCACACCGTTTCTGGAAATGGGCAGGCCCAAGCCTCCATCCATGGACTGGATCTTACGCAGTTGTGCAGGCTCGAGTTTCTGAAAAGAGGAGTATTGTAATCAGAACTTGTATTCAAATTTGGGCGTGCACCTTCAGCCGAAGTGCACATGTTCAACGGTGAGCTGGATGTCATCTTGTGCAATACCTTTGTGACCTGCGGGGAGGAGAGCGGCCCGTTCAGGTTGGCCCTCTTTATCTGCTCAGACAACACGCTGTTCTTCCCAGGATGCAACATCGCCTGCTTGGTGGTCTGTCCATCTGCGTTCTTCTTGCTTTCAGGGATCCTTTAATACACAAATATAGACTCTGCTTTATTTAATTATAAATCCAGACGACACCTTGTTTGATCTCTTACAGCCATGCCCAGTGTCTTACCTCAGGTAGAAGAGCACGTAAGCCTGCTGGTTCAAGACCACTTTGATGTTACTACAGTGCACCATTGAATCATTCATCTGGTACCACTGGCCGTTGCTTGCCTAAGAAGAAACAAGGACAAGATCAAACTTTAAAAACAGAGCAGGCTGTGAACTGTATTAATCAAATCCTTATTCATTTACACTTAAACTATAAAAAGTTCAAAAGCGGTTTGGATAATGGGAAAAAATTAAATCAGTTACAGGATCATTAAACACTACAGTTATCTGTAAGTAGTTATCTTTATAATTTATCCGGATATATTAGGCCGTTGTAAAAAATGCTGCACATTTACACAAAGCACAAACTGAACTTATAGGAAGGATTGTTGCAACTATGATTTTGCTATGTATTTAATTCCCTGGATTAGACAAAACAGACTTTATTTGAACTTTCAAATGAACTTCCAAGAAATATATTATATTTGTTATCTTGATATGAAATAGATGACATACAATTTAATATAGCATAACATAAGATTCTTTAGAGCTAGAATGTAAAGAAAAGTACAAAGTTATGCTACTGAAGTCATACAATATTTGGAAGATAACTAAATGTTTCTTCTCTGATAAACTATAGTTCTTGAGTGGCAGTGACAAGCAAAACAAGTCACTAAACCATTAGGTTTTGGGCTTATTCAGAATTTATAACCATTTAACACATCTTTTCATTATTATACATGGGTTTTGTATCATTCCTGTAATTATAATCCACCCAGTTAAATGGAAGGAAATTTTAAGAAACATATTGGTAAATACATTTACTCTGACGATTATAGAGCCGTTTGTGTTTTATTTGCCTAGATTATGTTAATTCCTTTGTTTTTATTGTGACTTTATTGTCCGTTAACGTCATATTTCTGACCTCAGCTAGTCCCGCAGTGTCGACATGCATAATAAAAAAAGGGTGTGCATCGGCTCTTCTCACCTTGACATAGCAGTAGTAGTGGCCAGCGTGACAACTGTAGCCAGAGTGCACCAGAACAGCGTAGAGCCCGTACATTACAGGATCGCCCGAGCTCTGAGACATATAGGGGCGGATGTTCAGAAACTCCGGGTAACCGACATCCTGAAAGAAAAAGACCGACCGAAAGATGAGGTCACTGAAAAACCCGACAGCTCTTTTCAAAACCGTTGATACTGGGAGAATTCTTTGTCAACCTTTGTTATTTTCCCTCCGCTGAAGTTGGCGAACCGCTTGAGTGAAAGAGTCAGTACGTTAGATGTTCGATGGACCGTGAAGCGCTTGGTCGCTGGCACTTTCTTTTTGCACCTGGCGAGAAAAAAGAAAAAAAGTCCAATATTAATTATATTACTAGAAAGTTTAATGCCCTGTAGATTAAAACGCCGGCTGCGGTCAGAACAGATAAATGGCACTTACTTGGCACACATGTAGGCATTCTCTCCACATAGTACGTCTGGTTTAACAAACAGTTCCAGGGCTCGCACAATGTTTGCCGCTTGCTGACAGACAGAAACAGAGATGCATGGTGTTGCTGAGGCCAGTTCACACAAAATATATATATATATATATATATATATATATATATAGATGATATAATATTTCCATGGAAATCAAAGTTATATTGAGATCTTGAGTAACATACTCGAATCTCCAAAGCGATGTCCAGGTAAGGGTCATATGTGTCTGACACACTTTTACAAATAGAGCACTTCACTGAAAGACACAATGAGAAACAAATGTGATTCTCTTGGGGCTATTTCTGAAGAAATACAATGTTAATGCAACTGGGTGATCATGGATTACAGGAGGGTTTCACCCGCCTCCGTTCCACTTCCTGTAAACAGAAGACTTTAAGAACCTTGCAACCAACTGCCTCTTGCTCCCAGATCAAACCACAAAGGGAAACACCATTTCATTTAGCGCTCTTCTCAATATTCACATTTCAGATATGTTATAAGTTACTCAACCAAACGCCTGAAACCAGATGGAAATATCCTATAATTTAACAAGTTGCTGCCTTATCTGAAATTGTATCTTACAAACCATTTGCTGATTAAACTTAAAAATCACAAAGCACTGTAAGGGAAATGTGTAAATTCTCTTGCTGAAATGTCAATGATGTCTCTTGGCTTTCCTAATACAAGGCATTTACTTGTCCTCTAGCAAATGGCATTATTTGCAACAGTGTTGTCACACATTCAGTCAGTCTTCACAATATGTTACGTGATATCTAGAAAATTAAAGGATTAATGAAATGTACTTTTGTTCACACGTCAGCGATACCCAATGACCGGCATATATTTTGTTTGGTAGCAGTAAAGGTACATTTAGAATAGCTTCTTAGTAACAGAGAGAGCCCATTACTTGTGTGAATGCAGTATCTCACTACATCAAGCTGTTTTAGCAATATAAATATAACACTGTCATTAGCCTAGTCTGATGGGTAAGGGATCAATATGCAATACCAAAAGCAACAAATGTAGAAATTCACAAAAGGTGCACA
Organism: Cottus gobio; assembly: GCA_023566465.1. Classification (NCBI taxonomy): domain Eukaryota; kingdom Metazoa; phylum Chordata; class Actinopteri; order Perciformes; family Cottidae; genus Cottus; species Cottus gobio. Next base: position 10,826,308 of record CM042232.1, on the reverse strand, counting down.
GCTCTGGAGGCAATATTTTTCTTCCTTTCTTTCTGTGAAAAAGAGTCAATACCTCTGGACCTGAGGTAGCCTCCAAAGATCTGGTGAACCAGCGTTGTAGCTTGGGTCTGCCTGTCAAGCCTGCAGACAGGAAGAAAAGACAAAAATCATTAAAAACGACATTCAGAAAAACACAGACATTGATCCATTTTCTGGGCGTATGGCAGCAGGCAAGAAAGTCCAGATTATCTAACTTCACACTCAACTGTTCGGCGCTCAAATAGCAGTCAGAGCTTTCCTCTGAGCAGCGCCACCACAATCTCCTGACTGCTTCCCACTGAGCTTCCGCCCCGGGTCTTGTTCCACTAGTGGACCCCAGTAAAAACCAGGCAATTAAAAAAATACTCGCACTTTCAACGCGTTTTAGAAACAATAATAAAGCCTTACTTAGGGTAGCCATTGAGACAGGCTTTCTGCATTGCATCGATGGTGTACCGCAAAAATTCATGGGCATCCTCTTGGCTTCCAAAGCGAAAATGTCTGGCAATTTCTGTGGGAGACAAAAGAGTTGACGTTAGCGTTGTGCTAATAACATGTTTCTAACCCTGAGTGCACTAACACAAATTATTATTTTAAATTAGTCATGTTTTAGCGACACCCCTTACTTTATTAATTGCATAAAAGTGTATAATAAAACCCCCAAAAAGCAGAAAGATCATCACAGTGTACAAGTGAACCACCACATAACCTGGTGATCGAGACAGAAGACAATGCAATTAAGGAACACTGTTCCCGTCAAGCCAGGTAGGCATTGCAAAATTAAAAAGCAAAACCATTCATAATATTATAGAGTAGCAGTTTATATTGTGGTTTGGATTATTCAGTTTGTTTACACCTGCCAATTAGGCACATGCACATAAAGCAATAATCAGCGGAGATAACGTAATTAATATGTTGTGACGTTTAATAAGAGTATGCTTCACTTGGCCCTCATGCACCCCAGACACATAGTTCAATGAACATGACCTCATAAGTAGCATGCAGTCACTTAGTGACCTCATCTAAAAGCCTCACATTAGACATTCTGTAGCTCTGAACCCTTATTTCTTAATGGAAAAAATGGAAAGTGTGTAAGCCAGTATAATAATGTGGTCAGCCCCACATTCCCAGCATAGCATCCGTGCGCATTTACAACAATGAGTCACCCCTGATTGGGAAAGAGGAATAACACACCATGCTCTAGTGACTATGCTCCCTTCTGGCAGAGACAGCGTCTTGAAGAAGCTCTGCTGGCATACGATTGGGTGGCTGTGGATATATTTTGTTTGTGAGATCCTGGGGAAATGTCAGGATCAGTTGCCGTCAGATCTTTTGATTTTAGTGCGATGACATTGCGCTGCATTTGTATTTTTAAAAAAGGAGGCGTGTTGAGCAAGAGGCACGGATGTTGTATTTTCATTATATGCATTCACATTGTTCTCGCTGTGGTGGGGCATTTCTAACTGCTCGATGAAGGTAAAGAGAAACCATACAAACACAGTCGAACATCTCTCAGCCCTGGTTACAAGGGAAACGGTGGACTGTACATTTTTGTGCTAAAGCTGCTCCCCTGAGCCCGCAGTCACAAGGAGACAGAGAGGGCATCGGGGAAGGGGGAGGGAGGGAGAGATAGAAAAAAAAAAAGAGGCGCAGGAGGTGGAGACATGATTGCAGCAGCACATAAGGAAGAGGCAGGCAGGCAGGCAGGCAGGCAGGTAGGTAGGGAGCGCTCCTGTGAGACGACAGCACAGCACCTCCCGTGTCAAGGTGCAGCTCACACTTCATCTCTACTCGCTACATGGGGTTCATTCACAGCCTGCCGGCTCACCGCTCCACTTTTGCACTGCAGTTACTGGCTGCTGTCACATGGGACACTGTGGCCAGTGTTGCGTCATCGTGACTCTGGCAGTATTAAAGCCCAAAATCTGACTCCTGGCACAAACTGCTCAGCCACAATCACACAAGGGTTGAAGGAAGCGGGTGGTCTTACTTTTCAGGTCTCGGATGAAGGAGACAGGCTTGATGGCATTGCCCGTGTTGGCAAAGGCTTGAATGATATGGTTCTGCATTATACAGATCATACAGAAGCCCGACTGGTGACCTGAAGCACAGACAAAAGGTATCAGAGCCACCCACAAGAATCAAGTGCAGGAATGTGTTATTGCGACAGTATTAGGATTCAGAAAAACATTATTGTTTATAAATGCAATATAAAACATTATTTATTGTAAAACAAATTTTCATCAAACACAATGATTAATGATTTTACAGCTGGTAAAACTCATTAAAAACACAAATTTAAATATATTGGATTAAAAACAGTTTTTCAGAATTAGGCTGATTGTATTGAAATAAATACTTTTAAAAAGCATAAACAAGGAAAATGCTAATTATTTTCCATTTTCATACAAATATTTAGTATTTTTTAGAGGTAAAAATGGATCGGGAAAAAATAAGGATTTGGAATATCATATATTTTAAATCAATTTGAAAGACATGCTTTGCTTTTACTGTATTTACTTAAAATCCGGGGGGGAATAAAAGTTGAAAGTATTTCAGTGAGCAAAATGATACATGTAGTTTGTGAATGACTACACAATGGTTGTGGAGCATAACAGTTATGGGCAAAGTAAATTGTGCTGTTTTAAAGGCTTAATCATCTCAATGCTTCAGTCACCTGTAAAACAATACTTCCTCAGATAATAAGTCTTGATAAAATGAAAACTTATTTAAGGCTATGCATCTGCAGCATGCTTCCACTGGTCTGAGCAAACGTGTAATTTAGGGTGCTTACTATTTTACAATTTCACCTACAGCCCTGAAACTTTGAGGCCAGCAAGTCTTTGCCTTCTTGCCTTGGTTAAAAAAGTTAAGTCAGTAAATCACAGACTGCTGAATGTTTCAGAGCCTGAATAAAACTGTGTGTGAAAGCAGCTGTTTTGTTTTACTTCTGCAGCTGCTTCAGTGTGCAGTCCACATTGACATTCAGCCACATGTGTCTGCACATAAGAGTGGCCAGTAGCGACATTAGAGCAATAGTAACGTTGTGGGTGTGCGTAATGTTAACAAAATATAAAAGTGAATGAGAGTGCAACCCCTTCGAGTGTGGCAGCATTTAAATGGGCATGATTCAAATACTCACAGGCACGGCTGTGCTCCTTTGAGAGTAAGTAGTTGGCAAGTGGCGGGGTGTAGGTGAGACACTGCACTGTGGAGTTGAGGAAGCAGGTGTTCCCGAGGTTGTGGAGACCGGCTCCCACCCTGTACACACGCTCCCATTTAAGGGTGAGCTTGTTCCCTGAAAAGAGCATCTTCTGTGGTGCAGGGATCCCATCGCTCTGGCCGCCAACTGTGTTCTCTGAAACTGAAGGAACAGTGCAGTCACTTGTGTATCAGTACTAACACAGAAATGGCTAGCAGGAGAGGACAAAAGGTGAATATAAACACGGCCATAATCTAAATTTTCTCTTCCACTTGAGAGCTTACCTTGCCTCTTTATCTGGGCAGGCTCAGTGGCCCTTTGGCTCGTAGCACCCTCATTCCTGGGATTGAGGATCACATACTTGTTCTTCAGGCTGTCCAGTTGATAAGAGAAACCCTTGCTGGCCGGCTCAAACTCTATCTTCTGCAGGAGGACCTTCTTGGCAGAAGAAGCCAACAGTTTGTTGAGGTCACCCTCATCACCCGTCTCCTTTCGACCAGGTTTTAATGCCTCTTTGAGTTTATCCACTATCGGCATTGTTGGAACATCACTGCGGAGAAAGTTGGATTGAGTGTCAGTGTCATAAATTGTGAACAGAGTCCCGTCACTAGTCCCACGTGTAACAACACAAAACAAATATCACTCATTTCCCCCAAAGGGACCAATCATATATCGTTGTATTCGGTACACCCTATTTGAGAGAAGCTCCCAGTACCTTGACTGTCTGTTTCTATAACATGGAGAGTGTTGGGACTTCAATCTGTCAGCATGGCAGTGTTAATGGCCCTCTAATGAGAGCAGAAGTTAACCTACAGTTTGTCAAAAAAAAAAACGGTGAATTTATCTCTCGGATAATCACTTAAGTGTCCAATAACACTCTCAAGGCCACATATTCTGACGCGGCTCCACGAGAGATATAAGGACTGTGTGCATCCGAGGTGCCAACTGGGTCTTGGCAGCTGTCCCCACAGTTATGAAAGACAGCAGGCGCTGGTAACATAAGGGGGCGGCTCGTGCACGAGATGAGAGGAGGACGAGCATTAGAGCAAATGAGGCGTAAACAGTTGCTGGTAAATGCCAGAACAAGTCTCATCGTTTATTTTGATTGCATCAATGTTTTAATTGTTATCTTCCACCAATTGGCATGTCCGTTAAGTAAAGCTGTGCATCATGAAATGTTGTCATCTGGGCTATCAGTGATTCAAAAAATGACTCAAGATAACAAAAATAAAACATTTGCATTGGTTGTCTGCCGTCCCTTTAAACACAGGAGTAGCTGAGAGCACCAGAAGTACCGTTTCAGTGGAGATAACAACAACACCACCCATCTGCCCGAGTCAGCCCATTGAATGACTTCTGACGCGTTACTTTCTACAAAAGGCAGCAGACTGGCAAAATGTGTTCGATGCTGACCGAGGAGTGAGAAGATAAATCATTCAGTCTCCCATTGCCTCCATGTACTCAGGACGTAGCCCCAAACACAGCAACCCACCCAGCATTACATCATGAAGATGATACAGTAGTACGACACGAAAACAGAGGGCATGGAGCACCATGCACGCCGTGCTCATCGGGGTGGGCAGTGACGTCATGAAGAGGGAAGGAGAGCTGAACATGCATTGTATGCACAAGGGCACGCTGACCTTCACGTGCTGCTGATCCTGATAAAACTAAAAACGACACAGCCCACATGGACGCAGATAACTGCAGTGATGCAACTGCGAGACCAGGCGGCAATATTGAAACATTGACCACAACGCAGGTGTTTGATCAGATTATTATGTTGAGACATTTTGCTATTTGTTTGTAGCACACAGAAACTTTGTAATTTGTATCTTTACATTTGGAATCTTGTCATGAAGGGGACATTTTTTTTAATGTAACGTTTTGATGTCGTGAGGTGATACGAGTCATTCACCAGCAGTGATAGATGGATATTAGTTGACCCTAGCAGCGCTAATGTCCATGAATAGATAGCGTGTATGGTCTTGTCGAGCACAACTGTCAGCTCCAGCTTACGTACATTAGAGCGTTACATTGGATGCCTTGTTTTGATGTTAAGATCGCTGGCGGGAGATCTGACAGCAGATTCACGTAGAGGGAATCTAGAAAGATGTTACCTTCAGATGTGGATGGTTTAATTAAACAATGTTTGAAGACATTAAATGATTGTCATTCCATAAAATTGTAATTTTAAGAGTTTTGCATTCAGGTACATCCATACTCTCTATTTAAACTATTCCAAGCAGTCGCTGTGTGTTTAATATGTCTTAATATGAACATGACAATAAGCCTCAGATTAATGACACTGGTTTTAAAAAGCTATAGGCCTATTCTGCTTGCCTCATATTTTGGAAGTACTCCTCACACTGACACGCTTATTTACAGCCGTGCAGTTGTCAATGTTTTCTTTGACTTAGACATACATCTGATAACGCCACAAGCCAAACTTCAGAAAAACTGCCATTAGCCTGGAGTTCTGACAAAGATAATATTACCAAGTGTAAATAGCACATCATCTTAGGACCAATACATAGAAATGGTTGGAGTGGGGTCAACATGTCTAACTGTGACAAAAGGTATAGACTAGAAAAATATAAAAACACTGTGTGTGTGCAATGTTGTGTTGCAGCAACTACAGTAGTAAAGCAATAATAACAATTTATCATCATTCTTATAGATTTTGAACATTATTTCAGACAAACCTCTATTGGAGCCAAAATCGAAAAATAAAATACCTACCCACCCATGTGGACAGAAGACAAAAAAACTGAATAAATGAAATGATCAATTAGTTGATCAACTAAAAATTAAATCTTGAACTATTTTTGCTAACTGATTAATCGTTTTTCAACTTAAAACTAGCTCAATCATCATATATGTGGGAATTTGTTACTTTTCTCTGTTTTCAAACCATTGTAATGATTTTGTCACGTGCTAATTAACTAAATAGTTTGGTGTGTTCAGAGTGCTGCACATTAAAAGACAATCTTTTAGACAATTGTGCAGAGCATTTTCTCCATTTTTTGGGGCAAATTATGTAATCAACTCAATTGTGTAGCTGACACAGATGAAGTTGCTGTAGAAGGTAACATGTGAATGCAAACGACAGCGCGTAAATAAAGCAAAGCCTATTCATATCCAGTAATAGCCCAAGAGCAGCTCAAATCACAAAGTACCCACTCGTGGACTAAAAAACGCGGACGCATTTTAAAGGGAGCACCTGAAGGCAGCACAGCTATTGCTGTCACTTCTATAAAAAAAGAATCCCTCCATTGTTGTTGCTCGATCAGACAACTAACGTTACTTCACTGCCCGATGCCAAGTGGTTTAAAGTCTTCCTCGGTCGCAGTTACCGTTATGGACTCCGGCAGAAGCCGAAGTCAACTCTTGGGCCACTCATCGTAGCGCACATGCTAGGCGGCTAACCTCGACCACAGCTAACGGTAAAGTCAACTTGGTCGGTCTCAAGTTTGGAGACAAAACACCGGCGTCACTTACTTTAATGGGTATCGGTTTAACGAAGTAACGACGACGCTGCTCGTTGTGTCGTTTGCGGTCTTTTTGCGGCTTTGACACGAGCGGCGACGGCAGCGAATTAGCCACCGAGCTAACTTAACGTGGCGAGAGCCTCAACTGGGTTAGCGCCTCAGCGTCCGGGTGGCTAGCAAATCGTCCGGCAGCCACATCCTGCCTGTTATTTACACTACCTCGTCCTGGAAATACATGCCAACAGATACTACGGACACCAAAGAGGCGTTTGTACGCTCACCTTTCGTTCAATCGCGTTAAAACGTTGACAGTACAGGGGTCTGCTTCCTCAGCTGTAGCTCTTGGGTCTGGTATTTTCGCCCATGCTGCATTATCAAAGGGCGGTGACAACAATGATTGACAGGGATGAAAGGCCAATCGGAGCGCAGGTCACGCCTTAGCTGAAGGGTTCAGCCAATCAGCGCTTGAACTGACGCAGCGCTGTTGGGAGAAAACCACAAGCGACTTTCAAGCCAGCGCTGTTTACCATTCACGCTATCGGCGGGATATATGTTTAAATTGTTTTAATGTAAGAGTGCCGATAAATCCTCAATTGTATTCTGCAGTTATGTTAGTCTTGAGCCATTCGCTCACATGAAAATCCCTGGTGGATGAAATCGCTTCCCTGGTGTCTATTGCTCCTGATTTTACCAACAACCAAAAAAGATTATGGCTGCAGATTTAATCGATATTTTTAGGCAGCCTATGCAGACCTAAATTGATTTATAAATGATGTATAAATAATCTATAATCACCGTTGATAATGCTGTCCTCTTACAGTATAGCGTCAGAGAAAACATTGCTGTTTGTTTTAATCTTTGAACATATTAAAATGAAGCAATATCTAGCGGCGCTATTTACTGTAATTAACTCGCAATCATTTCATAATCGTGAAATCCCGAATGTCATTTCGATAATTACGTATTTGCGCACATGGATAGGCTCGTGAAGGAATGTCTGTGAAATGTCACGTGTTGTTGTCTCCACTAAGCGGCAGCAGATTGCTGTTTTAGTGTCACAAAGTAGTTACTGTCCCAGCCTTGATTGAGTTTCTGAAATAATATGAGAAACTGAAAATTCAACATGAAACTGAGCTTTGTTTATTTGTTTATATTTCCTGCTGTACGACTTGTGCCTCTCTTTAATCTATTACCTATCTGTGTATTGTATGTACACAACTAGCAAACGAAGCCATGTGGATTATTTAATGAAGTGGAGTCGTGTCAATCTGCACACAATGAGCATGGATGTGGAAATAACCAATGCAAAGCATCTAAACAGGGTTTGACATTTAATGCAATAGTCAAAATGTACAGTATTGTTTCAGCTGGACATGCATGCAAAAACCATCTCAAATGTCTCATGTGAAACCAGCACAAGACATCATACTTGACTACAGTTTCAAATTAAGAACATGTTTACACCCTCGTATTAATTATCAAAGTCACATGGTATTTGCTCAACACTTTTATGGTCACATCAAAGGCTCTGCAAGTAAATGGATGATTGGTTACAATATCTTTAACAAGCTGTCCTAAAGGACGAGCAGTCAGGCAGGTAACATCAGGCCTACAAGTTGACCTAGAATGCACATAAAATGTGTATTTTGCTTATATTGTTAAAATACTTGGTCTTCTCTTTCTACAATACCAACGATGTCACAAAAAGTATCACAATGTAGGCTTTTTTTTTAGATAGAATATGATGAATCATATAACCTCCTTAAATAAAATAGGCTCTTGCGCTTAAGCATTACAAAGAGCTGTAATATAAAAAAATACAAAATGGAGGATTCAATCCTCAGAATTTTTTTCATTAGAGACAATATGACTGCTGTGACAATTGTGTTCAAAGTGCATTCTTGTCTATTAAGGATTATTTAAAGAAACCATTAGCATGTCGAAACAGGTTTGTCACATCTTTAAAAAAAAAAAAGAAAAAAAAGGGGGTGGGAGAGGAAGGAATTTGCATACTCAGCACAAGAAGTAATCTGAAGCAGGACAGGCGAGATGTGGTCGTTACTTGTGTCAGCTCTGCTGTCACAAATCAGGGTGCCAATTACCACTTAATGTTATTTATGAACAAACCGATTCACAGAATTGTTACACTTTGAGTTAAAAGGTATGCACGTGTGGCATTATAGAAGGATAGTTATACAAAATATACCTTTGGTTAAAAAGGTAACATAGCTCACACACACACACAAAAACGCTATGAACAGTAATACTGATTTATGTGATGGAGTATCCCCTTATTTCAGCTGACGGAGAAGTGGTTTATGAGGAAGTGCTTAGGATTTAGGGGTAGAAGTGTCTGAAAGTGCTGCAAAAACATAATGAGGCCTGGAAATAAAAACAATCTCACCAGAGAGCACTTGCCCAATGGCTCTTAACAAAAAAAATGGAATGTATTTATTTGTGTTTTTGGTATTTGTATCTTATTATATCTTAGACATCTTTAGACTATTGGACAGTGGTGGAGTTAAGGATCTTCGATGTCCATGAAATCCCTTTTAGGCGGTGCTGCCCCTCTGTACCATGCACAAGAGTCATCACTCCTCTTGATACAAGCAAAGTGTTTGGCCTGCCCTCCATTGACCGTCTTCTCGATCACCCAGTCCGTCCACAGGCACTCGGCCGGGCTGCTGATTGCGCAGGGGATGGAGGTACAGCGGGTGATCTGAGGATCGGAGAAGAGACAAACATCAGGGATTGAACTTACCACGAACGATGCATCTTTCAAGATGACTTTAGTTTGCAGTGGTTTCCTACCTTGCATTCGCAGCCCATTTCATAGCGCTGAGGCAGGCTCTTCTTCTGTGTGGGACTCAGGGTCTCCCAGGGCTCTAGGAAGTCACACAGGGTGATGTGCATCTTCCCATCAGTCTCCAGTTTGCCTGAAGAGGAAGAAAAGTGCAGTCAATGACATGAAAGCTAATGGGAAAACGTATTAAGGAAAATAATCGTGATATTTTATAATGTGCGATCTGAATTGTGATAAAAGTTGTACCTGTGATGAGATACTCCTTGCCATTTTGTTCCAGAGACACGCCACACACTGCAGAGGTGGGAGCTGTGTAGATAGCGTCAATATCCTGAGTGGGACCTTTGAACATCTGACAATTCAAGCAGAGAACAGAGCATTTAGATTCATATTGCACAATAAGTTTATGTCGTGAAAACGTTGGCTTTATCCAACATACCTTGATTTGTTTGATGTCATACTTGAAACGCTTGATGGGGTTCCCATAGATGTCATTACCGACGTCAACCTCCTGCTTTCCAACTACCTTTGCCCTGATAACTGGAGAGAGACACAAAAAAAAACCCACACACATTTACATCCATTGTATTTGAAGACAAAGTTTAAAAGTCAAACGCCATTGTCATGTAAAAAGCGAACAGGATCTGGGTCCGTCTGTATCTGATCTGGGCCCTGCCCAGGTTTGGCATGCTGCAGCCGGCAACAACACATTGCTGTGGCTTGGATCTGAGGAGTGTTCATGTGCCAGGTACTGGGAAGACAGAGGCAACATGAGTGTTTCATCAGCTGCAATCAGAGGGAGGAATGTGTGCTGCCTGTTCCCAGGCTCCTGGGCCGACGCAGGAGGAAGCCAGTCAGCAATCTTTGAAAAGCTGAACTAGAATGCTCCCCTTCGCCCCGAGGCCTCTCTGCCGGCCTGCCTCTCTGTCTGGTTAGAGGTGCTGACATGCAAATCAACCTCTCTCCCTTTCGTGTGCAGCCTTTTTCCCCCTCTCTCTCCCTCTCTTTCTCTCTCACTCTCTCTGAGGTTCCAGCTTCCAGATTCACAGAAGTTTGGACGGGGAAAAAATACAACAGTTGAAGTGGAAAAATATCTTCAGAGCCATACCAATGAGCCTCTGAGCTCAAATACCGAGTATTCAACACAAAAATATGTTGTTTCACAATCACTGCTTCTGTCATGTGAATCCAAGTGTTGGAGTATAGCATTGATCATAAGCCAGTCATAGCTAAATACCTTGTTTATTACATGTATTATGCAGTGATCACTGCACGGCTGCATGACTACTACGCTTACAAAATCATATTAAAATCAAGCTTTTAAGTGGAGGAGACGAGTGACAGAGTTAATGTCAACCAGATGTTCTCCCTAAAGTCCCAGTGCAAGTCCTTGCTTTCTCAAGGTGGCAGCTACCAGCCTAAGACCATCGCCCGCCCGCTTCTTTACCAAATAAGATGAAGACTTTTCATTTGCTTTTTATATGCCGAAGGTATGAAGCTGCGAGCCACATGTGCCCTAATTTGATGACAATAGAGGCTTACAGAACCTCTCCTTTTAAGGGTCTAAAGAGTCGACCCTTAAAAAAAAAGAAAAACAAGGAAAAAAGGAGAGTGTGTGCACAGATGGAGAGAGTGATGGAGTGATGAGGATGGTTGCATTCTCCAAGCAAGGGAACAGAGCAGAGAACAGACAGGAATAGCAGTCACCGTGCAGAGGTGTAGCCTAACAGTGGCATGTGTATACAGGGAGAGGAGAGAGGGAGGATTTAGTGTGTAGCTCGTAAAATGTGCAAAATACTGACTTGTGCATGCTGTGTGCGTCTCTTTGTGCCACAGAGCTGACATGGGCACGATTTAGAATGACAAACTGCACCGTGTGATCATCTCCACCGGGGTAGATGTTTACAAATCACAAACACTACACTTAGTGCGAGTTGTGCTGAGAAACTCTCCAACTTCTCTGGCTACAAAGAGGATTAGTGGTAATCCCCTTCACCCGAGTGTGCAGGATCACACACACAGATCACTTCTACTGGTGTAAAGTAGGGCAGGTGAAAATATGCACAGTATTTAAAAATAAATAAATATACTGTATATCATTTGAGCACTTGGACTTTGAAAACAACTTTGTGAGGGTGCGGGTCAACTCTTTGAAATTGCATTCAACATGTTAAAAATAGACACTTTCTTCAAACATCATGAACAATTATCAATACAATCCAAAACAAGATCTGGTGCCCATTGCACTGAAGCACCTATTTTTTCCTTGAGGTGGCACAGTGCGGTTTTTTTTTCCGATCCAATTGCCTGGACTGATATAGAGTCTAATTCTTACAACACATGATTATTTTTACTGGAACAGGCTGACAAAGCCCTAAAATAATCATACGTTTCATCAAACTCGGGAGTAAAGGAACCGTCTAATTTACTAGTTGGTCAAACAATAAACACTTTATTTTGTTTGTAGTATTGTGGTCATTTGAGGGCTTTAAAAAACAGAGAAGAAAGCAAATGCATGTCATGTAATTGCAGGGCCTGTGCATCCATTTACCTCTCTGAGAAGCCACGACATAGTCAGACAAAAGAGTACAGATCCAAGTTGACTCCTTTGCTGAACCTTTTGTTCTTAAAGAATATGGGTTTTATCCACAATTATTCGTTTGTGTACTTTACTAAATGAACAGATTGATCGGTGCAGCATCACCGGCGATGCTGGAGTTTAAAGCAGCCACACACAGTCAATCTACTTTTAATGGCAGCTCTGTTTACACAGCTTGCGGCGCAGGGCTGTGTTTATACCGGAAGTCACGTCAGAAAGCTGGCTTCCATTCAAGATCTCAAACGTTTAACTCTTCTTGTTCACAAAAGTGGCGCAGGTATACTCTGCACATCGCAGAGAACTGAAATAAAGTGGAAACACATAACGAGCGCAGCATATGACCGCCCGGCATTCCTCTGCCTCAGCCAGGGACCCAAGGGATGGATTTCAATTTATGAGGGGAGATTTTTTTGGGTTCCTGCTCCGTCTGTTTTGAACAACACAAATGAAACTACGTGTTTACATCCATAGCTGGTCTGGTAAGTTGTTTACTCCAGTTGATGGAGAGATAAATAAGTTAGGCTTTAGCAAAATGCAGAAAGCTGAGGTCAACTAGGGGCAGAGGTGGAAACTAAGCCGTGTACCTTTCCCTCTATTCTTCACTGCATCTTGACGTTGCCTCCCACAACAAGAATACTTTATGTACGACAGATCTTCAAAACGGACTTTGCAAGAGGCCTAATGATGCATTGATCTCACACAAATGCGTAGTTTCAGCAAACTTTGACCGTTCTTCCCCATTTTTGAGAGACACTGTAAGCTACTTGTGTTCTTGAGTAATTTCCGCAGACACTCTGATGACCTTATGTTAAACGTAAGTGTCCCTTTCACTTCAGTAAACTGAAAGTGAGTCGGGGTTTCCTCAAGGCAATGCCTTACTGTGCAGTGACAGCATACACAGTATTGTATAGCAGATGCTATTAGCACCCAGGTGACAGCAACTCAAAATGCATGTCACCTGGGTGCAAGTGTTGTTGCCTAAACCTAACCATGTGAAAAGTCTTTACTACTACTACTACTACTACTACACTATTCAACTTGGCAGGTTGTTAATAGCCAAATGGTTACACTGCATGCAAGCCAATAACGTTGATGTATCGTAATACAAATGCCAGTCGCCTACAGTCCAGAGAATAGACCAGAAACAAAAGATTTTAAATAAATTGGGAAAACAACTCAAGTTAAATGTCATCCTCAGCTAACTTCCTTCACACTTTCTAAGTGTCTTTCATGAGCTACCTCGCTGCCTTTGAGTAGTGCCAACTTTGAATTTATCTCAACGAAAAAGGTAAAAGGAACTTCTGATAAATCAGGACTTTCCTTTACAGTAAACGCTCCGGCAGGAAGGATGATGTGGTTTCTTCACCCTCCACAGCAATGGAATCCCATGGCAAAGAGAAACCTTTGAATAAGTCAGCGTCTGTATACATACCACACACTCAGCCAGCTCACAACCCAGAAAAAAAGACCTTCAGCAAACCACCAATTTAAATAGCTACACAAGCTGGTCACTGTTGGGACTCTCCTTAGCTTCAGGCCTGTGTTGAAGGCAGCAACAAGCAGTGTTTTGTAGTAGGTACAAAATATAAGAGGGAAAGGATTCATGTGACCTTTGAGAACGAGCTCATTAAATTGCCATCTAGTCATTAAGCAAGGGCACCATAAACCTCTCAACCCCGGAGTTGAATGGCAATTTATTTAGCATGATCCCGTTGAGCATTACTCGATCCACAGTGTATTCACCAGGATGAAAGACACACAAGCAAGTCTGAGCGGTTTCTTTGTCACACAAACACTCCATGAATGAGGCAACAATGTGGCAAAAAGGGTTTTGCAAGCAATTGTGTAAAAACTGTTTCTATGATACTCAGAGGTGGAAGAGGTGTTCAGGTCTTTTATAAATCCCTACATTTAAAAGCTTACATCAGTAAAAGTTTGTAAGTATTATCAGCACATTGTACTTTAAGTCAAGTCAATTTGTATTTACGTAGTGACAAATCATAACAGAAACGGTCTAAGAAGAGTAAAAGCGATCATACCCTGTGCTCATTTGAACACTTCTATATACTATACTACATATCGTATTTCATTAGATGGTCATATATTTGTAGCATCGGCATCCTGTGAGAACTACGTATTATTTAATATTTAACTTTTCATGAGCGTATAACCACAGCCCTGTTTTCAGCTTTGTGACGATGCTTTTTCCAACTGATGTTTTTTTTTTTATGAAGTAGGAGAATGTTCTCACCACACACAGCATCAACGTCAGTTTATCACAAACATTCAAAATCATCACATCTAAAATAAACAAGGTTTCCACTGGAGAGGAAGGTGGTATGGTAATTATATAATTTATTTTAAGGGATGTCGACCTTTTATGCAGTTCTTTTGTTTCCCTGTTTGTTTGTTTGTTTGTTATTCAATTTGCTCTTTTTGGTTATTTGTTTGGTTTTGTTGTATTCATTGCCTTTATGGTCCTTTTTTGTTTACCAATGTTGGCGTTATGTATGACTATGCTTTGCTTCTCTGTAGAGCACTTTTAAAACTTTGTTTTTAAAAGGTGCTATATAAATACAGTTATTATTATAAACTGTAATCAGAAAAGTACCTTTAAGCTCTCAGACAAAAGTATATAAAACCCTCTGAGATTGAGTGGAGTAAAAGTATAAAGTAACATAAAAAAAGAAATACTCAAACTTGAGTACAGTTCTTGTGTAAATGTACTTAGATACATCCCACCACTGATTATATTATAGATTAAAAAGTAGGCAAATTAAATAAAGCACAGTTACACTTTTGTCACTATCATGACTCAAGTCTATCACCAGATGATTAGAGAGAGGAGGGAAAAGAGAGGAGGGCAGTGGAAAGAAAGATTGAGAGACAGAACATTCCACCCTCCTATCCCCTGTAATTGTAAACACAAGAGTAGGGGAAGTTTCCCCTCTCAGCATCTACGGTTTCTTAGTCAAATAATAAAAATGATCCTCGACATCATACATGCAAACGAGTTAAGACTTAATGCTGCTCTGGATGGAGTATTTGTATCAGTGAGTTGACTTACCGACGTCTGAGTTGCAAAACGCCTGCTGAGGATGCGCTGGGGAGCAGCTGCAGGCTTCTGCTATTTCTTCCACCCGCCACAGAAACAGGATGGCCAGAGTGGCTAAACAACTGTTCGTCCAGATCATCTTAGAAAACTGTTTAATTCAAAATCGAAATAAAACAAAATAAACGAGGAAGGAGGAGATGAGCAGTCCGTCAAGACTAAAGGAGAGTAATCAGAAATGTCCGCGAGAGAACGAGAGACGGCCCACTTGTCAGAGTGTGAGATGCACAAGGCATGAGAGGGTTGTCGTTCGTGTAAAAGACTGCACTGCAAACACTGAGACTTCCTCCTGCAAAATCTGTTTTCCACTACCTTCGGGAGCAGCCGCGTTTTATGAGCGCAGGCTGGCGGCAGGCTCCTCCCCCCGCTGGGGGCTCAGCCAGTGAGCTGCGGCGGCGCTGCGGAGGTCGGGGGCTCCCGGGGCTCTCGCGCCCACCCGCACACCCCATCGTCACCTTCTGTCACAATAGTGAAGAGTTTGGACACACGCACGCACGCACACACACACACGCACATACGTTACTCCTTTTTTGTTAACTAAGCATTCAACCTTAAACTTTTCCCAATTCACTTAGAATTCCAGCCAAAATTAAATTTACATCTGACATTAACTTAAATTAAAACCTATCGGCAAAGAAAATAATAACCTGAAATCATCAAAGAATTTGGGGTAATTGTGTCCTTATGGCTGAGGCATTTCCTTATCTCACAATCTTTGTGGGTATATTTAGGGGAAAACTAAATCATCAGGCAACTATTTTGTGGTTTTGCCATTCCAACAAAATGGAAATCTACATGTTTTACTGGTGATGGATCTTCTGGGGAGTTAGGTGGTGCTCAGAAAAATTCAAATCAATTTCAATACAATTTTATTTACACAAACTTGGCACAAATTTGGCTCAGGGGGCTTTACAATCTGTACGCCGTACAGCATCCTATGTCGTCAGATCCTTGATTGGGATAAGACAAAAAAAACTCAACAAAGTCTCGACTGTTCTCTGTCCTGGCTCCTCGATGGTGGAATGAGCTCCCCATTGACATCAGAAAGTCTCTACATCTTCCGTCGCAAACTAAAAACACATCTTTTCCGACTATACCTGGAATAAAGAAAGTAGCACTTTAGTAGCACTGAAACGGCTCTTACTGATAGCACTTTGTAGTTGAACTTTTTGATGAAATTGTACCTTCTTGATTCTTGTTGTTCTGATTCTTGTTTGTAACCGTAGAATGCACTTATTGTAAGTCACTTTGGATAAAAGCGTCAGCTAAATGAAATGTAATGTAATGTAATAAGGGTTAGGGTTAGTACTATTAGTATATGTACTTCCCAAATAATTCGACATTTGGAAAGTTTTCTTTTAATTGTATTCTTGCCAAGTGTTGGATGAGAAGATTGATACTCTCATGTTTGTTTGGTGAATATGAATCTACAGCCAGCTGCCAGGTATCTTCATGTAACAACTAGACTGGGACCAGTATCTTCCTGGCTGGCTTGCAACTGCTCAGTAAGAACTAGTCCACCACCCAACCCAAGGAGAACCGGCTGCTCCGGATAGCTTTTACCTAACATACAAACCATGAGAGCGGTGCCAATCTTCTCCATTCATCTAATGGAAGTAGATATCTGGACTGACCTCCGTCCGACCTTCCGACCTTCCGACCTTCCGATCTTCCGATCTTCCGACCTTCCGACGTCCCAACCTTCTGTCTGTGGTAACAGTGGCCTTACAATATCTTACAACACTTGTGGTTACACTAAGTTGGTCAATTTTCAAACCGTTTTTCTGTGATTTGTAATTATTCCCTTTTTATTACTACCTCAATGGTTTTGCAATGTATCAGGCGATGTCCCTTCAACCTGATTGTTTTGACCTCTTGGCAACAGCAGAAACAAGCCGTGAAGACAACCCTGACGTTTCCACGTTGACGTTGTTAAACTTGTTAGCAATCAGCAGTTTCAGGCATTGACATTCAGCAGTTATGGAGCAACACAATCATCCGCCTGGGGTCATGCGTCTCTCCATTGCTGAATTAAAATCCAATACTCTGTCAGTTTGGTCTCAACTGTTTACGTCTGTCTTCTGTTTGGTGCTGAGCAGGTTGTGAGCTGTGGGAATTTAGAGCTTATCCATTGAAAACAGTGAAGGAAACAGTAAAGTTGTGAAGCAAACAGCTTAACAATGAGCTATAACTCTATAAAGCTCCGTAAAGCCGAGTTGAGCTGCAGATTCAGGTGATAATTCTCTGTTAATGTATCACTACGACAGACCCCTTTCACATTCTCACATTGTTGCCACATTGGCACTTGATACAATGTTATTTAAAGTTAGTTAAAGACGCTTTAAACATATATGTTGACACTTATTTTAACATTAAATGATAACTCCTAGTCCTGCGTAATAAACGTCAGCCCACGCCGCACAGTTATCTGCGGTATGAACACAGTAAGAGTGTTTATGCATGCAGTTTCAGTAACTATTAAACACTGTTCGTAACAGATGATGAAGGTCTGAGTGTAGGAGGAGTGGAGCAATGGAGAGAAGTGACATCATCCCCCTAAATTTAATAGATTCAATCTGGCTGCGATTCCCCTAAGCTTATGCTACCCAAGCCCCTCCGCTCTTATGTGAGAGAAACATTATGCTATAGTCAAATTCTTTAGTTGTTCCTCATCCCTTACTCATGCACAAAAATAGACGGCTCTTTTGTTGGAAAGTTCACCGTTGCAAAAGCACCGCAGGAAACTGAGGATCTCAAGAGTTTGGGGTTTTGCGGCCTTCCGTGTTGATTCTGGCTTGGAAACGAGAGATCACAGTGAGGGCATGGCGTGTTGGATGATTAGAGCTAATGATGAATAATGAAGAGGACTGAGGAGGGAACGAGAGAGGACTGAATCTTATGTGGCTTCCTCGCTCCCTGACATCATATTTGGCCATCGAAAGTCGGTCTTCTGGCCCCTCTGGCAAATATTTCCACTCTTTTCCATAGTTGTGCATTTTTGCCTGGTTGCTTTTCCACAGGTCTCTGTTAGCCCTCTTGGTGTCTGTGTAAAAACAGGCAGGGAGAGAGAGCAGGAGAGGAAAATGAAACAACCAATTCAGTGTCATCTTTGTATTGACCAACGTCCCGTGCGTCTTCTTGACGTTCATTCACTTTCAGAGTAAGAATCAGTCAAGGGAAGTTTGAAATGTTGCAACCCAGTGTGACTCGTAAGCCGTGTGGAAGTCTCCAGACACAAAAGACGCAGCGATGACAATAACACAGATGTTGGGGCGTGGAACAGGAATTGAGACACATGAAAGGAAGTGACACATCCAAGACCAAATGAGATGAAAAATGCCTCCGTCTCTTTCCACAGTTCACCAAAAGCATCAGAGGAACAGCAGACGCCTTCTTCTTGGCAAAACCTGCCGCCCCCTGTCCAAACAGTCGGCTTCCTTTGCACTGAGATGCTGACTGATGTGGCGGGCTATGCTCAGATCACCGCCGTGTCCCCGGCTCCTGAGCATATTTCAAATGACCTCACAGCATGACCATCCTGAGCTATTTCCCACACTGCAACTCTCCCTTTAGGACTCGGTTTAACTCGCCAGTTAAATTCTGGATTATTGTATCAACATTTGGTTTTAATTTGTTGAGAGAGGGCGGATTTGTCAAAGAAGTGCAATGTAAGCAGCCCCCCTGTGTACTTTACCCACTACAAACTCCAAAAGGGGCTCAGGAATGGCCATACATCCCCTAAATTACAGACTTGCAAGGCCAGGAATACTCTTAAAAAGGAAGTGCCCGGCAAGACAGAAAAAGAGGGTCTCATTGCGGGAACTGGTGGGTGCTGTGGCAGTGACCCACATCCTCTGACTCCCACCCTCTCTTCCCTGGTGCCTGCACACATCCCACATGACCCACAACCCATAACTTTTGACCATCCATTCCCTGCTGCATGCCCGCCCTCCGTCCTCTCAACCATCTCTGTTGTGATGTAACCTAGCCACGGCTCAGGGGTAATTCCCATCATTTTCCATTCATCAGTGCACGGCTATTCATATTTTATTGGAGACAATGTGAGACAATGAATCAGCTCTCACAAATTCACCTCAGGGTCAGGAGGGAAACACAATCGCACCATAGACTCTGAGGTGAAATGGTCTGGACTGTCCTCCGTATGTCGCAACGTCTCAGTTACTCACCATGAGTCTGCCGCTAACATCCACAAGCGTCAGTGTTTGAGGTTGGTTCCAGTGGAAATGCATGACATGACACTAGAACTTTTACTTTGACCTAATAAAGTCATTTGGTGAAGCAACATGTCCATTGTTACGGTAATTTACGCTACAGTCATACCAGAGAATGACTTGGATGCTGATGAACAATTTAAAAAGCAGAGCAAACTCAAATAGTGTTGCTGATTAAGCCAGAAGTGTGAGGGTCCTGGAGGCACCACCACAAGCTTCTGCCTCGTCTCGTCGCTACGCTACGAACCTGACTCCTGAGCTACTACGCCGAGCGTCTGTCTGGACTCCTGAGCTACGCTACGCTCCACCTTGAGTATTGCCACCACCACCTGTCACTCCATACTTGTGTTGTAAATAAACCACGACTTCTGCACCAACTTCCCTGCCTCACTTGCCGTCTGCTTTGGGTCCCGTCACGTAACCTGACAAGAAGGACTTTATTGTTGATCGTAGAGAGGCTGTTTGGGGAATATATCCACACAATGACAAAAATAAATAAATAATCTTTTGTATTTTTAAATCAAAATCCAAGGAACCTTTTGACCTGTAAAACCAAACATGAAACGTGTTAACGTAAGCTATTACCAACCAATTTCTACCAATGAAATCATGACATCCATCAAATTTGCTCTTAGCATATGTTCATTCAAAAACAAAAAAAGCAATCAAGTCTTGGTCTTCTTTGTGCAGCACTTTGCATCGAGCACTTTGATTGGCTGTTGAACACTACAGGAAACAGAAATGTTGTGTCTGTGATTTAGTGCTGGAAAGGCAGCGTATAATTGGCTTATCAGTACTTTTTGTTGCTGAAAACAGCTGCCTGCTGCTGCTGGAAGAGGTGGATGAGAGTAAAATTGTAGGCCTTAAAATCAAAACAATAAAATTAAACATGAAGGGTTACATATGAAGGGAACTGCAGAGTTTGGTAATTATATGTGGGTTAATCACGACATGTACCCATTTGATCCATCGTAGTTATGAAAATAATTCAGTGTGGATTTAAGATCAAGTATACAACTTGTACAATTCTTCTTTCCATTGTGTGATCACAACACACTTCATTTTTGGTGGGCATTGGAGTTCACGTTGTTAAAAGAGATTAATAATTTTTCATAAAACTCACAAAACTGAATTAAAAAATGTGGGGCAAACCAAACAAACAAAGCATGTTCTGATTTGCGAGGGAAAATACAGACAGATGTTACTCGCAGCAAAACAAGCGATGACATCGCTCCACTTTCCCTCCGGGTGAACACATTGTGAACGTAACCTGGCATGAGATTACTTGTGAATCACTCTGGCTAAGCAGCACTCTCTCCTTAGTCTGACTAAACCATTGCTATGAGTTTGTACCGTCCTGAACCATGAGTGGTCGTGGGGGAGTCGTCTTTAAATACACACAGTGATACTGTAATATGAACTACAGAAGCATCTGATCAGTCATCTGATTTCATGCTTTGCCGCGCACAGTCAGTCACACTTCTCAGAAACCCATACGTCACCATGTGGCTTTTTAATCACCTGCCCAGGCATGCAGGCCTGCATGTCGTCAAAGTGACTGTCAGTTGTGTGTGTGGGGACTTGAAGACAGTCGGAAAGATTCCATGATTCAAGAAGAGGAAACTGATATCACCCTTCATCAGGCCCCTGTAAACAATAACCCTCTCCGCACTAAGTTGAATGTATCCGACATGTTTGAAGCTTGTAGTTTTCATTCTGTTGGGGAAGAGTAAAGACTGTGGCTCAGTGGTTAGCAGGTCTGACTTTCAATCATGAAGATCGGTGGTTCAAACCCCAGCTCAGCCAGTCCACGTCGTTGTGTCCTTGAGCAAGACACTTAACCCTAATTGCTCACCGTTGCTGTGTCTACTGTATAGCATGTAAGTCGCTTTGGATAAAAAGTGTCAGATGACTTTGAACTATTGTTGGTAGCACTTTATAATAACTACACCCTATTTAGCATTAGTAAAGCATGAATCAACACATTATTCATCATTTATAAAGCATAGTTCCAACATGAACACTCATTAGTAACTTATTAGTTTTCAATCCATAAACACAGTTCTTAATATTTTATTCTTGATTAATAAGCTTGACTATTATGCCTTCCATTATTGGGTTTTCATACTTTATAAACGATGGATTCCCCATTTGTAAATTAAGTAATATGTATTGCAAACCAATTATAAGGACTTATAGATGATGCACTAATGATTAACATGTGCTTTATAAATGTGTTTTAATACTGCAATTCATGATTAATTCAGGTAATTACTAAGTATTTTGTGTGACCTCATCTAAAGTGAGGACTATCTACACAGTAAATTCCCCAGTGTTAAATATGCATTGTCAAAGTATATGAACTCTTTCAGAGTTATTACAACAACGGCTAGAGTAATTACTACCAATTTATTGCCCAGTGTCGGTGTAAATAATCAGAGTTAAACTTTTCAGTGTAAAAAAGCTGTGTCAAAGTACATTGACTATTTCAGAGTTAATACAACAACAGCAAGTGTAGTGCCCACCAGTGTTGATGTACTTATTCACTGATACAAGACGTAGTGTACTCTGGAAAGTACTCTGTACTCTGTGAGGCCTTCTGTTGATCTTTGGGGTTAGGGTTAGCCAGACTACATCAAGTACATGCACAATGATCTAACTTATTAATGATGCAAATAATGTTTGTGTGTGTGTGTATTTGAGAGAAACTGTCTTTACATCTTATGATTACAAATATTGTTTATATAGATAAACCTCCCATATAAATACACTGCTAGGTTTTAAATAAGGTTCACCTTAGCCAATTTCTCTCTTGTCTGGTTCATGTTTAGAAAATAGAAGTAGAAGCAGCAGAAAAGAGCAGAAAGAAGCAGAAAAGAAAAAAGAAAGATAGCAAGAAGGAGAAAAGAATGGTAATGTGTGTCTTTGTGGGAGTTTTTTCCTTTACAGGAGGATCAGGTATACCCTTCAATACAACAGCAAATGACCCAAATAGTGTGCATGTCTCACAGAAAGTAGTACTGAACACAGATTCACTGGTATTTATATAAGTTGCATTGATTTAGTTGGTGCTTTTTGTGTGTGCTGTATTCTATCCCCTGAAGATGGCGGAGGGCCTTCTACATGCTCAATGATGTGTCCTTCTATTCAACATTTTACATCATTAACTGCTTTTATACCCCTTTGAGCATGTACGAAACATCATGAATGAGCTGCTGTTTTGCCAGTGATTGACATGAGAACAGTTTAACAAAACATCCAGCAGGTGGTGGTAATCACTCAAATGGAAATTACGGAGCTTTTATTGCATAGTTTGGAGTTGTTCAAGCGTGATATCTTATTGTGAAGGACATAACTAAGGTCCCGGATGTGTTAACATCATTGATGGTCATTTTGGTGACCCTGCTAAAAGTTAATATCCCCGAATGAACAGCAACGCCCGGTGTTACTACGAGGATAGAAGCTAGTCTGAGTCTGGGCAAGAGCAGCGCACGGCTGATTTATCGCGTCCTTTTACTGGCTCTAGTGAAGGCAAAGCTAACTCTAATAATTACAACGATATTATCTTGAATGGTAAGAAGTTCAAGTTTAGTTTAACACATTAAATCCGCTGAAAACGGACGCTAACTCAGGTGCTAACGCCAGAGTTGGCCGGGCTGCGTGTCTCCTAGCCAGAACGGCGGCTTGGTCACGTGACATGAGGATGACGCGTCACGTCGCTCTGCGTTTCGACGTGCTGGTTGCGCAATATGTACGTTGTCTATTTCTGTATATACAAAGATAACTATAGTTTCATGTTATGTTATATTGGAGCGCACGGTGGCTCAGTGGTTAGACACTAAACCTGGCATACATGAGGTCTCGGGTTGACGCTGACTCCCTCTGGTGAGCACCTCCGGGTATGACTCCATCTCTATAAAGCTGTGAGTTGGCTTGGCCCGCCCTCCCTCATGTATGTGTGAGTTTGCATTGATCTCCTCGTGTGCAAGTGTGGGTTTCCGAGGTTTGCACCCGCATGCCAAATGCAATGCTCAATGCACAAGGTTGTGCAATAGGCTAATTGGTTGGTTGGTCCAAATTGTCAGATATTTGTCATACTGCATAGAATATAGAATATATCTCCCGTTAAAAACCGGGCATGTAATTGCACTCTGCATACATGCTGTAAATGTTTTATTTTTATTTTTTATATATATTTTTGATATGCTGTTTTTTAATTATTTTTTTAAAATATGATTTAAATAAAATATTCTTCCCAAAGCTGGTTGCTCTTTTTTTCCCAATAATTGCTAATAATGTACAATTTCATATATTGACAATAACAAATGGAAATATACATTGGAATACAGTCAAACCAACAAGCTTGGGGCAACTGCAGAGAAGAAGAAAAAATACAGACATAAACAAAGCATAACATATAAATAAACTGCTTTATACGCATTTATTTTTAGGTCAAGAGGTCAGGGTAGATATCTAGTTAATTAAAGGAGTAGCTCAACATTTTGTGGTTCACATAACTTGCTCTCATGAGGAGTTGGATGAGGATCAATATAATCTCATGTTTACATGTTAGGTAGAAGGCTACATCAAGCAGCCTGTTTGCTCATCTGAGCACAGAGATTGCAAACAGGGTGACATAGCTTGCCTGACTTTGTCTGAAGCTAACAAAACCTGTTCACCAGCACCTCTTAAAATAAAAAATGATCACATTATATTGTATTGTTCAATATTTAGAAAACGCAGGTTATAAAAATGCCAATTCAACATTTTACATTGGGTTGTGTGCCAGATTATTTCTTGCCAGGGAACCAGCAGAGACTCCAGGAAGTCTGGCTGATATTTCCCAAAATGTTCCTTTAAACTTTATTTAGCAGCTTCAACATTTAGCAGAAATACTGTAAGTTCTAAACTTTAACGCATTTTATTTATTTTTTCTCTCCTAAACAAATACATAATATTGCTCCCTGACATATTTCCGTTTCACTTCTCGGATTGATAAATGCATATGAACCCCTCTCCTGCAGTGAGCTTTGTAGCAGCAACATGGCTGAGATCATGACAGCGGATATAGATAAAGCTCAGGAAAGAGCATAAATGTTCTGCATATATCCAGCAGAGTGAAGCTATAAACCAGTAGGCTGATTAATCTAACTTGGCCCCATTTACACTTGTCATTTTGTGTGTCTCACATCTGAATGAACCAAAAATTAAGATTTCTGTTGCTTTTGTGAAGAGAAGACACGCAGAAACGGATCTAGATATCACTTTGTTTATTTGCCGTTAAAAAGGAAAAAAGCAGGAAATCATACTTGATATGAAATAAATCACAGCCAGGTGAAACATTTATAGCTAATCAATGAAGATTTATCAAAAAAATAAAAATAATCACATAATGTTATAGTATCATTGCAATCTATTGAAAAATATGAAGACAAAATGATCAGAATGCATTGAGCCTGGCCTGCATTTGGATCAGACATACTCCGGTCTCACCACAAAGCGGTAGCTGTACTTGTCATCAGGACACGGATAGGCAAGATCCTGGGTCCCGTTCACAGCCATGTTGTTCTTGAAGTCCTGAACCTGGAAGATGTACTTGTCTTGGCACATCAGCAGAAGACGATTATGAAAGACGACGTTGCTCCATTGAGAGACAGCGCTTTGAGGCGCCAGCCTTGCTGAAGGGAACGACTCGCATGTCACGCCTCGGTTTGAACATTCCTGTTGGTTCTTGAAGACATTTGCCTCCCAGCGAATCTTGTTGCTCTTAAAGATCAGACTGTTGTGGACAGGTGTGTTGAGGATGGTGGTAATAGGAATGTATTGATTGTAATGATTGTAATGATTGTATTGATTGTAACGATCGTAGGGGTTTTGGACACCAGTCGCTGCGCCGCTCGATGCAGCGCTCCATGGCTCAGCGGTGTAGATCCTCGATCGGTAATCATCATCTTCTTTGTTGAACTTTGGGTTGGATATCAGATTGCTGAAGAGCAGAACATTAAACTGGAAGGCTTTCAAGACGTTTTCACGATACATACTCCTATGAGTGCTGTAGAGAGAAGAATTGGACTCCAGGTCATACAGGGACTCGACGGGGATCATGGGGAAGCGAATGCGACTCAACAGGTCGACCTGGGTTTCCAAACTGATGGAGTTGCCCTTCTCTGTGATCCAGCTCTCCACAGTCTGAAGCACAAAATATTCATCCGGCACCACCAGGTCTGAGCGCAGCAGAAGGTATCTGAGGAGCGCAACAGAGAGTTGGGGCCAAGCAGGGGACATGGTCAGATTTTGGTAGTTCCAGGCCAGATACTGCATACAGTTCTCCTGGAGGACCCAGTCCTGAGTCTTCGCAGCATATTCGTAGAGGGACACCTGCGTGTGGAATGAGGCGTCCTCTGGGAGGATTTTAGAGAACAGCCGGCCTGTGTCCTCCATCAGCTGCTTCACCCCAAACGTATAAGCCATCCAGTGGAGGCACTGCACAGTGGAGAAGTTCACATCCACCTTGCGGGTGTAAATGTACCTAATGAGATTGTAGAGTATTTGTTAGATTCTTCGAGATGTGTTCAAATGATTGTGCTTTCTATTTACATGCTCACAAAAAATACAATCGAAATTCTGTTTCTGAAATCAATTCTGGGGATCATAGCGGTTTGCTTATACCTGATGAAGGAGGAGAAATGTGGTTGGCAAGACTGGACGACGTCGACCGTGATGCCGGAGATCCCCTCTGAAGCGTTGAAGAGTGGGAATTGAGAGAGGATTAACTTGTGCGCAGAAATCGTTAAATTAACCACCTCCGGGGTCCTGTCTTCCTGCGTGTTTTCAGTCACACTCCGGACCGAGATGAAGAAGTCACATCTGTTGCCGCTGTCAAAAATCTGTCCGAGCTCATCCGACAGGCTGATGCTGTGGTCCAGCGAGTGTAGAAGATCACCGTTGGTCACATTTGTGCCTGGAACCACAAAATCATTGGGATGAACATTTGATAGAGCAACGAAGAGCCCGACAAGAGTTTCCATACGTACTGCTCGTTTCACAAACAACTCCAACGTCCTCTTTGTGGCTGCAGTCCGTGGCCCCCCAGCTTGTGAAAGCACACGTAGAAAGATACTTCTCAGTGCCTTCACATTTCAGATCATCCAGCCAAATAGGTCCAGACGCTATGATGGCAAATGAAAGGGAACAGGTTTGTTATGGCATTTTGTTTTTTTAAGGCTGAGTTTGTGGCATTGGTATCCAATCCCATTACTATAATGTCACTGCCCTCTGGTGGGGGATGAATGGAAGGAGAAAGGCACCTTTTCCGTAGTCCTTCCCGATGACAACCGAGTTGGCTCGGGGGAAGCCGAGCTGACGACACACCACCCCGGCCTCGGCCATGTCCCAGCCGTCATCACACACCGTTCCCCATTTTCCAGCGTGGTAAATCTCCACGCGGCCGTCGGCATCGCCGCCGCCAAACAGCCTCACGTCACCTTCCTGCGGCACAGGGTTTCTTTGTGTACCTGTGTGAACACACAGGACTCTGGATATTAAGCAAGGCCGTGAGAGCAGAGAGCTCATGTAAACATTTGGATCATCTACAGTCCGTGTTGAGCGAGCACGGGCTGAATATATTTGTAAAAGCAGAAACAGTTCTGCAATGAAAACTAGTATATTATGAAGACTGTCCGTTCCATGAAATGCATTTTAAGGGTAAAAGTGGAAGCATGAGATATGCTTCGGATGACTCACCAAACGGATTCAATTTCATTGCACTTCCAGAGACATGGAGGAGCAGCAGAAGCCACAGAGTGAATATGTTTCGATGCATTTTCAACCCCCAGCGTCTGACACAGACGAAGAGGCAATGTGAGAAATATGCTTTACTTTACTATACAGTTTAAAAAGCAACAAGAGTAGAAATGTAGTTTTTTTGTGCATATGAATCAATTAATTAATTGAGATGGAATGCAATACATTTGACCTGACAATACTACATGACTAAAGGACTCAAAAGACTAAATGTGCTTGTGGGCGGGGGCGTGGCTAGCGCACCTGCGGCACAGAGAGAGAGGGAGAGGGACGCTCATTTGGGTCAGCTGTGGCGCTCGTGAGGAGGCACAGCTGACCCAGATGAGTGTGGGATTGCGTGGGCAGGGAGGGGAGCATAAAAGCTCCCAGAGCCACGCAAGAAGGGAGCTAGGCAGGGCATGTGGTTACATGTGTGTGTAAAATGCCGAATAAAGCCCGAAGAAGGCGAAACCTTGTGTCGTCCTTATGTCAGGAGCTCCGTGACTCCCAGGGTATGGACGAACCTTGCCACAGTGGCGCCCAACGGGGAATACCGGAGGGGTGGACACGGCGGCCAGGGCATGGGATGGACGACGGCAATGCCGAGATTGAGCGGCTGTATGCCGCCATGTCCGGCGGAGGGGCGCCGGGGATCCGGGAGGTGGCGCAGGCAGTGCGGGTCCCCGCGGCACCGGGAAAGCCGCTACCGTACCGCACATTCGACGAGTGGGGCGAGTACCTCGAGCGGCGGGCGGCGGAACGCACGAGGCAGCGGGACGGCCAGATGGCGGGCGCCGTGAGGGCGCTCAGGCCGGGTGCGGCACCGGATGTCCGGGACGTGGCGCAGACGGCGCGGGTCCCGGCGGCGCCGGCGGAGGTGGGCGGCACCGAGGTGGGGCCGCGGGCCGAGACGCGCCCGGAGCGGGCCGACGGCGCGCGGCTGCACCAGCTGGAGGAGGAAAAGGCCCAGCTGCAGGCGGAGGTGCGGGAGTACGCCAAGGCGGTGCAGGCGCTGGCGAGGCAGCTGGAGGAGCAGACGCAGAGGGAGGCGCTCCTCGCAAAGGCGCTGGAGCAGCTGGCGGCCCGAAAGACGGCAAAAGCTGCGACGCAGACCGACGCAAGGCGCCAGAGGGTCGGGGAGACCCAGACAGACGCCAGACGCCTGAAGACCCGGGCGGCGCAGACGTCGGCGGGCGCGACAGCGACGACGGCGGAAGCGGCGTCGCAGACGGCGGCGGGCGCGACAGCGACGACGGCGGAAGCGGCGTCGCAGACGGCGGCGGGCGCAGCAGCGACGACGGCGGAAGCGACGCCGCAGACGGCGGCGGGCGCGGCAGCGACGACGACGGAAGCGGCGTCGCAGACGGCGGCGGGCGCAGCAGCGACGACGACGGACGCGGCGTCGCAGACGGCGGCGGGCGCAGCAGCGACGACGGCGGAAGCGGCGTCGCAGACGGCGGCGGGCGCCGCAGCGACGACGGCGGAAGCGACGCCGCAGACGGCGGCGGGCGCGGCAGCGACGACGACGGAAGCGGCGTCGCAGACGGCGGCGGGCGCAGCAGCGACGACGACGGACGCGGCGTCGCAGACGGCGGCGGGCGCAGCAGCGACGACGGCGGAAGCGGCGTCGCAGACGGCGGCGGGCGCAGCAGCGACGACGGCGGGCGCCGCAGCGACGACGGCGGAAGCGGCGTCGCAGACGGCGGCGGGCGCCGCAGCGACGACGGCGGAAGCGGCGTCGCAGACGGCGGCGGGCGCAGCTGCGGCGACGGCGATCGCTCCGACGGCGGTGAGAGCGTCGGCGGGAGCGGAACCCGACCAGAAGGGTCGGGAGAAGGCGCTGCCGAGGGGCCGCAAGGAGCGGCCGCAGAAGGAGCGATGGGCTCCCAAGCGGCTAAGGCGGCCGGAGTACTGGGGGTTCCCAGAGTCGGCAATGCGGAGGTGCTGGGCATGCGGCCAACCCGGGCACCTGCAGCGGCAGTGCCCCAAGCAGTGCTGGACCTGCGGGAGACGGGGACACCTAAAGAGGGCCTGTCCAGGGTGGACGGAGGACCAGGGGTGGCAGGCCAGGCAACACCGGGGACAACCGCGACACCCAAGGGCGACGCCCTGGGCAGCGCCACCGGCCCCGACAGCCTGGGGAAGAGACTGGGGACGGAGGGCCGGGCCAGTGGCTCGGGCCCGCGCCTGGGGCCCGTGGGCCGGGGCGCAGTGGGGACCGATATGGGTCCCGCCTCCCTAACTTTCTCTCTCTTGTGTTGCAGGTTGCCGCGGCGGACTGAGGGGGAGAGCCGGTTTGGCCCCGGGAGGGGGCTGGCGGAGAGCGCAAGGAACCTGCTTCCCGGGGCGCTCGATCGCCCTCTGTCCGGGCCATGGCCCGCGCCCGGGCCCCCACGGATGGAGGATGCCAACGCCCGGACCACCCGTTGGCATCTGGCGGAAACGCAAGTTAATTCCATGGTGGTCCATAGGTCGGGGGTGCAGATGGTCGGGGCTGACTCCCGCTCCCGCTCCCAGTGGGAGGGAGGGGGGGGGGAGTTGGTTAGACCGGTGGCTCCCCGGCCTAAGTCGGGCGGTGGGGGTATGTGGGCGGGGGCGTGGCTAGCGCACCTGCGGCACAGAGAGAGAGGGAGAGGGACGCTCATTTGGGTCAGCTGTGGCGCTCGTGAGGAGGCACAGCTGACCCAGATGAGTGTGGGATTGCGTGGGCAGGGAGGGGAGCATAAAAGCTCCCAGAGCCACGCAAGAAGGGAGCTAGGCAGGGCATGTGGTTACATGTGTGTGTAAAATGCCGAATAAAGCCCGAAGAAGGCGAAACCTTGTGTCGTCCTTATGTCAGGAGCTCCGTGACTCCCAGGGTATGGACGAACCTTGCCACAGTGCTAAATTACATTTAATGAAAACACATTACCTTCTCCCGTCTGGGTACAAAGTGCTGTCTTCCGAAAAATGGGCTTCCCTCTTCTGAAGTCTGCGACACAAATCTCACTCCTTTTAAAGTCCTGCTGAAAACAGGGATCGCTCCTCCTTTCCCCAAGTTTCCTTTTCCACTGAAGTAGAAGGTTAGCGTGGGTGTTGCGCAACTGTTGAAGTGCCCCAACTGGTTTGAGGAACAGGTCTAATTTGTGTTGAACAACTTTCTTAAACAAGGCCACATGACTTAAAAGACAGGACAGGAGAAAGTAAGAATCAAGCTTTTTTTTACTTCGTCATCCCACCCAGAAAATGATACAGTAAAGTGTTTCACCAAATTGTCCTTCAAATAATGTTTATGCAGAATGAAAATGTTTTAGTTATTTCATTGAACGTGTTTGGTGTGTACAGAATGATGTTTAACATGAAGCGAAGGGGGGAAAAAACTTTAGAGTGTATGTGCATGTATGCTTTAGGAAAAGAAATCACAGTCTGATAAATCAGTTGTTTGTACATTCATCATAAGAAAGGCTACAGTACTGTTGAGGGCCACATCTGTCCTTGGAAGGAGACGATCCACGGACACGCTGATATTGTTTGTGCTTACTGGCACTTTCTCAACTCAAAACAGGACCTTATTTTGCAGTCTCAGCCAGTTGTACTTCTACTTGTCCTGAAGACGATTCTTTCACGGTTGGATTTGTGTCTCAATGAGGAAGCAGCGAGTGCAGTAACTTCAACAGTGACTGGATTGTAAACAAAATAGAACAGTGCAGTGGCCTCAAGAGCGAGTCTCTCGGTCTATATGAACTCCAAGCCCTCATATTTCACGTCCCCAATCTTGGTTTCAGGTAACAGGATGCGCCCGTCGAGCGTGAAGGCCATGATGTACGTCGCAACCTTTCCGGCGTCTTCCTCCGACTTGAGAGCCAGGAGGATCTGGTCGTTCGTATGTGGGACGAACTTAAAGGAGGAGAATCCGTGAGTGGGGTTAAGCGGACCCATCCGGCTTACAACGATGTCCTTGAAATCTGGGGAGCAGCTGAGGGCGAGGTTTGTTCCACGCCGCTCGTCCGCCGTCTCCTCGTAGCGCTCCGTGCTCGCCCGGCGAGGGAGGAAAAGCCAACGCTGCAGGGTGTCGCTCCACGCTGCCGACTCGTGGATGAGATACCCTGCGAAGATTTAGAAGAAAACAGTAAACATACAGTACAGTAAACAAAGAGAAACAAAAAGGAAGCTGTTGAAGGCGAGACCAGATGTGCATCCTCACCTGGAGGCTCTATGCCTGCAGCAGCCTTGAGAGACTTGTACACGGGAACCCAGTTCTCGTGTTCTACGTCCCCTCTGAAGCCCACTACCTTCACCCACTCGGGGTTGTTGTTGACGAACTCGCCCTCGGTGGTGGTCCACTCTTTCCCCAGACCGCCGACGTACAGCCGTTTGTCCTTCACCGCCAGCCACTCCGCTTTGAACCCTATCGGGAGAATAGCGATTAACCACAAAAGAAATAATCCAATACAGGTAAAAGACCTAAATTTAAGCTAAATTACAAAAGTATTATCAGCAGAATACATTTAAACTATCAGTTACAGAAGAAAAATGGCCCGCTGTGACTGAAGTATTATTATGTTTTATTATTAGATTATTACTACTGTATGTAGTAGAAATCACTGTTGTACATGCATTAACATTGTGATGCTATAATTTTACTATAATAATAATCTTATAATTTTGTGTCGATTCTTAGAGATATTGGACTGAATCGTTGCCTTTTTCTGTGAAAGAATGGATGACTTAACCGTGAAGGGCCTCAAACATCAAACTATCTGAAAAGATCTCTCTGCTAACAAAAATAGACGTTTGAAAAATAACTAAAGAGCTTTCAAAAATACATAGGGGTCGTATTTCCCCCTGAAGTGGAGTAAAAGTATTAAGTAGCATCAAAATGAAGTACAATATTAACACGTATGAGAGTAATGCTGACCTTTGGCAACGCTGCCGTCTCCATCCTGCAAGATGACCCAGGGCACAATCTTGTCCCCATCAATGTGGTACACAATGCCCGTCCTGTCATCGACACTGTAGAGCTTCCCATTGAACACCACCAGCTCAGACAGCTCCATGCCCCTTCCCTTCTCCGCCAGGTGGCTTTCCAGCAACACCCTGTCCTCGTCCCATTGCACCGCCACCTTTTCACCACTTTTGGACACCAACAGCTGCCCCTTGCGCATGTAGCTGAACCACGTCAGCTTCTTGTCACTACGAGAGCTCGTGTCCAGGTCGGCAATGACTGCAATGCGATAGACGGTGCCCTGCGACGTGTGCTCAGGCGGACTGAGAGGGTAGGTGTCATTGTAACGGGAATCAGACTGCCGGGTGCCACTGTGACCGGCCGTCTGCGAGTCGTAGGGGCGGGAGCGCAAGCCGGCGGTCAGGTGCATGAAGATCACCAGAAACAGGGCCAGGAAGAAGGCCGCCACCACGATGGGCTTCCATTTCAGGCGGATACGAGGGTCAGTGGTGTTGGCCATGGACGACAACATAGGGAGGCCTCCGACAGAGATACGCAGAGTGTCCATCAGCTCATTCTGCTTCAGTGGAGTGACGCCTGGGGAAGCAGGCATGGAGGACGGAGGCCCGGTGTGACCTAAAGAAAAACAAAGAGAGACGTCTGAAGACAAGGCAGCAGGCAGTCAAAAAGGAAAGATACTTTATCTGTTGTTAAACTGACGGTTGATAGATTCCTGTCTTCCAGCTTTTATTCAAAGTCCCAACAGATATACAAATCAGCTAGACTGTGAAGAGATTAGCTTCTCCCACTACTTTGGCTTTACTTGACCCACTTCATCACGCTGCTTTGAGGTGTATTTCAAACTCTCTTGTACAAAATACCTACAATCTTAGATACGAGAGTTGGCTAGGCTTTAAGGTGCCACCTGTGCACACTGAGACTGGATTAGGGAGGCCATTTTATAACACCCGGTCTTGGAATAACTTGCGTGACTCATTCCAGATTTACCAGTTTGTAAAACAAAAAACACGCTTTTACCACAACTGTTCTTGCTATAATGCTCAACCATGTTGTCTAAATAGTTATAATACTGTGTTATATATCTCACTTATCTTCATGCTAAATAAGAACATTATTTTTTTTAGTATCAAAGTAATCATCATATCTTTTCTTTTCCTTTCTATTCTCTCCCCCCTCTTGTCCCGGTCTCCCTCTCCTTTAGTGTGTATATTTCCTTTCTCATATCTATGTCAATGGTACGCTAGAGCTTTGTCTCTTGTGTATTTTGTTCTCTTTCCAGGTCTCCATGGAGGAGTTGAGGTAATGTGAGCCAGGTCTTATCTCTTTACTTGTTACAATCTAGCTATAGTTTGACCTCACTGTAATGTTACTATGTTGGTCTAGCCATTGTTAAACTGCTGCGTGCCTGTTAGTTCTGGAAGAGGATCCCTCTGTTGCTCTTCCTACGTTTTCTTTTTTTTTACCACTTTCTCTGCCTTTAAAAGAGTTTTTTTTGAAGGATTATTTTCTTTCTTTGATTTTTTGTAATATGCCACACCACAGAAGCTAAATATGTTCTAATATACATTTCACTGTAACTTTTTAAGTCACACGATGAACTTTTGTTTATCAGCAGCCACAGCTGTCCCAAGTGAGAGGATTAGGTAACTAAAACAATGGCAACCGTGAAGAGCTATAAAGTCAGCAAACCGACACCGTCGGTTGTAGAGCAATATCTACCTAATGTTTGCTTATAGCAAACATTTAATGACCAAAACTACTAGTTATACCACCCTAAGTTGAAGAAAAAAACCCTCGAGTGTATCACCTTGAGCTGGGGTGTGGTTTATGGTGATTTGACCTTATAGGTCAGGTTTTTCTAGATCACAAGTCAAATATGTAGCTGCATTGATAGAGCTACAATATGAAGCGGAAGACTTCAGTCGGCAGTGAAAAGTTTAAACACCTGTTTTGCTCTGAGAAAGTAACACAAAACCCAAAGGCTTGATCTAAATGTTCCTTAATCCTGTGACATACAACATGAGCAAAACAAATACATAATCAGCCCGTGACTTGGGCCTATGTGTCCGAAAATAGTTACAAACTGTAATGTAAAGAAAGGTAATTACATCCAATAACATAGATGATACAACTCAACCCAGTGCGACTCACAAACTGTCCATGACTCTCCTTGGTCGATCAAATCTGGCGTTCCGGTGGCAGACAGATTATTCATTTAAGCATACGATATAAATTCTGGAATAGTTCACAGGAGTGGCCGCATGTCTCGTTAAACATAACTTGACAGGAAGCAGCAAGTAGCCCAGCTTTGGGTTAGGCGAGTGCCTAGTGGCCACCACGTCACCGTGGAAGTCGGGAGGAGCCCAGTAAGGGACAAATAGGAGAAGGCGTCTGTGAACAGGTACATCAGGAAATACACAGCCAGCTGACGTAGCACATGCCAAAGTCCGTTTTTGTAGTAGTGTAATAATCATCAACCACTCTAATCATCAAATCTTCATGTGAGTAATCTACCAAGCGAAGTTCTCTAACGTCTGTAAAAAGAGATCTCTTGGACAAATTAACAACAAATTAATTAATAATGAAAATGATAGTTGCGGCCCTAAATATTATAACATCGCACTTTTCCCCACCTTTCGGAACTGTTAAAAGCTCAAATTATGAAGACAGTTTACTGATACGTTGATTGACAGAGTCAAATATTTGATGTTTCTAGTTTCTTAAACACACATTTGCAGGTTTTCTTTGTCGTACATTACAGTATAATAACTTTATTTGAGTTTTGGACTGTTGGACAGACAAAACAAGACATTAAAAAACACCTCTTGGGTTCTAAAACATTAAGAGGGACATTTTTTCACTATTGTAAAATACGGTAATCTTGAATAACTAGCAAGAGTACGCTTGGCCAATGTTGCCAACTCTTTTCCAATGAAAGCAGCTGCACTAGCTCCAAAGGTCCCTAAATCTAGAGAGAAAGTCGCCAAGAAAGCGACTGACAGCCGGTCCCTTCAGGCTTCTCTCCAAAGCCTGACCGAAATGATCAAAATGAGCGTAAACAACAAACAAGGCGATTGTTACTCACAGCTGTCAAGCTAGCAGCTTGAGGACTCCAGTGACGAGAAATGAGTGCACGAGCAGGATATGCAAAGGCAGGCAGGCAGGTAGGCAGGCAGAAAGGGAGGCAGGCAGACAGACAGGGAGGCAGGCAGGCAGGCACAGATACTGGATTCTTTTGTTTTTGTCAGAGCATTAGATTCATTGATCTCAACAAAAATATAAAAAATATTTTTGAAGATTACCAACCCTACCTTTTAATACTCCATATGATTCGTGGATTAATTAGGAAAATAACCAGCAGCCCTAGTTCAGTTAAACCAATTAATTTAAGTGATGAAGGGCAAGTAGTGCAGATACTTTAGTTTAGCTCCTGAAAACAGAAAGATGCGACATTGCAGGCAGAAAGCTCTCAAAAGTAATATTTCAAAGATATTCGATTTTTGATGAAACACTCAACAAACGAATGTGACCTTGAGGGGGGTCACCAGCAGGCTCTGTGGAGTAGTAAATGTTTACTCCCAAACTAAATCCAGGGACCTGTGGGATCGGCCTCAGGAGCTCGACACTCCTGCGGCCTAAACATGGCTGCATTTCTCCCAAAAGGAGCGCAGAAGCTGAAAGGCTCTTTCATAAGAGGGGCCCCGAGCCAAACAGCAGTCCATTATGGCCGAAACATCAGGGCCCGCACTCTGAGGCAAGCAGCCTGTCTTCTCTGGAGTACACCAACAAGTTTACAGGCGGTTTTTAAAATCTCATTTTGCCCAAATCACCTTCCCTGAAACAGAGTAGACTAACAGAGGAGGCTTACCCCTTCGTCTCCTCCTGCCAGAACGCTGACCCTGTGTCATCAGATGTTTCTCACCGTCCTTAAAAGAAGACCTGCACAATCTGCCTGGAGCACGTTCTGCTCACAGATTACATGCAGTGCAACCATGACTGAGGATTGTTACGATGCTCGTGGACTTTAACTAGACTCTGAGGATTATGCTCGAGTCCAAAGGGGCAAACCAACACAATTCATTAAGTCTTCATGCATCCTATAGCAACCAAGAGCCAGGCCACAGAGGATTGGGAGCAAGGTGGGATAACACAAATCCTGCAAGAAAAATAAACCTGCGACCAGGGTCTGTGATGTGATCAGTACACTAATCAATTTCTGCATCTAACTACTTCATTTTTTTGTTTTTACTTTAAACTGCGCTGCAACTTTTATTCTAGTTTTATCTTTTTGCATTTATTTTAAATATTCTTTTCTTTTGCATTATGTGTTGGTGGTTTTAATGTTTTTATGTGAAGCACTTTGAATTGCCTTGTTGTTGAATTGTGCTATACAAATAAACTTGCCTGGCCTTACACTGAGTACTGTGACTGGACTGAGATCAGAGATCAGCTTGATAACATCAGACGAGCGGTTATACAATATATAACTGGATTTAACTCCTTCTGAGCACAAGTTCAAAAATATGTTTTGAGTTCGAGAAGTTAATTATTAATCAACCAGCAACTTCTGGTCGTCTCAAAGTAACTCAACGGTTTTGAATACTTCCAATTCACGAAAGGACATAATACACAATTAAGGGTTGGGACATATGACAATATGCACAACGGGATACATTAGACACGTGTCAACTGTGAGAGGGAGTTTGCATTCCAGTTTGTATGAGGTCACTGTGTAATATCCCTGACATAACACTATTGTGGGCAATATTAGAAATGTCTTGCCATTTTTCTTAAAAAATTATACCAATGATTAATTGATTATCAAAACTGTTGGTTTTCTATTGACCCACTAATTATTCCACCAATTGTTCCGGCTCTAGTATGAATTAGTGAACGTGTAACTTGGTTCTCGAGGTCATTCTGCAGATGGTCTGCCTCCCTGACTCCAGCAGTCCCGTCCTGACCTGGTCCTGACAGCCGCCCCTCTCAGACGTAAAGCTGCTGGTTCCCTCATGTGAACATGTGAGTGTCTCCGCTCTGTGCCGCCATAAAGGAT
Source organism: Cottus gobio (assembly GCA_023566465.1). Lineage (NCBI taxonomy): Eukaryota > Metazoa > Chordata > Actinopteri > Perciformes > Cottidae > Cottus > Cottus gobio. Next base: position 10,789,068 of record CM042232.1, on the reverse strand, counting down.
GACATCTGGGGAGGTTGGCTTCAAAGGAAACAGATCAAGGACACAGAGAGTGTGTATTGGGCCCATAAATACTTCACTTATTGCTGCAAGTCAAACTCCCAAAACCTCTGCATGTCAAGGCGCACCCAAACAGATGTGCATTAGATTATGGACGTCATTTTAGCTGGTTGTATCCAATGAAAAGACACAGTACGATACATTGATCTACTATGGCGACATTTAAGTATTTATTGTTTAGTCTGCAGACCAGCTGGGACCATCTCAGACCCCAAGTGGCCCTGGGACATTCCCACTTGGCTATTTGAGGGCCTTTAATTCATAAACCACAGAGTACAAAGTAACTGAACACAATGAGAGACATTTAAAGTACACCAGAATATTTGGTTCTCCCTCTCCTCCTTCACACCCCCCCCCCCCCCCCCCAAACCTTCCATTTGCATGTGTGTGTGTGTGTGTTTGAATGTGCGTTAGCTCGTCACCCCGTCCGTCCAGCAGCGCAGAGGTTAACACAGATGCCATCACCAACGGCTGCGTTCAGGCGCGAGCGGAGACCGTCTCGTGCTGCTGCTCACTCACCGCAGACGTTAGATATTCAGCTCGCAGTCCGCCGGTGGTTGGAGCTCAGTTGTCATTATTTTATCGCTTCCTTCTTCGGCTCCTTTTCCTCCGCTCCCCGTTCACCAGACAGCCGCTCATTACTTCCTGTTTCTGCTGATGACGACGGCAGCGTGCACTGCTTGCGCGCGGTGGATGGAAGAGGGATTGTCCAACGGTGCGTTCAGGTGCTGTCGGATATTCGATGACCACTTTATTCCTTTGCGATAGACAACATACTATTCCTGCATGGTTTCATTTTTTTTGTTGAAATGTGATTATATTAACCGAGTTATCTCTATTTTGAAGTGCGTCTAAAGTAGACAATAACTTTACCGCACCATTTATTTTTGCATTGTTACTATTATAATAACATGGGACTTTAGACGAAGATACATGGTCATGTATATATAAAATCAAGGATAATTTGAAATGTATTCATACATTTTATATTACCACAGCGAGGATGCATACGATCTCAAAAGATTATCCCTAAAACTGTCCAATGCAAAAACCATTTTGGCAGTGAGAAAAACAAAGTAGTTCTTGTAAAATATGAATGCTTTCACCAAATAGCTACTTAGGTTAATATTAATCGATTACTCACACGTGGAGGGGTGTATGAGGGACATGCTTCTAATCCTGCACAATGCAATCATTATAATCACGTGACCTTCCCCTTAGCTTGATCATGCTTAACCTGATCATGTATACTTTAACCTAATGAATCCGGGCCCGATTGCCTAAACTAAAGAATGGCTACCGAACCTCGACGTCATCAGAAGATGATAAGACGGCTAATGAACCCTTTGTCTTTTGAACAAAGACATGCAAGATACCAACTAAAAGGAGCAGTGAACTGTCAGGGTGCCCATTTCAAACATACACTTGTCCCGTGTTCCATGGTCTGAGTGTTAAAAGTGTCACAATACTGGAAGAGAAGTTTGTGTTTTTTTTTTTATGTCAGCATTGGATTACTCAAGTGCCTCAACAGGAGACTGACTGTTGGGTAAGCCTGACATACACTTTGCAAGGCTCTGAGCATTTCATGTTTCTAATACATTTAATGGTTTTACAAACTTAATTTAATCTTTTGGGAAAACAAAAGAAAACAATGAATTCAAGATTACGGTAAATATTCCCTTTAGTAGTATTATTCTACACACTGACTGTATGAACTTCCAGTAACTCAGAAGCCACTCACTTTTACAACGTTGGTTGTAGTCTAGATATCAGCGATAATGTGCTCAGGCGACATCCTCCTTTGTAACGTTCTCCTGAAAATGTGCATTGTCTTCACACAGGTACCTCCTAAGTACACAAGCTTCTCTGCATTCAACTACAGTGTAGTTGAGTGCAGGGGTGCCCAATACGTCGATCGCGATCGACCAGTCGATCACCAGGGTAGCGCGGGTAGATCGCATGCCATTAAAAAAGAAAAAAAAAAAGTATCTTCCCTACGACATTTGCCACTTGATTGATATACAGACCAGCCAGTGTGTAAATCAATGTCCATCACCACGGACGGTGCGCCCGCATGGTCGGCCGCTTGAATGCATTATTTGCGCTTCTCTACTCCCGTGAGTTTACTCAACTTTATGTGGTTAATTTGCGCCATTTGCTTTACTCGCGGCTGAAAAGGGGCAGGGATATCTCCGTGGCTTATCTCCGTAAAAGCGGTACCATTTCCGCCATCCACCTTTGAACTAACCACTAGTTCTGCTTTATAGTTATTGTGGAAATCCCTCAAACGTCGGACCATCAGACGCCCCGTGTCCATAATATCATCCGTAGCCGCACAACTGGGTCTGAATGACGGCTGCTTCCAGCGCTGCTTCAGGCGGACCAGCAGCAGTTTGATTCAGCACCGGCAGGACAGCAGTGATGATGCGGCGCTTCTCAACGCTGATTGGCTTTCACTACGCAAATCTTTCGCCCAAGTTATTCGCGTCATTTGCGCTGCCCGGCGGAAATTTGCGTCATTCACGTCTGTGCATTGACTTTGCATGTAATCTACTCGCGAATAATACGTGCCGCATTCAGTGTGAACGCAGCATAACCCTGGCTGTTTCTATTCAGTGCAAGTCAGAGTAAAATGTAATGACCAAAAATGTACAGAATTATATTGTGTCATAAGTTATGCAAGGTACGCCAATATTGTAAATATAAAGTATACTCGGTATATTAATACATTAATAATGCTATTTATTAATATATATCTATATAGATATTTAGCATTATTAATGTAGGTATATCTTTTTGACTAGGTCATTTTAAAAGTAGCTTGCAAGCCAAAAAAGTGTGGGCACCCCTGAACTACACAATCACTACTTAAATATTTGCCAAGGGAGCACACCTCTGGAACAGACTCCGGTTCTCTCAGCAGAGGATGTCAATTATGAGCTGACTCAGAGGTTCAAAACAAGAACAGTTTTTATTTGGCAAACCCCCGTGTGATACAGAATACTGTATAAAAGGCAATGGGGAATTATCGTAAAGCCGTTGAGCAGTGAAACTGCAACACGTGCAAAAGGTACAACTACAGTGTAAGAAAAGCAAGAGCATAAAGTCATGTAGAAAAGAAAGAAATAGGGTTTGATTGTCATGTACCTGGACTAAGGATTAAGAAAGATAATAAATATATATATTTACCACAACGTCACTGAATTCCTGAAACCAAATTATGGCTGAAACATTTGCTGAATTAGATATTTAAAATGAACTGTAACTGAACTCAAGAAAGGCACATTTCACTCCTACAGAGGTAGCTGGTACAAATTAATGTTGTGGCTACCTTAAAATAAAACACCCTTAAATACCAATATTAATTAATAACTGTGGCAGAATTGATTATAAAAAAAGAAATGCAATAAACAATCTTAAATCAGATATTGGCAATTATAGAGCCCTAAAGAAATGAACTGGGCTTTTCAGTGCATTAAAGCCATGTCAGTGGTTGATAAGGAAAGAAAGAGTCACATGGCATTACAGCAGTTATAGAGCTCATTTACATCGCACCCATTGATTAAATAACACGGATTTGTCAAAATAAAGTATTTACTGAACTGTATCACAAAATGCTTGTGGTTGAACTGCCGTATATGAATCTGACAGTAATGACAAAAATACGTGCATGTACTCAACAGTAACATATTCCAAAATGTTGTTCATCTTCAAAATACAAAGCATAATTCTTGGCAAATCAGTAAATGTTTTGTTGATTAGTGCTTTGATATTAACAGCTTGCACTTATAAGCTAAACAAAAGGGGCATCAAAATAGTTTAGTGGTTTTGGTACAAAGACAACAGTTCCTCTGATCTCTTACCATGACAATTTCCTTCTAACCACAAAATATATAAATCTATATTTCTTTCCAGAGTTCACCTGCTGCGTGTGGCACTTTGAACAACACAGCAAACAGCCACAACACACGTATGCAAAACACGTTCTGCAGGAAGTAAATGGGAGTGCAGAGAACATAGTAAATTAAATCGTTGGCACACGTTTATTTAAAAAGCAAACTCCCCTGTTGGACTTCAATAAGCTGGAGGCTGGTACTCTCCTGGCTGCTCCTGGTTTTGAGGGAAAGGCGACTGCTGGTAGCCTGTGGGGCCGCTGTTGTACGGAGCGGCCGGGTATGGAGTGCTGTGGTCGTTGGCTGGGTCTCTGTACTCCTCCTCAAAGTCACCGACTCCTTCGCGATACCTTCCAAACGCAAAGTAGAACAACAGACCCTGTCGAGAGAAGTGAAGAGTGAGAAAGTGGAGCTTTTACACGACTCTCTGGCACATTTTCAGCCAGCTATCCTCTGGGTTTGTTAGTCAAATGCTGGTTACACACGGAGGCTCACCCAAGTGACGATCGAGAAGAAGGAGAAGGCCACAACGGCTCGGGCAGCGTCACCAGGGAGCACAGACATGGCAGGGGTTTTGGACCACTGGTTGGCCAGGACGCAGAAGCAGATGAACCACAGGAATGTCCAAGCTCCTGTCCACCCCCACCCCCGATCAAAGTTATTTGAAGCAGAAAGATGAATAGTCAGGATTAAGATGAAATGAGACAACAGAATTGACCTCAACTAGACTGCACTTCCTGTTTTGGTGTACTGTTCCTGTTTTCTGAGAGAAGCAGCAACTCTCACCTGAGAAGACCAAATCTCCTATCACAATAAATTTTCTCTCTTTGGCATTGCTGATCTGTGGGAAGTAGCCATCCAGTATGAGGAAGACAACACAAGCCAAGAAGGCCAGGACTCCAATTCCGACTCCGTAGCTGCAGGCGCTGTCGTTGTTGTTGAACATGCATTTGATGTCCTCCGTCGTTGTTGGGTTGGTGTAGCCTTCTGCTGTGATGGTTGCAAAGACCACAATGGAGAATACCTGCGAAGAGACACGCAGGGTTAATGCCAGATAGAGGTGGTGAAGAAAAGCATGTCATGCAGCTGCAGGGCCGTGTGACTCATCACATGATTCTCATAAGAAGAAGGCTTCACCATCATAAAAAAAAGAGAGTTTAGATGAGCGGATATTGTCTTTTTCAAGCTTCTCAAGTGTGAGGTTGGACAAACAAGACTTTTGACGATGTTTACACCGTCAGTTCCCTCTCTACATTCAGATTTCATTGATACTGGCAAAGTGGTCAGACAATCTGACTGATATTGATATATATCAGGATCCCTACACACAACCTGGGATATTGAGCTGCTTTATTCTTGTCGACAAATCCAAACTCAACACAGGGCTCTTGAATATGAAAAGACTCCAAAAGATAACAGATGCCAACTTCACATCTGCTTTCAAATCACACCTTAAAAGAAAAAAAGATTTTAAGTAAACTATTAAATAATTTCTATTGTTTTGTCTGTTTGTTTCCCCCGTTGTTTAAACGTGTATTGTGAAGCACTTTGTAAATATGATAAATACATAAAGTATATTATTAAGTTTTCACCATAACTACTTAATTGACCAACACGCGTTAGAAAACAGCTGGATGCCAACAGGTGACACGTTTGAATTCCTGTTTATCGACCACACTTTAAGAGTTTTAACTCGCCCTGCATTAATATTAATATATATCTCTATATATATATATAGAGATATATAAACGAAGTGATGGACGAATATTGTATAGAGAACAGTATGCAACAATATTCGTCCATCACCGGTTGGAAAACGATCCGTAGGTGAGGTGACACAGCACAGGGCACGCGCGCTAACACGAGCTAACATCAACAAGTGCGACGGAAGAAACATCAAAGTGACACTTTCTCTAACTTTATTTAAAATGTCAGCCTCGCGCCCACTTCATGTCCGGTGTTGGCGGCTCGCGGAGCCCAGGAGCCGCATTAGGGACCGCTTCGTGTCGCCCCTGTCCGCTCCCATCTGTTAACTCGGCTAACTTCATGCTAGGTAACGTTTCCGTGAAGTCACTCACCCAGCTCAGGCAGCGCAAAATGGTTTGAGGTTGTTTTACAAAAGTGAGTACATCAAAAGCGCCGCCGGCCAGCGAGGCCCCGTAAGCGCTGCTCTGCATGTTGGTCACACAAAAAGCCTCAAAAAACGATCTAAAGACGAGCCAGGAGAAGTCTTCCTGTCAAAGTTGGGACAGTTTCGTTTTGTCAAAACAGCTTCCTGAAAACTTTTCAAAGACCGCCCCCTGCTCTGGTGCGTTCGAGGGCTCCTCGTAAAATGCGGCCTCAACGTTGGGTTTTAACTCCGAAAATGTAAATGGCCGTAGTGTTTTATTTTGTAACTTTAGGAGGCAGTAACGACGTCAAGCCAACAAGTGGACAACGCGTGATGAAAACACAATACATTGCAGGGTTCTTCGTTTTACAAGGTGCAAAGGTTCATATTGTATGATTATAAAAGTAATCTTCAAATGCATCATCAGCAGCACATACATTATATTCAACACAACAACTTAACAATAAAACCATATAGAAAATGAGTGCTCACTTCCAACTAGTAGTTTAGTAGTAGTAATAGTAGTTTTTCCAGTATTGTTAATTTAGGATTTAAAAAAAAGTTTGAAAAATGTAACATGTTGCAGTTCTTCAATGACACCACTAGAGGGCAGTAAACACTCATTATTCTAAATTCACTCAGGTCAAACAGCACCTCCACTTTTCACAATACCATATTGATATTTCGATTAATATGTCTCCAATTCGTATTCAATACTTAATACATGTATTTGATTATATCATATGTCCCTATGACCCACCGTACAACAAACTAACGTAACTGATTGCACCTCATCAGCTGCAGGCAGATAACTTGGGCCCAAATGCAAATTAGCACAGCTGTGTGCTGCCAGTGAGTGAGTGAGTGAGTGAGTGAGTGAGTGAGTGAGTGAGTGAGTGAGTGAGTGAGTGAGTGAGTGAGTGAGTGAGTGAGTGAGTGAGTGAGTGAGTGAGTGAGTGAGTGAGAGACACTCCGGAAGTCTGTATGATGCAAATCATACAAGTCAGTTAAGAATAGATTGCTACAATGCCAGCGATAACACACTGTTCTGTACTATCTGACTGATGAAGATTGAGCTGCTGGAAGCTGAGTGTTTGCAGTACAGAGATCATCAAGGACCATGGCCTACAGTGTCAACATGTGTCAAATAGATTCAGATTCTGAGTCTGACTTTGAGTAAGTCCTCTTCAAGACTTTATTTGAGAGTTGCTTTACTTTTTGTTGTCTTCTGAACTTGTACCTAATTACCATTTCCTCTGCATCATTCTTCTCGGATGGGTTGATGCACTTAGTTTTCATTTTGTCTCGTCTTGTAGGGGGTAACCTTGAATCAACATTGATGTCGAACTAAGTTTATTTCATCAAAATGTGTTCCAAATAAACTAAATTGTTTTATTTTCAAGTCATAGTGATGATGTTGATGTCTGTTTTAAGGCCATGCTCTTAAGTGTTTGGAGGAAACCTTTCCAGTGCTTTCATAGCTTTAAATGATTTTTAGTCTTTTGTTTGAAAAAAAATAAGACTTGCTACTGTACTGACAGTGCTCGAGCCAAATACTTTGGGACTCTGGGTCATTATTATTACTCTCCATTAGGAACATGGGAGAAACCGAACCGGGTTGGGACTCCTTCCAGCTCTTTGGAGAGGAATCTGCCAGCACCCAGAGGTGCCCTGAAACCCTACAGATGGGTGATCTTAGGGAACCTACTGGCACAAATACAGAACGTCTGCCATTTCCTGCAAGTGGTCCCATGAGAGGCGAGAAACTTGACGGGGAGCAGATGCACCCTCTGCAGAGGCATAACTGGTCGGCTGCCACCTTGAAGGTGCTCTACGCAATGCCCAGTCGCACTGCGGGTGAGATGAAACCGTCTTCTGATTATTGCTTGACAATGTCCTTATACACATGCAAGCTGATTGTCGTTGTCCACACAGGGATGAATAGAGCTGCAGGGAGTCCACGGCGCGGCAGAGAGTCGTCTCAGCTACGCCGACCTCTGACCTCCTGTGATTCTTCCCAAGCCTCCAGAACAATCCAAGCTGACCTTGAACAGACAGCTAGGGAGGAAATCAGTACCGAAGGTGAACAGAAAATGCCAATCCGTCAACTATTGCTGCACGTCCCTGAACGTGTCAATAAATTGGTTGTTTTCTTTCTTTTGGTTCACAGAAAACGACCAGAAGCAGCAGCTGGTGCTCAACCTCCGAGGCCTCTCGGTGAGCGAGCGCATGCGCAAGCTGCGGGCCACGCCGCTGAGCCTGGCCGATAAGATGGCCGTCAGGTACACGTGGCACTGAAAACATTGAATGGCCGGCAAAGTAAAGCACCGAGGTGGTAACTGTTTGGCCCATTTGCTATCAGGCGACTTGCTTTCAGAAACGTAGCAGAGAGTTCCTTCCTCAGCAGAAATGTGCCATGGCACAGTCGTCTGAGCGTGTGCATATCGAGGGTGAGTACCACACGAGGCATAAACCCCTTTTCGTTTGTGTGCATCAGTCCATCACTCGTGGCTTTCTCCCCTCAGACGTGGCGTCATTTCCTGTTCAGCTGCCTCCTCGTCCTCCCTTCCCTCCAGTTGTGGCATTCACCCATGAAGAGACTGAGTGGGCGTTTCGGAACCGGGGTGCTTTCCTACTTCCTGTTTCTCCGAATCCTCCTTCTCTTTAACCTCCTCCTCTTCGTCATCTTCGGCCTATTCCTGGCCTTCCCTCAAGCCGTCAACCCTCCTCCTCTTCCTCACGGCTCTAATCTCGACACTTTCTACGGCCTCCAGCTTCTCACAGGGACGGTAAGATCATCACAGCATCACATGCATGAGACTTCCTGTGGCCGCCTCTTGAATCAAGAGTTATGTCCCGCAGGGTTACATCTCCCACAGTGTGATGTTTTACGGCTACTACACCAACACCTTCCTCAAAACCTGTCGTGCGGCTAACTCTACTGCTGAATCACCTGATCTGCCAGTCTGTGATGCCGACAAGCCCCAGTCTATGCCATACAGCATACCTGCTGCCTACTTCTTCACCATCGCCATCGTCTTCTTCATTATCTGCATCATCCTCGTGTACAGGTCGGACAATTAGTTGACCTGAATACTTGCGTTACTCCATCTGCATTGTGTATTTGATGGCTATATTGTTCTCCTGCAGCATGTCCAAGTCCATGGGGAGAAGTTTTCAAGTCCTCAAGGGTAATGGAAACCTGGCTGTAAAGGTTTTCTGCTCCTGGGACTTTAAAGTCAGCAAGAAGATGTCTGTCGAACTGCAGTTTGAGAGAATCAGCACTCAGCTCAAAGTAGGCAATCTCTTGAATATTAAACTAGGTAACTAGGTTTAACAATGTACATGATTAATTTCAATGTGACATGTTCACACTATCTCCGTTTTTGCAGAACTTGTTTGTGCACAGGAAGGGTTGATGCATTTTCACAACCCAATGTGACCGCTTAACTGCAGCATTCACAAAGAGGCTGAAGCGTGCCACTCGCTCATAAAGGAAGGGTTTTCTAAACACAACCTATAGCAGGGCTGATCACACTTTGAATATCTTTAACGATGCTCGACCTTACGGTCTGCTGCTTTTCCAACAGGAGCTGCTGTCTGAGGTGATCCATGGAGAAGATAGAAAGAGCTGCTCGCAGCGACTCTGCCGCCTCATGGTGCACCTGATGGCGTGGGCTATATGTCTGATCAGCATCTGTCTGGGAGCCCTGGCAGTCCACCATCTATCTGAGGTTAGAGGAGGCTGTGCAGCCAGATGTGACCGACTGTCTGCACATCTGAGCGGCGGCCTGCGTAACATTTTCTCAAGAGTAGCTGGCCACCAAACTGGCTCTGATAAAAAAGCACTTTCCCACCGCAGTTTAGTTACTTCTCCTTTTATTCTCTGGAAGATGTTTAACACATTTTCTTTGTCTGCTACTGCTGCTTTACAAAACTGCCATGCATGAGAATTATCCAAAAAACAACCCTGATAGAGATCTGATTGAGTATTTTTAACATGCAACATCTTCATTCTCACACGCCAACTTCAAACAACTGGTGAATATACTGAGGAAACTCGTGGTTGTATTTCCCTGACTTAACATTATAAATAACCTACAGCTCAGGCTATTCATTGGTCCATTCCTTCACAGGCTGCCATCAAGCAAAGTTCTTTCAAAGAAACGGAGCTGCTGCTCTTGTCTGCGGTGGTGTCCGGCTTCAACCTTTTACTCCCCGGCCTCTTCAACCTGTGTGCTTGGATAGAGGATCACGACTCGCCCAGTGTTTGCGTCTATGTCTCCATCTTCAGGTAAGAAGAAGAAGAACTGTAAAAACAAAACAAAATGCACAATCAACAAGATGGACATAATTCATGTAGAACAAAGCAAAGCTAAACTTGTTAAGCAAAGTCCAAAAATAAGCATACAACTTTATTATTTACTGATGAATACAACTTTAATAGTTACACTGCACTAAACATTATGCTTTGGAATATGCCATATACATTTTCTCTTCAATTATTGTTTTATTTGCCAATAATAATAATAATAATAATGATTATGTTCTCTTTTCTGGCATTTAAGTTTCCAAGAAAAAAAGAACTGCATACACAAATGGGAAACCATTTAATCCAATTATTTTGTCTGTCCATACTGACAAACATCTTATTTCTAGCATTTCATTTACTTTTTACATTTAAATCTGGATCATTCAGTGCCTTTTTGATATCAAATTTGGACGTATTAATGACAGCTTCATTAGTTTCACTCTGACTGAAATCTGACTGTCGCGTGAGAACGTTTATGTCACATGGACTTAAACTTGTTAAGCTGCATTCTTCTCAATTCTCCTCATCATTTCCTCAGAAACCTATTGTTAAAGGTCAGTGTTGTTGGAGTGCTGTGTTTCCGCTGGCTGGGGAGAATTGCTGTGGAACCAGAAATCCGTGGTTTACAGGTAAAAATACTTCTGTGAAGTGACGCATGCGATGTTCTTCATTCCTAAAGTACATTTCTCATGTCAGGGGGCTGCAACTGTTGGCCATTTTCAGAAATGAGGGTTTTAATTACGATAGAGGCTAGATTTAACTAAAGTAACAATAAATACAACGTTATGTGTTTGTTGTTTTTAAAGTAATGGCTAATATTTTGATTACAATGACTAATATTTAGGATGAATATTCTTTGATTGCAGCTTTACCCATTGTACCCCCTTATATGGTTATCCTAACTATCCTTCAAACGATGTGATCTTTACATGAATGTGTCTGTTGTCCTCAGTGTTGGGAGAACTTTGTGGGGCAAGAACTGTATCGCTTGCTCTTGATGGACTTTGTCTTCACGGTGCTTTACACTTTTTTGGGAGAGTTCCTGTGGAGGCAAGTCGGCGCTTTGCTCCCAAATCCTTTTAACTTGATTATTTTGTTGGCGGTTAATACAAAGGAATTTCCTGAACGTTGAGCGTCTTTCCTCTGTAGGCTCTTTTCTAAGAAAATTCTGAAAAGGAGGAGGATGCCGGTGTTTGACATTGCTCGTAATGTGCTGGAGCTCATATATGGACAAACCCTTACTTGGTAATTGCACCACATCCTTGGAACCCATCACTCATTTAACCAAAACCAAAAAGTGAATGAAACATTAATGGTCTTTTAATTCTTCCCAGGCTCGGGGTGCTGTTTGCGCCATTGCTTCCTGCGGTCCAGGTCATAAAACTGTTTTTGTTGTTTTACATGAAGAAGGTTGGTACAGAAAGTCTTGTTCATTATTCATTGTCGTACACGCATCATTTGCATAACAAACTTCACATTCTTCCTTTTTTCTTTCCAGAGCAGTCTAATGCTCAACTGTCAGGCATCCAGAAAACCCTGGAGGGCCAGTCAGATGACTACACTATTCATCTCTCTTTTGTGCTTCCCCTCGTTTCTTGGCGCTGCTGTGTCTGTCGTTTACATCATTTGGACGTGAGTTGCAAAAGAGTGAGAGAGAGAGAGAGCATATTCCTTTAAAGAAAAGCTATGCGGGAGGTTATGGAATTTGCTAACCTTAGCTTTAAAGCCAATATACTTTGAAGAAAAAGTGTTTCTGTCTAGATACCTACAAACGGTGCATATCTTTAAAATCCATCTCTCTGATGTCCTCAGGATTAAACCCTCGTCAGAGTGCGGCCCTTTCAGGAATCTAACCACCATGTTTCAGTCCGGGCAGCTGTGGGCCCAGGAGCGGGAGACCGCCCACCCGATCTTGTCTTGGCTCAGCTGGGCCTACAACTCTTTGTTGGAGAACCCACTGTTCCTTTTCCTCGCCGCTGGAGTCGTTCTGTAAGCGGTGACATGATGAAGTTTTTTTTCAAATTCTATGTATTGTGGCGGTAATGCTGTCCACAAAGTGTCTGCTTTCCAGAAACACGTATCGTTACTGTGTCTGAATGTTTACGCTCTTTAATTTTTTACCCGTTATGCTTTCTATTGTTTCCAGATTGGTGATGTATTTTCACACTCAAGTTGTAGATGGCCAAAGGAGAATCATCAGCCGGTTAGAAAAGCAAATTGAAAATGTACGTACGAGCGTCCATACGGCCATGTGAGGCGGCACCAACGTTACGTCGGCATGCAGGCTCACAATGACTGTGCTAACATGCTGATGTGTAATGTTTGAAATGTTCACCATCGTAGACTTGCATGTTACAATGCTAACGTTTGCTCATTCAGTGGAGTTACAACTGAGGAAAATAAATGTTGGACCGATGGCGCTAGAGGAAAATACAAGGGATACCAAAAATAATTAAAATGATTCCTGAGAAAGAGACAAATGGTAATCCATATTGTAGATTGAGACTATAGTCGTATTAATGACCTTCTGGTGGCGTGAGAGAAAAAACTGAAATTGTTTGGGCGCCACAGATATTTTTACCAAATTCCAATCCATCCAATAGTTGTCAAGACGGTCATAAAATATGTTCCAACACAGAAGTAAAGTCAGGTCATCACCAAAGTGTGTAGGATTCTGTGTCTGAGTACCATGAATGTCTGCACCAAATGTCATGGAAATTCATAAAATAATTGTTTTGACTTATGCTACAATGTCTAAAAATCAATGACACGTGGACAGTGTGTTGATAATTAACTTAATGTATCTTGTGTACATTTTATTTTCTGTACAGGAGGGTAAAGACAAAACGTTCCTCATCACCAATTTGCAAGCCATTTATGAACGGAGTGGTCTGGTTTCCCCTCATAAATAAGGTGGGTCTCAATACTGTAACCTCTGTGTGGTTGGAACAACTGTTTGCTCACTTTTGAATGACCTCATTTATAATCTGAAATGGCATTTGTCTTTATTTTTCCCTCCAAGTCCTGTGGCTGAACAACAATCACAACAAAGGCTTTAACAATGTAATCTCATATGACGCGATACATATTTGGCAACATTATTAGGAAATCAGCAATGTCAGCTACAAGCTACAGTAAGAAGAAAGTAAAAGCAGAACCATGACTGTAATAACAGTGGTATTTTCAAAATATCCTATATAGTTTTAATTAAAATGTACTGGAAGAAAGACAAACTAATCCTGGCTGTTTGCACTGTATTCTATTTATTTTTACATAGAGATTTTGTACGTGAGATTTGAAAAAAACTTTATGAAATGATGATCTTGAACGTGTTGTATTAAAATAAATTGATTTGAACACATCAGCATCTGTAAGGAACCCTCTTTATGTGTTTTTGGCAGATTTGACGATGAGCAACTGTCCCCTTATTTGAAAATTCAAAATATGCACTTTGTTATGTTTCCTGTAAAATAGAAAATGGGCTGCCACATTATAAATATTACACATTGTGCAATATACTTACAAAGGTGCAATATAAGGAATTTAATATAGCACCAGACCTTTAATTTCATGCAGCAGAATGGAAAATATCAACATGATATAGATTTCCTCCAAGCACACATGTTCTATAAATGCATTCAACATACAGTTATGTTAAACGTACGCTGAGTATAATCAAATCGTAGTGATGCATCAACATCATGCAGCAAATGCTTTAGTCACAAATTACAATTTTTAACTGGTGTCTTTATAAAAGATATCTCAAAATGAAGAGGGATCCTATTGCATATGTTTGGCATATTCTGGTGAATTGCTTTATGTGCAGTGAGTTATGTTTGATCAAAATCATACGGGGTTACAAAACAAAGCAGTGAAATTGTAGCCTCATACCACAACGTGATGTCACAGGTTTAGTCTGCAGCTCCAATGTCAACAATTCCTAAAAGGCATATTTTGGCCACCTGGTCATTGAACAAGTTGGGTAACCTTTTTCACGAGCCGGACAGAATTCCAGGCAATTCGAAACAAAATAGCAGTGAGGGACGTACTTGTTGTGACTAACAAGGATATATAAACCCATGGGTTCGGGTACTCTGCACTTTGAGTTGGTCTACCTGGAAGAGTGCATCTCACTGAAGATCTCTGGTGAGTTTTCTTGCTTTCTTGATTTCATCTGCAAAAACATCACGTAATTTATCATGATCATATATGGTCATGTAAATTAAATTTAAATTGTCATGCAATCATACTTTGTTGTTTTTGTTTCCTCCAGATAACATGGAAGTGAAGTCGAACAAAAGACAGTTCATCAGCCTTCCAAAGAAACACATGGCTGCTTTGGCAAAACATTATGAACTGGTAAACAATTTCTCTCATATACTTGCAGGCAATGTCACTTTTTTTTGTTTAATCTTTTTGACCTAAGCTACAATATGGCATGAAGCTCATGACTTTCTATAATTTAATAGGACCATGGGTTGGTAATAAAAGACCTGAACCCCTACATAAATGCAGGATATGTACGAGCTTACTTTAAAGAGTGGGGAGTCATCACAGCATGCAAGGTAAAGACTGACAGAAATATTGCTTCAATCATGTCTTAACATATTCTTGAATAAACTATGAAATAGGCGATTTTTATCAGTGAATTATACAAATTATTTTGTATCTGTTGAATTTGATCCCAGGTTAAGAAGTGCCCTAATTCCAAGGACAGTAAATCCATGGCCTATGTGAGGTTTGCTGCAGAGGATGAAGCTGACAGAGCAGAATGGGCCAGTCCTCACTACATCGGAGGCGATGTGGAAGTAAAACGAGTTGTTAGTCCAAAGGTGAATTTTGTTTCCTTTTCCCTCTCTTGTCAGAGAAAACTTGGACATAAAATTAAAAACTTGAAGATTTTTATTTTTTTTAAATTTAGCAGCATTTTATTTTAAAAGTGTACAATTGCCGTCTGCGTCTCCATTGGCTGACAAAATAAATCTGTCTTTCAGTTGGAGGAGGAATCAGATGAGGAAGTCTCCTCAGACATTACTGTGGCTCGTCCACGGCGTTCAATGGGCTTGGGCTACATACTGGAAGATGCTCAGTGGTTGGATGAGGAGAAGAAATAAACGAATACTCTGCAACTTTGTCTTTTGATGATATTTTGAAACTTCAAGGACAAACAACATTAATTTATTATTAATAGCCTATTCCTTGGTTATATAAGAATACATATGTTGTAATGCATATGAATGTTGCAATAACACGTTTATCTTTTTAGCCATAATGTGAGTTTCTGTGATACACGTTCTGCTGATATGTTGTGCATTGTTAAAATAATAAGTTATATTCTACTCTATGTGTTTAATGTTTGTCAGGGACATTGGGTGTTAAACCCAGTTGGGTAACTGTGGCTCAGTGGTTAGCAAGTCTGTCATTCAATCAGAGGGTCTATGGTTCGATCCCAGCCTCCGGTAGTCCATGTCCTTGAGCAAGATACTTAAACCTAATTGCCCACTGTTGCTGTGTCTACAGTATAACATGTAAGTCGCTTTGGATAAAAGCGTCAGCTAAATGTAAAAAAATTAATTAATTGTATGTTTACTCCGTTTTTGCAGCCAGTGTTAAAAAATTGCATGCTTCACATTATTGCACCTAAGGTAATGTTTTTGACAGCTTCAATTTTGTATTTTCTTCCTCTGTCACAAATAATGATATAGGTATATGGGAAATATTTAAGTGTGGCGCTAAAACTACAAAATGAGTTATTCACAAATGTCATGATTAGTAAATCTAATTTTCATCAGAAAATACATTTCGAAGAAAACATTCATGATTGGATAAAGTGGTTTAACTATCACAAAATCTAAACAAATTGAATTTACATATTAGGCTACAAAAATATTTTTTGTCGGGGGGGGGGGGGGGGGTCTAATGACGTCAACGATAAACGACCAATCGCTAAGCAGAGCGCGAAGTTTCTCACGGCGCTGAAACATGGCGGAGAAAGACGCAGACGTTGGATTCAAAAAGGTAGAAGGATATCCCTGCTTTGATTGCGTTTAATCTTGATCACTTAGTCTGTGGTTAAATAAAGACGAATATAGCCTCTTCTTTGCAGCTGACTTGCATTTATTCGTTTCCATCAAGTATTTACGCCGAACCTGATCACAGAGTTCACACAATTTTCCTAAATTGTCTGTCAGGCGATTCAACTTTAGACTTCGACAAGATATTATTTAGTGAATTGACAAAATATGTGTGCCGAATGGAAGAGTGGTCCATAAAGGTTAAACAATGAGATAGCTGTATTCAATATTCCGGGATAACACGAGCGTTATGTACGTTTACCTGTTAAATTACCTTTTTTTCCGAAGGCAGTTTGGTATGAGGAAGTCGGGCAGGATCACGCATCACAAGGTTTCAAGAGAGAAAAGCAGTGATTGTGTTCTCTGGAAAACCACGTGAGGGCTTTTGTACATGTAGATAAGAATACAATATTTATTTACACATGTTTTCGGTTCACATCTACACAAAAACGGCCCTTTCACGCGTCACTAAACGTTCAAGTGTATTTAGTTTGCCACCATCGTACCGAAAGAACCGTTTTTTCTTTGACCACTCACGCGCAATAAAGCCTACAAAGAGTATATCACATGCACGTTCAGGTTCTCTATTCTCCTCCCTTACAGGAGACGGTAAGCAAACTCTTGTCACGTTGCTTCAAGGAGGACAAAACCAGACGTGAGTTGGATAAGTATTGTCTCGCTGTGATCTCCAAACTGTTTAATTTGCGATTCTTGGGCTCAACAAAGCTCTTTCTGTTGCAGTAAGCGGCGATGCGACGCTGCTCATGACAGAGTTGCTCAAGATATTTGTCCAAGGTAAGAAGTTGTCTGTTTTGTTCAGTTGCACACACTCCCACACACATCGTTTCGGTCACGCCCCCGCACATCACTTCATATTTAAATACATTTGTCACGTTACACTGTTTGTCTGTGCATTTTGTTTTAATTGTATATTCTATTGTACATTTTATTGTATATTTAATATGTTCCTATTTCTTGCACTGTTGTCTAATGTTATGCACCACCTGCCATGACAAATCCCTTGTATGTGAAAAATAAATGCAATAAACAGTTCTGATCCTGATGTTTGAAGCCTTAATGTGTCCCCTCATTTCCAGAGGCCGCTGTGAGATCACTGAAACAAGCCGAGTCTGAAGACTGCGACCAAGTAGACATCGAGCACTTTGAAAAGATTCTGCCTCAGCTGGTGCGTACAGCTCTGCAAAGTTAGGGTTTTTGATAATGTTATTCAAAAGCCATCAATTGTGATCATAAGGCTGCTCTAGTGTCTGTAATCCATATATGTTGCTCACACCACTAAGGCATTACACAGTATGGTATTTTTCCTATTTGGCTCCTGCATTCTGAATTGTTTCAGTGATGCACTCTCAGCCCGGGCCTTTCAGATTATACTTTTTGATTATCTGTGCAATGGATACAATACATCAATGCACAAAGAGTTTCCATTATTAATCTCGCTGCCTTTCTTCTCTTTTCCAATGCAGCTGCTGGACTTCTAGCACAGCGATGACACAAGATGGAGCCAGAGAGTTGCCGGCGTGTTCCTGCTCAAATCCAACATGTTTATTGTTTTCTGTATATTTGTAATTTCTTCATCACTAAAATCTGAGACGACATTTCAATTCTCACCCTGTATGTATTCGAGTTGTGTGATTTTTAAGTAGAAAGCAGCGGTTTTGTCCGCACGCCTCTACGTCACCACCAATAAGGCCCACCTGTGCTCCTATGTGCAACAACAGGTGCTTCCAGCATGCATAGTGCCCTTCATCAAAGCCTCCCGAGCAGTTGGAAGCAATTAGAGTAATAAGGGGAGCAGCTAGTCCCTTAGATGATGACAAGTGCCAGGAAAAAAAGGAGTACCCCCTCCGGCCACTTTGAAGTTCCCTTTTGCTGTCCTGCGATGTTTAGTTAGAGGTGGGGGGGAAGGGCAAAGGGGACCTCTGGCACAGGGGGAAAGTTGAATGGGAGTGTGCGTGCACGAACGTGTGCATGTGTTAGCCAAACATGGCCAGAGACCACACGCGTAGATATTCTGTTTGAAAGGAAACATAACAAAACACATTGGAACATGGTCCAAGAAGAGCAGGGTGTAATTCTGAAGGTAAATAAACAAAAGAGGCGAGTAGTTGAGGTGCTTTCTCTCTTCTCACCACAGCAGAGGGGGAAGTTGGGCCTACAAGGGAGCGGGTAATGTGGGGTTTTCTAACCTGAGTGCCTCAGATGGTTTTCCACCAGTGGTGTATTTGACCAACATGTCTTCAATATGAGTCAGCATAGCTGTACAACACCTCACTCTATTTATTTGTGTGGCTTGTGAGTGACTCACTAGGCTTACAAATGCTGCACACATACAGCTGGAAGCAACTTGGGCTGAATTCAAGCGTCCAGGCTCACATAGGTGCTCAAGGACACAGCACATGGAATTTGACCCTGCACCCTCTTAGTACAGGGCCCAGGCTGGATTTGTGTTTCATAGGAGAAACCTCCAGAGCCTTCAGGAGACGGCGTGTTTGGTTGAGAGAAGTTTATTTTAATGATGCCATGAGGACCAGGTTAATAATTACAGTTAATAAGTCCCACCCTCTTATTTTGAGTATACAATACACAGCAGAACTACTACTCACATTACATTATTTTATTACCAGATGTGGTGTCACATAAAGTAATGTATTCATCCTTACGTATTAACAATGTAAAAAACAACTATCAAGAAAGTTTTATTATATGTATATAGGCTTTCTGGGTATTTATTAGAGACTAATAGGATCTCCAGCTGTCAATCCATGCAGAAAAAACATAATTTTGTTGGATCTCCCATCTTTCTCTTCTTTTCCACAATCTGACTGGTTGGACAGTCTCTGTCTGTACAACTGTTCTGATGCATCTTAGTGGAACAAATTACATCTGAAGGCAGTATTATTAAACATGCGAAAGCAGTTAGGACAAGAATGGGGAGGGGCGTTGAAGAGAGTAATGAGTTAGAGCTTTTCTTGATCATACATTAAAGGCAGGGAGTGTCGACAGCCACTCCAGACGCTTTGGAGAAGCTCTGGAGTGAGAAGCTTTTCCCAGGAGAAACAGACTGATCCGTCTCCAGGCTTTTGGCTGGTCTTTGGACAGCACCGCACAAGGCCCTCATCACTTGAAGATATCCGCCTGATTGTAGCCGTCAACATCCACACAGATTTCTTTAGATGCACTAGTAAGGATTATTTCTGATAAAATGTCCTTTATGATAAAATATAACTAAAGGAATGTATACACTATGTCCTCTGAAGGTTTACTATCTATTTATCTATTTTGAATACAAAAGGAAGCTGTACCAAAGTCTGATAAGGCTGTGTCACTGTAATGCTGGGTTAGGGTCATGGAGTCGCCTGCATCGGTCATAAGAGTCCCTGTGGAGGTTTGTTACGGTTATGTCAGATTTCACTCCTTTATTACAGACTCACTAGTCTGTGGTTGTTTTCTTTTTCCTGTTAGAACGACACAGCTTCTTGTATCTTTCCAACTTTCTGTCATCTCAAAGCTCCTTTCTTCTCTGGGCCCAAACAAGATTCCCGTTGAGGACAAGTGATCACAATACATCCATCTCCCTGGCTGTTGGATTGTCTGAGATGGCAGTAACAACATGCAAGCAGGCAAAATCGGAAGTGGATGAGCTACATCAAAGTTTGTGGGCTTATAAGACACATTAAACATCCACTCTGACAGTGAACGTGTACATAAAACATGTACTCTACATCATTTTCATTTTCATTAGTAATGCTACTACTTCGTCTTTTTACTCTTCGGAATCTGGTTTATACATTTGGTTGATGGTATAAAGTCTGGGAAAAACAAACAATGCAAGCCAATTTATAATTCTTGCAAAGACCGGAGACGACAGGGAAATCTTAACCAACAAAAAACTGCAGGTGTCATCTGCCATTCGTGCCATTTTGACCCCCAACATTTCAATTACATATGTTTGTGAGATCTTATGTAATAAATATGTGATGACATGCATCTGCTCTCAGATGTTTGTGCGCATGTACGTGCTTGCATGCATGTTGTGCTTGATCTGGGGCTGCGATGCATTAGTGCCGAGGAGACAAGAGGCCCTTGTGGCCCCCTTATGGGCATGGAGCTGTCTAACCATGGAGGAATGCTGCAGGGGACACAGAGCGAGTGCATTCCTCTTAAGATGCTCCACACGCAACTAACGCACACATGAAAAGTTACAAACATGTATATCTCTGTCAAAAAAACCCACACACAAACAAAACATTGCGGCCGTTTGGTACGCTCATGCGTTTCACAGAGAGTTTGCGTGTGTTGAGAGAATGCAAATACAGATGCAGCGTCTCTGTTGCCTGTATATACTGCTGGGACATGCGGGTTTCCTGGAGGCCCCGGGCCTCTCTGAGGGTCCTGGGGTCCTGAGCTAAGCTTTGTTAAGGAGCCACGGGGCCACGCCGGGGATGATTAGAACATACCTGGAAGTTTGAGCCACTTGGGTGCTCTGCTGGGATCACTCCTAACTGATTGTGGCGCTTGGCTGTTAGTCTTAGGTTGGAGATGGTCTGCTGCTGTGCGCTGTGTATCGGCCGGGGCTTTGGTAGCCGCAGGGGGCGGAAAGGATTCTTCCGGAACCATTGAGGTGGAAGATAAGGTCAAAGACCTTCGCATGCTGCTGAAGAGGGAAAAGGGAGCAAGAGAGATGTACAATTAGGCTCACAGCTGGGTTATTTCTGGAGCTCTGTACAACTGCCTTTACTATATTACCTTGCTCTTCCACCCCAAGTCCCCTCTCCTCTCTGTCTCCACCTCCATCCTCTGTGTGGTGGCCTGCATGGTCAGGGCACAGGCAATAACAACAGAGTAATCCCCTTACACAACACTGCACAAACTCAACGAAACAAGGCCATTCAATTATTTTTGGTAGTCTAAAAATAAAGAAGTATTCGGTTGAGGTGACGTCAAAAGTGTTGTGTGTGTGTGTGTGTGGGGAGGTGGACCTCAAATAAGCTGCCGAGACCCGACCTGACTGGAGGTCAGCAAAGCACTCTATTTTTAGGTCCCATCAAAGGCAGTGGTATAAAATTAGTCCAGCTCAGTCACGCTTAGAGATGCCGTGAACTTGAAGGTCACGCACTCGGCATGATGAAAGAGCCGATGTTTGATGATATTTAAAAAGGATAAAGTAATGACCGAAATCTCTTTAGCTGGTGGCAGGTGACACAGTGTGAGGCTGGCCTTTGTCAGGCTTGTTAAAGGACTTAATCAGAAGACAGGTGAAGCCCTCTGCCACAGGCTCATATTAAATACTGCAATAACGGCATAGCCTACATATTGTTTGAAAAAAAGTGGTGAACGGGGCAAACTGTTGCTTGACTTTGATGTAATGTTTGGGCAATGTGTGACCATCAGTTAGCGCTTTTAGCATCAGCACAGCTTTGCATCAGATCGTCTCTTTCGGTGCATGTAGATAAAACAAATATCAAGCCTGAAGGAGGCTTGTGTAAACAAGAGTTAAAGGTACTGGGTCAAAACAAGTCTGGCTTCCAAATTCCCTCCACAAATCCAGGGGCTAGCATGTTGACGGTGAGTCCTCACAGTGGTTGGGGGCACCGGAACTCTAAATTAGCCCTGGTGAGTCAACGGGACAGCTTTCATGTAGACAAGGGATCATGTCAGATTGCAGGAGAGGTCAGGATGTTGGGGTCAGAGGTCAAGATGCAGTGTTGGTCCTCGTCTTTAACAGCTTCCTGTCTGCTGTGTTGTGCAAACCTGAACGGTAATCCCTTGTGATACAGGTTCAAAGCAAAGGGGTTGCCCTTCGGTACAGGTATGGGACTCATCACTCCACTTGGACTTGGTCGGCCCACCACTTTGATCCAGTATGAAATATCTCGCCAACTAACAGATGGATTGACATGACATTTGGTGCAAATATTCATGTTTTTGAGTAGATGACGAGAACCCTTTTTTGGTGATCCCCAATGATTTCCCCCCCAGTGGCCGAGCGAGGTTGACAACTGTGGGTTTGAGTTAGTTTTTACAAATCTGGGATATACTTTCATGGGATGAATTATTGAACTTTCAGCGATCTCTTCACTTTTCATCTCACACTATCACTCGTTAAATAATGTGTCCAATACTTTGGTTTGTGACTAAACCTGCAAAACTAATGACAATACCATCAGCCTCAGCTGTACTTAATGCTAATTAGCATGCTAACATGCTAATCTCAGATGTTGAGCATCGCTGTAGACTACTCTAAACCAGATCTAGTGTATTTTATCATGTAATACAAGAGGACAGTAAACATGATTTATCAAATCAGGTAGTCTTTCTGGCCCCTTTAATCTAAGAAATTAATCTTATAATATGAAAGATCTGTAGCAGTTTACTATCACAATTTATTTGGCAGGGGTTTCTTCAAACACATCCTCAACCACAACCTTTCAGATTTCAAGGTCTGCCCTTACTTATTTATTTGATCTTTGACATGAATGTTTCATTTCAAAACAAGTGGCTCCAATGCTCATGCTTACCCTCAGACTTTGAAGGTGCACCTGTTTCTGCACATGTATTGCTGGGGGGAAGGTGAAACTTCAGGGTCCATAGGAGACACAGCAGGGTGCACCGCTGCAAGGTGTGTCTTTTTCTGGAAGAACCAATTCGGGCTCTTTGTTTCTCTTGCATGAAAACATGGTGACCAGTGGAGGTGATTTACCAGCTTGTCTTGACATCAAACTGGAAATAAACCAGAGCTGCTGGAAACACGCTGGCCTGGAGGAGCAAGAAGGGGACAGAGTTAATGCAGTTTCACATCACACAAGTGGAGCTTAGATGATGTATGGTTACTGCTGTAGTCGACAGTTGGTACCGAAATACATCTGCAAATCACATGGTTTCATTTTTGCTCTTTGTGAGAATTTCTAATAATCAAATACAGAAGAAGAGCAAGCCAACACAAGATGATCTCTGACCTTTGAAGACACGGCACATGGCACAAACATCCCTTAAATGGTCTACCTTCATCCGACGGAGACGAGAGTGCAATACTTGTTTCCAGACATAAAATGTAACCCCCTCTCCAAAAACAGCAAAGGAGCAGATCCACTCACAATGAGCTGTAATTTAAAAAACGTCTTTCCCAGAAAAACAACAATACATTTGAAGGGGCTTCAAAGGGCCCGCTGGCGCTCTTACTTTTCTGTACATAAAACAAAGCACTGGTATTTTCTTAAACCACTCAATCGCTCACCCTGCGATGAAACACACTGAGACAGAGACGGAGAGAGAGATGTAGCAGGCAAAGAAAAGAGAGATACTCCTTTGAGTTAATGTGCAGAAGCTTTTTTGGTGTCTGACTAAAGCACTATCTTAGCTAAACAGTTAATCTCCTTTCTCTTCCCTGTAGCTTCTTTTTTTTCTTTGAATCAGACTCTATCGAAAGGTTTTCAGTCAGCCTTAATATGGTGATATTATCCAAGTAAAGAGCAACGTTTTCAACCTGGCTCAATTTTTCTCAGCATATCAGTCTTTTTAGGGTAGGTGCCTAATTTGGGCTGAAAACTCATTTGATGTCGTAAATAAGAGCATCCGAGTGACCACCTACTGCAGTGGTGCAGTTGGCTGCTGATACACTACACTGGCTGAGGAGCTTCATCAGTGGGAGGGCAATATCCTGCATCCTGATTCTGTCAAGAGGCAAAGCCGTGACATGTCTGAGCGCCCAAAGAGAAAAGGCCAGGTGTCCCCTGGCTCTTCTTCCATTTCCTCCCATCCAGCACTGATCCTGCTAACTAATAGCACCAGGGAGCTGCCACCCCTGGCACCGAAACCAGGATCGCTGAGCTATGGAGCTGCGTGGGAGTGAGGACTGCGGGACCGGAGAACTCATATATACATTTACAAAGAACAAAACAAGTAATTTAGTGTGGCATTTCAGTGTATGAGGTATATATCATCCCTGTATAGACCAAACCACATAACTACACCATGTAATCCACTGTCCCTCCCGTTTGGCACCTGAATAAAAAGTGAACTGAAGTGCATGGCAGCGGCAGGAGTAACAATTCTACTGAAATGTGCTTTCGATTAAGGTCTCTAAAGTGAGCTGCTGGTTTCTATTTTCTGGTTTGGATGAAGACCTTTCCAAAAGAAAAAAAACATCCAACAGAGACATGGTTCAGAGTGATGATATGAAATGTATCAACTACAAAAGAAATGATCCACTGAGCAAAAACTGATAGAAAGATATGCTTTTGCTCAATCATGGAAGGCTGCTAGTTATTGATTCATGTTTTTATTTGTATTAAGACATTTTATTATTTAGTCGCCAAAGCTGCAGAGAAGTACATCACATGTTGACCCGACCCAAAGTTTTAACCCTCAAAACTAGAATGTATAAAAATGAATATATACCACATAAATACATTCTCAGATAATGTTGTTTTTTTCTAATTATTAGCAAGATTCAAAGTATTGTCTGTTAATACCGCTCTTGTGGCGAACCAATGATTAAAATACCAATTTTGTTTCAAATAGAGGTGTTTCAGGCCCAGTAGCTGATACATTTCCATCCCACTGAGGTCATGGGGAAAGTTTACACACGGGCTATTTTATGAATGGGTATCACAGGGTGTGGAGCTGCTGACCCAGGCAGAGAAAGGACATAACGTGTGCTTTTGAGGTTATTAAACCTTGTATTTGCCGACCGCGGCCATATCTCCTTCCTTCATCTTTCTTTGTTGAAGAAATATTGTCACAATATGAAAGGGAAGGTTAGATGCTCAGCAACAATGTAAAAACACCAGCCATCAGAGCAATTTTATTCTTCATTACAGCTAAGACGCTGGGAGGGGAAGCAGAGCTTGTTCATCCACAGCTGAATAAACTACTTAAGTCCATCTTATATGGCTGCAGACATGATTTTTGAAATGCAAAAACCTCAAAATGTGGTAATGATAGAGATAGACAAACATAGCCATGTTCGATTGGCAGACTTCCTCTTGTTATTCCACTTGTCTGTTTGAAGTCTTGAGTGGCTGAAGAGACTGACGAGAACTCACTTCAGTTTCTGCACTTTCTCTGAATCAAAAACTGCCGATACAATCTGCTGGACAGGATTCAGGATTCACAGAAGAGTGCGCTTTGACGGCACACTATGCGACTAGCAAACACATTACAGGCTGCCGGTCCTCTCCAACCAGCTGTGGTAAACCTGTATAAGATAAGTCGTGGGTCTGTTTCCTGTGCTGCCTGTAAATATGGCCTAATCACTCTACAGTGGAGCTGGTGGGACAGATGTTCCAGTTGCATCCTTCCACCACGATGAAGTACATATTGATGGTTCACAGACTGTTTACACTGTCTTTGTTCATCTGTGCTATGACTATTCCCAATTGGATCCATTTGCCAACACTGGGTCTGGTAGTTTACATAGCAGAGCCCCTCCAGCATGTGGAGCCCATGCTCCTTACCCTCTGCTTGTTTCATGACTGCACACAAGCAAATAAATAGAAAGTGAAGATGTATGTCCACAAGTAACAAGTAGAGGAGCGGGCCTGGCGGGGTTCGGGATCTAAACAGAGTCTGATGACGTTCAGACGTTGTGCTTTGATCTGATAATTATAGTGGAAAACAACCTGGCAAACAAAACTGCTCCGATCAGTTTGACTGCATTACCTGAATTTTCCACCTTGCAAACAACTAAAACTGTCCAAGACATAAATGTGGAGGTCCAGCAGGGGAAGCTCTTTGTTCTCGAGGATTTTACAATTAAAGTGTTTATGGGATCACAAACAGGTCTGCTAGGATTCCTGAGAACATCCCTTGATAATCTCAAGACTTTAAAACAGAAATAACCATCAGAAAGCAAGTGTACAAATCCTTTTTTACTGAAAGTTGATATTATTTACACATCCAGCAGTTATGGAACAGCATTATCATTTATTTGGAGTCATGTTTCTGGCTAGCAGGTGAAATATAAGTATGTATATTCACTCTTATTTAGCTCTGCTTTTGCTCTCTAATACATATACATATACATAGTTGGCTCTTTAGCTGCCTAATGCTCAAGCCCAGTGTCTGTCTAATGTTTGGTGTTGAGCAAGAAGTGTACAGTGAGCTTTTTGAGATTTTCCACTGAAAACAGCTGCTTGCTGTGGCTGATTCAATGAGATGAGAGCCGTGAGAGAAAAACAACAGCTTAACAGCTAAATATATGAATATATAAAGCTCCACGAAATCAAGGGGAGCTGCAGATTCAGGTGATAAATCTACAAACCCCCTTCGGCATGCTCTTGCTTCATTGTTTTCACGTAAAAAAGATTGATGACAGACACAATGTTATTTTGCATGTTCAACCGCTGAATAAAAGGTCACACAGAGTGACAGCTTACACAAAGTGTATCTTTCCTTCAATGGCAAAGAAAACTTTCAATTACTGTTTAGTTTTATCATACAAAGTCTTTTGTGCTCCTCAAAGGCATTAATACCTGCACCTTGGTGATGCCTTTAATTGCCATTTAGCATTAAGCTGGCTGAACAATAAAGCCCAGGCTGAGGGGATGTTGTCAGGTTTAACGAGGCCCTCGGTGAAAGAGGGCTGCTGTGTCGGCTCCACCAAAGGCTGTTGGCTGAATTCACCTCCAGTGGACCAGAGTGGTCCTGCGGGGATTTGATGGGCTGAGGGAGCACAGACTGTCTCTCCCCCACTGTTGGGGTGTGAGGGGCTGCATGTGGCATCAGTAGCCCTCGCTGTGCATGGCTAGGCGGGCAGAAAGCCCAGAGTGGAAGAGGTTATAACCGCAGGACCACAGAGCGAGGTGCTGCAGACCCCTGAGGACGCCAGGCAGTGCCGGTGATCAGAAGAAACTTTTAGTAGGTGCACCGGCAGCTGGTCGTTGTTCACCTGACTGCAAAGAGTCAAATGTGGGCCTATTTGCCCCTTGGTTAGCTTAAACACTGAGAACATAGAGTGCCAACAACGGCATGAGCAAGCATGGCCACAAATAGACATATGGAGACGAGCACAAAGGGGAACGGAGCCAAAAAAGAAACGCAATGACAACTGTGAACTCCTGGCCCATTTTTAAGAGGGGTACATGGTTCACAGTCTCACATGGAGTCCTCCGCCTCCGAAACCCATTCCAGTTACTTTGATTCTTTATTCATCCCGACCACCCCCCCTCCTGACCCCCCACCACCTCATCCTTAAATCCAGCTGATGGAGGCTCCTTTGTCCACCAGCACCCAGGCAACAACATCAAAGGGCTGCTTGGTGTAAATGCAGAGTGCCCGAAAAAACAAATTAAAACTGAAAAATAAAGAAGTCCCAGAGGGGATGGGAAAGATTCACAACAGCACCCCAGAGAGGGAAAGAAAAAGAGCTGCTATGTACAGGAGGAAACAAAGAAACAGGGAGAAGGGAGAGAAAGAAAGGTGTGGGTGGAGTATCAGTCATTTGTAAGACATCCATCATCATTTACTGAATACACAAAGGTGTGGGTTGGGTCATTCTCGGTTTAATGCCAACAATAAACAAATGAAGAAAATGACTTTGTATGAGACCATTATGACACTTTCTTTGTGCTGGATCATCAAAGCCCATTAGGGGACAGTGAAAGGCCTTCCATTGCCGTTCATGACCACTTCCTCATTCACTGACAGCTGAATTGCACGCTTGATGGATTGTTGTGCGAGACAATGTCATGCTTTTGGACTGAATGCTTTGCTTTGATCTCACTGGATGCCGTTGAAGCTTCAACAACGGCTGATATGTTAACAACCAGTCTGGTTATTCTAGTTCTAGCCTCCACCTACTGCCCTGCCAGTCAGAACCACAAGAGGAAGGGGAGATAAAAGCCTTTTTATCTCTGCCTCCATGTGGGACTCCTGTCGAGTCACGCTTGGCGTGGCGGCATGCCTTGTCTCGTACCCACAAAGTATCCGCCAGTGACACGCTGACTCCAGAGCCTGGCACCAGGTCTCCAGCCAGCACAGAGAAAACCCTCTATTGAGCAGAATGGAAGAAACACAACTACACCGGGCCCACAGCTTGTAATTAAAAGTCCTCAGCCTCAAAGAGCACAGCATCTCCATCTTAATGGTAGGCTTCCATCTGAGGCATTGGTTTAATACTTACTCTTTGTCCCATCAGATAGTGATGTGGACAGAGAAGGAAGAGAGACATTAGGACTACAAAGAACACATGTGTCCCATCCAGGATTAGAGGTTCACTCTTCCCTCAGTAGCCTAATTGCTGGATTGGCCAGATCAAAATCACTTCATTGAGATCAAGGCCACTGTCTTCCTCTTGTCTCACTATACTCGCACAATAACTCAACAAAAGCAGCGACGAATGGCGGGCGGGGGGGGCGGACCGGGGGGTAAAAGAGTCCAGAAGTCGCAGAGCGAAGATGAATGTAGTTCATGTTTAGAGAGCATGTTGTGTGATTAAGGAGAGCCCACATCAAACATTGTGGCTTAGGAAAACCACCAGTTGAAAAACAAGATGCTTCTTCTGTGTAGAGCGGAGCAGACTGGAGATGCTGTTGTTCAGAAGGCAGACCAGCCCAAACTCACCCGCCTGTCTGCCTCTTGAGACAAACAGGGACATCAGAGATTCGCAAAGGAACTTTGAAGTCATGATGAGTGAGGATGAGAGCAGGATGAGCTGAACTTTATTTCAGGGTAGAAAAACACTACAGGTTATAAAGATGCAAGCAGGCAGGGAATTTGAAGGATTAAATCTACTATCTAATCTTCAATTTACTCCCCATAACCAGTAAACGTCGTTATATCTAATGGGCTACATAAGTTATGTCAGATGTACAACTATAAACTATATGAGAATGGAGAAAGGTCATGAGTCGCTGTCATGAAACGCTGAATGAAAAGGATGGATAACACTGCCTTTTCCCACAGAGAGAACCTCTCTGGACAGAAAAACAGCAATATTGTGGCCACATGTGTGAGCTTGTTTACTTATGCTTGGCTTTTAACTGCAGGAATGTCATGATTTAAACCACAACATAACAGACTAAATTATTAGCATGTTACCACTCTGCACACTTTTTTCCCTTTGATTGGAACAGGAGAGAGACAGAGTGCATGTGTCGACTAACATCAATGGGCATGCTGGTATACACACGGACGTCTCAAGACGTCTCTCTCCGGCTGTCACACACACACACACACACACACACACACACACACACACACACACACACACACACACACACACACACACACACACACACACACACACACACACACACAGGGCTCGATCTCTTAGGTAAAGAGATGGACGGTTTATTTCTGAAACCCTAATCATGGAAATCTCCCCTTTAAACAATACACTTTCAACTTTATTTCATCTCCCCTCCTTGCCAGTACCACATCAAACAAATCCTGAGGTCAACAAGGGTCAGCGAAAGGATTTGGATAATGATGAGGCTCAAAGAAAAAGATTGAGGGTGCTGAAAGAGAGACGGTAAAATGAGGGGAGGGGAGCTGATGGGAACAGAAGAAAGGATGGGCCTGGTGGGGAGAGAGAAGGTGCAAAGGCTAGGTCTTGTAACGACAGACCCCCTGATTACATTGTTGCACAAATAAACAGGCCTTTTGCAGGCTCCCTGGAGTCCAGCTGTGATGCAGGAGCGGAAAGCTTTCATTTTAGGGGTATGAGGTCAAGCCAGGCGAGTGATGGGACGGGGCCTGGATGTCTACCCGCACCGTTTCCTTGCATCTCCGTCAAGTCAAGGAAGAGGGGAACGGGGCAGCATCTCATTTTAGAATCCTGCTGATTACATGCCATTTCCTGCACTTACGGACTGCATGGAAAAGGTGTCAGCGTGTGGATTAACACATGTCAATCTCAGAGAGCTACAGAGAGGATATCCATGCTTTTTGATGATGATGATGCTGACGAGGAGCCATCTGTATGGGGTCAGAGAGAGAGACAAGGTTCAGAATCCCTGGAGCCACATCTGTAATCGTCTTTCCTTCACCTCCGACCATTACAGGGTCTTAGTCCTCTCTTCGCTCTGTGTCCTGCAGCTATCAAGACCCACATCAAGGCATGCCCCTGCCAAATGTATGCCCCCCATTAAGGGGCCATCATCAGATAAACAAGATAAACAAGTCCAATTCCTGGCAGGACTGATCAAAGGATTCAATGTTAACCCCATGGCCAATTACAAGTAGGCAGAAAAATCAAACACAGATGAGGTCACATGGAAATGGGGGAGGCTAATCCATTGTCCCTTTATGGGCACAGAAAGCAAAAGGGACAGTGAGGAGAGTGGAGGAAAGAATGGAAATGGTTTGAAGACCGGGAGGAGGGGGGGCATGCAGACACTTTCTCAATTGCGCCCTTGCATGCTGATATCTCCCAGGAATAGCAGCCCTGTCCTCAGTTGAAAAACAAAATTCCTGGCAGACTTTGCACAGACAGGTGCACCTTTTTTTCACCCCCACACATCAGGAAAAACATAGACGGTAGAGAGCAACGGACAGGAAACTTTCAGATATGTCTCGTAGGTAATACCAAGGGCAGCACTCCAAGTTGTAAAAGTACTCACAGCTACTGATCACTCCCCAAGAATGATACATACGCACCCTTCCAATTTCTTTTCCTCATGAATTTCCTCGGTAGATAATTGCGTCATCCACACCAAACACTTGCGTACATCCTGTTATTTCATAAATCTATTTCGAAAGCTTTGGTGTCGTGTTTCTTTTGTAAATCACCTCTTCTTTGAAGGTCCAAACTCTTCTCAGACACACAAGTCAAACAAAATGTCAAACAGTTGAAAGACAAAATCTTGCCAAGTATGCATACATGGGAACACTTTCTCATTTCTTTTCATATTTCTATTCCCAGACATTTGAAAAGCATTATAAAATACAACCAATTTGGGGATAGATCCACTGAAGACATCCAAGCAAAACTTGTAAATTAACAAATCGAATGCCAAACTCTTCTTTGACTTCCAGGTAGGACAGAGAGAAGATGCCTGCTCATGTAATCAGTTCATTCAGGTTCATACAGGAGAATAAAAAAAAGGAAATGCCATTGGTTCTCGCTCTCTTAACAGGGCTATATTGAATTGTAATCAAAAGATTATACCAGAATAATCAAACAGCCCCCCATGGGACCACCCACAGAGAGTAGAGAAAAACATGAGACTGGCCACATGCTCTGTTTTTCACCAAGACCTCCATGGCTCAGCCAATACAGGAAGCAGCAAGGAGAAGGACAGCACTTGTGAAAGTTTTGGCCCTTTCTTGTGAATGGCATCGACTTTCACTCGAGAACAAAGTCAGCACTTCTTATATCAAAGCACGGCAGAGATATTTAATTCTACACTATAGTTAGGTCATGGTCCCACAATGGACTGTACGCCGTTGTTTGGGTTGCTAGCTTATCGCATAATGAGAGCAGCTTGACTCTCAAATGATCCTGATAATGACAGGCCCGGTCTATATTTAGCGCCTGTCTCTCTGACGGACCTCTTGACTGCCGTAGCCGGTAGAGAGAGACATAAACAAAGCTGGCAGAGCTTAGACAAGCATGTGATGGCTGCATTGCGCCGCCCGGACCATGGGGTCCGGAGACAGAGAGGGGCGGAGGGATACGTGAATGGCTGCACCACATGAAGTTTACAGACACCACCACCACAGACTCTGGTTGAGGCTTGTGGTTCATCTCAGGGCTTTGACTGACAGAAAAGTCGAGCAAAAGACGGGGAGGCCCCGCCAGTAGCCTCCGGGATGCCGGTGAGGATTGTTGGTGATGTTTTTCATCTGAATGAGGAGATTTTTTCCAAGAGGGGAAAAAAATAATAATCAGGGATGACTTCAAGCTTATGTTTTGGGGCTAGATGAGAAGATTATGTTTGTGCATCAAAAATACATTTTCTTCTTCGTCGGGTGTTGGGTGGAGGTGCCTGTGGTAGGTGGTGGGTACATGGTAGACAGACCCCACCCAATTTTTTAAAATACTGGCTAATTAAAGGACCACAAGTCATCCATAGAGATTTCATGGGTTCAAAGAGAACTGGGTGTCCTCTGCTGTAATTTCAAATTGCTGATTTCCTTTGAAGAATGCTATCCTTCATCAGCAAGACATAATGTCTGGTGCACCAAAAAAAAAAAAAACTTAAGAAAGCAAAGCAGCTTTAATTCATCTCCTCCCATGAATCAGAGCTTCCAGGAAAATCAGCCGCGTCTTATTTTAGCATTTTTATTTTTCTTTCTCGATTTTTATTTTATTTGAGCAAAACACCCGCATGTGATGTAAGTGTATCATTGTCGTTTTGAGAGTACAGTCTTGGAAGCAGAGCAAGGGTTGTGATTGAACTCTGAGAACTGCCCCGGAGCTTTACTTTGAGGAAGAAAACCACGGAACCACAGATAATGCTTTTCAGTCCACTGGTCTCAACTACTGTCATCAGATTTTCACTTTTTAGGACACCAAAAAAGGTTTTGGGTCCAGTTTCCGCCAGAGTAAAGGACATTGCACCAATGTCAATGACTGTGGAGAAGACGTGTGAAAAGTCGCTGATGATTATGGAATAAATCAAAGAAACTGAATGTCCAACGAGATAAATGAACCCCTCTCTCATCCAGAGGAGACACTCCTGGCAGTGTCCTGCTGTTGGGATCATCTACAGTCATCTGGGCAGAGTTTATGGACAGAAAAAAAAGCATCATATAGTGTCAGGCACACAATAAAAACGAAACCACCTCTGTTGACAGGATGAAGACGAGGAAGGCACGAGACACAAGTTCAAACACTTTCAGTGTCTTCCTCGTCTACTTTCCACTGGTAAAGGCTTTTCAGGAGACAGGGGAAGGCATCTCCCTTTCATCCTTCACCACAGACAAACATAGACATATAAAAACATCCATGTTGAAGAGTGGCAATAGTCCTTTTAATTCCAGACAAACCCAATGTGAAGAACTTAATTACAGAACGGGGGCAACCCAGCCCTTTTGAAAATTACACTTACAGTAAGACCTTTGAAGCAAATACTTCCTTTATCCTATTTTTTATTTTGTTCAATGTTTTGTCTCTTGTAAAGCATGCCATTGACTACTGTGGTTTCTAGTGGGACTCCGTCTTTTCTCTTCTGTCTCCATCTCCGTCAGGCATTCGCTCATCAAAGGCCTATCTATTGGACAAGCACGAGAGCGGAAATATTTAAAACCCCGGTTAGTGTGATGATTTTAATCACATTTTTTACAGTCAGGCACCAATCCACATTCAAATTTAAGAATCTTATATATATAAAATAATCCAACAAACTCACAGCTGGTGCTTTTGTAGCATATTAAGCGTTAAAGTAACTCACTATGAAACAAATATGAGTAACATTTTATAATAACTACACACTATTTAGCAAAATACTTAACTAATACTTAACTAATCATGAATTTCAGTATTAAAACACGTTTATAAAGCTTATGTTAACCATCAGTGCATCATCTATAAGTCCTTAATAATTGGTTTGTAATATATATTACTTAATTTACAAATGGGGAATCCATCATTTATAAAGTATGAAAACACAATCATGAAACGCATAATAGTCAAGCTTATTAATCAAGAATAAAACGTTTATAACTCTGTTTATGAATTGCATACTAATGAGTGTTAATCTTGCAACAAAGCTTTATAAATGATGAATTAAGTGTTTACTCATGCTTTACTAATGCTAAATAGTGTGTAGTTATAATAAAGTGTTACTCAAATATGTTCATCCTAAATGGAAGGATCTAGCATCCTAGTATGGCAACACAGTTTAGTTGCTTTTCCTCGTGGCCTTGACGTTGACTCAGCCATTGATAGTTATGTGTCAGTCAGTGCTTAGAGAGGAAATTAATTGCAGCATAAACTTCACAGCAATTCTATTTCTTCAACGTGGGTCCTAACGCATGATGTCAATCGCCCAAACTGTTCAATCAGCGAGTTACCAATTACCTTTATGTTTACTCCTTTTGCTTCGTTTGCAAAAAGTCAGCGCTCTCGAGCAGCTTTAGCCAGGTGCTTCTTTACAAACTGCTGCAAGTATCCTACTGCCAAAACAAGTAACACAATCAGCTATTTCATCAACACAAACATGTGGTAAATAAACCCACCACACTCAGGTGAAACAACTTCAAAAGGGGAGCGTGATCCCATGACATAATGCCCAGAAATGAAAAACAGACGTTTCCATCTTGTTTGACAAGATTTCTGTTAATTCCTTTCTTTGGAGCGCGGCTGTCTGATACACGTTTGAGATTTCCTCGGCATTAGCTCATTAGTTCAACCCAGTGAGAGGCCTCGCGTTGCGGTTGAAGGGGACCAGGGGGCCTGGCACCAGACCCCTACCTGAAGCCATCACGGTGAACCACAGGAAAGGGAGAGAGATGTGTTGTTTCACTCATCCTCCTCGTAGGTGATGCTCTGCCAGGTCTACGCTATACGGTGTTGGGTTTGGCAGTAAATCAGCTTGCTCTCCGATGATCAAACGCTTGTCGTTATTTCCCGCGCTTTCATGTAATCTCATAAAAGGCCGACCGCTCTGACGGAGTTGAGCCTGCCTGCCAAGCCGGCCGGGCCTCCCATGCTGGCATCTCAGTGTGTGTGGCTCTGTTGGTTTGTTCCTAAAAATCAGAGCTCAGAGGAAAACAACAAGGCAGCAGCATCCCTATGAGGATGCTTTGAAAGTACACCACATTAGGGTCAATTCCTTTTCTCGTTATGGGGTGCAGAGACATTCAAAATGGTAGCATTTTCAAAAGGCTACAACACAATATTAGTTGGAAATATGAGGATGTGAAGGTTATTGATGCTTTAGTAAAATATTGACCAAAAGTTACACGAGTGGTGGTAAAATATGGCTTTATGCTTTCCTCTGAGAGTTTTGCACTGGGCAAAACTTAAGTCACCGCCATTTTGTCCCAGTAAAACCTAAAATTTGCGTGTGAAAAATAGGTGGCGGAGATGAAGCGTTTTGGTGGAAGACTAATAAAATGTCTGAAACCACCGCGACTCAGAACGAAAGAGACAAACATCAAAGTCAATAAACTGGCTGTTTGATCTCCCCGAGTCATTCCTCTCTTTTTAACATCGCTCTGGCCCGTTTACACTCTGGTCTTCATTATCCTCCTCTGCCCTTAAAATCATTTCAAATCTATCAGGGTCTGACATGAGAAAGAGGAACGTTAGAGCTGTGCAGTGACCACTCCGATGCACAACATTTACCAGCCAATACCACCTCATCTCCTACCAGATTACACATCTTATGTAGGATCTGGTGTCGCTTTGAACGAAACGGTCGGTAGTTGTAATGGATGTTCTGTTTTCAACCTCCAGGGAGGTTTATGGCTCGCTTTTTGACAAATGGGCGAGGGGGACATAAAACGCCAACACACACAGACACCCACTCGCTCCACAAATAAAATAAATCAATAACCATACAAAGGCAGCTATTAAAGCATTGGAGAGCAACACATTAGGAATAAAACTAGGGTTCTTGGCTGAGGTGTAAAGGCTTTCAGAGACCGTGCAGGCCGCACACATCTCTGATAAATGGATGGTGGGTGCCGGTGTGGTTGGGATGTATCAAACATGTGCTGGTGAGCCAATAAAGACCAAAACATTCTGGCAGCTGCAGGACAACTCATTCACAGCTTTTTGAGATTTGGCCAGCCCCGGCAGCAGCGAGGGAACATCGATGTTACAGGTTCGCTATTGAAACATTTTCCGTGACATTAAGTATTCCTAAACACTTGT
Source organism: Cottus gobio (assembly GCA_023566465.1). Lineage (NCBI taxonomy): Eukaryota > Metazoa > Chordata > Actinopteri > Perciformes > Cottidae > Cottus > Cottus gobio. The sequence goes on along the minus strand of CM042232.1, from coordinate 10,752,836 downwards.
CAGGGTATCTGCCTGTTGTTGTAACTGAATGTTTGTGTATCAGTGTCATTTTGTGTTTTTATGTTGTAGTACGTCGGCATATGTGCATGAGTACGAAAGCCTCAAAGAGACACGGCCACTTGCGCCCATGGCGTCTGGTGGAGCTCGTGACTGTGCCTGTTTAACTCCACTAACAGAGCACCGCTCCACAAAGCCCATCACGCAACCCACAGATGTCCCACAGTACAGACAGGACTGCACCGCAACCAACAAGAAGCAGTAATAAGCCCCCAGCCCATACACACACACACACACACGCACGCACGCACGCACACACACACACACACACACACACACACACACACACACAGGCATATGAAACAAACACATGCACTGACACAGAGGATCAGACTGCACTGAATCTTCTCTAGAACATTAAATGTGGTTCCAAACTTGGTCAAAAAACACATTTTCTCGTGGGCCTCTTCATGCAGATAATTTGGGTTTTGTTTGTGCAGGTTTTCAGATGTACGTACAAACCTTTTTTTCCCCCCAGACATAGTGCCCCCGTTATACCAGATCCATTTTGTTGTTTTCATAGGGACTTTATCTTAGGTTAGAAGTCGTTCCAAACTCGCTGGTAAATGTTGAGGTCAATAAAAAAAGTGATAATGGAGAGAATAATTGATTGTATGGTCGAAAAATAATGTTTTGCTATTTAGTTTAGACTTAAAAAGAAGGCCAATGCTTTTGACAAAAGCCTGCAAATTACAGTGTAGTTATTGAGTACTTATGGGGTAATTACGCAATAAATATGGAGTACAATATAATGATGAAGGGGAACTAAAGAAGCCTCAAAATGTAACATAAAAACATAATCTCTTCTTTTAAATTACCGGGTATTGTAATACACTTGTAAACTAATTATGTGGAACAGAGACAAGAGCAATAGGGCTTGTTATGGTAAAAAAAAAAAAAAGGACAATGCCAGTACTAGTACCATTACCCACCCAGTGATACCGTCACCAAATGGAGTACTTCATTTGACATCCATCATAGGCATGGAAGCCGTGTGTGTGTCCCTGTGTGAATGTATCGCTCAGACAGCGTTCATCGCTGATGATGTTGTCCCTGTGTAAGGCCCACCCTCCTGTCCGGAGGCATTTAATCAAAGAGCACTTTCGTTGATTGGCTGCAAGCAAAACCAGACAAATTGTATTCTTAATTTGGGCACAAAAAGGATTAATTGCAGGTATCGTTTGACTTGAGTAGTTACGATACTCGGCCTACTCGGTACTGGGTTATTTTGGTTGATGTCTTAAAATAATTGACAACCAATGCCTGAGCAACAATGAAATAAAATACTGTAACTAGCTTGGTGGATTGGCTTATTCAATGGTCTACCACTTTTTGTTCTTCTGATTGAACACAGAACTACAAGCCCTATGTAGCTATAAGGGTAAGAACAACAAATAAGCAGGTTTAAATGTTGAGATTGTAAAATTGCATAGTAAATAATCCTCTGTTTTACTTATTATGGGGATTTATTTTTTCAGTGAATCATCTTCATCATCATATTATTGTAGCCCATAGGGCAAATTTCCAGTACCGTGTGAAGTAACCTGATGAAGGTTTATGTACCGGAACGTTGTAAGCCAAATATATCTGAATGCAAGTGGAGAAGCCAGTGTGCGGGCGTTTTCTTCTTCTTTGTCAACCATTGGCATTCTGCTACGCACCTGTCGCCCGGTGCAATCTTTTTTCATGGCTCAAACGTTGGGAAACATTTGACTGAAATGTGTGAAGTCCTCACAGCAGAGGTGAAATCAAGCTTTTTTTTGTGGGTGTCCTCACATTCACAGTTAGGCTACTTTCCAGACTGGCCTGGGGCCGACATGCAACGTGAGCTCTGACTTCAAAGCCTCCAAAGAAAATATATAAATAAAAAACATTAGCCAGCTTGTTTTCTTTAGTTAACATTTCAAACACAGTAACTCAGTCCCCTCTCTCGAACGCAAATGTTGATGTTGTTTTTCTGACGGTCCCGAAGCAAACTGCCGGGCCCACAGCTGGAAACTCCTCGGCTCCCTTAAAAAATGGCTGCGCAAACACACCCGAGTCAGGCAGAACACAACCTCCTTTGGCCTGCGAGGACTTCCCTGCCAGCTGCCCACCAGGATACAATTTTCCCTCAGCACTGCAGAGCCACAAGCATAGGTTTCTATGTCGGGGTCGGACATACACAAGCCCAGAGGTGGCGGCACCGCAGACAGTCGATGCCACTGGAAAGCCTCATTATACCGGCCGTGGCGTTCTCCAGCATTGGGGGCAACCGCCCTTTTTATTAGAGATATACTAAGAAGTTCATAAACAGAGCCACTTGACATAGTGAACTTCAGAATCAAGGGAGATCCTCGGTGTAGACAGATTACCACTTCATTAAACAAACCAAGACCTCAAAGAGTAACAAGCCCTTGGACACGCATACCACGGAGAGAGAGCAACCCCGGTCCTCTCAGCCACACGAGACAGTAACATGCTGTCTGTCCCAGAGGTTATTACGATTCCAAACATTTATTGGAAGGAAATCAAAAAATGGGTGTCTTTTTTGTCTTTCCTTCTTACTTCTGCCCACAAAATTACATTCAAGCCATAAAAGTGTTTATATGTTAGGTATATAAATGCTTTGGGAATAGCACTTTGAGACTATTTCTAAACCCGCTCTGAGCTAAAATAACATCATAAAAAGACACACGAATCAGTAAAAATAATGTGAGCAAGGAAGAAAAAAAAAAGCCTTGCTCTGTTTCAAGTAGCTATTATAAAAAGGCACAGACAGCTGTTGAGAACAATTCGATGTGTGTGACCGCAGCGCGAGCTTGACCGGAATAGGCTGTAAAAGTATAATGAAGCACTGGCTTCAGCAGCATGAAGGCATGCATGACAAAATCTGTAAAAAGTGAAGAACGATATTACGATTATGCTCTGGTCAGCTAACCTTTTGAAGAGGGGGCATTTTTGTCAGTGATGGCCTCCGTCTGGAAAAGTCATGGAATTTTAAAATGGTTATTTCCAGGCCTGGAAGAGTCCTTGAAAAAAAATGTAAATCCCAAAAGTTTTGGAAAGTGAAAGAAATGTGTTATATTTATATGTTCATGTCGTTCATTTACGCTAGGTTTGAAATAATTAATATGCTAATATGCTAATATGCTCAAAATATAATCAGGCATACGCTGAGTATGTCTATACATGTTTATTCTTTTAATCAAACTATTGTTTCTCATTCATTTGTGTCATTTAATGAATGTATGCTTTGGATTCCTCATTGTTAGTTTAAATGCTATATTTTCTCACTTTTTCATTTATATGTCCAGATTTCACAAAATGTTTGGTTACGGAAATTTGGTTTAAAGTCATGGAAAAGTCATGAAAATCCAATGGTCAAAATGTGTATGAACCCTGTTTAAAGCGTGTTGTCCCCTCTCTTTGATATGTAAATAATAAGGCCGCTCCCATGGTAACACCTCCCATGTAAACACCCTCAGCACCATGCGCCAAACCCTCTGATATGAACTTTGTTTAGGGCGAGAGTGAGGGAACCACTTGAGGAGACATAACTTTGAAAATCCCTTTCATGTCGTGGAAAGCGATGAACTTCTGTTGTAGTTTATTACGGTGTGATTTTTAAAAGCATCCCCCCGGCTCTTTGAAGTGAGATCGGGTCTGTTTTCCCTCTGCAGTGGTGTCACTAAGTCACTGCTCATCTGTTTTCTGTCTCTGATTGGAGCATCGACATGAAGCAGTGAAAATTTACATTTTGACACTTTGATTTTTGAAAATACAAACAACGTGTACCAACTTAATTTGTACGGTAAAATTATGCTGGGAGGCAGATTTTGTCATAAATGGATGAAGCCGGGTGTACCGTTTTCAGTTTTTATGCTAAGCTAAGCTAACCAGCCGCTGTTTACATATGAATCACAATGATCATATCTTCTCACTTTAAGCAAGAAAGTAAATACGTGTATTTCTTAAAATGTTGAATCAATCCTTTTCATATCACTGTTTAGGAAGAAAAGGCCTAATTCTAAAAGTATGCTGTTCACAAATCACTGCAACAACTTTATATTTCCAACTATACCTTGAATAAAGGATGTAGCACTATAGTAGCACTGAAAATGGCTCTTACTGATAGCACTTTGTAGTTGAACTTTTGGACGAAATTGTACCTTCTTGATTCTTGTTGTTCTGATTCTTGTATGTAACCGTAGAATGCACTTATTGTAAGTCACTTTGGATAAAAGCGTAAGCTAAATGAAATGTAATGTAATGTAATATGGTTTCTATGAATGAAGGGCTCACGTTTTTACATATTCTTCCTGTTACAGCTTTTTTGGAAATGGCAGAAAATGTAAATAATAAGTCCACAAGGGTCCTCGGTATGAGAGCAAATAACCTCTAAGAGGAAGCGACTAAAACCCGCCTCCCTCGCATGAATAGTTGACGTAATCGCAGAAGTCTTAGTTTTCTCTAAAAGGGTAAGAAATGAAAAGAAAGACATCAACTTGGGTGTAGATTTGCACATAATGCGCAGAGTGAAGACTAAATGAGTTGAAGTCGTCCAGCAGGATGTCATAGTCTGACTCTGCTGTCAAGAAGGGACACAGTGGGCAGGTGACAGGAAGAGTTCTGACGCTTTACTCCGTCTCTTAATCTACAAGCAACGCTGTCGCTTACATCATATGTCAGGATTGCTCACGGGGGAATTGGGTGGTACGGAAAGCAGCGGGTCGAGAAGGTGACAGGTGACAGAGCCTGCAGTTCGATCGCTGTGACTGAAATCCGAGCAGAATCCCGAGCGGTTGCAGCTCCCTCCTGAGGCAGCTGTTTGAAACAGCATAAGCTGAGTGACACATCCCATATTTTCTATTTCATTTCAAATTCAGCTTCAGGGACTTACCACGGGCTGTTGATATGGAACTCGCAGATGTGCTCATACAGTATGATGTCTGTGTTGTGATGTGGAGGGCTGATGTCCAGCAGGTTTAACCAGATTCACATTTACTTGACACCACATCAGGACTTTGGCTTCAAAGGTAGATAGATTTGTGTTGCAGAAATGCACCATGGGGTACTGGCTATGTGTGCAGACAAAACTATGCAGCAGGTAATTTAACTTTTCTCCTGATATTATCAACGATGTATGTTTTAACCTGAAGAAACGCACACATTTTGGTGTTTCATCTTCATGATCTTGAACTGCTTGATGCAAATCAATTATTCCTTATGAAATGATGTGAGCTGAACATCTTTTGGGTGTGAAATGAAGAGCAGTGACACACATAAGACCCGCAGACTGAGCAACCGTCATTCCTTCTTATGTTCATTTTTACCCCGACGCATTCCACAGCTTCTTTCGATTCCCGCTCTTCACATGTGGCGGTCGCTCTGTGCTGAAAGACAAATTAGAGGTAAAGATGACAAAAGCATTCTGCAAATTACAAGGCTTTGTGTTTACTATTCTGAGCCATTCAGACCAGCAGCATACTAGTCGTTTGGCTTTTTCTTTCCTTTGGGGAAAAAAAACAACACAAAAAAAACAACAAGAATATACCACAGCCGACTGAAAAAAGAGAGGCCGTAATTACAGCGGAGGATGAAGAGAGAGAGTGAGTCCCCGTCAGGAACTCTCATCTGCTCATCTTCATTTGTCCCTCACATGAGAGCGCGGCCGACTCTGCTCTTGTTTAGCAGAACATGTCAACAGTCATTCCAGTAATGACTATATATGACTGCATATGCCTATGTCAGAGTGTTGGGCCCGTGATGGCGTTCTCTGAAGACTTCAATCCACTCGCTCAGGCTGATTTAAACAAAACATGATTATAATAGCTTTGTATCACCGTTCTCAAAGAGTTAATCAGCTATGACAGCGGTTTTGGCTTGTGAGCCAAATGCGGCTTCAATATTTATAATTGTTTACATTTTCATGCATGTGAGAATGGATATTATCCGTGCATTTCTGTTGGATGTGATTTTTAAGTCCACCATCTGGACACGGATGAAAATGGACTGTCACGTTGACTAAATACTTATTTCCAAGATAAAAGAATACCCGCAGGAAAAATGGAACAAACAATCCATTGAATAACAAAACAGACTCTTTGTGTCCTATCACTGATGCGTGTGTTAAATTAAGTGTTACATTTCTTCTCTTCTGTGATTCATCCCATACTTTTTGTAATTGTGTAAAGTTGTAATCTCAACATTTCAGTCTAAACATCTCAAGTCTCTCATCATTCAGACATTAATGGACATGAACTGTTTTACAGCCTTCATTGGGGCCAAACCCATCATAATTTACCCACATGCAAACAGATGCTGCTATTGGTGTGAGATTTAAAAAATAAATTGATACAAAGGAAAATGCAAAAATCATCTCTTATATCAAGGGACAGTGACATTGAACGGTACATTACAAGCTAATCAGCAGCTGTTTAGCTTAGCTTAGCACAAAGACTGGAAACAAGAGGAAACAGCTAGCCTAGATCTGCCCAAAGATAACAAAATGCCTCCATCAGTACCTCTACAGCTCACTAATTAACACATTGCCTTTTGTAATCAATATGCTGTTATGTGCCACGATTCTGTGTTGTTGCAACTAATTGAGACTTCAAGAAGTCTGTTCCCAGCCAAGACATGGTCTGGCATATAAAATCCCATACCACCACAACCTATTGTTTCTTGAGATATAACATGTTAATTAATGATATTTTGGGGTGTTCTCTCTGCCAGAAAGCCACTGGGTGTATTTCCTAAACTGTTGAACTATTTGAGCTCACATTAATATCAGTTTGGGTTCTAATACGTCTTCTTGGGTCACAGCAAAAGCCACCATAAGATTTAAGATTTCATTAGCAGCCCTCCACAAATCTTCAAGTGTCATTGTGTCACGACTTTGATCAGGAAGTCCTACCCATGTTTCCTTGTGGTGCCTTTTCTGTCTATCTGTGTGTGTGAGCGTGTGCACACGCACATGCTAAAATGCCTGACCATCATTGTATTTCCCTTCAGGCTCAACCTCCCGCTCTCAGGCGGATATCAAAGGCCTGCATTTACAGTTATCTCTGCTTGGCTGCGCCACGGAAGTAATCACTGCAGGTCAAGGGTCAGCGCTCTGGCCCAAGACTGAAACACAACTGACTGACATTGACTTCAAAGGAAATTGATATTCTGACAGACTGTTGTTTTAGCCGGGAACTCTGGATATCATAATCAGGAGGGTGGAAAGGGACAGTAAGAGAAGAGAGCGGCAGAGTGTGTTGTGGAGATGGGCGGGGGGGGGACGACGACTTGTGTCTCAGAAGAGAAGCAGAAGAGAGAAAGACTACCTTTGAATAATTAGAGCCAACGACATCAAAGAACGGGCTCAAGTTTGGTCTGCTTAACCTCTGTAACATAGAAACAGAGCAAAGAACAAAAATAAAGTCATTTTATTCCGTCCTGTTGTTATTCCTCTGGTTGGTGAAACCCAAAACCATGTCGAACATAATGGAAAATATTTGAGGTCTTCTTTTATTAACCAAAAAGTGCTTTGATGTTTGACGTCTTTATTTGTTTTAGAAGAAGAAAGAGAGGGGGCAATATGGCATGCGAGCGATCTTTTGGAGAGAGCACACAAAAGAGGGAGGGGGGGGAGGAGGGGGGGCACCGATACGACAGCAAACCATGCTTCTTCATTCTACATAATCAATTAAACATAATTATCGGCCCTTTCAAGAGTCCCCAGTTCAAAGACCAGTAGGGCATGATCAAAGTGACAGCATTTCGTTTGAGCGCTAAGCCCTTCCTGCTCCCGTGTTCACTGCCTCACCAGAGACCCGAGGGAACTACAAAAGTCAGGCGAGCTGCTTGGCCGCAGCGTGTGTTTCATTGTTGTGAGTTCATTCTGCAACGAAGACAAACTAATAAATTGATCCAATCGCCCCGTCACATTTGCATGTAATCTGTGTTTTGTTATTTCTTGGCGTTGGGAATTGCAGACTGCAGAAATCTGGCAAACTGAGTCAACCGACTGTCTTCAATGTCAGCGGCTCTCAGAGGGAACATAACACAGCTCTGTTATTGTAGAGTAGGAATTATTCACACCAGTTGTCACAAAGTAAGTAGGCTGCTGCTTTCATCACCTACGTTTGACTTGCAAGGAGGCAAATCTGCGTGAATTACAGCAGGTTAAGTGGAAACAAATTGGATGTGATGCATGGCCACACAGCACCGCTCTTATTCTACATGTTTGTAAAGCGGAAAAGTAAACTGGGTTTGGGTGCATTTTGCCCCGTAGCTGTGTCAGAAAGTCCAAAACAGAATTCCGGCTATCAAAGGCACCAAAACCACGGACCGCAAGGAGTGTACGTGCTCAGCAACTGGACACTTCAAATGCATAAGCAACAGCATGAAAAGGAGCCTCTTCAGCTTGCTGGGTGTGAAAACAGGTGGAGGGGGGCGGGAGTCCTTCACGGACATCCTGTCAAGAGGGAAGGGCGCACGGGTGGAGCAGCATCACAGCGAGCGTAAGAAAAGTCAGCGATCCAGGATGGTCAACTGGAGGGTGCATGAGGTCAGAGAAACAGTGTGTGAACTATTACACCAGATCCGGGTCTTATTGTTGCACTCTTGTTGGCTTTGAGTTTAGACACTGACACTTAGCCGATAGTTTGTCTTAGTTCTTCATCAACACTAGATTTGCCTTACCGTAACCAGTGGTCAAAAGTAAAATATGTGGTAACACGTCTTTTTAAAGTGCCCCAAGAGACCAAAAGGGTGTAACATGGGCCGTTTATAGTTCCACACAACTTATCTCCATTTACAGATGCTCAAGCATACTTTTTGTTGTTGTCAGGATCATTATACAGGAGAACATTCCTGCCCACTGCTATAAGACTTTATAATAAATCACCTCTGAACAGATCCTCCGTCAATTGATTCAACATCAACATCAATAGCTCTTGCACCGCTTTTGTTGTTTAGTTAGTTAGTCACTGTACATACTTCTATTTCACTGTATATACTTATATACTATTCATATACATTGCATATACTTTGCATTTTTGCCCTTTCTTTATTGGGAGCCAATAACATTCATATGTATTTTCTCAGGCCTGTCAAAAGGACATTGGTTGTACAAGGCGTTGGTGTATAAGCTCTTACGCAGTGCATTATGGGAGCACACAAAGGGAAGACATTTGATCCACAGCCCAAGTGGTGGTCTGTTTTGTCTGTAACAATTCACACACATCCACAGCACAAATTCACACACATGGGGATACTGCTGAGTCATGCCAAAAAGGCTATTTGATCCGCGTTCGACCTGGGAGAGGTGATGTCCCATCCGACAGGATTCACACGCTCCCCGCTCTCCGGCACAAAAGGGCAGAACAACAATATTATGGTGTCCACTGAGTGCCTACCCCCCAGTAAAAACATTTCTGTGAGAGTGGGCTTGACCTACCTCTTCTCTCGTATAAAAACACAAAGCCGAGTGTATTCCGACAGCTGCTGCCCGTGTGCCCCGTGGAGAACAGAAGGAGAGCTTTGAAGATCTTGACCTTCTGGAACAATAAAACGCAATCATCAAACACTCTCCTGAGACAGACCGCTGACCCACAGATCCAAGTGGCTGCTCGACATAATTCATATTAAACTGTAGGGCTCACTCTGTGTATGTATGCCTCTGCATGTGTGTTTGATGCTTGCAGGGGCACAGATCATGTAGATCTGGAGCTTTCCAACGCTCCTGACTGACGGCACATGGAGTACTGCTGTCAGGAACAATCAGGAACAACTTCTGACGCATTTTGTTGAGACACTACTATAATGTCATTTCGCTATTAACATATCCATTTGTCTATAACATAGCTTACCTCTTGGAAAGAGCTCATTATATTCCTTTATAGTGCAGACATTGTATTTTATCACTTTGAATAAAGTGAAATAAAGGAGAGTGAGATGAGATGAATGAACCTTGACTGGATGGTAAAGATAACTTAATCAAAGTAAATAATCTAAATATAACTAGCCTGTGTAGAACCTCTAAAGCTCACTAACAACAATGTATCTTGTTTATTTAATCTGTACAATCAATCCATTGATTAATACAATGAATCCATTAAGCTGAAGTGTAAAAATAAGAGTTCATAGTTGTATGGGGCCCAACTATATCTTGGCCAGAGCCAGTTGCTTCGGCAAAACAACACAAAATCTTTGAATTAATGCGCTTTAGGGGTTCTGGTGGCATCAAAAATCAAACATATCCTTTAAAGTTCAGCTAATAAAACATAATTGATCACAATATAGAAAGTATGGTGGTATCAGACGGATAATCCTTGATGCTACTTCGCTGTATCTGCCCACTGGAAAAAAGGTCAAAGTGCTAAAGTGTCAAGGTCAAGGCAAGTTGGCAAAAGGAGGAGGTGCTGCTATTTACCACCTCAAGAAATACACCAGGTGGCAGTTTTTAGCGCAAAGTGTAACAGAGGCTCTAAACATTAAAGCAGAGCAGAAACAAACCTGCTGATGGTGACAAAGATACGCCTTTCTGATCTCCAGCTCCCACGAATGTTGCCGTTTCCCTCACAGCAAAAATAGATTCAAATACAAGCCTTTGATCTTATATAACCTTGTATTAGCATAACTGGCAAAAGGTGTTGCAGGGCAGCGATGCCAGCTGGGTCCTCTTGCTCGTCGCGCAGGGGTCCGAAGCCCCCCCTGTCTCTGTCCACATGTTAATCTTTACAGGGCACTCAAGGAAGTGGCGTTGACAGCCTAGATTTGAGGTCGGGAGGGGGCCAGGGGTCAAGCACTTCCTGCTGACATGAAAGCACATCCAAGCACACCTTGCTCTTGGTATCTGTCGTCCGCCCCCCTGACCATCTGTACCTACATAATCTAGGGCTCATCGGGGCCCAAACAAAAGCCATGTGTTAATTACCTTTGAAGGTGTAATGGCTTGCAGGGCCGCGGCCGATGTTCATCTGGTTTCAAAGCGAGGGCCGGAGAACAGGTTACGCTTCAGACACGTTACAGTTGTCCTCTCCTCTACCTGCCCACCGTGCTTTCATTTTAGAGGGATGGCCGTGCCTTTGGGTTTGAACGTTGTCCCGTATCAAATCCAGAGGCACACAAACTTCGCTTCACTCTTGCTTTTGTGGACTCTTAAATAAGTAAATTAAGGAGAAAGTTCTGACACATGTGGATTAGGTCTACACCTGTCGTCCAGATGTGAGGGCATTCACTTTATTGGAATTTCATTTTATTCTCTTGGCTTAATTGTTTTTGTAGACCTCTCGGAATATTACTCGATGGTAGTAGCACCGAGTACTTAGTTCTACCTTTCTTTACATCCATATTTTTCTCCGTACAATGATGAGAAATATGTGGAATTACTCATTGATTGACTCATGAACTATAGTTCACGTTTATTGCTTTCCCCGCTCTTTTTTCAGGCGGTGTCCAAAAGGAGCCCTAATTCTTGAGATTCCAGTGATGTGAATTATAAACAAATCAAAACCAGATAGACAGAGCGAAAGGTGCTGGTAGCAATCTGCTCATTAGACATCACAAAAACAAGATGAGGTGTCCTGGTGACGACTTTATTGTACCCTTTGTGAGTAAAGCCTGAGTAACACTTTCTTCTTCCCACAAATGACCACCTTCTTCCTGCCGCAGGAGAAAGGGAAATGGGCGCCGAATATTCCCAAACAGATACGTTACCGTGTTTTGAATAAATGTTTCCACTGGCCAACCACGGGTGACCTCATGAGCAAAGATGAGATGGGAAGAAACCCAGATTCCAGAGGCTGAAGTGGTACTTAAGTACTATTCTACCTCTGTTGAATTGGCTTCCATGTGTCTCAGTTGGTGTTTCTAATTAGATTACACAATGTAATTATACCTAATGGTGTTTGTAAGAGGATATGTGCTGTATGCATCAGAATACATCAAAGAGCGGCGCAGCCGCATGAGTTATGTACCGTCATTCTCTACATCCTTTCTGCTGAGAATAAACAAACACATTCTCTAATCCTTTGAAACACTTTTATTTTTTTCTTTTGAAAACCCTCAACTCTAGTTTCCAGTCAGCGGACGGTCAGGGGCCCCACAGACACCTCTTGATCCTTCGGGGCATCGACAGCAGAGTCCGTATGATGTGGGGAGGAGCGCTCGTCTGCTCTTGACCTGCAGGTGAAGACAGAAAGCGGTCCTGTGAAGCCAACGCCGGGCCGAGAGGCAACGCTGCCAGCCAGAGACGTTGGATATAAATATCCACCTCGCGTGGCAGTTTCCTCCAAAAACAAACTTCAGATTCTACCTTGTAATTTATCACTTCTCCCTCCCCCATGGAGAGAAAAATCAAGAGAAGGGAAATGTTGAGTTGAAAGATTGCAGTGTGGACATTTTTTATCCTCCATATTTCATTTTGTCTCTTCATGTTGCCTATTAATATGTGTGGAGCTCCATCTGGATTCACTAGCATCACTGAATTGAACAATCTTCAAAAAAACAAGGCCGATCTAAATCTTAAGACAAATATACAGTAACTCACAGCGCCTACAGTTAGAGTCCTGTTAGCTTTTAATTTAAATACTGTGTGTATGCCACACCAACTTATGTGTGCCTCAGATGTGTGTTTCTTTTATTTTGAAACCAAGGGTGTAAAGGCGTGGGACGATGATTCCGATTCCTGGGAGAAAATTCCCAGGCCTGGAAGAGCCTGTGGAAATTAATCAAGTAGCAAAGTGATGTCATTCTGATGAAAGGCAGCCTGTCAGACAGTTGGCGACTATGGGTGCTCTTTGGCATGGGCCACAGCCCCGCTATACACCAAAATATGACATCAAAGCAGGTACCAGGCCAGGCCAAGAGGCTGGCACTGATCATTGTCTTCTTTGATTACAGTAGCCTCATCTTCTTGCTGAGAGGATAAAAGAAAACGGCTGCTTGGTGTTATGAGAGTGTCAAAAATAATGAGGCACATACCATGCGCTAAAAGTGTCCCAGTGGCTCGCTGGATGGAAGCGCATACTGTGTACATACAACAATATGAGCAGAGTTCCCGGGCAGGGATTAGGTCTAGTCCAAGACACCTCTTTTCAGAGGATATTTCCAGTGAATTTTGGCCTTTAGGCTCGGACTAGGTCCTAATCTCTGGTCCATACCTCATGGTGCCAGTTTTTCAGAGAAACATCAGCTTTACGTTGCATGTCAACAACTCTTTCTTCATCGTGTATGTATTCTTCATTAAAATAAAAAATCTTTAAAAGAAAATGTATGCTAACCCTCATCTCCTCTCTACAGCAATTCTCTAAGGTCTACGGTCTCAAAACAGTTTCAAATACAGCTCACACATAATTGAATAATGACCATGTTTTACAGCAGGGTGTGGACTTCAAAAGAATTTCCTCGTAGAGACTACCAGGTTAAAGGACAGAAAATGAATCATGTGTTGTGGCTCTACTGTCATGACCTGTAATAAGGTCTTTTCCATGTCCTTTGGCAAATCTCTGGCATAAATAAACATTTCCGGGACAAAAGGGCCTGATTCTCCTTGTGTCTCGGTGGAGATGAGAATAAGCGCAGGGGAAGGAGGGCTGCCGCCTCTCTGATGATAATAATAGCAGGTTTCGAATGGTAAGTGGTCCCTGCTCCCTCCCCTCCTCTGTCGCTACCTGGCAGAGGGCATTGCAGAGGGTGATTCAGGCTCGAGGCATGAATGGAAAACTCCTCCGGGAGGAAGGCCGCACACTCACGCACCGGTGCATCCAAGCGGCCAGTTCCACCTCACTCATCTTCCTGTTCGACAACACATTCCTACAAGCGTGCACGTGCGTCCACGCTAACACACGAAAAACATCTGTCCTGTTTAGCGTGAATGACGTGACAGGACTGTTTATAGGCAACAGCAGCGATTTAGTGACCGTCATTCCGATGAAAGATCAACAACAAACAGCTGACCTGAACTATTTGATTACCCCTTGGTGCCGAAGAGAGCCTTAATGCAAGCTGTCCTATCTTAAAAGACTTCATTTTTATCAAACAGGGCATCATCTGTAACCAATAGACGGCCTCCTCTTACAAAATGAGAGCCTGCTCGACAGATGTGTCCTGCCTCTCTTACTCTGCCTTGCTCCCCATTTACATCCACATCTTAGATGGCACCTCTTGACTTAAGTCAGGATCAAGGTTGTTTACCGATTCTCTGGATAATATCAGAAACATGTGGCTGGGGGCACATGAAAGGAACTCTACAGTGTGTTAACACCCAAAACCTCTGTCCATGTTTGTGTGGGGTTTTTAAACAATAGTTGCAACATGATATTAAGGGTACCTGCTTACGGAGGTTTGCCTCAAGGTGACAGCACAGAAGCTGAAGTGTTTTCAGAGGGGAAGATAGCCTAAAACGTCAAAGCTCTCCAACATTACAGTCACATCAGCTTGTTCATGAAGCGATCATCAAAATAAAGTATGAAGCATGTTTTTTTTTATTTCTAAGTGAAGTAGCTACTCTATTCTTTCCGGCTGTGATAAGCAACACACACACTGTCAAAGTATTTAAAAAACATCAGAGAAGTGTTAGCAACAGGAGAAATGACTAGTCTACACAACTTTTCAACAGATTTCGAACACCTGAGTAGTATTCCATATATTTCCAGGTCCATTATCGTCTCGGCCTTTAGCAGATTTCCACACTTAAACACGTTGTGGCATAATACCACTAAATCTCAGGCTTTGCTGTTGTGATATTCAAGGGATAGTACTGCGGTTGAGTCGCACAATTCCTAACCTGATATCATATGTTTTATGCTGCTGCTGACGAGTGCTAGCACTCTGTATAAGAGAGGGTGGCAATTTTGAGGAAGAAACTCAGATTTTCCTCTATGAATTCTAAAAGTTTTATAGATGGTGATCTCTCCTTTGTTCTTCCAATGAGGACCTCCACCTGTTTCTGATGATGTGAGCCAGAGTCTGTCCCTTTCAAGAGGCTGATCCCTCCTGATCTCTTTGATGTAACCTGACCTAACAGTTCCAACTAGCAGGATTTGATGATCTCGGATGGACCCTCGACAACAGCATGTGCAAATCAAAACTAACAGGCACGAGGAGACGGACGGTGGGGATGTGTGAGCAGAACTGGCAGGCTGCGCAGACGGAGGGAGCGCTCACGGAGCTATGATGTGTTCAAACGCCAGGCAGGCAACAGTCACATGATCAATGCTGCCAGCCCAGACTTAAGCAGTAAAACCTGTGGATCTGTGAGGGCACATGCAACTGATCGGAGATGAAAGACAGGCTTTGACTTTCACAGGAGGCCTAGAGTCGGGGAGGGGGCTATGGGGGGCACTTCTGAGGGACTGCCATCAGAACAGCTGGGTCATTTTCAAATGACCTAATTCTAGGATTAATCCATTCGGACTTGCATGGTTAAATTTGTGTCTAAGCCACACGCAGACGATGGGAGGCAAAGAAAAGGGGAGAGAAAGAATTACCAGTAAAAGCCAGAAAGGCTTAGCACTTGGAGTTCAAACAAGGTGCAGGGCAGAGAACCACTGTGCACCAACAGTAGCAGAGCCAACCAGTGTGTCTGTCTCCAGACTCACTGTTAGGTCAATTTAACAGAATCTGCATATTTAAATAGCTCAAAGCGCGAGTATCTGCGGCTCACGCTTGGGTCAGAGGGCGTTTCGACACACCACCGGGGCATCTCTTCATGGTAGCGTGTGTGAGGCCGGCGTCCATCTGCGAGTGATTTAAGCGTTACATTTTTTGCGATGACGTGTGATAAAACAGGGAGGTATGGGTCAAAGTGACTAGACTCAATCTGTGACAGAGCCTCTCCTTCCTGGGCCCTACCACATGTTTTAATCTATACAAGCATCTGTTTGAAGTTCCCAATGAATACCATCAGTCCGGCTGGTGACTTCATATCCATCTTACCTGGCTCAGTAGACTTCGACACCCTTAAGGCACACTGATTAACCACAAGGCAAGAGGACGTAAAGCAGTTTTAACATGGCGCGCTCACGGCGGACGTAAGCATTTTCTAAGATGCCCAAATGTGTTCTTTCTGACTTAATTGCTATGATAACATTTTCAAACCTTTTAAAACCTATAAAGGTCACAGTCCCTGAAGAGTAAGGCGTCAAGCTGAGCTCAGACTTATCATTTATATTACTATGAAGGTGTCATTCATTGGTTCTCACAAAAAAGACTTTTGATATCTAAAGAAACGTAGCTCTCGGTGACCCAATACGAGGCCCATGAGTTGTCTCTAATCTCACAGCGAAATATGATACTGCATCAAAAAATGAATGATCAATAAACCACGTGTGGACAGGTAGACTATCAATGCCCAGTCCCTTAAAACCAAACTGAATTCCAATGCCAGTTTGCTTCATATGGGAATAATGAGCTCAATCAAAGACATGAGTCGCCATGAAGTGTCACCTCGATGAATAATCGCTGTTATTCTTGTGTAATCACTGCGGGCTACACTTTCACTTAAATGTGACCTTAAAATGAGAGATTGTTTGAGGGAAGCCTACCTCGACCGTAACGAGGCATTCCTGTGTTAAAACGCTGGCTTCCCATCAGAATGCTCTGCTCGACTTAAAATATACAGTAGACCAGGAAAGTTTGGAAGAGACTGAAGAGGGAGTGAGGAGGCGAGGCGAGGGGGGAGGAAGAGTGATGGGTGCTTTGATCTTTGGAGGCCCTGTCTGGATAAAAAAAAAAAGTGTCCAAGTCCTTTTCTAAACCTTAAGAAAACATGACCAGCTCAACTAGTCAGAACTGGAAGTGATTCCTAAAAAGAGATATGTGTGGAGTTTTTTTTTTTTGTGGACTGGAGGATGATACTCTCTCAACAATGTTATGTTTTTATTTGCCTTATACAAATAAAGCCTTTAAAATAAGTGAACTAATAATAACACTAATCATTTTTCGCTCATTTAACAAGGTAAAGTCTGACATCAAACTGTATTTTCCTCACCAAATATTGTTGGAACTCTGCCCGAGTTTTTGATCGTGTTATGTGTTTTTCCCTGCACTTGATTTTCAAGCAAGTGTGTAACAAGATGCGTATTCTCACTTCATAAATGTGTGGTGGAATGGGAAATGGGCATTTCAAGGCCAATAAAAGCCACCACATCAAATAAAACATCGCGGATCAAAAGAACCAACGCATGGACATTTTTTCCCTATATAAATTGAAAAAAAGGGGGGTAGTCTTCCACGCTTGATTATGCCCCGAGTCCTGCCCCGCTCCTGCGATTGGCTGGACGGACACTCACGGGGGGAAAGTTTGAATAAAATACAAGAGCATGGCACCAGTGTTGTCGTTCAAGCTTGTGCGCTTGGTCCAGAAGGGCTTGAGTTGGGCTTAGTACTCGCACTCTTTGAAAGATTATAATATATCCAGAGAACTCAGCTGATGACTGTGATTCATTTAAAAGCACTTTAAATATAGTTGACATTACATTTAAGCGTTTCTAGGAGCGGGTGCCACGAGTTGTGGCGTCTTTTAAACAGCGCGTAATTGTTTCTTTCTCAGCTATACATCAGTAAAAGTGTGTGTTTCTCTGACGAGACGTTGCATTTGAAGGAAGAGCATCTCACAGCGGGACAAGATGACATCGATCAGAATGGTTTCATCAGTGCTGGTGCTGGTCCTGATGCAGTCCGGAGCGCTTTGCGCACGGAGGTTTCGGGGTGGCCGCAACCCACAACCACGACGTTCACCACCTCCTCCCACATACCGGGCGGATCGGGGTGACACCACGGAGAGCTTCCCTCTGGATTTCACCGCCGTGGAGGAGAACATGGATAACTTCATGACACAAGTGAAGAACCTTGCGCAGTCCCTCTACCCGTGCTCTGCGCAGAAGCTCGACCACGACATGAAGCTGAACCTTTTGGAGAACACGTCTGTCACCTGCAACGATGGAAGTCCTGCGGGGTATGTACCAAGTTGGAAACACACGTGTACAGCGTTTGATTGTGAGGGTCAGCTGTGCAGCAGTGCAACCTGGAGCTATATAGGAGCAATTGTTATTTTTGCTTCAGCAGGGCGCAGCCCGTTCTGCTGGTCATCCAGCTACCCAAAGTAACCCGCATGTATCTGGCCCCAGGGCAGTGGTCGTGGGCTGGTTGAAAAATGTTTTTTCTCTATAAATGATAAATAACCAAAATAAATGTGGAGAGCTATGCCCTAGGACAGAATGACGGGATGAGATAAACAGCTGTTTTGCGTCAGCAATGCGTGAAACTTGCAGATAGCCACATGGCCTATGCTTCATTTCCTTTGCTTCAAATTAGAATTCAGCATTTGCTCTGCAGAAAGTTTCGATTTACGTGTTCAGACCCCAGCCCATCGCTCTCCCTGCGCGCCTGCATGTGTGGTTTAACAGTATTATTCACTTGGCTTCTGTAAAACGTGTATTTGCTATTAATGGCTCCTGCTAGTGTCTGGTAAAAAACATCTCAGTCTATATTCCATGAGGTAAACAACAGATCAGTCCATACGGACCCTTTTGAGTTTAATTTACAGGGAACCAACTTGAATACGGTCAGGTATACTGATTCCTGTCCAAACAATACTGATAATTAAGGCAGGTGGGGATGAATCAAGGAAAAGTTAATTGTAAAAGGTGTTATTATTTACACGATAGCAACACGGTCCAGAGACAGTGGATTTCACTTGTGTCTCATATCCTTCTGCATAAACTGCACCACAATGAAATAATTGTGTTTCAATTGCATGCCAATAATTGAGGCTTAATATAGCAACACTATTGAAAAGCACCATCACAATAATGTTGTGCATTCAGTATTACATATAAATGCTTTTCTGTCAATGCTGTCTGTTTCATATCCAGAGGCTTTGATGACGTATCTGCATAAGAACTTATCCGGGACCAGTTCAGTGATGGGCAGACTTGACTAAAATGACTTCTTTTTTTTTAATACATATCTCTTTATGGATTTACTATCCTGTCTAATTCCAGTAAAACCCCGAAGTGCCTGATGGGGAGAGCTGTCTGCTGGGGCGGTAAAGCTCTTAGCTCTTTAGAGATGCAAGGGACTGGCAGATGGCCGTTTCATTCACTACCGCGGCTGTTGTCAGTTGAGATGCTAATCCATCAGCTACCAGCAGTGTTTTCCACAGAGGTATTGTTACAGTAACAGATGAACAAGCATGCAACAAGTCAAATCATTCACAGGACGGGAAGGTGGAAGTGTGTGATTCATCTTCTGGAAACACATGTTAGAGTGTGTTGATGCAGCGCCTTTCCCCTCTTGGCTTGTCCCGCTTGCCAAGCCCGCCTTCACTTTGTTGTTTGGAAGCAGTGAGTGCACCGTCTTCAGCCTACATCATTGACTGTGGCTCGCAATAATAGTAAAAGACATTCACGGCAGCCAAAGTGTGATTCAGAGTCTGAGCAAACAGCTCAGAGCTTCATCCAAGTCTGTTTGTGAAGTTTTTTTGGCAATCCCTCGAGTTTAGTCATTGGTAAAGTCGGGCGGATTGAATTATATATATATGTATATAATCTTTCAGCATTGCAATAGCACATTTAAAAATCCCGTTGGTGAAGCGTCTGTCATGAGAACGTCCAGCAGAATGCGCATGCCCTCTTCTGGACTGACAACATACAGCACACTTATATTCTAGCGTGCATTGACCTCTTATTACAATTCTAACCTGGCACAAAAACATTCACTTTATCTTACCCAGGGTGCAGTGCGGGCATTATCTTGAACATTCTGTGACTGTGTGTTGACAT
The DNA here is from genome assembly GCA_023566465.1 of Cottus gobio. Taxonomy (NCBI): domain Eukaryota; kingdom Metazoa; phylum Chordata; class Actinopteri; order Perciformes; family Cottidae; genus Cottus; species Cottus gobio. The sequence goes on along the minus strand of CM042232.1, from coordinate 10,733,019 downwards.
CTTCACATTATTTAATTTCACCATATCTCTTTATCTTTACTGTGGGCTGGAGCCCTGATTCTATCCATGACGTGTGTGTTGATGAAGGCCTTGATTTTATATCCATGACGTGTGTGTTGATGAAGGCCTTGATTTTATATCCATGACGTGTGTGTTGATGAAGGCCTTGATTTTATATCCATGACGTGTGTGTTGATGAATGATGATCAGAGTGATGAGTCTTTGATGGATTGTTACATTAAAACATGAGGAACACCATCTGCAAACTACAAACAGGACAAGGGAAAGTCTATCTCCTGTTTGGTCCCGATATCAGTTTCCAAAGTGCAAACCATAAACATAACCTCATTGTTCTCTCTTGTGTACTCCTTGGATTTATACTGGCACAATTGCATTTGCTGCTGTCAGAAATCACCAGCATAACAAGAAATCTTTGTTTGGCTTAAAGGGATGGTGTCCTACGTGTTTATATTTCATACTTGGATACCGTCACTGATGGTAGAAACAGTGCGCATATTATTTTTCAGTGTTTATCTCATCTTTCTGAAGAAAGAGCGCTGTATCACAATTGTGGAATGTGGTTTTATCTATCTGTTGTTTAGATATATTGTTATTCAGGCGGTGTAAAACGAACCTTAAGGGTATTTAGTATCACATTCTTACATATGTCCAGGCGGTATCGACACGTCTGCTATGATTGAGTGTTGATTTGATGTTCTTTGTTCTCTCGTAGGTACTACCTGAAAGAATCTCGAGGCAGCAGGCGCTGGTTGATCTTCTTAGAGGGTCAGTATAAATATACATTATGTCATTATGTTTCTCTTTCGCATGCTCAAATTGAGAATGATGAATCATTCCTGACAGTGTGTGTGATACACCCTCCATGTTTTTGTTTGTTTTTTTGTGTATCTATGTCCAGGCGGCTGGTACTGCTTCAACAAGGAGAACTGTGACAACCGATATGAGACGATGAGGACACTGATGAGCTCATCCAAGTGGGCCCAAACTAAAAGAGGTCAGCTTCAGCTATTTTGTGTACTTCATAAGCTCTACTGTTACTCCACCTGTGACCTGAAGCAAACCCTGTATTCGAAACATGGTGAAAAAAGTAGCTTGATCCTAATGTCTCAGTAATTAAAAGGATCGGATGCATCTGTCACCCCGTCATAATGTAGCTGCGGTGTAGGGCTACCTGGCGCCCGCTGCTGTAGGAAGGGAGACGCTTGCCTCTTTCATTGCTGTTTAATAACTGTAATCCACGTGGTAATGATGACGAGGAGGAAGAGGATGTGTCTGGGAGTGCCAGGATGGCTAATGATACATGTTGATCTGTCTCTACAGGCACAGGGATCCTGTCTCCGCTGCCTGAGGAAAACCCTCACTGGTGGAATGCCAACATGGTGTAAGTTGACTAATGTGTGTGTGTTTATTGAAGCTCCTTTTTTTTTTTTTTTTAATCACAGCGGGGAACTTTAACTGTATTTTGATGGCGCAGGTTCATCCCGTACTGCTCCAGCGACGTGTGGAGCGGCGCTACAGCCAAAACAGAGCAGAGTAAGACATTAGTGAATCATCAAAACAAACATATTGTGCAAACCCTCTTTAAAAAAAAACAAATGATTCTACAGTGCTACTCTGTCTGTGTTGTGTGTAGATGGATATGCCTTCATGGGCTCACTGATCATTCAGGAGGTTGTGAAGGACCTGCTGAACAAAGGTCTGGACAGCGCCAAAGTTCTCCTTCTAGCAGGAAGCAGGTATGCTCATGTGTCAACATTTTGCTTGTGATTTCAAATTCAAAATCGTAGACATGTCATGCATGTCCTGTACAGGTGTTTGTTAAGAATATGTCATATTTATGCGTGCAGTGCGGGCGGTACTGGGGTCCTTCTGAACGTGGACCATGTGGCAGAGCTGCTGGAGGGGCTGGGCCACACTGGGATACAAGTGCGAGGCCTGTCTGATTCTGGCTGGTTCCTGGACAACAAGCAGTACCACAGCACTGACTGCCTGGACGCTATCAGCTGTGCCCCCTCCGAGACCATCAAGAGAGGCATCAAGTATGGGAGCAGTGAATATCATTATAAAAAAGACAAGGATTTGTGAAATGGACTTATTTCCGATGACGAGGTCATCAGCTTACTAACCTTGACACCGTGTATCCTATCTTTTCACCCGTTCCATCAGGTACTGGGGAGGAGTGGTACCAGAGAGGTGCAGGCAAACCCATGAAGGAGAGGAGTGGAACTGTTTCTTTGGATATAGAGTCTTCCCATCAATAAAAAGTGAGTTTGAGGTCTCATTCTGTCCCATTTAATATGCACCTGTACATTCAAGCCCAACATACCTGAGTGCTATTTGGCACAGAGTAGATGTATACTATAATATACGTATGTATGCACAACACTCCTACATTCATCTTTGTCCTTTCCTCCTGTGCAGGCCCTGTGTTTGTTGTCCAGTGGCTGTTTGATGAGGCCCAGTTGACAGTGGACAACATCCAGCTGACAGGCCAGCCTGTGCAGGAAAGCCAGTGGCGCTACATCCAAAACTTGGGGATTGAGCTGAGGAACACCCTCAAAGATGTCCCGTAAGGCCGAGTTTCTCTTAGGAGGAGAATTTAAGCAGGATTATTGCATTAATTCCAGTTGGTTTATGTGTTGTTGTTTTCTATTTGCAGGGCTATGTTTGCTCCAGCATGTCTATCACATGAAGTTATCACCAGAAAGTGAGTATGATTTCATTTTCAATCCTCCGTCTTCTCAGTGTCTCATTCACTAAACGTTGTGCGTGAGACTCTCTACTTGTGAGCTGACAGCGCCCTCTTGTGTTGTGTTCTAGTTACTGGATTGACATCCAGGTTAAAGGCACCTCCTTGCCCCGAGCCCTGTACTGCTGGGACCGCAGCCTCAACGACAACAGGAACAACAAGGCTCCCCCCAAAGGCTGCCCCGTACATCTGATTGACAGCTGCCCGTGGCCACACTGCAACCCCACTTGCCCCACCATCCGAAACCAGTTCACCGGACAAGAGATAGACCGCGTTCAGTTCCTCAAGCACATGGGCTTTGATGTGCAGAAGATGGCCCAGCAGCAGGGCATGGACACCAGCAAGCTACTGGGCATGCTCAGCAGTGGCAGCTAAAGGGACACACACACAAACAGCAGCTCCAAGCTAAGCCCATGCAGGGCTGGCTGGTCTCTCCGGCCAGTCTCCCATGGCTGATACCTCCAATTCCACCTTCACAACCCATTCTACCTATAGTCAACTCCCCTCTGGCCTCTTGGTTGCTTTAGTTCGAGCCTCAGTCAAGCGCAGGGGCTTTTATTTGTCCTATAATCTCTTTCCTCACAACTGGTGACCAGTACAGGGGCGACACGCCACCACGACAAGGCACAACTCTCTGCCACTCTCCATTTAAATTATCTTTTGTTCTGTAAAAGAAAGACATATCACAAATGTAATCCAGTTTTAAGGATGTTCATTGTTGTTTTATCATTTAAATATTTTCATCCTTCCATAGATTATATTTAGTCATCGTTTAAAAAAGAAAGAAAACACCACAATGACGCAAGGATGCTGTCTTTGTTCAGTAGTCACTATAGAGTATGTAAGGGTCTAATTTAAAATAAAACAAACTGTTTTATCGTTTCTCATCACACAAAAACCTTCATCGAGCAGTAACAGATAGAAGATGAGGTGAGAAAGGCACTGGATCAGAAAAGACATTTTGTATTTACTTAAATAATTGCAAAAACGGTAGCGAGACACGAATACTCCTCTAATCAGTATAAGTTGAATTAACATGAATGTTTTTTTCAGTTCATTATGTTGTCTTGCCACAAGTGTAAAAAAGACACTATTGCCAAACGTCGAGTAATAATGAGATTTAAAATTAAAAAAAGGTACAATTCATAAATTCAAGAAAATTGCAAAAAACAATAGGCTTCAGAAATTAAAACAGACAAATATCAAATGTTATTCTTTGCTAAAGAAAGTAGCCAAAAAGAACAAAAGACAGACAAAAACATGTTGTTGTTGCGATCAATGTGGGTTAAGAGAAAATATTAGTAGTAAGTAACTCGTACGCGATAGTGTTGAAATCTGAGCGCCATATTTTCAGTTTGGACAGCTGTGAAGATGTCACAAAGGTTTAGTCGTCGGCTGAAGCTGAAGATTGTGGCGCTGAAGAGGACCGAGAAACACTTTACAGATCTATCATAGCTATACATACGCCGCAGTGCCGTTACATCCAGTCTGTACCTCTTCCTCAAGAGGACGGTTCAAACCCAGACACAGGTACACATGCATGCTAGGTCCGTAGCTCCGCAATCCTCAGATCAATGCAATGAACATTTAAAGGGAGACAAATTACGTGTATTGTATATTTTTTGAGTATTTGTATAGGTTCTTTCAAGTGTTCACTATTGTAACTCCCTTCCTATATTTCATAATAGAGATCACGTTTTAATATAATGACAGTTGTATGTAATGGTGTCTTTATAAATGATGTTTTTAAAGGACCTCTATTTCGCATCACACCGGAGAAGGAACCGTATTACTACTTGTAATTTTATTCTGTAACATATTTTTTAACAGAAAAAAAAAAACTCAAGCTACATTGGTAATTTACATATTTATTTTGTTATGTAAATCATATTTATAAGTGCTATTTTCACAGAGAAGTGATTCTTTGTAAATTGTAAATACATTGCTGTTTTTCTCCTTGTGTTGATTGCATGTCTTTGTATCAAACCGAAAAGAAAAGACACATTACATATACTACAAGGTAAATATTGCTGTGCAGTCCTGTTGTTATTAATTGTTTGTAATATTATTTTCATTATAACCAAAAAGAGTAGTAGTAGTAGTTGTAGTATTTGCCCAATTCCCATTTTACAATCACCGCACTAAAACCTTCAGCAGGAGGTAGGTCAACAGCTCCCTCAGGCTGCCAACAGTCTGTCATTTTGACGTATCTGATAACAGATATGAGGCTTAGTGTACACAATCTGTCAGTTGAAGGTTTTTCCAACACCTTATATTTTTGAAGCTTTTGTTAAATCTCAAGAACTATGGTCAATTTCTAAAAGCAGGTAAGTAACAAGTAATGTGAAAGTGAGTAATGTTGGCGTTTTTATTTGATTAAAAATGGCTCATATAGGAAAATGACCTGATGAACTGATAATATCAAACGTTATATAACTAATCTACAATACGTCTTCTAACATTACACACACGTCAATGCCTAACCATCAGGAGCAGTTCAGTTTGGTGCTCGAGGACAGTTCGACATGTGGTCAGGAGGTTTAATGGCTCCACCTGCTGAGCCACAGCCATCTTTACACATCCAGTACATCACATTCCTAGTTTGGGCCACGTCGACGTGCCGAACGCAGTGCTAAAATATAACTTCAGAGAGAAACAAGGGGTCCGCTCACTGGTTACAGGGGATTTGCTCCCTATAACAGACAGATTACATTTTCGACACTGCTAAAATGACTGCTAAAATTGGTCATAGCCATAAGGGAAACACACATAGAACAACCTAGAACAGGTGAAATAAGTAACAGTAAGCTTCTTTGCAGTCTCAGGAACTGGCCAACAGGAATATTGCAGCTGTTTTGGGTGATTACTCTCAGCTAGAAGTGTGTTTCTGCTTAAGGGTTGTCATTATATTGTATTCTCAATATTACTGTTGTTTCCCTTGTAAAAGTGTCAAGAAGCAAATACGACATGCAGTTCCATAGTGAGAGAGATAGTTTGCTGTAGAATTCATATATTTAATGAAATCCATCAGCTGTAAACTGCTCCATACGACCATATTATCATCGATGTATCATTTCTTCAAAGCAATCATGGACAATAATGTGTTTTGGAGTGAGTTATGAATGAATTTATCAGCATGGGAAGTATAATTAGCATAATTATCTCTTAGCATATGAGGGGACATATGCACTGCCCATTGGGGGCTGGAGTTTGGGCAAGATATGAAAAAAAAGGTAATATAGGACGCATGTAAAGTAGGAAGGATTTGGCTGAAATATACTAGACTTCACATGCTGTAGAATATAATGAATATGTTCACCTGACACACTGTAACTCAAACATCACAGCCTACTAATACCTCAGGTTAAAGTATTTTAAGTAACTACTAATTTATTTCCACTTCTCTCTTACATGCATCGCTCAAATCTGCAATCACATAATCATAATCGTCCCTCTGGACCTGTATGTAATTTCTGCCTCTAATGGGAGTCTAAGCCTCGCTCCCTGTCATTACACCGGTATAAATGCCAGTTTCTTACTGAGGGTGCTCTGACTCAGCCTCCCTGGGTTCTCCCTAGAAATACGACTCCCATACTGCCTGCCACATGTAGCCTCCCACCCCTCTGTGGAATATAGACCCCCTATTTATAGAGCTGGCGAGGCCTGCATCCTGGGCTCGGCACAAACTTTCATTTAAACAACCACCTCTTGCAGCCCACTGAGTGCACACAGGAGGGAGAGGGTGTGTGTTTGTGAGAGCAAGAAAGAGTGGGAGACAATCCGAGAGGCAGAAGGAGACAGAGACAGCCGGACAAAGAGCGAGAGACAAAGCCAACAGCTTGAGTGATTTTGATGAGCTGTTCAGGGCCGACAGTGAAGAAATTACAGAAAACCGAATCACTGAGTAATGGAACTTGACTGACAGGACAACAAACTAGTCCACCTGTTCGGCACTGGGGCCTGTTGTTGGAAGATTGATCACTGGATATGACATTTAGAGGACCTTACTCCACTTTGGACCTTTGATACACTGGACAATTCGGTGATTGAAGAGAGCAAGCAAGGGAAACCAAGATTTATGAGGACGGATACTACAGCTTTGAGTAAGACCAGGATCAAGAACTTCATCTCAAAAACATTTTTAAAACACTATAAAAATGACTGATACCGGTGCTAAGAGATTTACAGGAATTATACTCTGTGTTCAAAGTGTATCGACTTGTGCAGCCGAGTAGAGATATTACTTTAGAAACAAACAAAAAGTACACAATATATCTTATTTCAAGCTCTAATTAAATACCCTTTACTAAAACAAGCTACTCTACTAACTTCTACATAGCAGTGTATAAATGTGACTTGATCTTACGCAGGCTACTGTAATTACAAAGCAAGCTCAGGAAAGAATTACAGACATTTGTAATTAAGGACCATCTATAAAAAGGCACCCAAGGAAAGGGTGAGGTCTGGGAAGAAAAAGCCACAAGGACACCGAGACAGAGAACAGGACATCAAGAGTCTGCCCAAGAAAAGCAGCTGGCTCTGCGAGACAACGCACCATGGATTCTCATGGCGGACACTACCTCAACAAAGAAGCTGTGCTGTCACCTTTAGGTGCAGCCCGAATATGCCAGCTGCTACTTGGTTGCACCATAATGTCCCTTGTGTCCCACGGCGCAGACTACAGCGCCACCTATGGAACCTTCTGCATGTTCGTCTGGTGCTTCTGCTTCGCCGTCACACTGGTCGTGTTCACCCTGGACATCACGCGGCTGCACGCGTGCATGCCCATTTCCTGGGATAACTTCACCGTGGCGTTTGCCATGCTGGCAACACTCATGTACATCACCGCCTCTGTGGTCTACCCGGTTTACTTCCTCCAAACAGAGTGCCCCGATGAAGACTGTGAAGTCCAAATCTACCGCATTGCTGTCACCGTCTGCTCCAGTGTCTGCTGCTTCCCTTATGGTGCTGAGGTGTTCCTAACTCGAGCCAAGCCAGGGGCTGTGGTGGGTTACATGGCCACTGTGTCCGGCCTACTCAAGGTGGTCCAGGGTTTTGTGGCCTGCATTATTTTCGGCGCCCTGGCCAATGACAGCGAGTACACCCTCTACATTGCTACCCAGTACTGCGTGGTGGTGTACAGCCTGTGCTTCACTATCACGGTCGTAGTGGTCGTACTGACTGTTTCTGGTCGGACCTCTGCCCTGCGGTTCCCCTTTGATCGGTTTGTGATCGTCTACACCTTCTTCGCTGTGATCCTCTACCTCAGCACTGCACTGGTCTGGCCCATCTTCAGCTTTGACAAAAAGTACGGCACCACTACTCGCCCTGAGGACTGCCCCCGCGGAGAATGTGTCTGGGACAGTAAGCTAGTGGTGGCAGTGTTCACCAACGTCAACATGATCCTATATTTTGTGGACCTTGTTTACTCCCAGAGGATTCGCTTTGTCTCCAGCTCTGCTGTCTGAACCCCTCCTCCCCTGAAGACTGTTTAGATTAAAAGATAAACAAAGAAACTTTGAGTCCACATCATGCTCTCCACAGTCAGGTCTCTGTGACGGAATAATTCCCTTGGATTCATAGATTCATGGTGTCATATCTATGTATGGCATTTCTTTTATTATCAGTATTTTTTTTATAGAATTGTGCATGTAGGCAGCAAATCTGACAGTATTACCACCTTTTTTATAAGCCTCAAAGGTCTTGCCCATTTCTGCTGTGACCTACCAGGGAGAGACTGCCAGGTGCGCCAGCGAGCTGATCTCAGCATCTTTGTCCACAGAGGACCCTGGGAGGTACGTCCAGCTCAGCGCCAAATACGCTCCAAGGACCTTGGGCGGTGGCATACAGAACAGACCTATGAGAGTGTGGGGTAATGTTTGGAATATCAGAACAGTGTTATGTCAGCCAGAGTACAGAGGCTGAACAATTTATTTATGTATTAATATATGCAATAAAAAGTAAAAATGCTGAATATATTTCTCATAGAGTTGAATGGCATATGTTAAGTCTACAGTATGCACTGAACTTTGCTTTTGGTTTCGCTTTCTACACATTTTTCTATTCTTTCCTCCACAGATGTAATGTCAAAGGTTGAAGTTCATTAGGCTTTTCCTGTCATCCACTGAAAGTTAAATGTATCTTATACATGAATTTATTTCGACAACAGTATAATTGTATTGTATTTGGGATAAGCACAGTCATGTAGTGTAATCTCATCTTTTGCTATATTTCTGATGTGTTCCATGGTTAATAAAAATGGAATCAAATAATATGTTTTACTGGTCTTTTTGATTTCTGTATACTTTGCATTAATTAACGACCAGTCTAAATTGAAACGCAAACCGTAACTCTCAACTTCCAGAAGACAAAAGACTCCTCTATCACAAAGACATCATAAATCTCATTTATATATTGGCAAAGGTTCAAATCAAAAATGAAATTGGTAGTTATGTTGATTAAAGTACATGTGATTTATAGGCTGATTAAATCAGATGTGGTACTTCAATATGTGCACTAGAGTCATTTATAAATCTGTTAAATGACGTGTAAAGTGTTAAAGACAGTTTGCTGTGAAGCATTTCTGTTGGTTTCACGCGTCCACACCAAACTAGTGAACTATTTAGCAACTTAATCTAGGCTTATTTATCATTGTCAATTTTATTCCTTTTGCTTCAGACCTACTCTATAAATGTTGTTTCTAATGTGTTTCATGATGACCTTGGTGAAGGACACAAGCCGAAAGGCGTTGGTATAATCTACAGGCGTTGCAAGAGTTTGACCTCTTCAGACTAAATTGTTCCCCTTCTCCATGCACCTTGAAAGTATATCCCTACTTCTTCAAGTGTTTTTGATTGACAGACATGCACAAGATAAATGACATGACATGTTGTTGCTCAATACAGGCACATGAAGATAAAAAAACAACAACAACAAAGACATGTATTACTTACTGATAACTGGTTTACAGGTCACTGGGTCACTCTCTACCATGTCCTTCAAGGTATCAACCAGCAGGTGAGAGTAGAGTAACTTCCTGGCACTTTTCTGCATCACAATCTGACGCAACACGTTTAACAGAACCCTTCTCTAGGATCTTATAAACCCCGCTGTGATTGGTCGAACGTATGACGCATTTCCCTGAACACGCACGCTCATTGGCTTTCTCGCTTGTCAGTTAACTTTCTCGCAACAGGTACAGGGGGGCGGGCGACCGTCAGCCCACGTTGACAGTTTTGTGTGAAGAAGCTGTGTTCCTGTCTCGGTCTGCTGTCTCCTCCTCCAGTTTATTTGTAAGTCTTCCCTCTGAGAATGTATTCACTGTACAACAATATGGCCGCTGCCACCGTGTGTTTAGAAATGTCGTTAGCTTCGTTTAACCAGGAAGTAAAAGTGTGTTTACTAACAACTACGCACAACATATAAGCATGCCGGGGGATGCGAGCTGCACACGGTTTGCACACGTTGTTGGACGAAGTAAACCATTGCCGGAGTAAACCACTGTCTTTCCCTACTAAGGTTTTCCACCCTGTACACACACACAGGTAGAATGAGTGTGGGCTTCATAGGAGCAGGCCAGCTGGCCCACGCTCTGGTGAGAGGCTTCGCAGCATCAGGTGAGTTTTGTAACACTCCCCGTGTTTGTGTTATTCCGATTTGTGTTGTGGATGTATGTTGATTGCAATCAGACACTGACATTATTTCTGGACGTGTTGTCCCCCCTTCAAGGCGTAATTGCCATCCACAGAATCACAGCCAGTTCCCCAGACACAGATCTCCCCACAGTGCAGGGACTGCGGGTAGGTAGAGTGCTAGGGATCAATGCTAATTGAAACATTAATTTGCGTGCATGTTGTGAATTCCTGTGAATACTTATTTCCGATAAAATTACGAAAAAAATTGTCATTTGTGCAGAAATTAGGCATCAATTTCACCACCAGCAACAAAGAGACAGTGAGCCAAAGTGATGTTCTCTTCCTGGCCGTGAAGCCCCACATCATCCCCTTTGTGCTGGATGAGATTGGACCAGACATCGAAGATCGTCACCTCATTGTGTCCTGTGCTGCAGGTGTCACCATCAGCTCTATAGAGAAGGCAAGTCATATTGTTATTGGGAATAACATAATTGGACAATATCAACAAAATCATATATACATTTGTTTCACTCAATACTTAATCATTACACTCTCTTGGACAGACAAGCATTAGTGCATGTATAGTATTTTACTGAGAAGTATATACAGATTATGGTTTGTATGCTCATTTGCAAAAGTTTGCATAACTCCAAAAAGATGTTCACTGAACTATACAGCTTTAAATGATTTGTAAATTGTATATGACATGACATTATTATTATTATTATTATTATTATTATTATAAATCGTGTCTTTACGTACCTCTCAGCTCAACATGATGGCTACTGCTCGTAAAAGTCTGGCTTTAATGTATCACTGACACTGATAGCAGGCCGATACTGACTGAAATAGCTAAGGATGTCAGAGTCAAGGGGGGTCCCGGGTAGGGCTGCAACTAACGATTATTTTAATAATCGATTAATCTGTTTTTCGATGAATCGGATAAAAAACAAAAAAGCATTACTTTCCAACCCTTTATTCCAAAACAGAACTGACGGTGCAACAATCTTCAGAAAGTGCACAAACAGGTTGCTCCTTGAACATCCCTGAGCTGTTAAAGTAATAATAATAAAAAAGATAATAGACTAACACAAACATACACATGTATGCTTTATATCTGCCAAATATATAGGCTTTTATTAAATAAAGTGCACAAAACATTTTGCACAACATTTTGTTTAAAGGAACCTGAGCTGTCAGAACAATAAATAACTCATAAAAAATAAAGAAAAATACTAATCAGAAAACTTAACAGGATTTGTTTGAACGTCAGAACTGGTTCTCTACACTACACTCAGATACACACACTCAAACTCTCACAGACGCACACACATACAAACCCACAGACACTCACAGACGCGCGCACACGCACACTCAAACACGCACAGACGCACGCCACTCACAGACGCACACACATACAAACACACACTCACAGACGCGCACACACACACACTCACTCAAACACTCACAGAAGCGCGCGCGCACACACACTCTCTCTCTCACTCCCTTTGTTCAGACACATTGTTCTTACGAGCTAATGCTAACTTGTCAAGCTAATAACGAGTAAACAGCAGAAAGCTGCTGGAGGGACGTTACGTCTTCACTTCAAAACGGAACACAACCTGCCGACTAGCCGCAGCACCGGAGCCTCAACCGGAAGTGCCTCTACTAGCTGCCTGTTGAACGGCCTTGCCTCCGCGATGTGTTTCAGTCAACGTTACGGTCTCAGCTGGTCTCTCCTCGACCTCCGCTCTGCTCCGCGCTCAACTCAACTTTTCTTTTCATACTCAAACATCTCTGTGACTTATTGAGTGGCGTAATAATCGCGCGACACAACGAATCGATAATGAAATTCGTTGCCAACGCTTTTAATAATCGAATTTTATCGATTTTATCGATTCGTTGTTGCAGCCCTAGTCCCGGGCTTTATTGATGAGCCTGACTGCAGATGGAAAGAAAATGTGTTGCATTAAAACATTTTTACATTTGATTTGTAATTCTTCTTTTATACTTTTATTTGTTACCATGTTGTTGGTGTGCGATTTACTATTTTAATAACATATAACAATTCGGTTAAATTTAGACCTATGTATTTATTCGTTACATTTTGTTTTTCAAAGGTAGGAAAGCAACATTTAGGTCAAACCTAATAATCCCAGTCTCTTCAACTTATACAACTTATTTATTAAACACTGGTATTGGATTGGTACATGTTATCGGCCGATGCTCAAAGCGCAAGAAAATGGTATCTGGACTGAAAAAGATGCATCCCTAATTATTATTTATTTCAACATGAGACTCTCACTGTATTTCTGCGCTCACACACACACTGCACAACAGTTGCATGTTGTAACATGCCATTAGTTGCCTACTTGAACTTGAAACATTCATGCATTTCCATTTAATAAAGTCCAATCAAGATATGTTGCCTTAAGTAGATGTATATGACACGTCAACTATTCTATCAACCAGTGTGTAAACTTTGATTCACGTTAGTTTCACTAAAATTAAAAGCCATAAACGATCCTCTCAACCCAACTTTTTCCCCCTAAATTTGAGTACATTTCAGTCAGCATTGCTACATTCCCCTGCAGAAGCTGCAGCAGTATCGCCCTGATCCAAAGGTGATGCGATGCATGACAAACACTCCGGTGGTGGTGCGTGAGGGGGCCACTGTGTACGCCACAGGCACCTATGCACAATTGGAGGATGGAAGGCTCCTGGAGCAGCTGATGGGCAGTGTGGGCTACTGCACTGAGGTGGAAGAGGACCTGATTGATGCTGTCACCGGCCTCAGCGGCAGTGGTCCTGCTTACGTGAGTCATTTAAATAATGTTGATTATGTTTTACCATTTTTCCTTCTCTGTAGCAACTGCGGGAAAAAAAAAATCTCTTTTTTTCATAATTCTGATCCTCACGACTATGATTGTGGCCTTTCAGGCGTTTACTGCTGTAGATGCTCTCGCTGATGGTGGAGTGAAAATGGGCCTGCCGAGGAGACTGGCTATACACCTCGGAGCCCAAGCCCTGCTGGTATTACCTTTTATATATTTTATAAATACATGTATATTGTGTTGCATGTATGTGCTTTCTTTGATGTTTTTGGTTCCTGTTTTTGGTTTATTATGTTTTTCTTGGTTTAGGGAGTACGTTTTGCTGTGATGGATTTATATGAAAATGAGTCGATCTTTACTCACTCTGACACAATTTAGTATATTGTTAATTCTCCTCTATAAATCCAGACACAATTTTTGTTAGCTGCAGTCTGTCTTGGTTGGTTCTAGACACAGTCTAGGACCAAAAAAAGATAGAAGTTGGATATGACAACAATACTGTGTTAGTCTCATGTGGATCTCTCTTTGTGTTTCTTTAAAGGGGGCTGCTAAGATGTTGTTAGACTCAGAGCAACACCCTGGGCAGCTCAAGGACAATGTGTGTTCGCCAGGGGGCGCCACCATCCACGCCCTGCATGTCATGGAGAGCGGTGGCTTCCGCAGCCTCCTCATCAATGCTGTAGAGGCCTCATGTGTTAGGACTAGGTAAGTTGATAAGAAGAGTGTGAGACAAACAAACTAACAAATCATATTTCCTGTCATAGGGATACACAAGAAATGCTTTCAAGTTAATTGTCATATTCAAATAGCCAAGTGTTGTATTTCTTTTGAAGTTTATAATTCTGACAGTAGATGGAGCTATATGCAAATAATGTTCCAATGAGAGCTTTGTCCTTCTCATGTTACAAAGTGACCATATTATTATTATTATTATTATTATTATCATTAAATATGCTAAATATGTATGTTTCATACTATGTTGTAAATGTCTCCTGTGTTTCTGCCCTTCCCTAAAAAGGGAACTTCAGTTTTTGGCCGACCAAGAGACAATCTCGCCAGCTGCCATAAAGAAGACAACTCTGGACAAAGTGTTGCAGCAGCCAGGAGTGACTGCAGGGCCTGTCGGAATGCGATCTCAGGGGATCAGTATGTTCAGCAGTAACCCCAGGACCAAGAAGAAGTGATCTTTTTTTTTGTTGTCACTCTGCACATATATTTTAATGTCTGTCACAACACCAAGGATGCAATATATGATGTGAATAAAACCACTACTGGCTGACGACTGTTGTAAAATAATCTAACCTGGTGGATGCCTACTAAGCCCCTGCTAGGTTGGGAATGATGAATGCATAAGCCATATTTCCTTTTTGTAATGCAATGACTTTCTTTTGTCAGGCGAGACTAGAATATTAATGTTAATCTCTTTCTATATCTTACTTCAGTCAGTCCTTTCTAATGGTAGTTGGCAAAGTACCATCTAAACTAAATGGCGATGCAATTGAGTGGTATGCAGCGAAGCAATAAACTCAGTGCCATGACTTTCAGGAAGTGGTGTTACTGTTCAACTTGCATTAATGCAATTTCCATTCATGTTAAACCTTCCTTACAGAATGTTTTAAATGGTATATTTTATGATGCAATGAAAGTGACGATGTTTTCAAAACATGTTATAAATAAATATATATATTTTTTGGGGGGGAATGTGATTTGAGTGAAAGCGTTAATTGCTTGCAGTACCGATTGCCAGTCACCTAACTGTTATTACCAGCTACAAAGTAACAATAAGTGGTACATTTTTGGTTAAAATATGTTGTGTTTTTTTGCGAGGAAAGAAGATCCTTCATGAATGAAGGCACGTGACCAAACACGATGACGTCTGGCTCCGATACAAGAGAAAGGAATCAACAAGGAGAGCACGAGCTGTTATTTGGAAGCGCTGTCGCTTCTGTCAGTGAAACCGAAAATTACAACTGTGCCTCCGATGTTTGGTCACCGCCGTGACGGAGTGAGAAGAGGAACTTGACGGAAACTTCGGAGAACGTCATATTTTTTTTTTTAGTCAGGTGGGTCTGTAAACCAAACAGAGTTGGTGTTGTTATGCTGAGTGTGCATGCCTCCGACTCGCCGCTGACAAGCTGGTCGCGGCTACTAGCTTCACGGGGTTAGCATTCCTAGCGTCTTACATGTCTCCCCTCGTCAAGTCGGCCGGATTTATACCAGTGCTTGGTTTTCAAACTAAGAGCATGCGCGTCACTCAAGCCGTTAACACGGAAGTGTCCCTGCGCGTGTCGGTTTTATTGTGAAAGCGCTTACCGGAAGTGCTCGCGCGGCCGCCGGTAAGTGACAACGGTCGGGCTCCTACTATGCTGAGATGGCAGCTAATGCTTTTGTACACATGAGCTCATGAGCGGCGAATAAAACATGTCATTCAGATTTGGGGTTTGATGAAGCCCGACGGCCCGCCGGTTTGCGCTGTTATTTATATTTTTTATTTACCCCCCCCCCCATCCCGAGGTTGAGGAAATCGCTCGTGATGCTGAATTGCTACGGTTGTAGTAGGAAGGCAGAGCAACGGGGATTTCCTCGCCTGCTTGTTGTAGGCGGGCAGTTGTTTGCCACTTTCACAAGCGGGCGCTGAGAGGTTGGGGGACGGAGTCGCGGAATGTCAAAACTGTGCAACTAGGTTTGCTTTTTTGAGATAAATACTTTTGCCAAGAGGGTGTCCCGCTCTCTCTCCCCATCTCTCCCCCTCTCTCTTTCTCGCGCAGCGCGTCTCGGCGGGTCTGTCAACTCATGCGCTTCTTGCCGTTCAAACCTGCTGCTTCATCACCTCGTTGTGAAAGAGGAGCGAGCGCGAGCCGAGGCAGCGGTTTAGCGAGATCAGGTCGGTTGTTTTAAATATTTCTCCCCGTGACGTGTCAGTCGAATAATTAACGTGATTGTAAAATCAGGAGCGTGTTGTGCTTTTTTTTTTAATGCAGCTTTTTAATTTTTTTAAATGCATGCATGGATTTTATCTATTTATAACGCTTCCTAAAGCCATCGTTTCGTATTGAATTGGTTTCACCTGAAGTGACAATTCATTAACCAGTGGTTACATTGTAACAATGGCAGAGCCGAACCCGCCGTCCTTGGCTTTTAATATCACAGCCAGCCAGTTAACCACCGTGTTGTTTTTATTGTCATAGCCAACAAATTTAATTATTTCTGTATTTTATCGTGCTGAATCATCACAATGATGTCTTCAGAATCCACCTCGAAATATGGTACCACCGGACAAAGGTCTGCACGGTGGATAAGGGTTGATGCTTATCAGCGAGCCGCCGTAATTAAGGAGATGGATCGAAATGGTGCTGATCTGTTGTGCAAGTCAGTCATCAAGAGCCATGAGCATCAAGTGATGACCATCATGCATTTATCAATAGCCTCATCTACATTCAGCTGAGAATGGGCATTTTATTGCAGCGCTGTCATGATGTACATCAACAAACCAGGGTGTGAGTACATTTAGACTAAGTGCTTATATGTCAAATGTGATGTCAAATCCATTTAAAAAAATGCATGATGAGCAATATATTAAGCCTGTGTTGGTATAATGGAATCCTGCAACGAGTGGCTGTTAGAATTGGGTCATTTGTAACGATGGGATGTATGGGAAGTTGAAAACAACACCTGGTGTAGGTATTTGAAATACAATGCTGAAAAAGGAAATATGTATTTTGGGGGTGTGGCATGCTGTAAATGCCTTATTTATTTTTTTGTTATTTAAAAGTATGCTGAATACTATACCGTGCCAACTTGCTTGTGATATAATTTAATGCAGTGCAACACTTTATTTCTTTGATTTTTGGGGAGGCAGATGCCCTTGTTTCCCTGTGTGTGTGTGACATGATGAAATTTGCTGCCTATTAGAGTGCACGCTTATGGAGGGGCAGGTAATGAATTATCCATGGAGAAGCTCTGTGCAATTTGAAAAGTCACCTTGGAAACTGTTGAGCATATATAGGCAGGGCTAAACAGATAGAAGTTGCCCATTCTTGCTCAGATATCCCACTTGTTTCATCATCTCTGTTCATGCGAGCAGGGCATTGAAGTGTGTTTAGCAGACAGGCCAGCCCGACATCAGAAGCTCGGCTTTGCAATAAAGCGTAATGCCCATCCCTGCCTTTCTCTGCAGGTAACAAGAACAGATGAGGGCCCATACAAGAGCCCAATGGGGCTGGCAGTGGTGTGTGGATGGAGGCATGGAGTGGTGGAGCTCAGCGCTGAGATTTATCATCTCTTGCATCGAGGTAGCGAAGATAAAATAAGGCTGGATACAATAGAGGTGAACCGAGTGCACAACTCCTACCCAGTGGCGTTTCTCAGACTGGGCAGGCGGTGGAGGGTGGAAGAGGATATTTGAGGTTGATGAAACATGAGGCAAGATTTTACACAGAATACATTCTGGCAACCAACACCTCTGTATGGCCAACACAGCAATGCCTTGAGAATAGTTACGCCTATTCAGGACAATTGATAGCCTCCAGAAAGGAACACAAATGTGGGATTTGTCCACAAAAGTGCTGCTTAAGCTGCACGGGGAAATGGGAATGCCTGGAAGGAAGGGAGAAAAAGATCAATATAGTTTTTTTTTTTTTTCCCCTTTTTTTTTTTTTTGCAATAGGGAGGGAATGTTGGTGATGAAACCTCTTGCAAGTGTAGTGCGGATTATGATTGCTTAGCATTGCGATATGCCCGCTCCACTTCTCAAAGTATTACTTTCATCCAGATGGAGTAGCGAGTGTGTTTGATGCTTTTCTGTTTGGAACTGGCGTTAGACTTGGCATGTTCATTACGGCGCTCTGTGTGTTCATAATTCAGATTATCCAATATCGAACAGAACATGGAGAGCATAAGCGTAGAGCCGTGCACTGGCTGCTGTTTCTCATGTAACCTACTTTTAACTTGGCTGATTAATGTTTGAGACATATCAGACGTGAAAAGCAAGCGGTTTAACCGTACACATGTTTTTGTAAAAGGCTGAGGCGAAGGGAAACTAGTGGATAAGGCAGGGATGAAATGGTCAGTTTCCATCCTTTTCTTTTTTTTAGAGTTTTGGGAGACTTGTTTTTGGCTTGATATGTATAATATTTCCTGAGGAGTTTAAAGATAGCAAGACCTTGTTCTAAGATAAGCAGTGTATAACCCACATTGGAAAGGAACTCAGATCATTAGAGAGCCATTAGTACTCTCTGAATAGGTTTTTGATCAAATTAACAGGTTGTTTTCTGAATAAATGCAGATTATATTTGTACTCTACCTGATTAAATTATGCTATACATGCAACAGGATCTAGCTTTCGTATTATGTATTATACTTGCTCTGTCCAGCCTATATTGTATTACTGGCAGAGAAAAAATATTCTGAATGTATAAATGTGAGGTATTTATTAGCTCATCTGTGGACGGACACACTGGGTGCTTCTGGGATCAAACTTGTGACCTTACTCTTACCTTAAATCCATTTAACCGTCTTTTTTCCTCTTCTACCTTTTTCGATATGCACTTGATTTAGTCATTTCTAAGCTTAAGTTAAGCTCAGGCTAAAATATGTGCGGAACTGAGAGGAGGGTTACATATTGAGCACCTGAGTTAACATCCTTGGTACTGAACACTATTTATTCCGACTGCATTCTGGAGTGACGCAATTGTAATTTTTTTAATTCATTTTTTTTTTTGGACAACCACATCGTGTGAGGCTCCATCAAATATCCTGTCGGCAGACTTCATCAATCACTTGCTGTAATTTGAACTGAGCGGTGGCAATGTTATTAATAGAAATTAGCATCTTTGTTACTTAGTCCAGGTAATAACTATGAATCAAAGCACTCTGCAGGAAAAAAAACACATGATGAATTTGTTTTCCTCCTCCTCCTTTTTTTTATTCACTGCTGCTGAGCTCTGTTTGTTTGATGGCCTTATCACAGAGTTGTGTTTTTAATTGAAGAGAATCCACCTCGAATCAAAGCTGTGCAGTGGAACCAGTCAAAGGCGTGAATTATTTCAGTATTATTCTACTTTTGAATAACAAAAGCCTCAAATGAGTTGAACTGCTCTAGTGCAGCTTATTGTGCTGCAAAAGGCTGCCTTGTTGCTGTGGGGTCAATGCAATATGCATTTACTGTAATATGTATGCAAGATAATGGATAGATGGATGGATGGATGGATGGATGTATGCAACCAGCGTAGTAAAGCTCCTGGATATCTTGCCAGTGTGTGGGTTGCCTGCAACCCTTACTTCCTCTGCCAGTGCAAGGCCGAAGTATCAAGAGCTATTCTCTTCCTGTTAATCAAGTCCTCCAGGTAGATACTCTGGAAAGCCAATGAAGTGTCTTCTCCTGTCATCCTGCTTGTACTAACAGAGCAGCTCCGAGAGTAAACATCAGCTCCTGAGCTTGGAAATAGATTCTGTATCGAAACATTGGTTAATGCAAACCAGTCTAATCCGAGTCCCCTTAAATATGCTTCACGTTGTCAGTGACTTCAGAACATACTAAATTCCTTGAGGGCGGTGATTCATGTTTTTCACTTTAAACCACATGAACTGGATGCAAATTGCTGACATAAATGTACCGCATGCATATAACATACATCCATAGGAATTTGGCAGAGCCAGCGTTTATCATAGTGCATCATCATATGGTGTCTGTCACCTTGTGACAAATAATCAGGGTTCAGTCATGCATGTAAACCGTTGTAGAATATGATTGAATGTATTTTATTTCAAATGTGAAATGTTTGGCACCAGGAAACAACATCAAATTACATAACTGTATATCTTTTGTCTTCTACTTTTTGTCTCCATCTTAATTCCGGAAATACTTCAGTTATCAAAAAGAGATAATTAATATTAAGAGATAATTTATCAATACTATTGATACATATCCTGAAGATTTACCAATATTTTGACCAGCAATAAATGACAGAATTAGCACACGTTGACAATATAATTACTTAATCTTAAAACCATTTACCCTAAGCGTAAAACACTGATTTGATCTTAGTTTAGGAATAGCTGAACTCTTTAGCATTTAGGTGCTTTAAATGTAATTATCACTATTATGAATGATATATAATATCTGTACATTGCCTTCTCTAAATAATGCAATCAGAATAAATGTATTACAAATAAAGGTCCAGAATGAGGGTTGTCAGTTATTTTCTTATTATCACTTTTCTAGGACCAATTGTAATTAATATACTTTGTAAAATTAGAAACATGTAGGCTATCAAAGCTAATGGCCCAGTTGTAGCTACAAATAACACGTCTAATGATAAGCACCCATGCAACTTTTCTCTGGTTTTATTATGCAGCAGGTAGAACATCCGTCTTTTTTTTCTTTCTTTGTCTACAGTGTGTAGGAAAAGGGCACTTCTTCTCACCAAATCCCCTTTTTTGTTTACTGATCTGTTGATTATAGAATGTGGCACATTCAGCGTCTGTATTTATTTAGCGTGACATCATTTCCAGATGAGAACAATAACAGGACAGTGTGGAGACCGTTGCAAACCGTTTTCGCCCCGAGGAAGAACGTCGGGCTCTGAAGCCAGTGTTTGTGCTCGGGTCTGTCTTGTGATGCTGTCGGGGCCCAAGGAGACTTTTTCCCATAGACCTACATTGGGAAAGAGACTTCTTTAACTCAGCGTATAATACATTTTTCGGTGAATCAACTTCCCGGCACCAACTCTTAAATAGCCCTTATTTAAATGAATAAGTCCTAAAACTCCCAGAGTAGTTCCCTTTCCTCCGTTCATGTGAATGAGCCCGAGACCGAGGGCTTGGAGGTCCGATTAATGGAAACGCTGGTGCACTTGCTCTATGGACCCGTAGATGCAGTAGATCGCCGGAAGATCCGGGTCATTTTATCACCCTTAGCCGGCCTCGTTCCCTTCAGCCATGCTTTAACCGTAGTTATTCTCCAGGCTCAGTCCTTCCAAAAGGCGCTCATGAGATTTTTGGTTAACTGCTATTTTAGCGTTGCCCCGAACCTTCACCGGTCAAAAGTATTAGCTCAGTATTTCCCCTCCACTACAAGCGTATCACATTTCCCTCTGAAAGCTGCTGAATGATTTCCCCTCTCCCCCTTTTTGTCACTCTTATTTCACGCTCTGAATACTTAGTAGTTAATAGCTTCCCTCCCCTCTTCCCGTCGTACCTTTCTCTCGCCCAGACACACTCGCACTGTTTTTTCGCCACACACAAGTTTACAGCAGTCTTCCAGTAAACTCCTCCAGAGCTATCGGAGGAGTCTGATTTTTAATTCGCGGTTAAATGGCGCCCAACATATGCCGCTTGCTCGATAATTGACTTCACTCAGCTGAAGGGAAGAATGATTAGATCTGAATATTAAGACGGTCTTCTCGACTCCGAATTAGATGGGAGGGAGTAAAAGCAGTGTCCCTGATCAGGCATGAAGGGTTGAGAATGGCTACTCATGGCATGCAACCCTGAAAACCCTGAAAGAGCAAGTGGACAAGAGAACAAATAAGCAGCCCCGGCTTGATGAGAACGTGCTGACGATTATTAAATGCTTTTCACACACTTATCTCCTCGTGTGCTTTTCAGTATCTTCGTGGTTACCGTCATTCTATTTCCTGTGGAAAGTCCGCGATAATGGGGCGAGAGGCTACACGTCTCATACATTATTGATCAGGTGAACTGAATAGGCGATCATACTGATTTCACATCCAGCTCTCTTCTTTTTGCGTCTAAGACGTGCCGCTTTAGCAAAGACAACGGCTTGAGGCCGGCGCTTCACATTTGGGCCACATCCTCTACAAGTCTGGAGCGGTCATAGCGGAGCGGCGCAATAGGCACATGAGCACAAAGAGACATCTCTCTGCTCCCTTTTGAGCCAAATGCATTGTTTGGCGTGCGATGATATTCAGCTGTGAGTTTCACAGAACGGAGTTGCCATTGTTGGATGCTGCCTGTGCTTTCCTGGAAACAGTCTTTTCATCAGCATGCACCTCCACTGTCTAGTTTTATTCACTTCATTAGCAAACCGCCGGTGCCATGCGCTCGGGCGCTTATTTGTGAGAATTGGCCATCCTGACGAGTTAAATGTATACCTGGTTTTGGTAATCCGCCTGTGTGAGGGCGCGTGTGCATTTGATTAGTTTCGTGATGAGCAATCCGCTGTCATGTCTCAGGGAAGCCTGTGCCCCGTTAGTCCTCCCCGGCCATGCTTAGTATTCAGGGAGCAGCCGCTGTTGTGATCTGGATTCTGAGGCAGGTTGCTGGGCTTTTTGTTTGCTCTTATGGCCCTGATAATCTCGTTACACCGCTGTCAAGTGGAGCTGGCTCTCCCTGCAGCCCTGAAACCCCCATGCATGCCACCTCCAGTACCAGAAATCCAACCCCCCCCTCCCCCCTCGCCGCCCCCACCAGCCTGCCGCCATTTTGAGACAGCCGTTGATGGAAGAGCCTTGGATGTATCCTTGAAGAATCACCTCCTGAGCATCTTTATTCAGCCTCCCACCCTTGCCCCCTGTCTCCCACCCCCACCTTAGGCGGTGAACGACAGTGATAAATATTCATCAGGGGACGCAGTGCGTGGATGCTGTAGTCTCGGCTCCCCCTCAACAAAGGGTCCCCTAGCTAATGGTGTCCATCCTTGGCAGCCCCCCTGGAGAGATCCTGTGGAGGGGATGAGATCATTAAAGCATGACACGGGCTCAAGGCCGGACCTATCATGTCACATCAGCATTTATCCCACCAGAGTACCCACCCCCACCCCCTTCCCGAGTCTCAACCTAAGCCGACCCCACCTTCGCGAGCTGCCCTCTATAGATTTAGATGAACACAGACAGCTTTTGAAGGTTGGCTGGGTTGTTCTCATCGTGTTAGTTCAACTTCACAACTTCCTAATTGGCACCTTGGTTTTGGTCCTTGCTGAGATCAGTACATTTTTTTTCTCAACCTGTTCTTCTCAAGCTCCTCTAAATGTGTCGACCGTGCATTTTTCACAAGGCTGTTTGCTCTCTCCCTCTCTCTCGCTCTCATCCTCTTTCTTTCTTCTCACTCTCTCTTTCCCGCTCTCTCTTTCTCTGTCCGTCTCCCTCACCATCCCCTCCTTCTCTTTCTCTGGGTGACCACACTCAGCGATTTCTATTTCCTGTGGGTGTGATGTCTCTCCTCCACAAGCAATCAGCTCTGATTTGTCAGCGTTCTTCCAGGCGATTCATAAAAATTCAGCAAGCACCTACAAAAGACGCTGGTGTCCCTGCCTCTGCTGCCCCGGTGCTCCGAGCTGCTGCTTTCGTCTCCTGCTCCTTTTGCCAGACGCACACAAAAGACGTGAAATCATTAAGAGGAGGTGTGCAAGGAGGACATCGGTGTCTGGTGTCCTCGGCCGCGTCTCTTAAGAGGGTGAACTTGTGAAAATGCAAGGGCGTTCTATTACAATCTAATCAGTGCAGCAGGTCTAAAAACGTCCCCGTCACGTATTTTTTTTAAAATATTTTTTTGGAGGGGGGCGATTATAAGTGGGTTTTTTTTCTTTGTGCTTGCGTGAGCATGCCTCTTTGTCTCCGTGAGGTATGACATGCCTGGTAGTGGAGGGGAGCAGCTGTGCGTTGGACCTTGTCTGTGTTGTGCTGCCATGCCCTGTCATTGGTAGCCGTCTGTTGGCAGCAGCCTGTGCTGGAGGGTTGGAGCCGGGGCTCAATCATTCCACAGTGTCATATGGTGAGCTCTTAGCCATGCCAAGCCGTGCCTACTGTGTTACCCTACACAGCTGTTTGACAGAAACACGCCTCTTCAGCCTGCACAATGTGCCATCTCTCTCCATCTAAGATTCCAACTGGTTTTTGAACAATGTTGGGTCTAGGGGGAAAGGATCGGCTTATATGAAATTTGGAAGAAGCAGCCTTTTTTTTTTTTTTTTTTTTGGACTCTCATCCCAGTAGCTATTAGTGGAGTACTTCCCTGTCTATTTGTCCATTATCTGTGCATCATCAGGCAGACCATTATCCCATTATGTTTTGCATCTGTGGTCCAAATGCTTACTGGAAGTGAGTCACCACAAAGGCCAGTGAAAGGTAGGTGTTACTATCAGTCAGCTATTCATAGCCAGCCCAACAGGGATGAAAGTATCGCATTTAAAAAGTCCTCCGCGGAACGTGAAAGGCTTTTTTAATATGGGCATCTGCAGCGCATGGAAACATCGCCTCTTTATGTGGAGCCAGAGGACTTTTTGAAGTGAAAGCATCAAGAATGCGTGTCACAATCTGACCTCATGTTATGTCCCCAGCCTGTGTGATAGTGTCGTATTCAGGTCATTTTTAACAAGCGTCTGTCTCTGCCTGTTTGGCTCAGGTGACCGGTCCACCTTTAGCACCCTTTTGTTGCCATGGAAATATCCTGCCCATCTTAGTGCACTTCACAGCCACCACTCATCTTTTTCTTTCATTTCCCCCCCCATCTTCACTCATTATACATATACATGTTGAACACATGCACACACCAACAGCAGTTTCTTTTTGGGGGATTCTTTTGTTTCCGGTTTCGATGCAAAAAAGTAGTAAGAACCCACATGCATTTGTTTATCTGCTCAGTACAAACACACTGCTGGGCTGCGTAAATCAGCTTACAGAGGCAATGTGCTGGCTGGGCTCAGTGTGCTGGGTGCCCGTGTCGCTGACGCAGCGTTTTCTGTGTGTAGTGTAAAGCACCCAGGGCCACAACTGTGTGTGTTTCTGTGTGTGCGTGCCTATCCTGTGTCAGAGCTCACACAGGGGAAGGCACCCAGCCTTCTCTCTGTCTTGACACCCTTAGGTTAGATTTCTCGTCTGCACAGCTTCTCGAGGTGTTCCCTCAGTACTGACGTGACAAAATAAACTGCAGTGCAGCCCTGTTGTTCTGGACGGGAGCTGAGGCTCTGCAGTAGTTACAGTATATCCCTTTTTTTTTCTCCATTGATTTTATGGGATTATACTGTAGTCGCACACCAGACAAATCTAGACAGGTGTGGCTGTCTAGACTGGATAGCTCGGACAGTAGGTGAAAGCCTGCCCTGCGTGCCTCTGTGATTATAGTTTAGCGTTGGTCGAACGCTTTGTTTCAGTCCACCTGCGTCCTCTGCTGTTCCTGCTCTCCAGAAGGGACTTCTCCTGAGTTTTGAACTCTTTGTGAATCGCTGCCAGCCCACCAAATGTCATCGTCCATGTGTCTCAACACTCTGCTGTTTGAAGGCAGTGCAGGATTCAAGTGAGACATCTATGGTGGAGGGGGAAATGCAGAGCACCAAGGTATTTGCTCATAGTGACAGGTGCAGTAATAGTCCAGACACCACTCGCTGAATGGAATTGGCATCACTTGCAAGGAGGTCATCCTTGACCCACTTTGTGCTTTGTGTATTTGAAGGACGTTGTCATGCTGTAGCCTCTTTGCCAGAAAATACACAATGGTGTATTTCACAAAGATGTTCTTCCTGCAATCTTTTTTCTTTTGTCGTGGTTTTGTTCTATATGCTGATGGTGACTTTTCTTCCCCACAGACCAACCAGCAGCACAGGTGGACGCGGCTCTCGTGGCATGACTACCACAAACAAGGGAAACAAGGCCTTGAAGGTAATTGACATGTGCGACACTGCATCAAAGTTGTCAAATTGCGAAGGAACGTTAAATGCTAATGTGAAGACCAACACCCACTAATCCCCCATTCACAGGTGAAGCGGGAGCCAGGAGAAAATGGCACCAGCCTGACCGACGACGAGCTGGTGACCATGTCTGTGCGGGAGCTGAACCAGCATCTACGGGGCCTGACGAAGGATGAAATCCTTCAGCTGAAGCAGCGGCGGCGTACCCTGAAGAACCGGGGCTACGCTGCCAGCTGCCGGGTGAAGCGTGTCACCCAGAAAGAGGAGCTGGAGAAGCAGAAGGCCCAGCTGCAGCAGGAAGTGGACAAGCTGGCCACGGAGAACGCCAGCATGAAGGTGGAGCTGGACGCTCTGCGTTCAAAGTACGAGGCCCTCCAGAGCTTCGCTAGGACTGTGGCCCGCAACCCCGTCAGCTCAGCCAGGGGACCCATGGCCTCCGTCATAGGGCCCCTCATCCCCGGTAAAGTAGCTGCAACCAGCGTCATCACCATCGTCAAATCCAAAACGGGGGCTAGGTCGTAGTAGCAGAAAACGCCGGAGGAAGATTTTCAAGACTAAACTAGTCAGTGCATTGTAACATGCCAGAGGATTACCTGTGTACGCTCTCAGTTTTGACCCGTGGCACCAACACTAACGACATGCTTCCCAAATTCACTCCTAAAGTATGACTCAGCAGTCAGTACCAGTCTACAGGCATCTCGTGCTTTCTGGGCGACGCAATCGAATTGTGCGGTTTACGACATCGCAGTTGGTTGTTGAAGACTGGCGACATACTGGCAATACTGACACGGTCCATTTAAAAAGCAGATTGTGGTTACAAATACTCAATAGGGCAATATTGGGTGCAAAATTTAAAATTCTGACTGTTAATAGCTCGTTGATGTTAGATAGTGTTACGTGTCCGTTTCCTTAAGACTGAGCTCTTAAGATTTTTCCGTCCTGAGAATTGGCACTTGTGGAGTCTCACAACAGGTATAATACTAATAATAATACAGTTTGGACAATAAACCCCTGAACCCCTTTGCTTGTTATTATGCACTGACTTGAATTTGGATAAATAACAAACGGTCACACGCTCTTGGTGTGAATGCTACAGATGTCTTCATAACAGCCTGACTAACCCAAAACTAGGAATGGAGTCCAATTTGTGATTTTGTTGGTTTGTCTGTCAAGACTATAATCATGAAATAATGCTCCCCAATCTAGCATTCATTTCTGTTTTATCTGTGACAGGCTTTAATGAACTTGTCATTATCAATATGACTGGTAGATGCAATAATATATGTATGCACTGAAAATACGAAGAGGTCTTGCATATTTATGGTTAAGTGGAAATGTTAAAAATGATCAGCAGTTCTTAACGATGATGTTCCAGAGCTGAGTGCCATTCCAATATGACAAGATTCTTCTACAATTTCTGAATACCTGAATGTTATAACAGTAATATCCTCTTGTTTTGTGGGGGGGAGGAGGGGTGGGGGGGGGGGGGGGGGGGTCCACAAACATTTTGAAACATAATTTTTGCTCATAGAGAAAATATGTTGAAGTCGTTTTGTTTAAAAGATATATATTGCATTTCTTTTGTAATTACTTGTTGACAGGGCCGTCAGATCTTTCCAAAAGAAAATCTTTTCACAAGCTTTACTGTTTGAATTGTTAAGGTGTAGAAAACTTTGTCTAATGTTGAGTTCTTGGTTTTTATTACTAGGTAGATTACCTTCCATTGTTTATAGAAATACAGATAAAGAAAAGAAAAAAAAAAAAATCCTGTGACATCTTTTTGCAATTGTACCGAAAGTGGCTTACTATTGAAGTCTGATAGCTTTTTTCTAGTGACTAGGCGCGTACTGTGGGGTAGCGCGTGATGTGATGTGTAAGTGACAAGTTGGCAGTGTCGTCACTGTATAGATGTCAATGCTGTGCTATTTAAAACAAATCTGTAGAGCTAAACTAGGTGGTGTAAACAAGGTCAATTGTCTTTGTGCGTATTGGCATCTGTGATATCCTCCGCTTCCTCGGTGTTAGTTCCAAATCATCTCGTCATGAAGAGTTCACCGCATTGAGCCACGTGAGACCGGATCGGGTGAAATGGCATTCGTGACTTCTACCTGAAGCTGTATAACGGTTGCACCTGGTGCCGGATGCCCTCTGAACACATGCCCTGTAACCGGAAAATAATCGTCTTCGTTGTTTGGAAGATTTCATTATCGTGTCCATTCCAGTGACTGAATTGGTTCGAATTAGATCGTAGGGAGGGAAACTAATAACCTTTCAAATTTGGCTTTTGACTAAATGAAATGTGAAGTTAACTGACTGTTCCCTCCAAATGTTGTTGAGAAGCTTTCTCAAGACTATAGCGATACGATTGCTTCAATGAACTTCAAAGGTAACCGCCCAGCGGTGCAGCATCACTTGTGTACGTTTGCCCACCGGTCTTCAGATTGTCAGATTAAAAGCGGTTTGGAGGGTTTGTATGCACTAAGCTCCTGCTTGTTTTGCTCAGGACAAAACAGGTCACTCTCTGAACAAATAAGCAAACCATTCTAGATGAGAAGCAGGGATGGCAGCTCTGTTCATTTTTTTTTTCCTGCTTTTTTTTTTGTTTGTTTTTAATTTACTTTTTTTTTAATAACAAACATGTCATAAAGGGCTTCAATCCACACTCCGAAAGAGACACAGCGAGACCATGTAGAATTACAATCAACAACAACTGCTGCCAGCAGCGCGCTCCCTCTGTGCCAAGCGTCGCATCACTTTCCTGGTGGTCTAAAAAAGGATTCCAACAGTGGAGCAGTTTTACACCTCAAGGTGAAAGTGGTTGTGTAACGACATTAACAGAAAGCACTTCATCCAGATCTCACCCTCCCGGTGGTCAGAATGTCTTCTATTGTCGGCGAGGTGTTAATCTCAAAGCTACGCCTCAGCAGAACTCCACGCCAGAGACCCGGGTGGTGCAAGCATCCTCTCCTCGACATGCTTAGCTATCTACATTGACTGGTTAACTGTGGGAAAATATATATTTGACTCTTGACATAGCCCAGTATTGGTGTTGGCGTCCTTATTGCTGTGGCAGTCTTGTGGAGTGAATCTTTTTCGTGTCAAGTGTCTTTTAAGGTGTTCAAGCGGCACCGCCGACCAATCTCTCAATCTCCGCTCGAGGTGATCACTCTCTCTTTTTCACACATACAGTTGTATAGTATGTAGCTACAGTAGGTATTAATGACCATTGTGAAAAAGTGACCCTTAATATGCAACTCAGTGGAAAGGTGTGAAAGAGTAGATGTACGAGTAATCAGTATTGTCAAAGTGACTATGGTCTGTTATTTAATAATTCTTGCTGTTTTGTAGGTTGTTTTTTTTGTAAAATGTGTTTTTTTTTTGTTTGTTTTTTTTTGCCCTCAGAATTTGAATCCCTTAATGGAAGAGCAATTGGCCCTTGTTTATAGTAGCTGACGTGTTAACGCTGTACAAGTGTGGACTCGTGGGACAGTTGCACTCAAGCCTTACTCACTCGTTGCTCTGGTCTTAAATGAGCTGAGTTACCGGATCCACAAATTTGACTTGGATATCTGACTGAAAGATATTGCTAATATATAAACGTCTGTGCACTGAGTGAAATAGATGCTACAGTAGATTCTGTCACAAGGGCCACTTGCAATATTTTCTTTTCTTTGGTATGTGCGCGTGTGTGTGTTTTTGTACGTTTCGAGGTTCCTCTGCTGCTACTCCAGACATTAATGCTCGTTGTTTGCTGTCGCATCATCCACAGCGATTCTGTTCTCATTACGTGTTGATTGTGTATTTGAAATTGATCTTAACACTGGAATTTGATCTGCAGATTTAATTTTTAATTGGTTATGGCTTCTTCTTTTTTTTTCTTGTTTTGTTTTGTTTTTACAAGCAACATGTTAGAGAGGATAAATAACAGCACTTGTGTGGCAGTTGAAATGAATAGCTCTCAACACATTTTTTCATGATATTCTGCTTTGAAAACAGTTGACTGTGCAGGTTTCTCCATGGAGTGGGTCTGTCTTTTAAAGGTATAACTATCTGACTAAAGCGAGTAATACACAGTAAATTATCTGTTTTGTTATTTTTCTGTATGGGTTGTAATACAATATTGCAGTACTTTGTATGAAAACAAACAATAGTTAATTGTAACTATTTATAAATTAAATTATTGTACTTTTTGCAATCTGTAGATAAGTACTATGTATTCATATATACAGTAACAACTGTGGATTTAAATGTGATTCTCTGAGGTGTCTAAGTTATTGATGTATATATTGTATGTTTGTTGATACAGCTTACTTTATTTTCTATAAGACCAATAAAATGTTTTGAAAAAGGATTTCAAGCACAACTGCTCTCTTTGGAGGCTTTTAAACACTGTTGAAATGGATTTTATTTGTCATATTCTGTGGCGTCATTGACCCAGTTTGATACTTGTAAAAATAAACCGGCGGGGAAGGCTCTTTGCCGTCCATGGTGGGTTTTAGAAGACAGCGATCATTTAGATGGCACGATTTCTTTTTCTGTGATCCAAAAAAAGCTGTTGGGCGACCCACTTTGGCTAACCTCGGTGGACGTATTTTTGGCCCGACACGAGTAAAACATTAGAGTCATGAAGGATGTCTAGGTGTGCTTGTCCTAGATTAGGAGGAGTGGTGAGTTAGTCATCTGTGCTCCCTATGGGCCTCCTAAACCCCCTCTGTCTCGGCGCACCTCATCAAACATCACCCTCCTCAGCAGCGTTTCAACCCAGCACATTCAAAACACATCTCGTGAGAGAACATGCAGAAAGAAAGAGACAGATGGCTGTAGACGAGCTCCACGATGCCGCTCCATCCTGCAGGGCAAGTCTAACCCCCAGTGCCTCTGCAGCGTTGCGGCGTGCTATTGTAGACTCCTACAGGTCTGTGTGACCTGTGCCTTAAAACGGGCCTCCTCTCCCTCCTCTGGATGCCTGCCCCAGACAACCGGATGGCCTCTGAAGAGTTGATTAATTTGGCGGGTTGGGTTAAGGTGATCTGGTGAGCAATCTAGGACAGCATTCTTCATCTTCACCCACTTCTGCAGCAGGTGCCTGCCCCAGTTCTCAGACCCCAGCCCCGCTGTACAATTAATGTTGCCATCCCCATCAGCAAGGCCGTTCATTTAGCACGTCCGCCCTGCCAGAGCGTGCATGGTCCGCTCTGCAAATGTCACCACGGCAGAGGGCATGCCTGTTTATGGGAGACGCTCCACTAAGGGGCCTATTTATCAGCAATTAATTGAGTCGCATGGCGCTCTGCGATTGTGCTTATGAGAGATGTATCTTCATATCAAACAGGGATTTTTCAGAGAGGCAGTGACATTCCAGCAATAAGGAAAAATACACAAGCTGGATAAAAAACAAAGGATGTAAAATATTGCTGCTTGTGGGGTTTTAACCTTGTGCTACCTTCCATGTCCTATGTTGGTCTGGGGTTCCCTCTGCTGGCACTTCTGTGGAAAGACTTTGTGTGTTTGTTTGTTTCTTGTCTGTTTTTTCCACGAGATGACGCCACACGCTCTTCACAGAAGGATTTCCCCGACAGTGCACCTCTTTACTGTAGTAAACAGAAAAGTAACTCACTTCACCCCACTTGTTGAAGTGTGAAACTATAAAATGTTGCCCAATGTGCCACATTATATTCTCATTATAGTCCAGGGAGGGTCAATAGTCCATGTTATAATACCAGGAACACATGTTCAATCTAATGCAAAGTAATATCAGCAATGCCGTTCATGTTTGTGAACTCAAAAGAGTGAGGCATTGATTAAACTCAGTTCTTGAACACCTGATTGGTGATGTTGTATTTGAAGGGTGACACGTATACAGCACACCACAGGGTTATTGTTTAACGTCAGCATGTGAGCAGTGCAATCTTTACTAAGATGTACTTCCGGGCTGTTGGGTTGCATCATTATAAGTCAGTGGCCAGATTTTGTATTCTTGCTTGTGATCTCAATAGCCACCAAAAATGTGCAATCATATTTTTAATAGATATTGGCAGATGTATGTTTATGTATGCCAAATTAATGCATTCACATAATACATTTTGTAATGTATTACATTTGTCTTTTTACTTTTCATTATATTCATTATATTATTATTATTATTATTATTATTTTTATTATTATTATTATTATTATTATACAGTTTAACCAGGAATAAACTCTTCAAGTTTAATTACTTTAGTTATTTAGATAAGCATGTTCAAATACAAGATACAGGAACTATCTTATCTTTCTTCCTGACTTGCAGCACATTAAGTGAACGTACAGAGCGCACATGGGCGCGTCATCACACACAGTTTTGGCAGATAACCTGCTATTTCTGTTGAATACAGATATTGTCACGTGTCAGTGGAAAACGCTGCGATTATGTAACAACACGTCGACTGCGTGCACCGGCGCTTCATCGTACGATTCACCATACGTCAAGTCCGCCGTATTGAATACACAGCTTCCGGTTTAGTTCTTCAAAACAAAAGCTACGGTGGCGCGAGTGAATGCGTTTTACAACCAGCGTTTCATTTCCTTCGTGGGTCACCTGCTTATCTCGGCCGACTTGACGTAGCGCGCCGTGCGTCGTTGCGTCGCCGGTGGAGGAGGCGTTGGCGCATCGCACTGCTTGCTGCCGCTGCTGGAGCTGCTGTTGCGGACTCAGTTAAATCGGCTGTCCTGCACCGAACCGGGCCACACAGCGGACACCGTCCCCTCTCTCTCAACTGGAGAAAGTCGCTCTGTAGCCACAGTTGAACCTGAAGGGTGACCACTCACCAGCTTCGACATGATCAAGAACGGACATCACCACCACCAAGTGAACACGGCAGCCGGTAAAGACGCAGGCACGAACCCCGGCGCTGCAGCGTGCAGTCCCGAGAAGAGGAGGAGAAGAATCCGGGTGTGGTGCGATGGCTGGTGAGTAACTTGCCGGATTATTGATGGAGTGTGATGAAGATCCTGCAACGTGTGTTCCTATCGGTCGTGGTCCGTTTGAATGAACGTGTCAGCCTGCATGCCACCGACCACCGGGACAGGCCTGATGCAGGTACAGCTTTCACTGCTTCTTCCTCCAGAGATATCAGTGGACACGAAACTTTTAATTCAGTATTATGTTATATTTCTATTCAACCAGGCCAGAGACATAACCACTGTTCTGGGATGTTATTACATTAGACAGCTTGACATGACATTACTGGGGCATCATCTCCATGTCCCTCATCAGTAAACACATCTTTACATAATAACATCAGGACAGACTTATATTCATTTACTGCTGCAATACATCATAATTAACTGTCATGTAGAGGGAGACCAGTACTACAAGTATACCCTGTATAATGCTGACATTAATGACAATGTTCATGTTTTGGATGTCATTTGGATAAAAGTGCCTGCTTGGTTCATGTAATAATGTATTATAAGTACTGATTTCACTTAATGCAGTACTAAATGTAGGGGTAAATGTTTTTTTTTTTTTTACAAAATAAACAAGTTAGCAAAGTTATTATAAATACAATACATAGTAAATGCTTCACTATTTCATTGATTTCTTGTTTTCAATTCATGAATGTAAATTTTTATTGACTAATATATGGTATGATATTTCTATATGCTTTTGTATATACTATTATAATCCATAATACTACAGCTCGAGCCACAACCAAGGTCATATACCACCAAGATGGCACTTGGCAATAACAATGATGTTTCAATGTATCCTGATTTCCAGGAAGCACACACACATTAGTCTTAAGTACTGGTCAATGTGTGGGACCACATACATTTTTAAAGAATTTTTTTTTTCAGATAAACGTTATACATAAATTATACACATTATTACGGTCCAGGCATTGTGGATGCTGGCTCACTGTTTGTGGGAAAACCGATTATAATGAGTCTTCATTAATGTTACTACTAACTCCTGTGCTTCTATTGCTATGGCAAGTCAAAATGTCAAAATGAGTATTTACTACACCACGGCATGAATCAAATTGTTAAATAAAATAAAAATATATATATGTTTGCATTCAACAGATATTTTATAGTATGCAAATTAAGGAGGGAGAGGTTTACATCCAGTGCACTGCCATGACTCATTATGCACCTCACACCACTTGACTTTTGACTTTTCGTGGTTTTACTTGCATGATGCTGTGATGACACCCAAACAAACAAGGTGTCTTCTGGCAGGACGGTGTAATGAAATAAAGAACAATTACATTAGAGTAGAGCAAGGCTCTGGAGTATACGGGCGACCTTAAATGCAACACTGACAATTAATGTGCACACAGCTGTGAGAAGGGCAATGCTAACCAGAGAAAATAGGCTCTTGGGTTCACATCACTTGGCAAAACAACAAACGTGTGAAACAAAGGCCAAAAACTAAGACATTAAAAACATTGTATTTTTTTACTAACACATATTACCAATATATATTTGGTTTTACTATGTTTTTTGGGGGATACTCAGTGTCCAACTAAAACACTTCTCCTGACATCCAGCAGCAGCAATGTTCTCTTTATTAAAAATACGAATGCTCTTCTTGTGACTTCTTGTGACAGACAAGCCTAATGACGCTGAACACACTGAACAGGTTTCACTAAGAGTTAAAGGTTTTAATGCATCCCAGACACTAGTCAGTGTACTAATATTTCACTCATCTCACCATTGCACTTTCAAACGGGCTCACTGTTGAGGATCAGCTACAGAATACCTTTTTGCTTTAGAGAACAACATGGAAGACCCACAAATAACCAATGTTTAAACTTCAGTTCTCAGTTCCTCTCAGACAAAATGTTAACTGTCTAACAGTCACGCAGTGACTTTTAAAGGTTTTGAGACTTTTGCCGCCACCTCAAAACATTCAATACAAATATAATGTTTGTATCCTTGCATTTGAAAAACTCCACAACAACCCGTCTGTGCAGAAACACTTTAGTGTGAACAGTTTTTATTCGGAAGTAACAAACTTGAAAAGTAAAAATATTTTCAACCAAATTGTACTGAGTTGGCCACAAAAACTGAGGTGAATTGATTAATTGATTGATCTACAAAAATTTGTTGTCAACTATTTTGACTGTTGATTGATCGTGAGAAGTTATTCTCTGGTTCCAGCTTTTC
This sequence comes from Cottus gobio, assembly GCA_023566465.1. Classification (NCBI taxonomy): domain Eukaryota; kingdom Metazoa; phylum Chordata; class Actinopteri; order Perciformes; family Cottidae; genus Cottus; species Cottus gobio. The sequence continues at coordinate 10,697,985 of CM042232.1, read as the reverse complement.
AACTGGGAGGTGATTCTAAGCTTTCCTTTTCCATATGTGACAGCAAAATGACTATCTTTGTGTTTCCGACCCTTGGTTGAATGAAACAATAACATTTTAATATGTCACACCATTAGCTGTTTGAAATTATAATTTCTTTCACTAAACTATACACCGATATTGCAGATAATGGTTGGCAGCCCTTGAACTGCACCTTTTAAGATGCCTCCTATGGGGGAAGCGCCGAGCCCTTGGTGGGCAGAGTCTGGCTCCATGGTGCAGCGAAAAAGCAAAATGTTTTGAATTTCTGTGTCTGAAGGCCAGGCTTATGGTGGCTTTCTCTAGTTGAATTCCTATCATTTAGGTGTGGCTGCCTATCCATGGTTTGATGGAATGTTGCAGAATATTTGGGATGCCAGAATATTATCCGGTGGGGTGAGCACGCAAAGAGAGCCAATGTCAACAGAGCTCATTTCATTAACCCCGTATAACCCCTCCGGCCCACACCTGCTCCGGCCACTGCAGCCCGTGCGGCCGTGCCCGTCACTGATCACATTGTTTCCCAGAAGCCCCACTGGACTGACATCCAGCATTGTCAGCGGTATGAGAGGAAAATCCCAAGAAAAGAGCACAGTCACTCGTTTGTTGAGACATCTTTGACCCTGCCCCTTCTTCTCTGCACAAAGGCGCTTATTTATTATCTGTCCTAAAAAGAGGTGATGATGGGGTCAAAGATCAGTTGTCAGTGAAGCATCATAACTGAAGAGAGTGAAGTCCACTTCCACGGTCTTTCTGCAGAGGTAGCGTGCCCACACAGGGCTATAAACATGCTATTTAAAGCCTCAGGGAAGTGTTCATTATTCATTCCAGCCTTATCTGGGACTATTCATTTTCCCTATAATGATTCAATATAAAACAGTCATCAGCTCCACGTCTCCAGGTATTTAAAATGTTGGTTCAATGAAACCTCATCAAAATGTCAAGGTAATCTTTTTTCTACCCCCCAAACTGGTATTTCCTACATGTGTCTCATTGTACTCTATAACTGTGCCCGTTTATGTCTGTCTGGTTGTTTTCCTGAGAAGTGTCTGGGTGTCTGCTAACAGGCTAATTAATATTTCATCACGGTCATGGTCCAACCCCTGCTTAAAAATACAACAGGAATACGGTAACACATGTTGGGCACCGAGCGAGTGCGACACCCCCAAAAGCAGCCTCCTGGTCTTATGTAACTCTGTCCGGGTCGCCAGAGCTTTCTCCCCTATTCAATCACCTCCAAATGCTCCCTCCTTTTACATTCTTCTGGCCCTGCACGATCGCCTCAGAGCCGCCACACGTGGATCCCATTTCAAGAGATTGACATCACAAGACACACAGAGACCATCTTGCTTCCCCGACAACAAGCCTCCTTTTTTTATGGTTCACCTTCACACATTTCATTTTAAGTCGTGGAAACATCTGAATCACATAAACAAGCCCTACAGTCTGGTAATAGCTTTTGTGTTGCCATACCATCAAGTGCAGCCTCGGCTGTTTTCCGTCAGGCTGTCTATAGTGACACAGATGCTGTATTTCATTGGTCTAGCCCGGGGGCTGAACACATCATGGGATTCTGTTACTGATGTGGCTGCGTGGATACTGTAGGTCTGGAAGTGCTCATCTGTTTACTTATTGATTTTCTAGGATGCTATTTATAGTGCTGTGTTGCACCTGACCCCTGAGAGAGCTGACGTGTAACTTAATGGATTAAAGAGGACCCAGATGCCAATTTTAATGTCACTTCAGCCATCAATTATGTCGTCATTATTGTGATTCTTCAAGTTAATTGCTGTCAGCTTACTGCTGGTGGTTATAGTTGCTGCTGTACTAAATTACCCTGTGATTAGATCCTAATAACCTCAATGCATCTTCAGTGACACCTGCAGTCACTTTAATCATCAGGGCAAATTTCACTCTTTTTGGGGCATAGTCAACATCAATATCATGTTCCAAGCAGAGCAGAAATAAATAAATATCAGACTCTTGTCGCGGTTGTAATAGTGATGGAGGGATAATGCCCATCTGTTCTCTATTACTATGCTAGATTATCATGTAACAATCTCAGTCTCCAATCTGTGTCTAATCGAATTATCTACAGATGGTATTATAGCCTGGGTGGAGTGAAGTGGGGACAAAACACACTATGCCCTTTTATGTGGAGACTTTGATCAGATACCCAGCAGATCACATGTGTGTGGATTACATTGGTGGAACAATAATGTCACAATCACTGTAAATATTATAGGATCGTGATGATATTTCTGCATTTTTTAGGCCACTAAACTTCTATTGATCTCCTATGGCCCAGGTTGATTTTCATTTATTAATCAACTTTATTTTTTGTCAAAGTTACTGCATAAGTTTGTACATCCAAGAACACCCACACATCTGTGTGATAAAGAAGAGGAGCTGCCATGTCTTACCTTGAGAACAGTGTGAACTAACTCTAACCGAGCACACCATGCTTTATTCACCAGACGTTTTTGACTCACTTGCTATATCATCAGGAACAAAACATGGTGTACTGGAGAAGAGTTGTGCGACGCGTTTAAAATTGGATGAAGGAGCCGTAGGAACCGTATTACTGTAATTCAAGAAATCCTTTATCCTTTATTTGCTGTTCCAACCGATAATTTGATAAACAAACAATCCTTCTCAGCTGCTCCTGTACCTCTCTTCAATAATGCAACTTATATAACTTCTCATGTTCTTATCCTCCCAGCTATGACATGGTCCATTATGGCCACTCCAACCAGCTGCGACAGGCCAAGGCCATGGGAGATTACCTCATCGTTGGAGTACACACAGATAGTAAGGCTCAGAACCGCTGACTTATTGTCCTTATCACACCTACAGTACATCTTCAGTGGAAGCCGTCTTGCATCATCTCCAATTCTGATACTTTTCCTTCCTTTACCATGCATAAGTCATGCTGTGGCACCTGTAGCCTCTGTGCTCTAAACACCTTGGAGGGGTCGTTGTGACCACTCGAGCGATTTTCTTTTTGCCTCATATAACACACTGGAGCATTCTGACACTATGATAAGCCAGCATGACTTCATAGTCAGGGCTAGCAGAGATACCAGCTATCTTTCCCTCTGCTGAAGTTACAATAAATATCTCAATGACAAAGGCGATGCTGCGTTCAGTCACCATACAAACAGCTCAGAGTGTCGTGCAAAGGGAGATTTCTGTCTCTCTGTCAATCTATGCATCTCAGTTTATTTGTACGTGTCGACGGTATTGCTTGAGTGCACTTGTTTTGTTTTCAAGGTGAGATTGCGAAGCACAAAGGTCCGCCAGTCTTCACTCAGGCAGAAAGATACAAGATGGTGCGGGCCATAAAATGGGTGGATGAGGTTGTGGAAGGAGCGCCTTACGTCACCACCCTCCAGACCCTCGACAAGTACAACTGTGACTTCTGTGTGCACGGAGGTACGGTTTATCACTATCTCATGTCCTTATTTAGACACAGATACATGACACTGTGCATTAATATTGAACTGAATACTGCTATTAGTTGATACAACAGGGTTGAGTGGATTGATCATGTCTGCTGTGGTTTCAGATGACATAACACTAACAGTGGATGGCAAAGACACATATGAAGAGGTGAAGAAGTCTGGGCGGTACAGGTGAGCCTCCTTTTGAAATGTGCAGAAGATTACAATAACAGCCGAGATTATATGTTGTGTGTGTGTGTCTGAAGTTGTTTTATGATGTTGTTCCAGGGAGTGTAAGCGAACCCAGGGAGTTTCAACCACAGATCTGGTTGGCAGGATGCTACTGATGACCAAAGCACACCACAGCAACATTGTGAGTACAGCCTCATTGCCCCTATATGCACCCTTCAGTATGCAGCACACGCCTAATTAGATCCTCTCTCCTCCTTTAGGATAGTTCAGACTATCAGCAGCACACGGACAACTTTGGAAAGGTAGGTACCAAACATAATTACAGCACATTCAGGTCAAATCAAATCCTCATGTTTTAACCAAACTCTTAATTGATGGATGTTCAAAACCAAATTCTTGGCCCTTTGGCTTCCTCCTCCTTAACTGTTTTGTCATTCAAGTAGTTGAAGTTGCTATGTGGGCCAGATGTCAACCATTATTCAACAAAGGCCTTTACTGCGGACCCACTTTATAATCAAGTTGCAGGCCTTGCCAGTGAAACAGTGAATGCCGCTTTTGTTCATGGATGGGGAAAGTAACTCAGAGTCAACATGCTGGGGATTTACATTTTCACAGTGAACAAGCAGTCCAGAGTAGCGATGTGAGGGTCGAATTAATGGGCAGGGGATTTGTTTGACTGCCTCAAGTTAGCTATTGAGCAACGGTGACATTGCTACTCACACCACTAGGTGGCGATGATGCAGCGTCCTGGTCTCTTACACAAACCATTGGCGCTACTGAATCCATACTGAAGTGCGTCTGTCTTATTGCGGCACTGTTTGTACTCATTGTGCCTGTTTCTGGATTACGGGGCTCACATGGTCAGAAGGGCCACAGTCCCTGGACGGGGGTGTCTCAGTTCCTGCAGACTTCACAGAAGATCATCCAGTTTGCTTCAGGCCAGGAGCCTCAACCCGGAGACACTATCATCTATGTGGCAGGAGCCTTTGACCTCTTCCGTATCCTTTTAGAACCTCACGAAAAAGACCGCTGGATTTCTGGAAACATAAAACTTGTTCATCAAAAAGTGTGTGTGCAGTTTAGTAAACTGAGACGTTTCTTCCATTTATAAAATGGTGTTTTCATTATAATTCTGTGAACTGTTGCTATATAATAGTCAACCTTGACGCTTGTCAGACATCGGCCATGTGGACTTCCTGGAAGCAGTGCATAAGCTCGCGGAAAAGCCATACATCATAGTGGGGTTGCACTTTGATCAGGTGAGATGCCGGCGAGAGGCATTCATTGCCTCGAGTCGAGTGTTGGCATCGTACTTTACATTTCCTAATTTGTTCACATCTTTCAGGAGGTGAACCGGTACAAAGGGAAAAACTACCCCATCATGAATGTCCACGAGAGAACACTCAGCGTCCTGGCTTGTCGAGTAGGTTCTTCTTCTTCTTCCACCATCAACGCAGCGCATTGCACATACATCTTATTCATCTGCAGTTCATTTCATGTGTAATTGATTTCAGATTTTTTTTCACAGCATGTGTCAGAAGTGGTGATTGGTGCACCCTTTGCAGTTACAAAGGATTTGCTGGAGCATTTTAAGGTTAGTACAGGCAACACAAATATCTCTCACCACAAGATAATAATCTTCTCTGTATGAATAATGAATGAATAAAGTAGAGGATCTTTTTATTTACAGGTGGATCTTGTATGCCATGGAAAAACAGAAATATATCCTGACAAGGATGGCTCTGATCCTTATGCTGTAAGAGTATACATTGTTTATTCTATCTTTTTTATTTAAAGCACCCCTATGAAATACTGTAATCCGGCAGGAATGATGAATCACATTAATCTGGCAATGTTTTCTTCATATCCAGGAGCCGAGGAGGAAAGGAATCCTACGTACCGTTGACAGTGGGAACAGCCTTACTACGGATGCCATTGTGCAGAGGATAATCAAAAACAGGTTAAAAAAATATACCTCCACTGGGCAAAACAGTATTTTTCTAAGTTCAAATGAATGCCACACAATTTGTTTTCCACTGCAATAAATAGATTAGATACATTAGATTGACTCTTTTTTCAATTGTCTTGGATTTCTTTTGACTCAGGTTGCTATTTGAAGCAAGGAACCAGAAGAAAGAGGCCAAAGAGATTGCTGTGATCCAGGCCATGAAGCGACAAGAGGAGGAGAAAACTAAAGAAAGATCCCAGGCTGTGCTGTAGGAAGGCCCCAAACAAGCACTGAGTGTCAACATAACACTGACACGCCCACTTAATCTAAACTCATGTACAGTAAAATCAACCCTTTTATATGTATGACACCCTCCACACACGATCCTGGCTAATAACAGCAGTCCTTACAGCAGCCCGTTTGAAGCCGGGGCGGCATAGTTTGCTGTGGGATCATCAGGTATACCGCGTGTGTTCTTGTGTGCGATTGTGTGTGTGGGGATCTTCTGTGTATTAATATATTCGGCATATGCAAATACATGTTCATGTCAGTCAACAATCACACATAAGGACAAAGTTGGAGCAAGGAAGATAGCATTATGTCTTCAAATGTCGATTTTATTTCTTTGGATGTTTTTAATTCCTCAAGTACTCATATTTATTTTTTGCCTTTGAAAATATTAAGTACAATATTATGGAATTTGAACATATGAAGGACAAGTGTGGGTACATGAGATGTTGGTCAGGCATTACAGGAAGTGACATTATTAGTCGCTTCCATGGTGTTATTGCTGCTTTCTGTCCAGCCTTGGGTGTAACTCCACAACTGATCTATGTATAAACTGTATGTACTGTATCTATGTATTATAAAGTAATCCCCGGATTTCTGGAGGACGCTAAAACCACTAGAGAATTAGGGGAAAACATACCCTGCGTTTCTCCACATCTAACTTTGGTTGTTTGGATGTGAGCTGCTGTTGAAAACCTTTTGGGGATCCCATTACCTATTCTACAGAAATCATCAAAACTGTCCTGTTTTACTGGTAGAGCAGGTTTTTAACTCAACAATGCCCAGAGCTGTACACCTGGCCTTTTGAGAGCAATTGTATATTTATTTTTAACCAACACTCTTTGGTTTTATCCTAATATAGAGAACGCTACAGAGTTTTAACAGACTGCTTTTAAGCTTTAGGTTTCTTAGGATAACTATGACAGATGTGTGGTTGACTTGATCATGAAATAGACCTCTTACTGTCATTGAGCCCTGAACAATTTAACCTCTGTCTCGAAAACAAATGGGATTAAATAATATATTTTTTGTAGATGAATATTTTACTCACCTTCTCTCCATTAACTACTGTATAGATGGTTTCATATTGTATAAAGATGCATAATAATATATCTCTATGTCAAGTTGGAATGTATTCATTGTAAGCTATAATGTAAATGTTATTGACAACTCACAGTTGATAAATACTGTAGAAAACCGATATGACTACAGTATATTGCCGCTGATAATAATAACATTTTAATCTGAAAGACTATTTGTCATCTTCTTTTCCCTAACACTAAAAGTGTCTGCACGTAGTATATATCTGCTTTGTTTCTTAAGTAATTGATCCAAAGGAGCAAGCTGTGCGCTACTCACATGATCAAAGGTTTAGCCCATGTTTCGACACAGAAATGTTGAAATTAAAAATCTGAATTTTGCAGGCAGAGGTGGAAGTATTGAGATGTGTTTTTTTTTTAACTTAATTGAAAGTAGCAGTAATGCAATTAAATTATACTATATTAAAAGGAAAAGTCCTGCATTCAAAAACATGTACATGTATTATTTGTTACTTACATGTATTACGCATTATAAAATGAGTAAATGTCATCTTTCATTTTACCACTGAAACCAGCTATACGCATGACTGGTACTCTCTTCAAAATGTCCATCATGGGAAAGAGCACGTATTTATTGATCCTAATAATTCAACTACATGCGCTTCCAGTTTTCAAATATCTTAAAATGTCACCATAATTGTAAAGGGGAAATTATGCTCTTATTTTGAAGGAACAGTGTTCTTCCACACGTGCCCCCAATTTAGGTAATTAGCGTTTCCGCGTTGTGCTAACTCTTTCTGGGGACAATTCAATCTGTGATTCCAACGAAACCGGCGTGCAGAGCAAAAGCAGAGAGATGTTTTGCTGTCTTAGTACACTACCATTCCCGCTGCAGGTATATCATTCATTAAGTTGTTTAACTAATAATTAAACAATTATCATGCGTTTTGTACCACCAAAAGTGTGAAAGGGTCAGTCTTAACCTTCTTAACGTCACTCGAGTTTCACCTCCAAAATATGCGAGACTAAATTGATTATTAAGTAGGTTTTGTAATTTTGAGGCGCAACATTTTGTAGGATTAAGGTAACTAACGTTAACTAATATGTGTGAAACAATTAATTTAAAATATTACACAACGACATACAGTTGTAATGTTATCTTGCTAAAGTTAAGAGCACTGTCATCTGCGAGGTTGACTAAAATTCGAGTAAGTTATCTAACGCTATATATTTAGATGTAAGTTGTCTATATTTAAACATCTGATAAAACTGAGTTGTTTATGAATTTATTACTTATTAGAAATTTGTTTTGCAGTCAGTTCTTTACTATAGTCCAAAAGCGTCCATGTGAAAACTGCTTCTTCAGGTCTGCATGGGGATGTGCCAGGATATCACAGAAGAGGGTAAGAAGGCAAAACTCCAGAGCTCTAAAATAGAGCGAGACCTTTGGGATCATGCAAGGACTGAGGTGAACGTGGTGAAAATCCTCATGCTTGGTAAATCAAAAGTATTTCTGTAATTTATCTGGTTTCACTGAAGTATCAGCATTGTGAAGCGAAAGCATTTCTGTTTTGTGTGTGTGTGTGCGTGTGTCAGGAGCTGCAGAGAGTGGCAAGAGCACCCTGATCAAACAGATTAAGATCATCCACAGTCATGGCTTCTCCAAACACGAGCTCCTCGGTTTCAAGGTATTGGAGAGCTGCAAAGCAAGCTTTTATTTTAACTCTCTGGATTATCATCTATAGTGTGAGTCAAATCATCACTTATGTGACGCAAGGGTTGGCTGTCATTCCCTCCACAGCCTGCAGTACTGGACAACCTGCTGACCTCTATGAAGTTTGTTCTTCGTGGAATGGGGATGCTGAGGATTAACCTGGCCAACAAGAAGAACAAGGTGAGGCGAGATGGTACAGTTTTTATGGTTTCTTGTAGCCCTAAAATAAAAAGTTATTGCAGCCCCTCTTTGTCACACTAGATGTCAGCCTTGATCTTTGCTCAGCACATGTCAGTAGAGATGATTGATTGTGATCATAAGTTATGTTTGTGATGCACAACATACTGATCCATTTGGACCTTTAGGCAATGCATTCTTTGTAGTTTTTGGGGAGAAAACATCACATTTACTTTAGAATGTAAATGTATGTATATATTTTGTGTCCCATGTATTGTAGATGCACGCCCGCTCCATCCTGTCCTGCAGTCAGTGTTTGGGGGACGACCAGGAACTGCTTCCTTTCGTGGCTCATGCCTTGTGTGTGCTTTGGTTCGACCAAGGGGTGCGAGCAGCTGCAGCCAGAGGTTACGAGTTTGAGCTGAATGACTCTGCACTCTAGTGAGTAGAATGACCTTAAGTGATCTACTTTTCACAATGACGGCGGGCGGTGGAAATGTCATCGGAAATTGCCCAGTAATAAGCGCGTCGTCATGCCTTATCGATACAGAGCGACAGTAAAGCAACTGCTGAGAACTCGTCTCCAGAAAATTATTCCTGACATCTGTGGAATGGGAGGCTTAATTGGGACCAAATTTAAAAAGCACTATTTGCAGATATCCAGGAAAGTAGAAACTAGGTTGGAGCAGATAAAACTGACTTGATTAGTTTTTCTTATTTAACGACTCAGAAGTCAAACAGAATCATATGTGAGAGGAATTTCTGTTGAGATGTTGTTGCATCTGTGACATTATCTTTTAATTTAAAGCTTTTAATCGAACCGAGTTCTACCACAATACATTTCACTGCAAATGATGTCCAATCATTATGAAATGGAAGTTATTGGAATACCGTGTGCCCCCCCCCCCCCCACCCAAATCTTTGTGGGACATTTTTATATTCATGTGGGCAGAATAATTAATTTTTTATTTGCTGCCCTTCAGCAATTGTGCCCTTTATGAATTGTGCATGAAAAAAGCAGCCATGAAATTGTAACGCACCACTCTGCATTGATCCGTTTGAGTGTGTGTTGCATCATCAGCTGAAGTGTGGATCATTAATTGAAGTGTGGAGTACATTTTGCAAAATGCCATTATTAATTATTTAATAAAAGGGTACTCCAGCTAGCCAGACGGCGCGAGATGATTTGACAGCGTCATTATTGGAACTCGATAGGTTTGGGAGCTGGAGGATGATATGAAACTCACCTAGCTGTCTCGCAGTGTTCTCACTCTGCTGGACCCCACATTGATTCCTCCCTCCAGGAATATTGGCTTTGACTCTGTTGTGACACACTTGACTTCCCCAGGGCCGGAAGGCCCATCAATGTGTAAAAGGACTTCGTGGGCATTAGCTTTGGCTTGAACCAGACTGTTATTGATGCTATAAATATATTTTTACAGGAAGTAGACTATGGCTGTATCGTGACTTTAGAAATGTACTCTAATCAGCGCCAGCTTTATTACCAGGAAGTTACTGCTGTGAGTAAAACATTTTGAAATGGAAATAAGCAGGTAGAGTTGCATAGAAATGTTATGTCATGTGCTGTCAATGTAGATGACTGCAGCTTTTCTGTGCTGGATCATAATTAAGATGATGCCAGACTCATGCTGTGCTTTCCACACCAAAATGCTAATAGTGGCTAATGTGGCCTTGAGGTGAGGCGTGGGCTACAGAGGTCTGGTGAATTCTCTTCCTTCTTACGTCACACCTCCAGATTATTTTCATTTTCAAACTTGACGTCTTCAGCCTCAACTAACTCCCAGTGCTGCCAAGTACACCGTGTCTCTGCTCAATCTCTACTTCAATTCAACTGCACCCTTCAAAATAATCATCGGTTTTAATCGCTAAAGTTACCAAATTAGTTTTAACTGAGCATTACACCCTTTATGGAGCAAGGATGTTCTATTAGAATGTATTAGTTCGGTACTAAGAGTGTACTAACATTTCTTTTTCAATGTAAAGAAAACATTGCCTGACCAGAAAATTGGTCATGCCAATGAGACATGGAGATTTACTGCCATTTAATAATCTGATTTAAAGTCCAAACAGTGTCTGTCTTGGCCTGATATTTGATGAAAAAACATGTCCAACAAAAGCAGCAACTGATGTGTATCTGCTCACAATTGACTTTGAAACGCTGGCCTCATACCTTAGTGATGTTTGTTCTCTTTTCCCTCTCCAGTTTCTTTGAAAACATTAGTCGAATCATCTCTCCCAAATACGTTCCCACAGAGACTGATGTTCTGAGAGTGAGAGTGAGGACCTGTGGAATCATTGAGACGCAGTTTCAACTTGATGAAATTATCTTTCGGTAAGACTTATTAAACTGGCTGCACAAATATAGCAGGGTTTGCAACATGATAGTGTCATGCACACATAACTCTAAGCTAACATAATGCTGTATATTGAGTGTAAAGGTAAAGACTTTAACAAATTCACAGTGGGCTCTCTGAAAGCATCATAATATACTTATTGCTTGAGGGGCAATTACATTCCTGAATATTGGCGCAATATTTTTCTTTCTATGTACAATTGAACACTTTAGATTGCATACCATTACATGAACAGTCATGCCTTGGATGTAAATTGTTGGCATGAGTGCCTTTCATTACACCATCTGTCTGTGTGACAAATAAACTAAACTATCTAACAACTAAATTAGTTGTTGGTTGTTTAGCAGACTGGAATGACTGCATTGCAAGTTTTCAGTTGCACTGTAGAGCAATGTTTTGATGGAGGTTTGCTGTATTGCTTCTGTCACATGTTCTACCTGCATATGCACAAAGATGCACGTGTGTTTCATGAGCATGATGGTGACATTTGGATGTTGTTGCTCATGAAAGAGGCGCAGCATGTGGGTAAGATGGCTAGTTTGAGCAGCATATTCAAGAGTTATTCTGTATTTTTGTTAGGCGAAGGTCAAGGGCAAAACATGCAACTATTATCTTTTTTTTGGGGGGGAGAGTTATATATATTTCCATCAGTGTTACTGTTCATGGAGTTATTATGCACTCTTTAACATGCTGCTGTCCTAGAAAGCAGCTTGTTGAGCCTCTGGAGACCACCAACTCATAAAGGGTCCCTGACAAAAGCAGAACTCTTCTGAGCTGAGGGAAGGTATGGCTCAGACATGAAATATGTATGTTGTCACGCTACCTGTTTATTCCGGGAATAATAACACAAATATAGTGGAAGCGCACAGGCAAAACAATGAAACCCCATCCTCCTTTGCCCTTTGATCTTTTTGGTTTTCGGAGTAAGCAGCTGTTCATGATTCTCCCAGTGCCCTGTCCCTGTGAAATAGAATCCATATGAAGCAGGACTTCATTAATATTGCATGTACTGCAGCTTCTTAAAGGTTTGAACAGCTCACTGGGAAATGTTAAAGAATGTAAGTTTCACTTTTTTTGATGGTTTTTAAGAAATGGCTGTCATTTAAGGAACCTTTAAGAAACAAGGATATGATTGAGGGCCTCACTGGAAAAGTGAGTAATGGCACCAGCATCGAACACATGATACGAGATAGACAGTTGTGATTTTCTTTTCCTAATCCAGAACCTGTTTGGTTCGTTAGGGTCCGCCATCGCCTATGTTATTGATGCTAACTAAGAATTTTTGGTGACCTTTGCTGATTTTTATAGATGCAACTGCACAATATTTGATGCATCATAATCTATTAAGATTGGTTAGTGTAGATGTCCTATGTATTTTTTTTTTACTTTTAGTGTTAAATACGATCGCAGTGATGCGTTGTTTCCTCCAGTAGTTTTCCTTTGTGTCTCCTTAACCCATATGTAACTTGTATCTGTTTACTGATCTGATTATCTGTCCTTGCTTTCATCCCTTTTTTAGTAAATTCTATGCACAAGATATATTTTTCTTAAACGTGGATAATGTAATTCAGCTAAAACCGTTTAAGAGGGAGCCGGTCTCGTATGTCCTTTGCTGATTCGACTAAATACTTAACTTCAATAACGTTAATTCCTCAGAGCGGGCGAACTGTATCAGTTTACAGGTCGGATGCTACTTCTTTGCCTCCATGAGTGATGATTTTCTTTTCTGCAGTACAGAAACTGCTGCTGTCAAATGCCACATTTACGGTTTATTGTCACTCAGCTTGTTGCAACTGATTCTTGACCTAGGGGCATAAATGCTTCATTGCCTCTGACATGAGTTCTGCAATCACGCACCTGGAGACCATCTGGCCCAAATGGGAAGTCATTACCTGTGTCACCAAGACCCTCAACTTCACATGCTGCCAGATCATATTTTGAAATGGATTGCCCCAATAATATGAAATGGGTCTGCCCGTAATATCAGTATTTGTATGTTTATTTATAGTATATTTAACAAAAAGGGCTTTAACTATTGGTAGAGGTTGTGGTATTTTCCAGAGATCAACTAAGCAATTTCTGAGTGTATATGTTTTTAATTTACTCTTGATTTATCCGATGTAACCAGTCTATGGAGTGTTTAGCCCACTTAAGGTGTCAAGTGGAGGACTTTTTTTTTTTTCCCCTCATGTAGCAAATTGAGATTACAACTGCATTTTGTTGTGCAATCCTACATTGTACAATGACAATAATTTAACCACGAGTCATGTCTTTATAGATCAATTTGAGTGAGTTTAGCTGTAAAACCTCTCTCTTCCACATATTTGTGGCGTGACCAGTTGGATGAATAAAGCGTGACTGGATTTGTTTTTGCTTATTACAGGTTGTATGACGTCGGGGGCCAGCGGAGTGAGAGGAGGAAATGGCTCGGCTGCTTTGACTGTATGCAGGCTGTGCTGTTTGTCGTGGCCCTCAGCAGCTATGACATGACACAGACTGAGGACCCTTCAGGGGTATGTTATGAAAATGACTGAATCGCATGAATCAAATGTGATGCCATTTCTTTTCTTACTTGGCAGACTGGAGTTTATCTGAAATTTGCTTACAAACTACATCTATTTTCTCTGCCTCTTTTCACTCTGTTTCCATATTTTCCTTTTCATTAGAGTCGACTGCAGGAAAGTCTTGAGCTTTTTACCTCCATCTGCACCAACACAGTCTTTATGAGCACTTCACTGGTAAGTTTAATTGCAGTTATTTTAGATGGCTGTCTTAAAAGATAAAAAAAACCTACTTGGAAAACAATAAGGCATCACTGTAGAGCTTTGTGTTCGTTGCCTCTGCATACAACCCAGACCCGATGCAGACGGCCTGCCAGGTCTGGTTTAAAGCTCATCTGACTGTGTGGAGGGGACTAAAGCTGAGTGGGGCTTTTGGTAATCACTCATGCCAAGCAGATGGGACACTAACTGGCTTTGAGTGCGGCTGACGGAGACATACATAATTAGCATACAAAGTTTAATTGAGATAGAGGGCAGGTAATTCTGTTTTGTAAGTTGCGTGCGAGCACTGTACAACACTGTGTAATTTGTTTTTCTTTCTATATTGTGGGGCAATTGGAATCGGCATGAATGACGTAGTTGTTGGTCAGTAGCATTTATATCTACGCTTGATTGACTTGAAGCTTATGGTCAATTCCTTCAGGCATCATTTAAAAATTGTTGATTGCGTTTTTAAATGTTGGGCTGCCATTTTTTTTTTCTATTAGCAGGAATACATTATATTAAGAGTGGTATAAATTGGTAGAACTACATATTGATGACGCAAACTCAGAATCATGAGTCTGAACTTTAATGAAGACAAATGGTGCATTCAAGGTATGTCAAACAAACTATTTGCTCGCTACTGGATTACGTTTTTGCGTTTTTGTTTCTGGTACCTGAAGCAGCTGAAGGTGACAAACTGAATCAAAATATATTTCTATTTTTACAGGGTGCAAATCTTTTTTCTGTAAAGCCTCAGGAGATGGTATCATAAAGTCATATGGGGACTTTACTTTTAGTGTTTTTAAAACTCCACTGATGCTAAATCCAGCTTTAGGTGCCAATTGTGTTTTCATGAACTAAACCATGGACTAGTGTGATAAACATGCAGTGTCTGGTTTGTTTGGGCTCTGGAGAAGTGCAGTTGTAGCTGAATACGCTGTCCTCTTTAGAGGATGTTGTGATGGACTGTTTATATACATGGTATGGTGATTATATTTTATTCATCAGAATTTCACAATACTTCTGATGTTCAATGCCAAATGGTGATACAAAACACTTAACCGTATTGAGCCTCAGATAGATGAAGATACAGATAGTTAAATGTGATACACATGGTTATGTTATGAGAAACTACACTGAAAGGCATCAACTTAGGTTTTATTTGAATATTGTTGACTTTTACAGTTCAAATATTTGTCTCTACAGATTCTGTTCATGAACAAAACAGACCTTTTCCGGGACAAGATCCTGCGCTCTGGAAGACACTTAAGATTTTACCTTTCTAGTTACAAAGGTGAGAGCGTGGATTTCATGTTTGCATAATTATTTCGGGAAAATGAAGGGCATTCAAGTAGTAAATTAAGCAAAGATGATATATTTCAAACTTTTTTTTAAGTTAATCTTTATTGAAAATGTAAAATGTACATTATCAATCTTCTTGGAATCTCATTTACATTGCCATGTTGCTGAAACTGACAATTGAAATTGTTGTCCGTACTGTTGACGTGGGAATATATCCACTTCTTGCAACAGTTGACAACTTTGAAGTGTTTTCTCCGATCTTAAATCCTCAGGGAGTTGGTTGTGTTTGAGTCTTTTATTGTTTTCTGGATGGGCCACTGCATCCTCCCTGTCCGTTGGGTACTCTGAATTCCTACAGTCCACTATGTATGTGTGTATGTATATAGCGGTCATTCTAGCCCGCTCATGTCATACATATTTCACTCATTTACAGCAACTGAGAAATTAACTCTTGTCATGTTTTATTTGTGTATGTGGCGAGTGAGGGGGGAAATGTTTATATACAGATTGTCACCGGCTGCCAGATTTTGGTTTTATCAATATTTAATGAATCCAACTAACTTCAAACCAACTCCTCCCTTTACTGAACTTGGTCAGATGCCTCCAGATTTTACATTTGTCTTCCTGCGTCCCCAACCAGGAGCAGATGCTGAAGTGGACCCTGCAGCCCAACACATCGCTGCCATGTTCTCCTCGTGTAGCGGCAGTGCAGACAAACCCGTGTACCACCACTTCACCACCGCCACAGACACCACCAACGTACAGGTGGTGTTCCACATGGTCCTAGATCAGGTGATTAAGGGGAATCTAGCAGCTGTCCAGCTCCTGTAAAGTCACCTAGAGAATTTTTTAGATTGTTTTTACCGTCTGCAAATTGTTCTTTTTTTTAAATAAGTTGTTTTAGCAGCTAATAATGCTGCAATTGCCCTAATTTATTTTTAAAACCCTTTTAAATAAAATATGTATTGATATGCCTGGTTCCTTTTTAATGTTTATTTATATATCTTCCTGATTATACAGCATGTTCTCCAGTCCAGATACAATTTCATATTCAGCATGTACAATTATCCTTTAACCGATCAGTGAGCTGTTTTTATTTCATGCATTTTACCAACTTTGAAGAATGCACTAATTTTAATCAGTTTTCCTGGTTAAAAATATGCTTTGTGTTCATCCATACCTAAATTAATTTACAAAATTATTGCAAGTTGAGCGTTTACGATATATTCATGTGGGCAAAACTGCAGTGATTTAGTTTGTATTGGTAAATGGGGAGAAACATTTTTCGTGTAAATTTTGTGTTCAGTAATTTCAACAAGGGGTTGCATTATGATTCATTTATTAATGAAAACTCAGATGAAATATTTACATTAATAAATTACTTCAACGTGTAAAGTATAAAACCGGTTTACAATATTTGAAATGGAAAATGAAAAGTATATCTTCCATTTAGTGGAGCATTAGTGTTAAACTCAGACATGTAAAATTTAAAAAAAATGTAAAGCCTTAAAGAAGAAGGCTTCCTCATCCAGCCCGGCTGTCGGCTTCACTGCTCAGTCTCCTGCACAGTCGTCCGAGTCCAGAGTGAGGAAGACGTCCGCTTTGCACTTAAATGAACCCTTGACTTCCTGGAGGAGTTCACAGCTCTGCAGGTTTGGCATAATGTCTTTGATGCAAACAGGCTGGAGAGAAACAGAAGATGTTATTTTAGACAAATGTAACCTTAAACACTGTTCACTTGAATCTGACAAGGTGATGTTTGATGTCCCAACACATTTTCCAGTGAATTACATGAATAAGAGTTTACATGGACCTCAAGAGGTTAAAAACAAACAGTTTTTTTTTTGTTGGTTTTAATCTTGCATTTCAATCAGCACAATGACAACTGAGTACATCACTTCCTGTTTACAGTTGTATTTACTAGTAACTTTATTGTTTAGGCTGTTTCTTTTAGAAAACAAGGAGTCAGGTTATACAACATCATGACAGATTAAACTGCTAACAAGTGATTAAAATCAGCTTGATCTCCACCTGCTTCACTTATGTATCATAAATAAAAGCTATTCTGCTGCATATTGGAGCATTTTGTACTGCTTACTTTTGATACAACTTTTTCTTGTAGTTAATGGATGTATACACCTATTGTAAAGTAAATGAATAGGAAAAAATATTGACTCCATAGTATTTAGAAAAGTGTGGTCCTTCAATTACCCAATTGAGCACAATCATAGTTTAGTCTAAAATCTGAAGTGCTCAAAGTAATTTAACTGGTTTCTAACCCGCACTATCTTCGAGATGGCCAATAGCGGATTGTTTTAATCTTAAAGATAATGGGTTATTCAGGTACACGCACAGATTGTAAACATGTTGAGTCTCGATGCGTAATATGCCCCTTTTAATAAATATGTCTATAAAATGGATCACCACTGACCATAGTCTTCAAGATGAAGTGCTGCGGAGTGAACTCAGGAAACGCGCTGTTGGTCGGCAGCTCGTCGCTGTCTGACGGGTCCGGCTCGGCTCTCCTGACGTACGGGGACCTCCGGATGCCCGACAGCAAGCCGGACGCCCTGCCCACCGAGTAGTAGCTGGGACCGGCCACCTGCTTGTACCATGCCTCCGTTGGACTGCAAGCCACCAGCAAGGAGACGATCACGATGGGGAACACGACTTTAGCGGGCATCTCTCCACGTCGAGCACTGATGTGGTCCTGCGCACCTCCAACTGATGGTCCTCCAGACTGATCCAGCCTTTATAGGGACCCCGTCCTCCTCAGCGTGCGGCTGGCACAGCGGGGGAGGAGGGGCGGTGACTAGGGCATCTACTCATCCATAATGTTTTAGATTAGTGGTTCTCAACCTTTTTTCAGTGAAGTACCTCATGTGAAATATAGTATGGTAGAGTACCCTACCAGTGTAAAGCATTTTTGGTTGAAACAAAAGATGTAATACACAGCGCTGTGCCATCAGTGTCTGATTTTATATATGATATATACACTTACATTTTATTGAATATTTATTAACTAACATTTTTTAAAGGATCTTTGTTTAATGGATGCTCATATATATATATTTGAAATCCCTCTGGAGTGCCTTCACATGCCCCCATTTGAGAACCACTGTTTTAGATTAGGTTGAATTCAAAGGCATCAATCTGTCACACTATTCGTTCTCTAAAAGTGAAAAGTCTTCATGTTGTCATGAAATTAAGGCAGGTAACGGGTATAACAAAAAAATAAAACATCCAGAGACACTTAGTGATTCAGAGACTTACAGAATAAACATTGTTCCCGTTAAATAGGTCACGTGAAAGTAGCTCCTTTTTAAAATGTGTTCAGACTATTGTGACAGAAAAGAACAAATAGCATGACCATGTTAAAGTCAAGGTCAAGGTCAAGGTAAACTCTATTATCCACAGGTAGGAAATTCATATGGTCACCATTTACACGCTCCTGCCACATACCAATAAAAACAAATACATTAAATACAAAAACATTAAAACATTTAAGCATTAAAACTAAGGAAAAATAATAAAAATAAACTACCTGAGTGCCAACTGATTATTGTACAGTCTAATTGCTGTAGGCACAAAAGAATTGCTGTACCTCGTGGTCCTAACTTTCCTCTGCAGTAGTCTGCCGCTTGACCTATATTGCTTCTTAAGAAACTCTGATGAAGAGGGTGGGTTAAATCTATTCTATAAGAATAAGATCATTGTACAATTGGGCTACAGACACCTGATCAACGCCGATGATCCTACTAGCTGCTTTGACTATTCGTTGCAGTTTCTTCTGATCCTTAATATACATATTACCAAATACACAAATAAGACCAAATGATAAGACACTCTGCAAGAGAGCTTTGTAAAACATTTGAAGAATACTACTGTCTACTCTAAAATGGTTAAGTTTCCTCAGAAAAAACATCCTCTTCTGCAGCTTTTTGGACTTATTTTGTGCACATTCGTTAAAAGTCAAGTGTTGAGAGGGAATCAAGTCAGAAGTATAAAATGACTATCAGATGGATTCAAAAAAACATTTTTAAAAAAAGAACACGTCTTCACACGCAGTAACGAGGTCGGTGCATTGCCTTGGACCACAACAAAGAAACATAAGATGAGCATAAGCACACCACATATATGTTTTCTCCATTCAGAGGCTTCAAAGCATTAACCAGAATAGGCTGAAGCGTCTGAGCGTCTGACCTCATTTCACAAGCTGAGAACCTCGTGAGGATGACGAAGTTACAGGAAGCTGTGTTTACAGAACATGAGATGAAGAACAAATCAATTCGTTCACTCCATATTCTCAGTAGAAGACCATTAACAATATAGCTGCAGAGCCTATTACAAACATTTAGAATTGGTTATAACCATTTTGGTTGTAACATGCGTATTGAAAATAGAAACTTGACATGGTCTCTGATGCCACTCTTTCTGGCTGGTGAGTAAAACATTTACATCTCATTTCACGTTTTAGTAAAATGATGAAAAGATAAATCCATCTCTTTCAGGTGTTCTCTGCAATACATGGAGCGTGGTATATCACCAGCCACACATCTGTGCAGTGAAAGGCTTGTATGTCGTCATTCCTTGTTCATTTTACTATCCTGACACTCTGATTGTGAAGACAGTCAAGTGGTCTCATTCAAAGTCTCCTCATGTCAAGGCTCGTCTCGTTTATGACAGTAAATCAAACAAAGTCCCCACCAGAGTCCAGTATATTGGTGACAAAAAACACAATTGTTCTTTAAAAATACACCAAGTGGAGCATAATGACACAGGGAAATATACCTTCAGATTTATTACAAACTCCAAAGAGGGCAAATGGACTGGTAGAATCAGCTCAACAGTTAACGTTGTTGGTAAGTTTTCTTTTCCTGTGAATCTTCTCTGCACTTTAAACTGTAAAGTTTGAAACTGAAGCTGCACGCTGCACGTCTAGATTTGAACGTTTCCCTGACACAATCCGATGGAAAGAGAACGACGAAGGAAGGCGACTCTGTGAATCTGACCTGCTTAAACGTCTGTGATGCCGGTCCCCTTTCATCTGCTTTCACCTGGTGTAAGAATGGAGAACCCACACATGAAGGACCTGTACTTTATTTATGCAACATATCCTCCACAAACTCTGGGAACTACACCTGCTCTCTAAAAACACACACAGGAACAACTTCAGGAGTCTTAAATGTTGATGTTGAATGTGAGTATTGGGCACAAGATCTACACTTTACAGTGAGAATTAAATGGAAATAGTATAATTTGGATAATGAAAATTAAATCTATTCTAATTTGAGAATAAGCAACAAGATTTCTCTGATCATAAACAATTTTCTTTCAGACGGCCCCAAGAACACATTAGTGTCCGTCGGACCATCGATGGAGGAAGATGCGGGGAGCAACATCGCCCTGATCTGCAGCAGCCATGCAAACCCTCCAGTGGAGAATTATACTTGGTTCAAAATAGGTGATGATGACGACGTTATAAATGTTGGTCACCGGCCTGAGTTCCTCCCTGCTGATGGTGGCCAGTATTTATGCAGCGCCACCAACAAACATGGAAGCCAAAACTCCTCTGTTGTGACATTAAATATGAAATGTAAGTATAATGTTGTTGGTATTAATCGTTTAGTGGCTTTGTGTTGTGAAAAATAACGTGTTATATAGGCTATGCATCAACCGATATGTATTTCTTGTTTGACAAAAAGTAATTATCATACAAAGAAATGTACATTATGTTGTAGGGATTTCACTTAATGTTTGAGATGAACAAGACGAAAGAGAGGTGCACCTCTTATAAACAAAGATTGATAAAACATGTTTGGTTTGATACCTTTTGTTAATAATGCCATGTCACGTTTTGAGATTGATTTGAACAACAGCCGTAACTCTCTGCCTTTGTTTCACAGCATATTGGGCAACATTTACCAGAGATGTGCTTATCATTGCTACTGCGGCTGTGCTTCTGGTTGTGATCATCGGCATCGCCCTCAGAAGGTAAGCTGTGTTCATAGCCCCTTTCAGATATGCATCCCTCCAGTGGCACAACAAGTATTTAAACACTTTACTCAAGTAAAAGTATAGTAGTAATACTGGATACTCATTTACAAGTAAAAGTCATGCATTCAAATGTTACTTAAGTAAAATATATACTTTTATTAATACAGAGATTGATCAAAATGTACATGATTTCATGACATCATATAAAAACCCAGCACCACCTAAAACACCTGACTAGAGATCCAAGAGCCAGGGCAATGTAAAACACTTGTGGGGCTGCAGAGCCTTTCATCTGCAAAGTAATTCGCTAAAGCTGTCAAATAAATGTCATGGAGTAAACATTAGTTTCAATATTATTACTATGTTACTCTGACGGCCATTACAAATGCCGTCCCATGTTTAAATACACACCCAATCCTTATGTAAAATAAGCCTAGTATCTAGTAATAAGCATTAGTGAATTGTCATTTGATTGAAGTATAAACATGTGAAAATACAGATGTTCATACTAAATTAAGTAAGTAAAGAGCGTGATCCATTGCCGTCAGATTTTTATCTCAAGTTTAGTTGTTTTGCTTTTTCACTAAACATGGCCTAATATGTGTGAAATTGTGACCGCAAATAGGATCCATGCAATGTTGGTCTGCAGAGGTATATCGTGATTATGTTTTATAGCTGTCAAAAAGATTCTGTTTATGTGTTTCAGACGCCACAAAACCAGGATGTGGACACCGGATGTGGACAGTGAGGAGGACATGCAGGTGACCTTTTCATGGCATAAATTGGAGATAGTTCTCTCCAAGTACTATCATAATAATAATATTGTAACTAAAGCCGTCGGTTGCACCACACTGGGTTAAGCGTGTGAAAGGTGAATCAAACCCACATCCTAAGTCTCTGCTAAAGGAGAGACAAGAAAAAACAAGAAGCTCATAATAGAAACATGAAGACAGGATTGGATGAAAGAGGAGGACGTCCTGCTCCACTAGTTAATATTGTGTTATTTCTTTATGATTGCATGCAGAACACTGAATATGTCAACTGGCTCGCATGTGACAATAACCAATCACAAGAGGGAAATCCATATGAGGGAGAAACAGCAGAAGTCGTCTACGCAACCGTGTACTTCAAAAACAAAACAAAGTCAAACATGTGAGATGTGACTTTACTTTAATTCATTTTTATTGATCATTTATTGCATTGGAGGCACATGCGCTGATTGACTGTATCACCTGCAGGGAGCAGAAGATGGACTCCCATACTGATGATGATGACGAGGATGGGATTTACATCAGTGTGAAGGTAAAACCCAGGAAATATTTACAGATTTATTGAATGATTATTTGCATAAAACATCTAAAGTGCAAAAGAAAAACGTTTTTTTTTCTTTTTCAGAAACCAACTGTTGAAACATTCGTACATTGAGCCGCCCCCAGTGGAAAACAAACACATGCTGTTGCAGTAATAATAAATGTGGCGTATAGGGTTTTGAGGGTTAGATGTATTGCATGGGCATTGCAGTAAATATAATATATATATATATATATATATATATATATATAACCTTAAGCTGATACTTAACCCAGAAAGAGTTCAACAGCATCTCATTTGAAATGTTATACATAAGAAACATCTCCTTGAAGGTCCATATAAACAGAGCAGAATATCTTTTGGAACATACAGTATGATATGAAGTCAGTCTACACTCTGTGTACACACCGTGTTGTCATTGTTCTGCTGGCTGGGTGTGCGAGCCTTTCTATTGTTTTACTTATGTGTGATTCAACACAAAAGAATGAGTCTGAAAACCTACGAGCACATTGTCACAGAGGGTGACAACCAAATGAAAGTCAAATGATCAAACACATATCAGGTTATTATTATTATTACAAGGTTTCATCAAAGAGAAATATGTGCACACACTTTCTGTTAAGCTGCTTTGTGGCGCTGAGCGTTTTACAAAGCACATAAACTCTCGTTTGTGTGAAAGTTAATTTCCTCTCAGTAGTTCCTGAGCACCTCAGGAGCTGCCAACAATCATGTTCCCAACAGTAAAACTAACACATTATACTGACGAGTGCTACAGTCAGCAGGCTGTAAAAACTGGAAATAATAAATAATTATGTCAAATACATAGTATTATATTGGAACAATGAGAGCAAAACTCAAATTACAGTGACAATAAAACAAAAGTTCTCAAATCGGTTCAGTGGTCTTTCTTTCAATGAGTTGAACTCAATAGGTACGCAGCGTTGCACTCGTACAACATTGTCGGACACGTGATGAATAAATAAGGATAAACAAAGTCTATCTTATTTTTCATCCCACACATTCTTCATTATATTATATTATAGATAGTATATTCATCTTTAATTAAGTGACCAAAAGTTAAAGGAATAAAGGCAAAAATAAATGATTATATTATTATTTTAAAATGGGTGAATTGAGTACCGGCCTGGTTTCAGCCCGTCTGTTGAGTGGGTGACCTGCTTTCAGGCAACCTTTTAAGGGTAGTCTGACACGTAACATTACGATGCAGTAAGCTTAGGCTCGCAGAGGAAGAGGAGAAACATCAAGATCAAATAGGAGCTTGGCTGGGTTATTAGGCCATGCAGAAGTTTACAGTATAATTATAAATGGAGAAGTGATGTATGAGGAGGATTCTGTTGCTCACTAATTTATTGTTTTAATTATATTCAGACAGCCTCAACTGGCCTGTTTTGACAATAACTAGTCACAAGAGGGATATCGGTGTAGGGCAGCAACACAAGCACTCATATATTCAAATGTTGACTCGTGATTTATTACATTACATTACATGTGTTGTGATTGATTTACAACACAGTGTGCAGCTAACGCTCAGCAAGCACTTCCTCATCTCAAGAAGAACGGTTGTCTCAAAACAACTGTTCCCCAACTTTCTCTTTCAGGGACTGTTGAACCCTTCGTACATTGAAACTCTCCAGTCTGACAACAAGCCCAAGCCCTTTCACAGGAACAGGAAACAAGATATCACAAGCTTTTACAAAAACACTCTTTTTCTTCTATCAACACTGATTCTTGTTGCTCAGACTGTAGAAAGGCTGCCATCACCGGTGGAGGTTTGCAAACTGCATTAAAAGTGAATATGAAAATATGTGTGTATGCTGTGCAGGTATGTATGTGGATGTATGCATGTTGGTGTGTATGTAGATGCATATGTATAAGCATTTGTCAGTGCAGATTTGCATGTATATAAAGGTTATCATTTATACTCGCTATAAGCTAAACTATTGATACTAATATTACTGTTTTGATTATTTACAATTATTTTATTTTATTATGTTGATTTAAATGTCAAAGATTTTTCTGTTGTGTTAAAATGCAAAAACAAAAAAAAGTGAAATATGAATCAAAGTTTCTTTCTGTTTCTCCTCATCGGCCTAGTGGTCCTCTCGGCTTCAGAGATGAATTTAGATCAAATAAAACGCAGACACTCATCAAAGATAATGTATCACTGATAACATCAATGATTTTTACTTTTCATACAAGTTGCATGGTGGAGACATTTTAATACTTTTGGATCTGACAGCCTGAATGTAAAACCCTCCTGACCTGGGAGTGCGGTCCAAGTTACCATGGCAACAAATCCCTCGCAAAAATGAAGCTGAAACACTTAAGATAGGTGTTTTAGCAAGATAACTCAGGTGACTGATTCATTTTTTAGAGCACATTGTCCACGTGTGAAATTAGTATATATTCTTTAAAATCCTGCCCTCTGCTGACAGTTTAAGAGCAAAGCATCCTAAAACACGTTTGGTGTTAAGCCTCTATTACTCTCATGCATGCAGCACATTATCCTCAGTGGAGAATTGTCGAGAGGCACAGTAACAGAATAAAAGGTCATCCCGGGTCACTCACTGTGTCACAATCTGCAGGTTGAGCACGGTTCCCTTTACTGAGAACTCGGTGTGGGTTTCCTTTCCTGACAGTGAGGAAACCCAGCACACATGATGTGTCTTTGACTGTGCATTTATTTGAATTTCTAAGGAGAGCACACACATACACTTTAATGTGACAAAGTGTAAACAAACAAACTCTCTGTGGGTTTGAACATGCAGGCTAATTGTTGTCTCAAGGTGTTTCCAGAGCTCCTGAGGGTTTCAATGTAGAGAGAGCAGAGCAGTGATTGCTGATCCTGATAAGCAGGTCATGAAGCTTGCAGCCTGTGATTGGCCACTGCAAGTGTCACCAAATCCCTTTTCTGTGATTTCTTCAGTGATTTTTGAACAAATAACATAATTATCAGAGATAATGTTTCTGCTCTTTATAAATCAAAACCAATTACCTAAATAAATACTTCTGTCTGCCACAGTTTAAACTCATGTTTGTAATCTGACATTTATTATGGAAAGGCAGATTTACTGTTATATTGTTTACACATGTTCCAGCTTTTAAACAGTAACTAGCTTAGGCGTGTATACAATTTATTGTATATGGACACGTCGCAAAGATAAAAAAAAGGCAACTTGCCTGTAGAAAGCATAAACATGCATCTTTATTTTAAAAACAATAATAATAATACCAGAGGAATATCCCACATTTCCTTATCTTCCAGCCAATCATATCTAATAAAGCAGATCTTCTCTCGTGGATTGGGCCACACTCTGTTCTTCTGTTAAAAAGTATACACTTGATTCTCAATTAAAATGAGAGTTATTGACAAGTGAAGTAAAGGTTGTTGAAACAACGTGGTAACGTGGTAAAGTGCACGCAAGAGACAGAGTAAAATGAAACCAGTTAATATAAATAATAAACGTCATAAAAAACAGTAATAAAAACTACAATACTGAATTATATTATTTACAATATATATATATATGGACAGAATAAATATAACTATTATGTATGGACAGTGTATTAATATTGCATGGGTTGAAGTTTTTGAAGTGTTTTTGAGGTCTACTGGGAGCTCAGCTGGCTGTGCCGCCTGACAGCAGTAATTAGTCTGTACTTTCCACACCTGTGTATGAAAACTGGATCTGCATTTTCTCAGTTTAACTGCCATCAGTCATTCAGAAAGCTAACTTATTTTCGATGACGCCCATTTCTGGCTAAACGAAACTTTCCAAGACACGCGGAAATGAGAAGACAGCAGGACTCAGGACGCGACTCTCTGCGGGCGCGTCGGTCAGTCCGCAGATGACATGAACGTCTGGGCTTTTTCCCTTCTGCAAAACCGAAGAAAAGGGCTCGCGACGCTGTCAGCTTGAGGTAGGACTGCTAGCATGTTTGCGACTGCTTTCTAGAAAGCCGGAGGGGATAACGTCGGACTTTACGTTATGACACAATTAGCATCCAACTAGCCGGAGCAGCTGTCGGTGCTCGCTGTCAGGGGTCGGGGGTCTGACACACACACTGGGGTCTCGACCGCGGGGCCACTTGTTTGACACGCGTCACTGCACCTGCACGAGTATTTATTTGCTTTCTGGATAACGAGTCAAGGAGCAAACAGAGCCAGCTAATGTTGGCTAACTGTACTGTTACGCAGCTCAGTAAACTGGCTGTTACAGAGGAAGTTGGTAAACCACTCGTGACACACAACTGTAACTGTTGTTAATACACGTGTTAGTTTTACTGCAACCACAATGACCGCTACTGTGTGTCTGTTTAATTGACTTTCTCAGTATTGCTGCTGTCGGGTGAGGTTATGGTTTAGCACGGGTCGAAACAGGAAGAGACATTTAATGCAAACATGTCATTGGCTGAACTTTGGAGCCAAAAGGCAAAGATCGTGTCAGCAGAGGGATGAGTCACGCGGTGTTTGAAACGCGTTCTCCCACCCTTTAGTTTGGCTCCTTCTGCATATTTTCTCTGCAGTTTTCCATACACAATACCATTTCCACAAATTATACGTTATGCTATTACTTAGTTTGGAATATAAAAATAAAGCGTTTTGTATAATGAAGTTCTCCTGCAATTCGATTTTGCATTATTTCCTGCATATCAGTATTACCACAGTAATGATTTTCAAATTATACGCATGTCCATTAGAAAAACTATTACAGTGAGTCACAACAGAAAGTTGTGAATTGTGAGTACCACTTATTAGTACTCTGTCACTGTGATTAAAAAAAAAAAAAAATGAAGATCCGGCAAGTCATAATTATGAGATGACTTACAGGATCTTAATTATTTTTAATAACTGTGGCAGAAATGGGCTTCCAGATTTTAGTGACACGTGAAGCTCTAGATTCTGGAGGGTTGTGTAATGTGTTTTGTCGCGAAGTGAGACCTCTTCTATTTTCTACCTCTTTGGCGGAAGTGAGTTTCTTATTGGATGTTTGTCAGCGGCTCTGAATGTGGGCGTGTCGAACAGGGGTTCACTGTCTCTGACTGCTGCAGAGTTGTTTCCATTTCACTTAACGACATGTTTATAGGCCAGTTTGTTTGATCAAACTGTTCTAAGTCCATGCCAATGAAAGGAGCAGCTCTGTTCAAGGAGGTTGTTTTGCCGAGCTGTGAACGCTGACTCACGAGGCCTCGAGAGGCAAAAGTGAAAGTGAAAGGAATCTTCTCCATGGGAGGACTTCAAGGCATATTGCAGTGCAACGTGTTACTTTCATTTACAGAGCTCACTGACGTCCAAAGATGAAGTGCCCAAGTTGTAAACATACTATTTCGGAGAAGAAAGCGAAGTTCTGCAGTGAGTGTGGCCAGAAGATATCAGTCCAACCTGCAAACACACAGGGTACGTTGACTCATTAGACATGTGATTTATTTATATATATATATATTAGGGATGCACCGATACCGGTGGTCGATACTGCGTTAAATACTCGTACTCGCATCGGTTTCAATGGCCGATACCAATAACCGATACTCACTCAACAGTATTTCACTACAACAAACTGGTCGCGCTTTATGGAGAAGCAACCCCGTGGCGGAGCCGGAGACACTCTTCTCTGTCTCAACTGTCTCAACAGTCTCAACTTCTGAGCAGCCAATCACGCTATCCAAGTTGTTTTGCCGTCCAATCAGATGGCCAGTTTGTCTCAACAGCAGAATCTGGAGCCGCCATCTTGGATCCTCGCTACGCAGCGCTCACTTCTTTCAATAGACAGGAGAAAAGTGAGACGCGAGTACAATACAAGACTTTATCGATATTGTGCTTATTAACCGGTGTTGCATACGTGTGTATGACATATTAGTGCTCATATTAGTGCTCTTGTTAGTGGCTGACAGCCCCGGAGTTACTTGTAATCAGTCCGTCCCAACGCGACGCAAATGTTTCGCGCGACCAGATTACATGTAAAGTCTATGCACAGACGCGTGTGGTTGCGACAGACGCAAATTTACGCCGGCGGCACGTTAGACGCGAGAGTTGAAATTTTCCATATTTAATACATCTATAATTGAGAAGCTCTGCGCGTCATCACCGCCGTCCTGCCGGTTTGAATCAAACGGCTGCTGATCCACCTATAGTAGCGCTGGCTGCGGCCTCATTCAGACGCTGTTGTGCGGCTACGGATGATATTATTGTAGCCGAGTGTCTGTTGTGTGTCTATATTTGTAATTCTAATAAAATGAAAACACGCTGCAGGGTAACTTGAACCACTTTTTTATCTCCTTCACACACGTATATCCCACAATTCCACTCTTTTCCTTTCCGTTTCTCCCTCCACAATAAAAGCACCGGAAACATAACTTGGAACACAGCTTCCTATATAATTGCTCATCCCTAATATTATCGCTTACATTATGAACCCGGACACGGGGGCGTTTTATGGTCCGACATTAGAGGGACTTCCACAAGACGTTTAAAGCTTGGGATAGCCTTCTGTTAATTTTGTACTATAGGCTTGACATAATCTGCAGAGGATAAAATAAAATCTGCCTCCAAATTAATTGCACTTTCATGGAGACCAAATCTAAGAAGTATCGGTATCGGTACTCGGTATCGGCAAGTACACAAATAAAAATATCGGTATCGTATCGGTTTGTAAAAAATGGTATCGTTGCATCCCTAATATATATATATATACACACACACACACACACACACACACACACACACACACAAAATGTATGTTATGTTGGTTAATACAGCATTGAGGTATACTGTACATAAACAGTGACTAACTGTGTGTCATGGAGTGCTGATGACTGTCTTTTTAGGTGGGGCTTGAACACCTTTATTCTGTATATTGTTACAACATGAACCTCAATTACATTATAGCAAAATTAGAAAGTGCTTGACATAATATAAGTGAACGTCAAGTGTTAGTGTTATTCTCTCACCTCAAGATGGCAGCATCTCTGCATTATCTGTCCACACACTTGCAGATAGCAGGGCGAGTTAAAAAAACACAGCATCTTTACACACTTGGTGAGATTGCAATTGAGAACGGAGTAGTTATTGTGACCTACTTTGTGAAAAGCCTATGGGGAAAATGCAAACTTGAGCCACATTACATAATGATCAAGCTGTTTCGTTTGTAACTGATCATTAAAAATAAATGGGATTTATGGAAATCTGCATTTGACTGGAATGCAATTTGGGTTTTGGCAATACACTGCTGTTGCTTTGTAGTTGTCATTTGCACTGTTTTTAACATATTTTAGATGCAATCAGATTTTTAATACTGCACTTTTTTTATCTAGATACAAGCGATCAGCCCAAACACTTGGTTGTAGACTCGGAAGGTGCAGCTGAGAAATCTGTCTCTCAAGAAAATGACCTACCTGCGGAACTCCAAGAGTCTAATAAATCAACCAAGCGACCAAATGATGAGACCAACCCAAAGAAAAAAGTAAGTGTGACTATCACTGTGTTGCCCCGCTTTTTACTTTTCTGTCTTTTCATATGAGTCTAAATGCAGATACTTTTGGTCTACAATGAATACGTTAACTTTAAACTTAACTTGAGCTTGCAAAAAGTTATTATTGTTTATGCAAGAATTAAAGGAGCAGTGTGGAAGCTCTAGTGCAGGGGTGGGCAAACTTTTTGGCTCAGGGGCCACATTGACTTTTAAAATTAGACAGACGGGCCGGGCCAGTATCAGATGGATAGAGAGTGTTTGTGTGAACCAATATACATTATAAATAAAAGCCAATAACTAAAAAGTAAAGAGAACTTACATTACTTACTGACTAATATAACTTAAATGACTCAGCTTTTTTGTTTAACTTGCTGGCTAAGTCTTCGTCAATTAGTTCTACACGCCGAGTCACTGTCCTGCGTGATAAACTACATTTTTCGAATTTATTTTTGCTCTCTGGACACAAGAGACCTGTTGCAGAGGGGCTCCATGCAGGAAGCTGGCAGGAGGCTGGCAGGCAGAACCTTATATGTCACATGAGCGCGCAGGGCGGCGCAGTCCCGTGGGTCTGATGTGCGTTCGTTATGCCGTATAAAACGGACCATGTCTCCGTGGCGCGCTGGCCTGTGGGGGAGGGGTGGAGGTGAGCAGCGCAGACAGCAGCTGGACTCGCAGCCTGATGCGCTGCAGAAAGCACGGCACGTAAAGACCGCTGTAACGCTTCTCCGTTCCCGACTTGAGTTAAGAAACATCGATGCTGGTCTTTTGCCGTCATCGTGCTTCGGAAAAACGCCCAACGGGCCGGATCCGGCCCGCGGGCCGTAGTTTGCCCACCCTTGGTCTAGACTCTAGAATTTGCTGCGGGCCAATAAAAACTGACCCGCGGGCCGTAGTTTGGACACCCCTGCTCTAGTGGCATCTAGAGGTGAGTTTGTAAATTGCAACCAACTGACTACTTTGCTCACCACTTCCTTCCCAAGCGTGTCCGAAAACCACGGTGGCCTTTAGATCACATACAAATGTATTTGTTTGTCCATTCTGGGCTACTGTAGAAACATTGCAGTGCAACACGGATGACCTGCTCTTCATGTAGATATAAGTGTCTCATTCTAAGGTAATGAAAACGCAACAATTCTTAGTTTCAGGTGATTATTCACTAATGAAAACAGAGTTGTGAATACTACATTCTATTTGCCAATAAATCCCCCTAAATCCTACAAACTGCTCCTTATGTCAGACTGCCATCATACCATTCTATTATTTACTATTAGTAGTTATGACAAGGTTTGTCATAGGCAAGGCAAGGCAAGTTTATTTGTATAGCACATTTCAACACAAGGCGATTCAAAGTGCTTCACATACAACCATTAAAAGCATAAAAACACAATCCAAAATAAAAGATTTAAAAACAATTAAGAACATTCGTTAAAACAATAAAAAACAGTTAAAAAGCAAAAATAGATAGATACAGAATTGAATAAAAGTTGCAGTGCAGTATAAGATATAAAATGCAGTAGTAAGATGTAGAATCTGGTTTAATTAAAGGCAACAGCAAACAGGTCTTCAGTCTGGATTTAAAGAGGCTGAGGGTCTCAGCAGACCTGCAGCTTTCAGGGACCTTGTTCCAGATGTGGAGCAGAAAAGCTGAACGCTGCCTCTCCGTGTTTAGTTCTGACTCTTGGAACAGAAAGTAGACCCGTCCCAGACGACCTGAGGGGTCGGGATGGTTCATTAGCAGCAGCAGATCACTAATGTATTTAGGCCCTAAACCATTCAGTGCTTTATAAACCAACAGCAGAATTTTAAAGTCAATTCTTTGTTGGACAGGAAGCCAGTGCAAAGACCTCAGAACCGGAGTGATGTGATCCACTATCCTGGTCTTAGTGAGGACTCGAGCTGCAGCGTTCTGAATCAGCTGCAGCTTTCTGATTGACTTTTTACTGAGACCTGTGAACACACCGTTACAGTAGTCAAGTCTACTGAAGATAAATGCATGGACAAGTTTCTCCAAATCCTGTTGAGACATAAGTCCTCTAACCCTTGATATATTCTTCAGGTGATAGTAGGCTGATTTTGTAACTGTCTTGATATGGCTGTTCAGGTTGAGGTCTGAATCCATAACTACTCCTAGATTTCTGGCTTGGTTTGAGGTTTTTAACGTCAGTGATTGTAGCTCAGCGCTCACTTTCAATCGTTCGTCCTTGGAACCAAAAACAAGTACTTCTGTTTTATCTTTATTTAATTGAAGAAAATTCTGGCACATCCAGTTGTTGATTTCTTCAATGCATTTAGCCAGCACTGGTATGGGATTATAGTCCCCTGGTGATATAGTTATGTAGATTTGTGTGTCGTCTGCATAGTTATGATAACACACTTTGTTGTTTTTCATAATCTGAGCCAGTGGAAGCATGTAGATGTTGAACAGAAGAGGCCCCAGTATTGAACCTTGGGGAACACCACATGTCATACCAGTCAGCTCTGACGTGTAATTAGCTACCGACACAAAGTATTGTCGGTCCTTCAAGTAAGAGTCAAACCAGTTAAGTGCTGCGCCAGAGAGTCCTACCCAGACTTTCAGTCTGTCTAGTAGTATGTTGTGATCGACTGTGTCGAATGCAGCACTGAGATCCAGTAATACTAAGACTGAAGTTCTGCCTCTGTCTGTGTTTAAGTGGATGTCGTTGAAAACCTTATAAATTTAGTTAACAAAATTTAGTAGATTCAAGTGAACTATGAATTCAGTTTAACGAAGACATGCTTTGAGTTTGCAATTCTCATAATGATATGCTAAATATTATTGTGTGCTCACATCATTCGGAATAGCGGTGAATAGAAGTTTAGATCTTTAGACATCTAAAATGTTTAACTGTTAGTAATACTAAGAATGTATTATGATGGTTTTACATTAGCAGTAAATCTGATTTTCTAAAACTGATTTTCTACCTCATGGTCTTCTTAGAGAAAAAACAGGAAAAAGAAAAAAAAGAAGAAAGATGACAACTTGTCATCCGACCTGTCCCATCTCACCCTGGAAGACAACCAAGGGAAGAAGACGCAGATCGAGAGAGACTCTTCTGACAGCGAAAGCTCAGATAATGCAAAGGATGAAACACTGGACTCGCTGCAAGATGGGCCCGCCTCACTAGAGAGCCAGCCCAGTTCCCTAACCGCTAACATTCCTGCTGCACCATCTGAAGACCCACAAGTGGTTCAGAGTGAAACAGCTGCTGCCGCAGTAGAAGAAAGACTTGCTAGGCAGCCTGGGGAAGCTCCAAGTAACCCTGCGGAGGAGAAGGAGAGCAATCCACCGAAATCCACTCCGGATCAGAAACTCAAGACCACACCAGCTGACACTCCGACACCCATCTCAGAAGACGGCAAGAGTGCCGCTTCTCAGTCGGGTTCAGACAAAGGGACGAAGTCCACCAACCCTCAAGATCAAAAGACTGACAAGAAGAACTCCAAGAACAAGAAAGACACGTCCGCCACGAAACAATCCTCCACCACAAAACAATCCTCCACCACGAAACAATCCTCCACCACAAAACAATCCTCACTGGACCAGAACGCCAACGTGGAGCAAAATGCCAAACAGAAAGGACAAACCAAACAGAAGGAAAAGAGTCAGCAGGACCAGACACAGAAGCAGCCTGTGGCAGCTGATCAGATGGTGTTTGGTCCTCAAAAACCATCAACGGTAATGCTGAATAAAATTTATGAAAATCATTATTGACAAACAGAAGCTATCATTTTATCCTTTTTGACGAAGAAAGGAAATGAGTCTGTTTCCATGAATTCAAATGTATATTTAACATGCATGTATAATGCTACTGTGCAGGCTGACAGCGCCGGCTCCAGTGTGGACCCAGAGGGGACAGTAGAGCACATGGTGGGTCAGCAGGCTGGAGGCGAGCCTGGAAATTCAGACGCTGACAAGGGAAGTAAAGACGCCGGCAAGACGTCCAGCTCCCCGGCTGCCCCGCCACCCAAAAGGTGATGAGGCTCTCTCACATGGTTGTGCTGTCTGTCTGTGTGTGTGTGTGTGTGTGCGTTATATTAGCTTTCTGTATTTATATGTTTCTGCTTTGTAGGTCTACCCAGAACAAGAACATCGCCGCAAGGGACAGACTCACGATTTACTTCCATGCTGTTCTGTCAAAGGACTTCAAGTTTGATCCAAATGAAGATCGTATTTTCATCTGTGGCGGGCGCGTCCTTGGAGATTGGAAGGAGAATAATTCAGTTGAGCTGTCGGTGACCAGGTACGTGTTCTTAAATTAACTGACTCAATTAAGCTAAGATGGCGCCTTACTTCATGGGCTCATTACTACATCCCAAAAATAATTCTTCCAAAATCCATTTTTTCAAACTTTTTTAAGTTTGCTTATTATTTCTCCAGCATACACTTTCCCCACACAATATACTACACATATAATGCTACCTGCTCGATGATGGGTTAGGCTGCTTCTTCTTGTGGTAGTTGGGAATGGCGGTGGCTTTTGATGTGTTCACGGACAAACTGGGCTGCTTTTTCCTTTTTTCACACAGGGATCTTGGAGAACATGGTTTTCTGGTCGAGGGCAGTCTGCAAACGAGAAAATCTGAAGCTGAGTCTGTGGGGATAGCATACAAATATGTCGTCTACAACTTTAAAAAGAACAAATATGAGTATGAGCACATATACAAACTGGATTCTACACATGACATCACCAACAGATGCTTGTTTGTGAAACCCCTTCTCGTCAATGCCGATGGTAAATGTAATCTTCACTTGGTCCGACCGTAAACATATTTTCTGCGTGCAAATGTCATCTGATTCTTTTAGTATTTATTTATTATGATGTATTTCACACATTTAATTTCTACTGTATCTTTTTTTTTTAAGGGGACTGGCATCAATATGATGACATCATATGTGCTGGTCCATCGAAGAACATGCTCAAACGCGTGAAAGAAATGATCTGGCCTGACCAAAGGAAGAAACTGATTGAAGGCAGATGGATTGCGGGGAATATAATGCTGGAGACAATATTCGATCATCTCCGGAGCTGGACGGATACCAACTTGTCAAATTTTCTCATCCAGCTAAATCAGTTCTGTCAGGTTTATGGGGATCCTTTTGTGTATGAAGAAAAACAAAAGAAATGGAGCTCTTTAAACTATGGAGAAGAGGATGTAAGTATATCATCTTTGTGCACAAAGTCTAAATGCTTCGGTAGAGCCCGATTTACTCTCTCTGGTATACTTTCCTAGGTGAAGCACATGATAAAGGAATTCATGCTGAGAAAGGTGATTCCTCAGTTGCTGAAGGATGGAGATGGGAATATGCTCTACATGAAGGATCCCATGAGAGCGGCTGTGATCATGCTCTGTGTATGGAGAAAGCTTAAATTAAGACTGGATAATGGTGAGCTCCATCGGCTCTGCAGTGCGCTGTGTTTACCCAAACTAGAAAAAGACGAGTTCCTCCAGTATTGGACAGAGTTTTCTAAGGATGTCGCTACCCTCAAAAAGTAGGTTTCTAATCTATTCAATAATCCTTTAGTCTCATTTCAATCAATAATTTGAAATTACGTTCACAATCTACTGACTGCAGAATTGCCAAAGGCTATTATCTATTCAAATGCCTAGATAACATTTTCTTTGTTGTAGTCTGCCAGAAATATTGGTGAATCTGATCACCTCCGTGAGAACAGAGGGAATGCCCAGATGGATTCTGGTACTACCGCTCTTCCACCTCCTCAAAGGCACCACAAAGCCCTTTGAAGCAGCACCTTTTGGACAATCAAGTATATTATCCTGGGCAGGTTTGCACGGCCTTGGAATTACTTCCACTACATACATGAACAGTCAAGATAGGAAGTAAGTACCTTTTGTCGGAGTATAGCTTGCGTAAATGGATAGATGTTGCTCCACATATTTTTTACCTACTCTTCTGTTTTCAGGGGATTGGTGAATGTGGTGAAAAGCCACAGTCACTTGCTGGAAGTGGATGCACTTTTAGTGCGATGCTGCTTGTTCTGGATGCCATTAGATGGCCTGATGGACTGCGTCCTTAATGTCAAGACAGAGCTTTTGGACATTCTTCAAGTGTTCACCAACAAGGCTCCCCAAGACATTTCCTACAACAGCTTTCAGGTGAAGGAGGAAACCTGTTATTGAAAGTAACACATTTCAGGGTTATAGTGAAGTTGTATTAATTTTCTTGGATTTCTGCTTTTCAGGAAGTATCTGACATTCTCTCACATATCCAAGAACAACTGATTGAGGAAAAATACAGGTGATTGGCTCTTCTAGATTTAGCAGATTTACAATTTACAAGTTTCCTAGTTTAATCTTCTACTCCTGTTTTTGTTCAAAGTCATTTTACAGCGGCTTATAGGAGAGAGTGCCTAGCAGCAGCAGTAAAACTGTTAGAGAAGCTCTGCAATGGAGTCAAACCAGCATCGTTTGGCCAGAACTACCTTGAGATTCCTGTTGCTTGTATGAATCTGGTTGCATCTGTGTCGGACTTTGTTCACTGTAACAAACAGCAGGTATCTGAAATTAATCTTATGAGGCAAGATGTTTGCATTTCAGACCTAATTAAGTCTTGCAGATCTCAAATACCATCCTATTTGTTCTTGTCTAGGAGACTCAAGAAGGAGAAAAAGAGCAGCAATATGCAAAAGACTTGGTGATCTCTCGTGCAAAGAACACTATGAGAGACTGGATCAGTCGGTCCTTCAAGCAGGGTTTGCTGAACAGGGCTTTCTTATCCCTCCTACGAGTTGAGGCAACATCGGAGATTGAGGTGAGCAGTTTTGTAAATAAAATGTACATATCATTAGTAGAAAAGGCCGGACAATGACTCTTTTGTTTGCTGTATCTTACAGATGTGGAACAACGTAATCTCCATCCACTTCAAAGACGAGGATTGCACAACAGAATGGAAGCGGACGTTCACAATGGATTTTGAGGGCAAATACAAAAAGGTATGTGACATGTTCTGCAGATCACAGTTATTTTTTTCTTTTTTTTTTGGTTGAACTATAAATATTTATTGAGTGACTTGAATTTAGGAATATGCTGTGGATCAAATTGAATTCTACTGCACAAAGATAGAGGAGCTCAGTGAATCCCATCCACACGTTGCTGCTAGTATTGAGAGATGTGCTCTTGAGGCTGTCACGTCGTTGTGCCAGGTATGAAGACTTCTCATTCCCTTTTTAAAACTAAATGTTTTAACTGTACCCCTCCCCCCCCCCCCCTCCTTACCTTGAAGCAACATACACCTTCTCCCGACCACTGAACATAATCATGTTATGAACTTATTTATATTAATGTTCATACTCTACATACCTGTACCTGTACTTTGTAATAAAGTTGAGTCTAATCTAATACATTAATGACATGCATGAGTAACAGATATATTTTATAATTTAAAAGATGCGCAGTAATGTTTAATGCTGTTTCATCTTAAATGCAGACCAAGTCTGAGGGAAAGCTGTTTGAGAAGTTCAAGGTAAACTGGAAGTTCGGGAAACTCATCTCGGCCATTATCCAGAAATCCTGGCCAAAGGACAATCAAGGGAATTTTCAGGAAGATGAAGAATTGGTCCTTCAGCATCTGCTCTCCTGGACTGCTGCCAAAGACTATTTCCGAATTCATGGTATTTCCACTGGAATAAATAAACCATTAAAACACGCAACAAATTAAAAAAAATCTGTGTAGTAAGAAGGTTGAATATATATATATATATATATATATATATATATATATATATATTAGTGCCATGATCTCTGATTCATAAGATCAAACACCTTCCAACAGTAGAAATCCAGGCTTCAGTTTCTGACTGAACTTCATTGCTGTTACTCGACAAAAACCAAAATGTAATTTCTGTCATTGCAGGCGCAGACGAAAAACTGATCGAGACCCTCTCCCAAGATGCCAGGGATAGAATAGCCATAGCCATATCATCATTCTCAGCCGTCGTCAATCAACTGGTCAATGGAGACATCAAGATCAGCCTGCTCAATATTGTTTTGGCGAAAAGAAATTCCTTCTTGGAGCTGCTGAAGATTGGTAATAATCTACTTGATTTCCCAAGAAATGTGTTAAACAAATTAATAACAAATAACAGCAGAACATGCTTATTTCATATGATTGTAAGCATTGGCCTAATAGATATATTTCCATGAGTGTATTGTTTGATATGTACAGATTGCCTCTCTGAGAATGAACAATACAAGGATAATGGCAAAATGAGGAGGCTGTTACAGTGCAGACAGGACGAATTGGAAGCTGTGTACCATGAGAAGAAGCTTGTGGACGTCCTTTTAACAATGAGCAACATACTTGGGGGATACATGACAGGTATGGTGAAGGTTCTGTCAGTATTGTTTGATCAAGTAGTTGCATAACATTTTAACAACTGCTTATTTCATTTCTATGATAGTTGATCTTGGCGACATGCAAGAGAAACAGCAGGTGAACATCGAGGTCATGACCCTGAAGCATTTCATGGAGGTTCATCCATTTGAGCAACTGCCCTCTCCCCTGGCCGGTGTTGTCACATACTTTGACTTGGATGAAGACGTCAGAAACATGGCGGATGTCCTGTCTACCTTTAAAGACAGTCATATATTCAATGTGTGTTGGGAGAAAAAAGCCAAACTTATGGCCGCTGAAGAATCGGGAGACGACTACCAAAATGAAGATGAAGTAGCGGACATTATGGCAACACCACAAATGATACATGATGACATTTTCGAGCCTTGCTTTAATGACTACAAAGACCTCTACACGCGCCTGAAGAATTGCAGTATAAGGCTCGAGGAGGTAGACCAGCTCTTCAGAGATTACAAAGGAAAGTACGAGGAGCTTGCACAGGACCTGGACATCATGTGCAGAGTCGATAAATCCACCGACAAACAATGGATCCACAGCCGGGTTCAACAGATCGAGCAGTATCACGAGCTTCATCTGGCTGTGGCTTCGGCTCAAATTATCATGAGGGTCAAAGACACGCTTCGTC
Organism: Cottus gobio; assembly: GCA_023566465.1. NCBI lineage: Eukaryota > Metazoa > Chordata > Actinopteri > Perciformes > Cottidae > Cottus > Cottus gobio. Next base: position 10,658,905 of record CM042232.1, on the reverse strand, counting down.
TTCAAGGGGACTTCAGGGTTTTGGAGACACTCACAGCAGTTGTAAGTGGCCATGTTTTCGTATATTGCAGCTAAATATGCTACACATCATGTGAAAAACCCTCCCTCTCCATATCACATGTGCATTCAGTTACTGTATTGTATTTTAGCATTAACTTACTACTTTATTTTGACTCTTCTACCTTCAGAGTCATGCAGACTTTCAGACAGAGCAGCTCAATAGGATCGACAATGACTTGATGCAGGCAAAGATGGTCCTGGTGGACATCACTGAGTCCCGCAGACAGTGCCTAAATGAGCTGGGACTCAGAGGACACTTTGTAAAATGGGTAAAAGATGCACTTGAAGGTAATTATCATTATCATTTGCTGTACTCTGAATGCCCATTTATTGTAATCCTCATTCAGGTCAAGTTACTCAACAAAATGACATTTATTTTCAGATATCAATGAGTTGAAGGTGTTTGTTGACCTGGCTTCAATCTCTGCGGGAGAGAACGACATGGACGTGGATCGTGTCGCCTGCTTCCACGATGCTGTCCTCGGCTACTCTTCAATGCTGTATGAGCTCAAACCAGACTCTGGTTTTCATGTCTTCAAAGAGGTCCTCAAGAAGCTCTGGAAAACTTTGGAGAATGACAGCAACCTACCAAAAAAACTAGTAAGCAGACACCTTGTTATGTACTACTAAAGCTTAAAACCTTTTTTTAACTAAACTGAAACCAGAGTTAGGGTTACATTGTTTTGCTGTTATTAATGCATAATTTATTAATGACCTTGTTAAGATTTTACTGTAGGGAATACATCTCTGAAATATAAATGCGACAAACCATCATGTGAATGTTATTATCATACAGTTGGGGGACGTGGGTTAACTGATGAAAACTAAACGGCACGATTAATAATGCTATCTTTTGCAGCGGGACAGTGCACGCCATTTGGAATGGCTTAAGACTGTGAAGGACAGTCACGGGTCAGTGGAGCTGTCATCACTCTCTTTAGCATCGGCCATCAACAGCAAGGGTATCTACCTGATCAGTGCACAAGGTGTAAAAAAGGTAACTAACAAAAGCAGAGAGGATGGCATCCCTATGTCTATGCAGCACAGAGGTTGTCTCTGGGAAGGTTCCTACAAAATCACGTATGAGAGTGTATTTCTCTTTTTCCATAAAGTTGAGTCTCGACACCGCCCTGAAGCTCCAGATTCCAGAGGAGCATGATGAGGATCAGCAGATGCGCTGCTATTCTCTCGAGGACCTGCGGGAGCTGCAGAACAAACTCATGCTGATGTCCGGGAAAGGGGATCAGGGGAAGAATGAAGTCGATCACTTTGCAGAGGTACCTTTTTTTTTTTTTTTCCCTTTTTAGTGGACATAGGTCACTTTGTTTAGCATATAATCGGAAATTCTATTCTTAAGACTGCCAGTGTTTCTATTAGTTGTACATGTACTGCTGATAATTGTTTTAGATGTTTTTATTATTATTTTAATTCTAAATGATGATTTACAAGGAAGTTTTGAACACATCTCTGGTAAACACCAGATTTAAAGCGGTGCTTTTTTGTGATTCTTTGTTAAAGGAACTCCGTTAAATCAACTAATCAATTAGTTTACAAAATCATGTGATTTATCGACCAATCTTTGTTTGATGCCAGCCCCAGAGTTTTCTTATCTTAACAGATGCATCAAATTGTTTAGAAAACATACAAAAAACACGGTAACAATAATTGAAAAAGCAAATAATACTGAAATAAATGTAGTTCTGAAAAGAAAGGGACAAAGCTTATAATATCTATTGACATCAGCAGTGATGGGTCTACTTAACAATGCATTAATTATGCATGCAATTATGGAGTCACCCTCATCGTGTTTGACAGCTATTCTGCTGTACACAGTATTTATCCTAATACATACATAATACATATATAAAAGAAGGATTTGCATCTGACTGAAGGTTTGTATTTATTTTTCAGGTTTTTGCCAGTGTTCAAAGACTAGCTGAAGCATTCATTGCTCTATACACTGCTGGAAACCCTCTGTTCAGACACTGGGAAGCTAAAATCAACTGCAGTTTAAGCAGTGAGGAACCCAGCATTATGATGGACTTTAATCTGGGTAGTGTTCTCAGTGCTGTTATTGTGGAGGGCAGCATAGAGGAGCAGCTTCCTGAGTTTTGCAGGAAAATGGAGAAGTGCCTGGACTATTGGAGGGTTTTTGTGGACAAACAGAGGTCCCAGCATTACTATCTGAACTACTATACAGCTGAACAGATTGTCTACCTCTGCAGCAAGCTGACTCAGGAAAATGTGACTAATATGGAGGACCAAGTTCTCATGATGCTCTCCTTTGTCAAGCCAAATTGCACAGCCTCAGACTTGAGGAAGGTTTGGCATGAACTCCAGTATGAGATCCTCACCAAACCATATGAGCCAAATGAAGACATTGAGTTCCAGACTTTTGTAATGGTGCCAAGTGAGCTGGGAGACCAAGACTTCACCAGCGAGTTGGATCCTCTGCTAAGTCTTGTGGAACAAGCAAATGGTTCGCAAAAATTTGATCTGATGTGGAATGCTTATATGAAAGACATGACAAATTTTCTTCCGCACATTCTTGATATACACAGTCTCGGAAGACTGTTGGAAATACTGGCTAACAAAGAAGATGAGAGTGAAGAAGACATTTCTGACGTTAACTTTCGGGCTCTCATAATAAGGTTGCTACCCAAAGGCATGGCCACTGGAAATCCAAACCTTATTGTTTGCCCGCACGATGAGGTCTTGACATCTTGCATCTCTGTTTACATGAATAGCGCAGGTGAGACACTTCCCACATATGACGAAGTCCTCCTGTGCAACTCATCAACACCATATGAACAGGTGGAACTATTCCTCAGACGCTGTCTCAGCACAGGCTACGGCGGACAGAAGATATACTGTTTACTCTATGGAGATCTGCTCACTTATGATGTGAGCTCTAAAGTTGAGAACTTTTTTCAGCGAATGAAAATGCAGAGTAGGAAAGACTATGGACTTGTTATTATCTGCAGCTCAGAGAGAGAACATGCCTACATTCCTTCAGCCTTCAGCCAGTACAGATTGCACATGGTTCCCCAGGAGCCATTGGCAAGGATCCAGCAGTACCTCCACAAACACTACGTTGTACCAGAAGATCAATGCAGTGCCGCAGCTGCATTCAAAGACCGACTGTGCGTTGGTGTCGTCTCATCCAAAAGGGCTGGTGTTGGTTAGTATTTATGTACAGTACTCGGCTATTTCAAATGCATGATAGTGCATATTTCACTCGTAAAATTCTTAATAACTTGATTATTACTTTTTTTTTTAATTGCAGGTAAATCTCTGTACGTCGAGAGGCTGTATAAGAAACTTAAGAGCTCAACCAAAAAGCCATCAATGAAGAAATGCATTCGCTTGATTGAACCGAATGTTGATGAGACCGTCATCCTTCAATCTCTATTGGACACTCCGAAGAGTAAAGAGCTTACGATGTTCCATTTTGACATCACATCAGTGGTAATAATGAGTCTCAAGTTTATTTTTAGCTTCATCTAATGTATCATTATTCATAGGAAATGACTTGACACCTTGCATATGGTGTTAATGGGCTGTGTTTTGTATGATTGAAAAGGTGCAGAAAGGTCTCGATGAGTTTCTTTTCAAATTGTTGATTCTGCGCTATTTGATGGACTCCGAGGGAAAGACTTGGAAGTGCAGTGACAAGCAGCTGTATGTCATAGAGATTTTGGAGCCGGCTGTCTTGTCAACCAGAAATGCTTCACGGCAGGTAAGAGTTTTTATAGTTTTGTCTCTATTGCATATCATTTGTCATTTGAATTTAAATTGTTACTAACCCTATGTTTTCTACATAGGCTCAAACTGTGAATAGCGCATTCATGGATGTGTTTCCAAATATTTTCTGCCGACCACCAAAAGAGGTGCTAATGCTAGAAATGAGGAAACAAGAATGTCCTACCATTGTAAGCACTGACGACCCACTGATGGATGATGAAGAATTCAAGAGTGCAGCCTTTCAGCGGCCATATCAGTATCTCACACGGTTTCATAACCACAATGATCTTGATGTGTTCAGATATGAAGATGTTGAAGGGTCACATGTGGAATGTCTTCAGATGCTTCTAATGTTCTGTGGAATGATGGAACCATCCTGGGCAGAACTAAGGAATTTTGCATGGTTCCTTAACCTTCAGCTGAAAGACTGTGAGACATCCGTTTTTTGTGATGCTACATTCACTGGAGATACGCTGACTGGATTCAAAACCTTTGTGGTGGACTTCATGATTCTGATGGCAAAGGACTTTGCCACTCCATCACTCAGCATCTCTGACCAGAGTCCTGGCATACTGCACATGGACATGACTGGTGTCCAAGATGAAGACTTGGCTCCTTTTCTGATCAGAAAGAGATGGGAAACAGAACCACATCCATACATCTTCTTTAACGATGACCATGTGTCCATGACCTTCATTGGTTTCCATCTTGAGCCCAATGAACAGAACTCTGTTGATGCCATTGAGCCCACCTCTGGAAGGGTGATAAAAAAGAATGTCATGACAAGGGTACTGTATGAAGGCCTAAAGCTTCAGAGAGTCCCTTTCAACATCAACTTTGATTCCCTTCCAAGAGGGGAAAAAATAGAGAGAATCTGCAATGTTCTTGGTATCCAGTGGCCTCTTGATCCAGATGAAACATATGAGCTTACAACTGACAACATATTGAAGATGCTGGCAATCCATATGCGATTCAGGTGTGGCATCCCTGTCATCATTATGGGAGAGACCGGGTGTGGTAAAACACGCCTCATCAAATTCCTTTGTGAGTTGCGGAGGAGTGGAGTGGCCACTGAAAACATGAAACTGGTCAAGGTACATGGAGGGACAACTTCGAAGATGATTTACACCAAAGTTAGAGAAGCAGAAGACATTGCTTCTATTAACAAGCTAGACTATGGATTTGATTCTGTTCTCTTCTTTGATGAGGCCAACACCACCGAGGCCATCAGCAGCATTAAGGAGGTTCTCTGTGACAAGACAGTTAAGGGAGAAAGCTTGACACCCAACTGTGGTTTAAAGGTTATCGCAGCATGCAACCCTTACAGAAAGCACACGGATAAGATGATTCAGAGGTTAGAATCTGCCGGCCTTGGGTACAGAGTTGGAGCTGAAGAGACCGAAGAAAAGCTTGGGTCCATTCCCCTCCGCCAGTTAGTCTATAGAGTTCAAGCATTACCCCCAAGTATGATCCCTCTAGTGTGGGACTTTGGACAGTTAAACGATGACGCAGAGAAAATATACATCCTGCAGATTGTGCAAAGAGTGGTTAAAAACAATGACATTGATCAAAGTTACACCACATGCATCACAGATGTCCTTTCAGCTTCACAGAAGTACATGCGGACAAGAAAGAATGAATGCAGCTTTGTCAGCTTGAGAGATGTGGAGCGCTGCATGCAGTCTTTTGTTTGGTTCATCGAAAACCACGTCATGTTGTTTGCGGAGCTTGAAGAATTTGAGAGTAATCAAAAAGCTGAGAGGAATGAAAGGCATTCCAGACACCCTGATGGCAGAGACCCAGTGCTCTGGTCTCTAGTCATGGCCATAGGTGTGTGTTACCATGCCTGCCTTGAAAAAAAGGATAAATACAGACAGAAAATCAGCACAAGCCTACCACCAGCATACACCCCTGCAAAGATAATGCAAGAAATCTCACTCATGCAGGATTTACTTCTGAATGGTGTCCCAATGGGGGATACTATTGCAAGAAACAGTGCCCTCAAAGAGAATGTCTTCATGATGGTTCTCTGCATTGAGCTAAGAATCCCTCTCTTCTTAGTTGGAAAACCTGGAAGTTCAAAATCTCTTTCCAAAACTCTGGTGGCAGATGCAATGCAGGGCCAAGCTGCTCATTCTGATCTCTTCAAAAAGCTCAAACAAATCCACTTGGTGTCCTTCCAGTGTAGCCCTCACTCAACACCAGAAGGCATCATTAATACATTCAAGCAATGCGGACGCTTTCAGGAAGGAAAGAACCTGGACGAGTACATTTCAGTAGTGGTTCTTGATGAGATTGGGCTGGCTGAGGACTCTCCAAAGATGCCACTGAAAACCCTTCATCCACTGCTAGAAGAGGGATGCATTGATGATGAGCCACAACCTCACAAAAAGGTTGGTTTCATTGGCATCTCCAACTGGGCTTTAGACCCTGCAAAGATGAACAGAGGCATTTTTGTCTCGCGTGGTGACCCTGATGAGAGGGAACTTGTTGAGAGTGCGAAAGGCATATGCAATTCTGATGCAATGGTTTTGGAGAAGGTCAGGGATTTCTTCAAACCCTTTGCAAAAGCCTACTTGAGCGTCTGCCGCCAACAAGGCAAAGGCTTTTTTGGTCTACGTGACTATTACAGCTTGATTAAGATGATTTTTGCTGTGGCCAAGGCTTCTCAAAGGAAGCCCACTGCCGAAGAAATCGTGAAGGCAGTATTGAGAAATTTCAGTGGAAGGGATGATGTGGATGCAGTTACCGTCTTCACTAAAAGGCTGAACATTGCACCCAACGTAGAGAATATCAGTGCCATTGAGTTTGTGCGAGACAACATTCAGGCAGTTGGCCAAGAAGATGAATGTCGGTACCTGCTGGTGCTAACAAAAAACTATGCGGCCCTACAGATCCTGCAGCAAACATTCTTCTCCGAGAGTGGTCAGCCAGAAATAATCTTTGGATCCAGTTTCCCAAAAGACCAAGAGTATACTCAAATCTGCCGCAACATCAATCGAGTAAAGATCTGCATGGAGACGGGTCAAACAGTTGTGCTCCTCAACTTGCAGAACCTTTATGAAAGTCTCTACGATGCCCTCAACCAATACTATGTCTGCTTGGGAGGACAGAAATATGTGGACCTTGGACTGGGAACCCATCGAGTGAAATGCCGGGTGCACAAAGATTTCCGGCTCATTGTCATTGAGGAAAGAGAGGTGGTCTACAAACAGTTCCCAATACCTCTCATCAACAGGCTGGAGAAACACTACCTGGACATCCACACTGTCCTTAAAACTGAGCAGAAGAGGATGGTGGATGATTTGGAAAAATGGTTGAGACTTTTTGTGCGTCTCAGCAGTCAACATGCAGCAGTGGCACAGGCTTACAATTACCAACCGCCAGATGTCTTTATCGGCTACCACTCGGACACTTGTGCCTCTGTGGTACTTCAAGTAATAGAGAAGCAGAAGGACAGCATGGAGATCTCGGATCCTGAGAGGAGAATACTGGATGAGGCTAAACTCATACTGCTCAGATGTGCCACACCAGACTCAGTTGTGCGGTTGGACTGCACAGGCCTTCCCAAAGTGGAGAGTGAAGATCTGGCCAGAGTCTACTTTGATGAGCAGAATAACAGCTGTTTAGCTGACTTCATTCTTGCTCACACAATGCAGGAAGTCCACTGCTACTCCTCCTTTACAGAGGTAACCTTAAAGTTGTCATACAAGTTTCAAATATACCCCAACGCTGTTTGTGTTAAGTATTAATGTCTTAATTTTAAAACATAGGTGACAACATTCTCCAGACTTCTGACAGCATCTGACCTGGAACCACTAGAGCAAGTGTTGCATAGTGTTGAGCTTTTTTCACTCCAGCAGTTCGACACAGAGCACTCCTACCTGAAAAAGATCAGGTTTGTGAAATCATTATTTACAATAATAGCTATACTTAAATGTTTAAGCATATGTCTCAAGATCAATCCTTTCTTGTAGGAACTTCCTCACTGCTAAAAATGGAAGAAGTAACACCGGACCCTGCAACAAGATCCTCCTCATTCAGTGTGATTTTGATGAAGCCTCTCACAGTGCCAATCTCATTGCATCTGCAAAGTAGGTCTAAAGCTTCATATCTGTTGGGTATGCACCACCACTGTCTGGTGACTGACTGGTTTTGCCATATTGAGTTTTTTATTGTCCATTTTTAGGTATTCATCCATAAATGAAATCAACAAGATGGCTCAGGAGAGCAGAGGAAGCAGGGTGTATGTCTACTTTATCACGAGACTGCCAAGAGTGGAAGGAGGGACCTCCTACGTCGGCTTTCATGGAGGTAAGGTGACCACAACTAGGGATGCTTAACTTGTTTTATCACATTGTTTGAAGAATAATCTGAGGCATGTTAATGTTTGCAGGCCCCTGGAGATCAGTTCACATTGATGACCTCAGACGGTCAAAAGACATTGTTTCAGACATCAAAGCCTTGCAGAGCATGACAATCAGTCAAATGTTTGAAACAAAGATGAGTGGGTCTGAAGGTAACTGACTGATGAATAATTGAGAGCAAATTATGATTTCTTTGACTTGTATTTTTTATGACATTATAAAATTCTTGTCTATAGCCATGGAGCATGATAACTTGTACACTGAGAATGAGCAGGAGGAAGCAGAATCAAAGGAAAATGTGAGTACAGACAACATGCATGTATATGCCAAACATTTGCTACGGTGGGAGAATCACACATTTGAAGAAAACATGTTTTTTCTGCCTTAAATTGAAAATCTACACTTAAAACAGCAAACATTTGTGCTCCACCCACACTCATAAATGACTCAAGTCTTTAACCAGTGTATCCTCCTGCTGCAGGGCTGCGTTGTGGACACGACAGCACTGGTGCGAAGCTGTGTGCAGAGTGCAGTAGGCATGCTGAGGGACCAGGCGGAAAGTGGACTTCGCAGTACTCAGAGAGTTGAGATCCTGCTGACACTCCTCAGTGACAATGATGAAGTCAAAGGTACAAACAACAACCGTTTTTTCCCAGTGTTTTTGTTTCAACCGTTGCAGTGTTCCTCATGTTATTTTACTCTTGTCAGCTGAATTTCTGCAAACTGTGAAGAGGCATCTTCATTCATTGCTGGCGACTCGTGAAGGCAACACTTTCTCATCCATCAAAAGCAACTGGGTCATTAAGGAGGCCACGGACATTGATGCCTTGCAAGAAGGAGGCACCTTCAGGTAAGTGCTTCTGTCACACAATACAAAATGTCTGTTTTTGCATTTATGTATTTTTTTAACAGCTCTGCTGACATTTTGGGGATCATGACAGGCACACCCTGTGGAAGCGTGTTCGGACTGTGGTTGTCCCCATCTTGGCGCAACTGCTTTCAGTCATTGACCGCGACCAGAACTTGGACATTCTTCTCGATGAAAACTCTGGTGAATTTGTCAAGAGGCTGTGGTTGGATATCTTTGGCAACGATAAGCTGCTGGAAATCCCACACCTAACACTGGACCACAAGTAAGTGGTAGAAATATTGCACTTTGCATAAAGGATACCAAATTCCTATTTCTAAGAGTTCTAAAATACTGTTACATGCCTATTTAAACATTTTGTTATTTTCTCTTTTCCCAGCTCTGAGACGAAAACAATCCTTGTACAGAACTACATTGCTCAAGACAGGAACGTGAGCTGCAGCATGCCCTTCAGCTGGAGGATCAAGGACTACCTGGAGGAACTCTGGGTTCATGCGTTTCAACATGAAGGTATGGCCTCTTATCAGGCACTCTCGATAAATAGCACATTATCACTGTGGCGCTGTGTCAATTAAATGTGTATGTGTCTCAGGACACACTCAACAAGAGTTTGACGAGATATTCTGGAAGACACCCCTGGGACGATACATCGCCAAAGCAGACCAAGAGATGCAGGCCGAGTTTTTCCAACGCTACCTTCAGGATTTCATCGCCATGACAATGAACATAACTTGCCAGGCAGATCTGAAGGTTGTTTTTCTTTAATACTTGAAGCCATTAAATTGTCAGGCTACATCTGTTTGACGGTGTGTACATGTACTGTATGTACTAACGCACATTATTTGCTTTTCCAGCTCCTTCGTGGTGCCCTGAACTGTTGCGTCAATGAGTTGCGATTGCAGCTCAAAGCCACGGATACAGCAACGTCTCTTCCATGGGTTCATGCTGCTTATCATGAGTTCAAGAACAGGCTGCAGAACCTCTCCAGAATGATCTGCATTGAGCCCCAGGTGACCCAGCACCTCTTGAAGAATCACCATACTAGAGATGGGGATGAACTGGTGAGCCTCTTAAGACTATTTAAGTCTCTTTTCTTTTTCCACTTCAAGGTTTTTGAATTTGGCATACAAGATTGTTTGCTACTTAAATATTATTTACATTTTTAGTGATACATGTTGTGATAATGTTCCCCCCTTTCTCCAAGGTACTCGACGTGTATGCTGCTGTGGCATGTGTGGAGTACCTGGAGCCGAGACTTCTGGACACAGAAGCCCAAAGACGAGCCTGGCTCAGACAAGTCAAGAAACTCCAGGTTCCCATTGAGTTGATCTGCTCAGAGGACGGCGTGAGACGCTATGGAGAGAGGAGCAAGGAGATGGTCTGCCGGGTCCAGTAAGTCCAGCTTAACTAAATATATTCAAATGGTCCAAGTGGGGCAGTTGGCAGTATATACTCTAGTTGCATTGAGGTGGATGGTTAATTGTTTGCGTTTCTCTGTTCTTAGAAATGGATGGAATCGGATATTCTCTCTCTCTCTATTTGTGGAACACATGTTGTTGGGCATTGAGCAGGTGGAGAAGAAGCTGACACCTGTAGTTTTGGAGCATACAAAACGGCTTTGCCAGGTTGGTCTGTGTTCATTGTACTAACCGGAATTAATTGCCTTAAAACTGCATCAACAATAACTACAATAGTTCCTATGCCAAAAATAAAATGTACTACATCTACTCTCATAGATACTGGAAAGAAATTCAGACCTCAAAACAAAGCAGTCATTTGAGGCAGTAATTGAGTTGCTCAAAAACTGCAAAGATGGAGCCATTGAGTGTATCTTCAGGTAGAAATTCAGTTTTCCATTGTTCACATTTCATCAAAATCTGGCGCGCTGTACCTCCACCCTGTGTCTTCACCTATTTGTGTTTTTCCAGGTTTGGTCTTACGCTGTGCCCAGTGTGTATGGGAGACCCCCAAGATCCGCTCTGCCTGCCATGTGAGCACATCTACTGTGTAGCCTGCATCAAACAGTGGTTGGTCCCTGGTCAGATGTACTGTCCCCTCTGCATGCAGCCAGTGAATGAAGCCTTCCCCATGGTCCCTTCAGATACCATAAGGTTGGTAGCGGAGTACATTTTTGTTCCTCTTAAAAAGCACAGATATGATGTTCTTTATTCCACACACACAACACCCTTTGATGCACCCTGTGATTTTTTCCTAGTTCCTTCAAAAGGATCGAGGTAACTTCGTGCTCTGTGAATATGGCATGGACTGAGTTCTCACAAAAAGCTTAAATTCTTGTGTCTCTCGTTCTGTGTAGGATTCTCATCAACCAGCATGCTCTGTTCAGGAAGCAGTGCAATGCTTTCTTCATTGATCTGGTGTCCACTGTGTGCTTCAAGGACAACTCTCCCCCTTGTTCAGCTGTCATTCTCCATTTGTTGTCCTTTCTCATGGTTGAGGCCAACCCTGTTCCCATTCTCAGAGGTGGGACACTGCTCTGAATATGCCCACACAACCTTGTCTCAAGTTTTGTCGACTCTTAATATCCTTTTTATTTTTTTCTTCCAGTTAATCGACAAATTCTGACAAAGATACTCTCCCCGTTTGATGACTCTGTGGATAAAAATCCAGTGGTCCGGTCAGTAGTGCTCAAACTCCTGCTGAAGTACAGGTGAGGTTGCACATTGGATAAAGCCTGCTAATGTGCAATTTGACATTTTTTTTCCGGAGTTTCTAATTTTTGGATGAATTGTACTGTTTCTGAAGCTTCGATGAAGTTAAAGGTTACCTACAGCAGCATCTGGTGGCAGTTGAGCAGAGCAACATCTTAGAAAAGACGGACAAAACTGAACTCTACTTGTTGTACATCAACTGCCTGGAGGTACATATGAAGTCTGACTCGGCTGTTTGAAATAAACTCCTTTTGTTCAGCAGCACTTGTTAGGATACATTAAATGTAAATCTTCTAATCGCTCATGTGGATTATAGTATATTGCGATGTGATAGAATTGTTAAAGAATATATTTTTGTTTCTCTAGGATTCCATGTTTGAACGGTTTCAGTTCAGGTCCATTGCGTACCAACGGGTGTGTATGGAGGATGAAAGTTCCTTCCTGCAAGACTACCTGCAATCACATGGTCAGTCTGCTGAAACAGCCACAGTGGAGTATCTGCAGCAGATTGCCAGAGTGCGCATGGACCTGGATATGGCTGCAAGCATCATCACAGAAAACCTCAGAGCCACTGGTGTGTAATTCTAACATATTGTACCCTCAACAGTTACTGAAAAATAAGAAACATTTGTCATTGGTCTGTGTTTTATAATTCCGAAATGTCATTTTTCCTTTTCTTTTCAATCACAGCAGAGTCTCCGGAGACCGGTCAGAGTGTAACCACTGCCCTCCTGAACAGGGTGGTGAACTTGTGTAGGCGCAGTGGAAACGACTGGTATCGCGTCTACTTGATCCGCAAGATCTGCAGCCAACACGGAGTAGAGTTTGTCCTGAAACTCCTCAAAGTGCATGAAATGCGCTGGCTCTTCCCTGAAGAAGTGCTCCAAAAGGTATGATTTCTCGCATTGTGATTTTCAGGTCCCGAACAAAGGCACGGTTGTAATGAAAATGTAAATAAACGGTGTGATTCATTTTTTTTTTTACACCCAGTGTGAGGAAGCCACTCCAATAGACCTGTTCCTTGTGTGTGGGGAAGACTACAAGACAATCAGAAATGCTGTTGCAAAGGGAGTTATGGAGGGGAAAGTGACCGGACTGGACAAGATTTGTGAGGTAACGTTGCGATCTTTCTTTTTGGTAACTGAGCATGCTGCTTCTGAATGCATGTTTACATGGGTGTCTTGTTGCTGTCTTTCTTTGTAGGGGTGCAGATGCTTACCACAGCATACAGCAGTTTATCTTCTGTTGGCACTCTACAGAGAAGTCACCACTCTCTACAGAGAAGCTAATGCTAGCTTCCATCCCAAGCCTGAGGTAGATACTTTTTCATTTGCACCTTATGAGCTCTCTAAAACTCAAAAATCAAAAAAAAAAAATAGTATTACTAATGAACCATAGAATATAGGCCTACACAGAATGTATTGACCATTCAGGTCAATATATGCAATATGGTTGTATGCAATATCACTGATATTTAAATATGGGTATTCATTATCTAGATTATGGAGATGATTTATCAGGTGAGATCAAAATTAAGGAGGCAAATGTTGCAAAGGTCAAATGGGGAAAAAGACCAATTGAAGTCAACAATATCAAGAAATATGATTGCGTCACCAAAAATGTATCATTAATATAAAAAGCAACGTCATAGGGAGAAACCTTTTACGGTAATAAATTATGTTTCTTTTTATATTGGTCATATTTTGCTTTCAATTGGAGATTGGGAACCAATCATGAAAGAAATGGCTTTACTGGGCATTCTGTCTGTTTCAGTAAACTACATATCCATGTATTTATGTATCTTTGTACCTGCAGCAATTGGAAGCCTTGACGACCTACATCCAGAACTCCAAATGCCTTGCCAGCCCACAGATGAAGGCCTTTGCAAGTGCTTTGGTGAGCAACCAACTCAGGTCGTTGGAGGTTTGTCCCGGGGCCTCTGGTGCCCAATCGGTGCTGGTGGACCTAACCATTCACCTGGCTGCTGTCATGCTCTGCGGGAACCAGGGGATCGTTGCTCCCCTGCAGCAGCTGGCCATGGACCCGGCCAACATGCAGGTATGTATATTGTCAGCTGCTTTCAGTGCTTTCAAATTGGCCTCCTCTTTTTTGAAGCAAATGCAATATTTGTATCTGTTGGCACAGGCCGCCTTCTTGCCTACCATGCCAGATGACATGTTGGTAGTGGCTCAACAAGCTATGGGACCGGTGCAGTGGTACTGTAAGTAAACAGACAAAGACAAATATTTACTCTCAAATTTGAATTATTTTACAAAATTATATACGTAATTTTTGTATTTTCTCTTCGCATAGATTGTTCGAATGGTCACCCGTGCACCATTGGAGAGGTATGTCATGTTTAGTCTGACTCATAGTAAGATTGTAATGAGTCTCTTTTTTTAAATTTTCTTGCGCCCTATTTTATTTTATTTGTTTCTAGTGTGGCCAGCCCATGGAAGAAAGTGTTTGTTTGGACTGTGGTGTTAAAATTGGAGGACAAAACCACTTGCCTGTGCAGGGATTTAAAGTTGGCCATCTACAGTAAGGAGGCTGTGACTTAATTTTGGGAAACAAATGTTTTTCAAAGATTTGTATTGATTAATTTAATTGTCTTCTCACAGGGGAGACCGGACTCAGACAGGCCACGTCCTCGGCAACCCCAGTCGCAGGGACAATCCAGACATGCTGGACACAAAGAGCATCTCCCTTGTTCCCTTCACCATGGTCCGCATGCTAACTCACATGGCCATGCTGTTGGGTGCCTGCAATCACCCACAGGTAGCCTAAATAAAGAGTGCAGTTCTTACAGCGATCCTTTCTCCATGCAATATGTTCTTGAGTGTTTAGGTGCAGCAAAAAAAAATAAAAATACTCACAAAATAATACAAAACTCATCTTTCACACAAACGCTCTTGATATACCATTTGTGTTTTTAAATGGGGGACTCTGGTCAGTCATCCACTTTATTTGTGTTTCTAGCTTATCTCTGCCATCATCAAGCCTCCAGTCCATGACCCAGGTGCATTTCTACTTGATCACTTGCAAGAGGACCTGAAACATCTGATCAGATCTCTGGGTAAAGGGACAGATGACACAGTCAGCGCCGTCCACCTGCTCATCAGCAGCCTCCTGGAACCCAAACAGCCTCTAACATGTAAGGAACAACAAACCTTCTGTAGAGCTATTATGTTATATGTTTGGAATAACATAATGATACCAAAAATAAAGTTATCTGAGTCTGATAACCAGCCTGTGTCCACCAATGCAGTGCAGCTGTGCTACTGTTTTCACCTACTGAAAGCATATTTCTCTTGGATCTTCTTCTGTCTCGTTACTGTAAATTAGGCTGCAGGACAGTGACAGAAAATAGAGAAGAGAGATGTTTTGTTATATGGAGTAATTTTTCCCTCCGAAAAAGAAACACTAGATTCAATGGCTTAACTTCTACTATTAAGCACAGCTGGTCCTTCCTTTCAGGGCCCGCTCCTTATGACAATGTGCTCTCAACCAAAGAGGCCAGAAATGGATGGGAGATGGAAGTGAGCAACGTCGTCATCGCACCTCAGCTGAAGGTAGAACTACTTTTTGACAATTTGTTCTAAAAAGGAACAAATGGAGCACATAATCTAATTTGTCCTCCTCTTGTTATGTGTCTCTTCCACAGCACTTGGATAGACAGCTGAAGGACGTGAACACGTTCATCCGGGCAGATTCTCGCATCTCGGCCAACCCAATCATGAAGCTAATGTTTGGAGATCCTCGTCTCTTCTTGGCCTCGCTTCCCCAGAATTCTCTGATCCACGCTTCTGCCGTATGGAGCTGCAGGGAGAAAGTGTCTCTGCTGAGCCTCACCCACATCATGGAGCAGAATGATGGCAAAGAAACCGTGCCGGTGCTCTGGAGATTTCTGCATAGGGTAAGAAAACAGTGACATGGCAGTCCAAAAGAATCCTGTGTCCTATTTATACCCGGTTTTGGAAAATGTACCCCTATAACAGTGCATCATAGTGGTCCATGTGTACACTGAGTTCCTTGTGTTAAGCTACTTTTAGTCTATTCTGCTTGTATCTGCGCTGACTTAAAATGTTGCATTTCTCTTAAAATTAGCTCAAAATGTCAGTCGATGGCGGTGTTGTGGTATAAAATGGTTTTAGGAGTGATTTAGCTGAGGGTGTAATAATTTCCACTAGGGATCCTTTTGTTTTCCCTATTTTTCAATCAAATCATCCACTAATGGGGCACTGAACTTATAGCCAAGATCCAGATGCTAGAAGCTCTGATTTCATAAAAATCCTTATGAGTCACCTTCAGTTATTACCGTTTGCTTACAGCGTTTAAGCTGCACATGCAGTACCGAGTAATTAGCAAGCTTTAATTTGCCCTAGATTTAGTAATGTAAAGTATTTTAACAAATTTTGTAATAACTCCCTTTGCAACACCATTTCTGATAACATTTGTTTACTTTTTTTTTTTTTGAGGGACCTCTGACTTTATTGTTTATGGTTCCACAATGACCAGAAATCATGTATCATCTTGTATGCCAGTAAAACTTCACTGATGTATAAAAATACATCATATACACACACACATGCTTTACCAGGTCATGAAGAGCATTTAACTAGCAATTAGGTGAACGCGACACACTTTTTCATTTTAGGAAGGGGAGCTCCGAGTGGTGAAGCACCTTCCTGATATCCTCACACTCCAGAGAGATCTTGTCAAGAAGTTTCAGAACATCACGGAGCTGACTTGTGGCACCATTGCCGAATTTCTCCACGGACAGAAAACAGGTACTGGAACTAACTGCCTACGCCGGTGGTTCCCAACTTTCTTTGTAACTGTATGACTCACTCTTTACAAGATATTAAAAAAAAAAAAAAGAAGTTCCACCCAGTTCCTAATTACCTCTTTCTTGGAAATGTCATAGTAAAGTAGCTTAGTGGCTTAGTAGCACAGTAAAAACATGCCTGCCAAGGAATGAGTTGTTTTAACCGGGACGGAGACAATGATTGATTATTCTTAAAAGAGCTAAATCTCTTCCACACGTCAGTCTATCCAATGTGCTGCGAGTTGTGTTTCTAGTTGACGCGTCTACACTTGGGATGATTTTTTTTTTTGTGTTCTTCATCCGTGCAGTTTCGCTGAGAGAATGGTACAATAAATACATCCAAATCTTCCTGACGACGTGGAATCAGCTCAGAGTGTCTTTGGCCACTAACGGTAAACACAAACACACTTTGTTACACCAACGCTGGCCTGTCCAACATCTCCATCCGACTTGAATTGAAACGCTGTCCTTCAGGTGAAATCAAGATCCCAGCCGAGTTCTGCCAAAATGACCTGGACCACAACAGTGACTTCAAGGTGCTGTTACCACGGCGTCAAGGCCCGGGCCTGTGCTCCACGGCCCTCGTCAGCTACCTCATCGCGCTGCACAATGACTTGGTGTACTGTGTGGATAAGCACACTGGAGAGGAGACCAGGTGGGGGCGCTCATGCCACATTTTTGCTCACTTGCACATGTTTGGCTGCCAGAGCACATTGTGTAAACTTCTGTCCCCCATATATACACACTACATTCTTATATTGCTTTTACTGAGAGATTGTTAAATGATAGAAAGATAGCTTTTTAAATACAAAGTCAAAGATAGAAAGAGTTGAAAGCCGAAAAGAAGCATGTTTGCAGATATATTCCCATCATGCATACTGACGCTGGCTGACTGGTTTGTTTATCCGTCCCCAGCTACAAAGTGAGCCCTGCAGATCTGACCGACCTGCATGTGATTCGGTATGAGCTGGAGAGGGACCTGATGCCCCTGGTTGTGTCCAACACCCAGTACAGCATTGAGAGAGGCCAGGAGACTCTTCACGAGTACGACTTGCCCAAGATCCAGCAACAGATCGTCTCCCGCTTCTTACAGGGCAAACCTCTCATCACTCTTAATGTGAGCAAATTGAAAGCACACACATAGCACAGAAATGACTCTTCTTTGTTTGGAACGTTGTTAAAACACCATATTCCTCCTGCCTCTGTCTCTTCCATAGGGCATCCCGACTCTAGTGAACAGACATGACCGCAACTATGAGATTATCCTGAAGGATGTCAAAGCAAAAGTCCAGCAAGTAAGTTTTGATGCACACTACAGTCCTGGAAGTACCTTTAATTTACCACATGGTATACTAAACATGTTGCTGGAGAAAAGCCCTCATATGAGATGGATGTGTGTGTGCCAACAGGAGCCTCTCCAGACTCTCAGCCTGTCTGCCGTGGCTGGGGAGTTGCACTCCTACAGTGAGGTGTGTGAGGCCTTGTCCACGCTGGAAGTGGCCCTGGGTTTTCTCGCCATGACTGGGGGAGAGCCTCTCATGCAGCTGTCCTGCTACCTGGAGGATGTGCTGCAGATGGGAAACCAGATGGCTGCGCATATCCTCAAGGTCAGCCTATCTGAGACGGCGATTATTCTATCCTGTTGCCGTTCTCCCACTTCCACTGTACATTTTGTTTCTTTTTATACAAACAATTTGCCAAATTGACACCTAAGGGCAATCGTACCATGTGTCATCGTACTATATTGTTACAAACATGGTTTCAATTGGTGTGGGTCTTTTTTAGGTGCTAGGCGTGCGATAAAACGTAATGTTCTCCCCGTTTTACTCACAGGCCCTGAGCATGTGCTGTCTTAAGCATTGCGTGGCTCTGTGGCAGCTGCTGGTCTCACTCAAATCAGAAAACATGCTGCGGCTCAAGAGGGTAAGAAGTGTAAATGGTGTTATTATAATTATTATTATTTGTAGCATTTTAGTGATCTATGGCATATGTTGCTTGTATACAGTGCAGCATTATTATCTTATATTTTTCCTATTTCATGCATGCTCTGTGTTCTCCAGGATCCATTTGTGGAGGTTTCAGAGACCTACAAGCAGACCCTTGGGGAGGACGAGCACCGGCTGCTGACTGGCTTCTTTTCTAAGAGCAGCGCTGACAATTTCCTGCTGGAGATGCACGAGTTCCTGTTGCTGGTTCTTAAAAAGCCCAATGCACCTGACACCTACAAGCCTGACTGGAGGTAAAACAAAATAACCATTGCACGTGTCTATAAATTCTTAAACGTGTCTAAAATGAAGGCCAGACCATTAAAAACTGGAAAAAAAATGTTTGCTTAGTGAAACAAAGTAAAAGTTATTCCATTCCTACTTTGAGCCACTTTGGTGGGATTTAGCAAGCTGCATGCTAACAAACCTGAAGCTACCTTTTGTCAGATTTGTCTCTCTACATATTTGTAACATAAGTTGATTGTCCGAGGGGGGGGGGTCCGATCACATGTAATTTAAAATGCACGTTTTGTCTTTTAAAAGCCTGAAAGTCACGCTGGTGTCTTACATGGAGCGCAAAGACCTGGACGCCCCGCCTGACGTGGAGGAGCTCTTCCCTGAGGAGATTCTTCTCTCCCAGTATGTTGAAGCCTGGAAGTTCAGTATGGCCTTCAAGCAGGAGCGCGGACAGAGACAATGAAGACATAAGGAGCGGGTTGTTTAACTTCTTTATATCATTAAATCCTTTGGGTGAAGTTTACAATCATAATGCATCAACAGTAGCTGTATGAATGTATGGTGTCTATTTTTCACTTTATTTATGCAGAGGAGATGTGCCTTTTTAAGAGCACTAATGTTGAGCTTAAGCATGCCACAAAAGACAGAGTGCAATTCACATTTACAACAGGGTTACCATCTCTTCTGGTTCTCTTTGATTTTAAATCTTCCTGTGCTTCAACATGTACAGCGTTTCCGTACAGTTGAAAGTTTCCTTTCTCGCACTTTTTTTTGTAATGTGAAAAAGAGGAAGAAAATACAATCTGAATACTACTCAGGTATAATATGTGGTGTAAAAAAGTGTCACTTTCCTCAAAGCCACTTGTTTCCATTCCTTCTTTGTATTCATGCCATGTGTCTTGTGTATGTTAAAGCTGCACTTGCCTTTCTTCCACTTTTTTAAATTCACTGTCTCTAAAATAATCTACGTAAATTGTATATAAATATATAAAAAAATGACGTTTATTTCTTTAAGTTTAATTCCAGTTTTGACATTTCATTTTATTTGCTGTAACTTTTCATTTAATGTTCATCATATTTACAGAAATCAATATTGCCTCGTTAGTTAGTTTTGTTCATGTGGCAATAAATACAGCTTACAATAAAGCATTTGTGTCACCTTTTGTGTGCTTGCTTGTGTGCGTTTCACATAACGCATAACAATACATAAATGTTTCTAATGCGTCATCTTATTCACCTCATGCAGGTGTGGCTCAGTGCTGCTCCCGCCCCTTCATGGCTAAATGCTGACGAATATTTCCAACTTGTCTAGTTAGTTGTCAACACATTATGGCTGATAAAAATGTTTCCATCTGCCATTGAAAGGCAGTCAGCTCTGAATCGTCTTAAATCCTGTAGTCCTAGTGGAGTGTGACAGTACAATATTTTGCTCAGCAGGAGTTTGGCAACAACAACAGTAAAGAAATGTGAATGTCGTGCTCAGATCCCCCTCCTGTGAGACGAACATCAGTTATGGGCATAAGCAGATTCAATTGTGTCTTTTGTATTGTGTTTGTCGTGTAACGTTGCTTTCCAGCTTAAAAGGTACTGCCCAATAACAAAAACAAAACATATTTACTCACTTATCTTTACTGGTATTTGCCCAAAGAAATAATTATGGTTTGACGTTACACTGACATTTCTGTTGCTGGTCCCTTATAATGCCTTCTGTGTCTACAGTTGTAAAGACTGTTTTACAGTGGATTCTCAACAGCACTACTACTATAGGTCACAAGTAAATTGCTCCTTATTTACATGTTACATCACTACCAAAGACCAAAAGAGGCTGTCCATGATGGAGTGCTCAGGAAATGGCTGCCTGTCGAAGGTTACGTGACTTTCTGACCCTCTGTTGGTGGGAGCGCAATGTGTTTCTGATCAGGCTGATGGAAATGATAAGGACAAGACCGCTGTTGGACGGCTCCTTAATTCAATTTCCTCTATACCAAAGCAGTGTTTAGCATAACAATGACAAATGGAAGCATGCGCCTGTGAACGTAAACCATGCCAGCGACCACCCTCTAGGAGTCTGGAGTCAGTATAAATGATAACCATAAGAGGAGTCGAAGGCTGCCGGGTTCACAGATTTCACCCAAAGGCCACTTTTATTTCATTTTTCTTTACTCTGTGAAAAGATAATACATCGATTACGCAAGTAATCTTAATCTATAAATCCTGATCAAATAGTTGTGTTGACACTCCACCAGGCTGAGGTGACGTGCTATCTAACCATGTCCTCGCTGCTCATTAGCAAACCCGAAATGTGGAAGTACAGTACATGAGGTTAATAAACACACCCACAAATGGGTCATGAGGCGTGATTTGCTCAACTCAGTCCTGTAGAACAAGCCTCACTGAGCAAGTTCAATCGCTTTCATTTCCACTTGTGCTGGCATCAAAGCCACCATGCCAACAGTACAAAGGGATGGATACAAAGAGGCCACATTATTTTCCCTGCTCTGTTTATTTGTTTTTTTGTCTTTGTTTCTTGATGAGGAGGAAATGGGGGCAAAATTACTGTGCATCGTGGCTCATATTTAATGATATACATGGATGATGGACAGTTGGGATCAGATCACAAGATCCCAACTCACACATCTTCATTTTATGGAAGAGAGTACACTGTTTCCTCCCACTGTCCTTCTTTTGGTTTGTAGGGACAGGAAAGTGGCCTTGAGTGGGGGGTTTAGGTGGGCCAGCCAGTGGCAGAACTCTTAGAAACTATAGTAATACTATTATTTACAATAATATAATATATAATAATATTATTAATTATTTAATTTACAAAGAAAACGCCACTCAAAGGCCACTCAAACTCTCTCCCCTGCTCCTCTCCTGCTATGCTCACTTCCAGCCCTCCCCCACAGGCAAGCTCGCCACTTTTTCTTTACGATTCCCGTAATGTATACCAATGGAAAGCGTTCAGAATATATTGGAATAACGTTCGAAGAGTTACGGTATTTTTAAGTTGGCATGTTATCGTAGGTGACAGGGTTTGTACTAGAAGAGTATCAGAAGGAGGCAGTTCATGTTAATGAGAACCACCAAAGATAGTTTGCTTTGGCAACACTAAATATTTAAAGTTGAAGGGTGTGGATGGCAAATATCATTCAAAAGCAGTGTTTAGGTTTGGTGGACCCCCTGCATTTTGGGGGTTTTAATTCAACACAATCAAACAATTTTACATTGGGACAGGGGCAGAAACATAACATACACACACACACAAAACACAAACATCCTGTATGTAATATGAATGTGTAGGGGGGCTACATTGTGTGGTCATTGAAAATATGTTCTGATATATTTTCTTCACAGAAAATGAGCCGAGGCCAATGAGTCTGAGTTTGAAAAATATTTAATCGTAGCATTTTTCTTTTTGATAAAAAATGAAAGAGGGTCCCACAGACCCAAACACCACACAAGGGTTAATCAATTAATAATAATAATAATAATAATACATTTTATTTGTAAAGCACTTTTCATAAGAAAAATCTCAAAGTGCTACAGAAACCACATAAAAACACATGGATAATAAAAAACAACAGAAAACATATACAATCAAGAAAATACATACATAAAAACACATTTGAAAAGAAAACAGCTAAACGAGCAGTGGAGAGCAAATTTAAAATCCGCAAAAACTACGAACAACTTAAGAACGCCTGCCTGAACAGAACAGTTTTAAGTTGTTTTTTAAAACTGTCCACAGACTGTGGTTTTCTGAGATGTTCAGGGAGGGAGTTCCAGATGCGAGGGGCAGTGACGGAGAAAGCTCGATCTCCCATGGTGCGGAGTCTTGAGCGAGGCTGATGGAGGAGGTTTGTGCTTTGGGACCGTAGGTTACGAGTAGATGAGTGGGGGATAATGAGGTCTTTGAGGTATTGCGGGGCATTGTTGTAGATGCATTGGTGGGTGATGAGGGCAATCTTGTATTGAATTCTTGAGGTTATGGGTAGCCAATGAAGGTTCTGAAGAATGGGAGTGATATGTTCGTATTTGCGAATTTTCATCAGAGTTCGGGCAGCACAGTTCTGAATGAATTGAAGTTTCTGAAGGTGTTTATTTGGGATATCGATAAGCAGGCTGTTACAGTAGTCCAGCCTGGAGGAGATTAGTGCGTGGATGAGTTTTTCTGCGTCAGAAAGACTTAGGAAGGGGCGGAGTTTTGAAATGTTTCTGATATGAAAAAAGTAGGTTTTGTACAGATAATTAATGTGGTTTGCAAAGGTCAGTTGTGGGTCCAGCTTCACACCGAGGTTGGTGACAGTAGTTGATAGGGGGATGTCTTGACCAGAGAAAGAGATAGTGGTTATGAGGGATGACTGGACCTGATGAAGGGTGCCAATTTGTATGGCTTCAGTTTTGGAAGTGTTCAGCTGGAGGAAATTTTGACTCATCCAGGCCCTAATCTCCTCCAGGCAGTTTGAGAGGACAGAAGATGATAGTGAAGAGGGAGCAGCTGATGATGAGGTGGCCAGTGTTGGTGAAAGGACCGGGGTGGTGCATGAATCGGTTCGCAGGTATAACTGAGTGTCATCAGCATAACAGTGAAAAGAGATGCCATGTCGACTGATGACACGACCCAGTGGCAGCATTATCCCCTTTGTACTTTCCTTGGGTTATACTTTGGTTTCTAACCCTTCAGAGATGCCCTCTGAACTTCACGATCCAGTTAAAATAATATAAAGTTCAGCTTTGAATCGACACTGTGCCTTGATCTGTGGAGGAGCTTCAAACTTAACCCTTTGCAAAACAGCCTCAGATATTCATCAAGTGTACACCTTGGGGATCCAATATCATTCGCAGGCACCGTCGCCAGTCAGGCGGTCTCAGTCAATAGGGACCTAAGATTTTAATGATTGTGGTATGAAATCAGTACCCTGAGATACCCCTGAGACCCCAGGAAGCACACCAACAGGCTACTGTATTTTCTATGCGGCACTACATATGCTTTACTGGCGGTCTGGGAAAATGTTTTCTTTAAATTAGACCTTCAGGGTGCTGCTGTTATTGCATTATTATCAAATTAGTGTTTTTTAATTAATACGTCATCTGAAATGTATGTGCAAGTAGGTCACAGTGGGGTGAGCGCAGAGAGCGTGTCCAGACTCTCAGGTTGCTCAGATTGCTGTGCAAAGCTTAGAGAGAGAGAGAGAGAGAGAAAAAAAACAACCTCAGTGAGCACATCTGTGAATTATATTAGCTAATTGTGTGCACTTCTCCTTGCACTTAACACTTGGGTTGTCCTCCAAGCATAAGGAAGAAATTAAGAGCACTGCTGCCATGTTGTTCTATTAAATATGTGAAGAGAAAATACAATTACTAGTTAAGTGGGAACATACCACATGGGATTATGAGAGGCACAACATTTCAAGAGTTTATTCATTTTGCAATGCACATGCAGGTTTTCCAGCAACACCACTGTAAGATTTACATGCAGGCAGAGCACAGATAACAGACAATATTTTTGTTTCCCGAGTCCTATATGTCTCATTTTTGCAGTAAGTTGACCTACAAAAGTATAGGCTTTCCTTAATGGAAAATGGCTGTTTTAGCATAATACTGAGTCCCCCAGTCCAACTGGAGCCTGCTCACCTTGGGCAGAGACATCTTAACTGCACCTTTTTCATAACTACAGCTTGAATTTCAATACCAAACGGTCCGCTACAGGCAGACAGCTCAGCCTTTGCGTTCCATAACAATAAAACCACATGTTGAATCTGATTGTTATGGTAACATTTCCCAAATAATAAGATGAAGCAAAGGCAAGACTGGGTTATGTGTCAGGTACTGAGTTACATCTACATTGTTAGAAGCCCCTGCTGCTTTCCCTGACTTTTGTTTCGGGGAAAAGGCGAAAGTAGAGGCACTGGCTACCAGCCAGACTTGCTAATCTGTGCATTTTGTTTGGGAAACATTTGGAGCGTTGTCACCGGTAAACATACTCTAATGTTACATAAAGGGTTCTGCCGTGCTCTAGTACCAGTGTCTTGTTCCTTCAGGTGGTCATATTTGCTATCACACACTAGTGATCCAACTTGAACTTGAAGATCTACACCGAACGTAAACACGTCCCCTGCTAGCCTGTCAACCACCATCCTCCAACGCCGACTTTTAAGCTCGGCTGGCTCTCTAATCATTCTGCTACTCCTCCGCAGATCCTCAGCTGTGCATAGAATTAGCACTTCACCTCGTCTGCCCTGGGGTTGAGTACCACACAGAGGAAAGTATTATAGGTGGTGCTTAGAGTGCCTACCTCTCTGGCCTTTGGCAAGGATGTCTAGATTTGACTGAGGAGGACTTAGCAGACCTGTCAGGTTCCCACCCAGGTCTCGCCTCTCCGCTCTGATCTGTGCGTTTGTCCCTGAAAGCCCTGACTCTGTTTCTTTTACCTGCCAAGAGATGGATGGCTGCTAAATACGGAGGTGCTTGCCATCTTTATACTTTTAAAGGTTTTAGTCATACGTGTCACTAAATTATAGTTATGCAAGACGTCCAGAAATTTGACGGTGTAGAGTTTTCATTCTTGGAGGGATTTGGATTTTGTAACATAAATCACACAACAGAGAATCGGTTTACATCAATGCTGAGAAATGCCTGGAGCTTCTACAACACAAAACTCTCCTTTGAAAGATAGAAAACAGTTGCTGCCTGGCACACAGCAAAGAGTGTTACATAATACAATTAAATACTGCTCTCTCTCTTTCTGCTCTTTGTCCCCTTGTCTTTTTTCCCCATTTGCTGTCTCTCACACTCTTCTTTCTTACTTTCTCTCGAACTTTCTTGCATCTCCCTTCATTCAGTCTCGTCTCCTTGATGTGCTTTGTTATCTGACGGTCTTTGGCTGTGAATAGATAATGACTGTGCAAGAGGTCCTGTTTACCATGGATACCAAAGGATTAGCGTGATTGCTACTGGTGCCAGTGTTGTAACAAGCCGGGGAAGCCTTCCACAGTGTATGGAGGTGCTGACAGTTATCCTATACAAGATTAGAGAACTTGGATTATGGGTCGTTTTTCTCCACCTGGTGATGAGAGACGAGGAGAAAAGGCTGAGCGTCACAATGCCAAGACCCCGAGGAACATGGCTGTCCTGGGTGAAAGTAAACCGCAGCCTCCATGTTTGTTTTGAGCCTTGACTTGTTCATTTTTCAGAGTTGTGCGAGCTGTAGCCAATGATACGCAGTCTTAGTCGTGGAAACTACGTCACTTTTTACCTTGCCCTTTCACCTTGGTACTCCCTGAGGCCTGTGGCGGTCCACAGAGGAAGATGCCTCCATCTAAACCCTCCTGTGGTCACGGCCCAAGCCGGTGTTCAGTTTCACAGCGCCTCTCCTCTTGGCCCCAGCACAAATACACAACACCCTCTCCGATTGCACTTGATAATATTTATCCTCAATTATAATTCCACAGATATAGATTCTTGAGTGGAGTACAGTGGCAGCAGACAAAGCAGCGTGGCCTTGAGCCTCCAACTAGGTCTTGCTGAGGTGGCTTCCTGCATGAACCCCAAACAATTCATGTTCTCGTGAGCAGTGGGGCAAAATAAGCAATGTAGCCATTAAGAGCTCCAATGCTTTGGAGAAACACGTTGCTGTATATTTGTCCTTGTGTTGAGTGCATGCATCGCTTTAGTGAAATGTGAAACCAGCTTGAATACACACAAAGTGTCACACGTGAGGGGTGGTCACAGTTTAAATAAATGAATCCAGCTTCTCATAATCCGCAGCCTCGTCCGTATTAACCCCCAAAACTAGACAATGACAGAGATACGTTTTTTATTGACAGCTTAGTTAAACATAAACCATGAAGTCGTAAATCGGACAAATATACACAAGGTATGAGAAACACGCATGAACGCAGAGACTCTCATAAGTCTCAGCCACAGTAAGATGATTAATAATAACCAGATGAATAATAATATCCGGAATGGAAACAACACTGTCAGTTTGTTGGTTTTTGCTTATAGATGAGTGTTCGAAGGAGTTTGACGGAAGAAGGAAATCTCAAAGTGGTGAAAATGAACCGTTTGTGTGAAAGTGAAGAGGGGTTTGAGTTGAACATTAGTCAATAGTTTCCCAAGATCATCTGGGCAAAATGTTAAAATTGTAAAAATGTATGTTAAATCTGCAAGAATGTTATTTTTGGCCACTTGGGATGGTGATCAGTGAGAGTAAACAAAAAAACGTTAAAGTTGTGTAAAAAGCCGGAAAAGAACAATTAGCTGAAAGTCAGCTCCCCGTACCCGAGAGGAACCTCAAACTCTAGTAATAATTATTTGTGGGATTGACCTCTTTAATATACAGATAAGAATTTCATCTATTGCTAATAATAAACTATTATTTGTTGCCAATTTGAGGTTTACTATTTGTTCAGTGACTCAATGTGTGCTAAATGTGCCTGCAGGAAACTCAGCCAAATACAGTTAACTAGCGGCTCTTTACTACATTCCTACAGGCTAACCTGTGACTATGAAGACTCATAACATTGCATGTATTTTGGATTTAAAAAAAAATCCAATTTCTGTTACATAGAGAGCAATATTTAAGAGCAATATTTAACTTGGCCAATCAGTAAGTATACATAACCCTTTACCTATGGGCCTTATTGCATCAAACTGTGGCACCCCATATGTCTTGAGATCATTTGGGTCTGCCAGCATCAGTATAAGCTGGAGCTCTTGCTGAGGATCAGCCTGTGATTTGTTGGTTGTCTTAGCTATTAGAGATGGCATCGGAGGATTGAGGATTTTCTTGCAAGGGAAGTAGATGGAAATAATGAGGGGAAGGAACTGCTGCCAGCCCCTGCTTTTTTAACCTGCGCACACACAGAGAGATCTGTGTGTAATATTGTTGTTACTGGCAGGACCTATTTTGGACAAGTCAGCACTACCATGTGATGCCCATGAACGACATGTATGTCATTTCCTGCCAGGGGCAGTCATTTGGTTTCTACTGCTGCTCACTGGCAGCCCGCTCACGTTCTGTCTCTGATTTCCAAAACGAAACGTGTATATTTTTCTTTTGACGACAGCAGCAATATTTCCAGGCAAATGAAGTTCGAGAAAGTTTGGGGTTTTAGAAAACTTCAGTTTATAATGAAACGTATGAAAATGTCTGAATTGGACCATTTATAAATATGATCCTGAAGTGCTCGTGGCTTTGAAGAATTGCCTGTTTACTCTGCCTTGTAATGCCCCGTAGGTTTGGATTTCCAAACTGTATACATCAAGCTTGCACAAACAATACAGACTAATTACAATGCATCTTGAGTTACATGATATTTAGCTGGTGATAACAGGAAGGTCACATGCAATTAAATGTTATTAATGAGCATACTGACTAAAATGAATGTTGTTTGAACGTTCAATATCTAAAGATAATCGGCTCCACCTTTCTATCCGAATATGATTTGTAGAATCCACTGGTCTGATGGGGCCCCAGTCTGCTTACATTGCCTTCAACCATTAGAGACAGAAATATGGTTTATGTGCATTCTGAGGCTCGTTCTCAGTGAGATCAATTCCTAGTTACGACTCACAGGGAAATCCTTCGATTGGAAATCAAGCTGTTAACAATTACATGTTTGGAGGGAATTTTGTGATTTCGATTCCTAATGCCAAATTCATGTGATTTGATCAGCCACGACACAACAAAGTAATTCAAATATATCAGACGCAGAGTTTGAAACCCACAAACAATGTGAAAGCCTTGACTCATAAATGGCAATTTATTCCGCCTTGGTCTCACACATTATGAAAAAAAACAAAAAACAAAGGGGACTGGCACACAAAAAAAAGAGGCTTGGAGTTTTTAACAGGCAAGAGGTTCACCCTCACCGGGCCCCACAGCTGAGCATCAGTATTCCACAGCCATCAGAAAGTTGGCTTCGTTGATAGCACAGCCGGTGATGTGGGCTGTTCGCCAACAAAGGACTAATGGCCGCATTGCTGGCCACGAGCAGCTGGGCCTATCAACCAATAGACACAGTGAGGGTATATGTGTTTGCACTCGATGCACTTTATAATCACGCCGATGGACAAGGACAATTGGTGATACTCGCTGTGCTGTAGCATTACGGGGCGTGAGCGGAGACATACGGGGACACTCCTCGCAGTGCGATACAGCGAACAGCCCTGAGATGTCAGAATACACTCAAACTGTTTTAAAGGGGAGGAAGGATCACGCTATAGTCTCTTGACCTCAGGGTCTCCGGCTCAGCTGAGAGGTTCTGCCGTGGATAACAGGGATGATGAGCTCATGAAAACAGAAGATACCGTCGATGAAGTTTGAGCATGTCTCATAAAGCTTCATACGTTGGCAACAAGGGGTTTTGTAATTCTGCAACTTCTGCAATTTGCACTCCTCTAGATTTTAAAGTTATTAATTGGTTGCAGCCAGGTATTATATTTTTTGACAGAGTATGAGCTACAGCAGCAGTTAAAATAATGTAGCCAATCGCACATCGGACACCCGCGTTATGAATTGTTATCTCGGAGCAGACGGAAACGCAGGTCATATTGTAGTTCGTGTCTGCCGCCCTGACTAATTTAATGGATTTGTTATCAGTGGTGCCGGGGCTCCTTGCAAACTGTTCAAACTCCTTGAGGCGGAGAGGATGAGGAGGAGGCACAGGTGATAACCTGGGATGGCCTCCCGCCCACGCAGATATCACACAACTGTCTCCTAACAGCGAGATAACCAAGGCCAGCACAGCATGGGCAAAGCAATGTATTGTTTAAGCAAAATATGCAACTTTGAATGAGTTTAAAGCACACTTGTGGGGACGTTTTTTGTGCCTTAACTGTACCAATAACAAATATGGACTTTCTGAACTCATCATCATAACCAATATGTATTTTGTAGATGTGGACAATAGTAATATTGATGATCAATTTGAAGCAGTGGACAAAAGTCGGAAAATTCGCAACACAATATTCATACCGGATACTGTAGTTGTACCCCAATATAGTTCCATATAATCAGTTTTGTAATTATGAGATCCATTCTCAGTTTATAGCATATATTGGCAGTCAATGTTTCATGAAAATAAGTTTAAGATTCCTCAGGGAGGAGACAAGCAGTTTGTCAGTATACAGACATTTAGACTCGTAGATCCTTTTCAATCCTCTGGGTCAAACTAAGGACTCAGCAGCTCTCTGAATCATGCTTACTTTGTCAGACCTTGACATCGAACCAAAATCTGGTCAGCCATGTAAATCTCTGACATACCTTATGCAGACAATCTAAAGAATAACATTAATAAATCTGGTGAAGGGCAGGAGGGAAAGGAAGGAAGCCGCTTGTGGGGAAAAAGTGAAAGAAAAATCAAATAAGTATTTCATTTCCTTTTGAACTTGAAGTGGAGGAGCCTCGGCGTGCGCCTGCTTTACATCACAGTGTGATGACTTTACCACACAGCCTTCGTCCCCCTTTGGACTCATCCATCTGCAGGTATTTAGTGCAGATAAGCAGACAAAGCGGGATCAGAGTTCGTGCCAGAGAGGTGTTCCTCTGTCACGAGGAGGCAGACAGAGAGAGACAGGGACGGTGTCATTTCTCATACTTATAGTGTTTATGTTCTGCGTGGCCCTCTGAGCTGGAAAAGGATATTCTGTTGATCTGTTTTTACCTTGCATGTAAATCTGTCATTTGAATAAAGAACCATGAGATCTTGAT
The DNA here is from genome assembly GCA_023566465.1 of Cottus gobio. NCBI lineage: Eukaryota > Metazoa > Chordata > Actinopteri > Perciformes > Cottidae > Cottus > Cottus gobio. The sequence continues at coordinate 10,628,432 of CM042232.1, read as the reverse complement.
ATTTCAACAGAATGTTCCCATTTGGGACACTCGTCTGAGATCAGAGGAGCTATCGGAGATTTATACCTATCCATACGTCTTCTCTTTGCACTCCTTATGATCTTCATCCATGATAACAAGCAATTAATTTCCACATATCTTCACTGACAGGACCCTTTCCCCCCAGCACATTAAATAAACCTCACAGCTCTGTTAAGTTTCTGGAATACATCTCAAAACAAACAGAAGGTATATGTATGGCTCTGTTTTGTGGCTTTCTGCAAAGCTATTGAAGATATACAAAAACACATGTGTATTGATTATCAGAGATCTTCTGAATTTGTATTTTTGTAAACACCAATGCAGCAAATTGCATGCCTTAAATCTGTGAAACGCAAACATTCCTTTTTGTACTGGTATTGTTTTGATCTCTTTCATCCAACAAAAATAATTCTTTTAGAAACAAATGAGAAAAAATAATGAACACTACATTGTAGAGCTGATGAATTAAATATAGCTGCATGCCTAATTCTAATACTCAAGGAGACAAATTAGACACAAAATAACTTACTAGTTAGTACAAACGACACACGCATACAGAAACACAAACAGTAGTGATTTGTATCATGTAGCGCGCACACACTTTGTTATTCCGGACCGGCGGCTCATATTCCAGTAAACCAGCTTCTATTAACAAACAAAAAAGACATTTTCTCTTGTTTTTTCAGTGCCTTTGTCCAGTAATCAGCAGAGATGTGGAAAGGTTGTTGATACTAATGCTGTACGGCAGAGCCTTCCGCCGCGCCGCTGATGGACTGTTTGCTTGGACAGTTCTCCCGCGATTGAGAGGTGATGATGGCCAGAGGGAAGTTGTCAGTCAGAGTTGGCCGGTGCTGCCGGTGCTAACAGGTGTGAATGTGTCACCGTCTCCATGTATTTAGCTGAGCTGCCTGGAAATACACATGTTCAACAGCTGCAGGGAGAATGTGTTATATGTGTCTCCCAATGGTAGGGTGGTGGGATTACCCTGAGGGGAGGAAGCCCTGTATCCCTCCCCGTATTTTTGGTGAGTCTGTCAGCGCTGCAGCTCCTCAGGGTCTCAATATAGTGAACCAATATGTCAGCTAAATTCTGCTCCTAAAGGTGAAGGTATTATATTGGTCCGGAGGTGACCAGAGAGCTATTGGAGGCTTGTGTCGCCCTTTATGTCCGCTATAAAGTATATGTCGGTAATATGTGACTGTGGCTGTGTTACCGGTTATTGGGAAAGCCAGCTTCCCTTCCTCCATGTCAGCTACACAGAACTCTGGTTTTTTTTGTGGTTTTGGAGAGGCGAGCCATATTATCTACTGCACTAGCTGAGCTCACAGAAGCAGCAATCTGAATTTTATTATGTGCAGATTTTGGTCCGAGGCCCTTAGCTTGTTAATCTCACATCCAATGCAGTGCCATTTAGCACTATAAATAGCATTTAAGCGATTTACTCTACAGGCTAGTAGTCTGAATATAAAATAATGAAGCAATGCTTAAGAGAGAAGGTTAAATACATTTAAGACCCATTGAAACAGCTCATTTTTGCCATGCAGATTGTGTCCACTCCTTCATAATACTCCATGTTAAAGTCAGATGGTGGTCTCATTCCATTGGATCTGTCACCAGCATGACACAGTAGCACTTAGCATAGCATTTGCACTGCCTTTGCTGTATTTACCAGTGGTATATTGGCAAAGCATCTCATGTACCCAGCAGTCTGCAGTGTGACTCTGGATATCTGTTGTCCTTCCTCATCATCACATCATCCCGAGAAAGATAGAGGGCACCGGTAGATGATGGCGAGCATATTGTCACAACACGGGACAGCATGAGGTAATCTGTCCTAGTCTGGGTAACTCCTCCCTGTGCTCTGCTTTATAGGCTCGACAAGGAGCCAGTAATAAACAGTGTAACAGAATGACTCAGGGCTATTCTTTGCCTTTTCCCGTCATGTGTAAACCACTTTCATTTCTGCAAAGGCGTTACCGTTGGCATCCGCCAATTTCTGCATCTTTGACGTCAATAATAGTTTTTTTCTTTGATACCATAAATGGCTCATTTTGTTTTTGCCAGGAATGTTGAAATTCAAACATTATGTTCTGTCACATCCAAGTTAACCAAGCTAGGACACACACACCATCTAGTTTTGGGAGCCTAACATGAGTATGTTTGACAGCAGAAGACATTTGACTAGTTTTTTTAAATTGCATGGTAGATATATTTACTTTCTCAGCTCCCTAAAGACTTCATCCTCCAATCCTTTCCTTACAGTATTAACATTTGTTTTCTAAATATTGAATGAGTTTCAGGTACTTACATAGAGATGCTCTTTTTGTGTAGCATATTTGTTTTATGGACTTTGAAATTCCAAAGGCGTTCACTGACAATGAAGTATTCTGCTATTAATCCCCAAAACAACATCTGTTAAAGTTAACTTTGATGAAAGTATTGGCTACACAGATAGCCATTGTTATTTCTCTTAGCTTTGGAGAAAATAATTGTCCGTGAAAAGCAAACCATGCACGCCCAGAAAAAAATTAATGGCATTGTTAAAGGTTCAATTAAACAGCTCACAGGGACAAAACAAATACAGAAAACACAATGATTGGGAATTAACCTACTTGAATTGTTCTTGTGACAGGAATGTATGTCAGTCAGAAAGAATTTAGGAAATCAAGCTTTGAGGCCAAACTGTAATACCACAACTTAAAAAGGCAAATACTCACCTTGTCCTGCCTTCAAACCAATGAAAGAAACAATGCCTTTTTTGTTCTTGTAATGTACAAACACAAAGGAAGCTCAAAGTGCTGAACATGAGGAATAATATACGTTGAAACAACATTTAAAAGGACAATGTATGACATACATTTTCATGGCTTTCTCAATCGGTTCGCAGGTTTCCTTTTGTTTTTTAGGGGTGAGTAGAAAAGTATAATAAAATATATTCTATATTTTTTATAAACAAACGCTTAGCACACAGTATGATTAATGGGCCTCTGTTGCACCTTTTGGACCTTTGAATAGAATCTACATTAAAATAAATACCTCGAGCATGAAGCCCAGATGTTCCATTAAGTGTGCAAATGCATAAAATCATTTCTTATTATATTTTTCTCGCTGAAAACAAAATTATAAAGTCTCTCTTTCCTTCCACGAAAAGGTGGGATTTTAACTGCGATTACAAGTTGAGCCTCAGCTTTATTGCCTTGTAAAATTAAATGCGAAAGGTAATTTGACTCACCTGCAGTACCTTTGCCGATCAAGTGATGGCAATCTGGCTCCATTCAAACGGCTTGACACGGTTTTTAAATAGGCCTCTGTCCCATGTTCAGTTCAGGAAAAGGAGAATTACAATAAGTTATTAAGATGTATTGACACCAGATGTGCCCTGCCCCTGTTCTCGAGATGGGGCAAAAAGGTTCAAGCACTAATTGGCTTTCTGACCGGCCAACATGGTTCATATGCAGTCAGTTGACACATGCACATATTAATGCATACATATATGTATGCACACACTCATTTTGGTAGCCTTATGCTTGCAGGTTTCACTAATACACTGGTTTCATAGAGTAGCCCTTGATAACGATAACAACTGCAGAAAATAAGACATATAAGATTTACGCATGGAGGGAATATAGTGCATTTATACGTTCAAGTTTTGCTAAATTATTACACGAGTGAAAAATCACTATCGGCAAATAAATTTCACTTTTTTTCTCGGGAGTCCCGGCTACATTTACAAAAAAATAAAAGAGAAAATTATCACAAACACACAATCTTTTTAGTGACAATTTTAGATCAGGAAAAATATTTTACAGGTAAACTAAATATTAGAAACATCTGTCAATAATATGACACCTTACACAATTCTGCTGCAAACCACAGCCTCGTGAAACGCCTACCGTGGTCTTTACAGAGCTTTAAATTGAATTGCAGTAAATTCATTATACGTTTCTATATTTCTGCTCACTGGTTGTTTTGTTGTTTTTGAGTGCTGGTTGTTTGAGTATTTTTCCGACCCCATACACTTGGCTGTTTCAGTAACTGACGACAGCGCATGGGGTCAAAGGTTATCAGCGAGAGTCCTCTCTCTCAGATGATGTCACTGATAGCCTCTGACAGACTGAGTGAGATCCCTTCAGCATAAACAAAGGTTCCAGCCATGACACAGGTTTAAATATTTTTTCCACATGTTTTGGGACGTGTTCCTTTTGCATAATGTTAAAACCCAGGTCATCCCTCTATACGGCAGTATGGGGCTTTGATCACCACTGATAATACACCTGTCAAAGTATCCTGTCACTGCTCAATTGCTTCTTTAAAGTACCTGTTCTTCTACATCAAATCCTTTTATTGTTCAAGACCTGTAATTACGCTGCCGTTGCTAACTGCCAAAGCAGTGGACACACACAGATACACACTCTAACTGTTATTAACGTACGGGACATCTTTACTGCACTTTGGCATTGAGTGTGTGTACAGCTGAATAGAGGCAGTTTAGGTGTTGCTGGTAAACAGAGCTAAACTGAACATGCTTTTAGTGCTTTTACACACAAACCAGCACCTATACAGAAATGTTGTTTGACCCTTGTTTGTGCTTTTTATTTTGGGCAACAGATTCAAAAACTAGCAGACATTTTACATAAGAATAAGACCACAAAAAAAGTAAGCTGAGCTATATGATCTACTTTAGCTGTTGGTAGAGACAAGTACTAAACATTGCACATTTACACCCTTCTGAAAGTATCACCAAAGGCTTTCATCTGATTGTAGGTCTTGTGGAGAAGAAAATAGTTAAACTACTGTTAGAATACAGAAGGATCTGCTTATGTGCATAGATGCAACGTTCAGGACACTCAGCAGGGCATCTTTTTATTGCTCGTAAAATGGGCTAAAATCATTTGTTCAACAGTAGTTGAAGACCTATAGCTTCTAGCGGGCAGGAGGGGGCTGAGACTTGGCCAGTGTTGAAACGGCAATGTGGGCCCAAGGTGCCATTAGTGGCTGTGGAGCAGCTGGAAGTGATTCCAAAAACATGGCGAGGAGGAGGCAGTTTAAAACCACATGGTTTCAACAGGTTTTTTCACACTGTTCTTGGCAATTTATAACTAATGGCTCCACGTAGCTTCGATGTGACTTTGTTTGTGTTTTACAGGAAAGACAATATAGCGATGGCCGAATTAAAGATGTGCAACCGGGGTTTAACGTAAAGTTCGGCAGCATGGCTACTGTATTGTAGGTGTTAATGAGCTTAAGGAGAGTATATGATCCCACATGGAGAGCGAAGGAAGGCCATCTGCTTCCTGTCTCTGACCCAGAGAGAGTTTGTTTTGGGTGTCCACAAGTGCTGCCTTGACTTAGTTTAAGTCAGTTTTAGATTTAGCACACACCAGATGTTTTTTTTAATATTTATTTCTACATGTAATGCTTGCATAAAACTGATGAAAGCAAAGCAAACCCTGATACATTTAGATATTGAGAGCCGTGGCGAAAATCAACACACAAGATTTCCAGGAGCCAATATCAAATAGTTAAATCCAGACTGCTGGTTTTGGTGATGCATAAATAAATACTCCATAAACCTTTGCAGCCGCATGCAAGCAGACAGCCACATTTCAACCAAAAAAGTAAGTTTCTCTGATAGGATTCTTGTGCGTAGTCTTACGGTATTGGTGGAAAGCACCTAAACACACTCTCACTTCTATGCTTTTGTGCTTTGCTGTCTCATGCAGTAGTGGGCAGACAAGGCAGTTTAAAAAGCCCACCTGAATAAACTTCCTGTGCTATCTGCTCTAATTATGGGATTATCTCTCAGGAATTCTTATGGGTACAGCATCACACAGAGATACACAAACATGCACAAAGAAACTGGCACACACACACGCGCACGCACGCACGCACGCACGCACGCACGCACGCACGCATGCACACACACACACACACACACACACACACACACACACACTGTTTTGTTAGTTTGGTATGGAATTTGCAACATGTTGTAACAGTAAGTAAGAAGTATATAATAATAATGAAAGTTCTTAAATTACATATAAGTGTAATGAATGTTTTTTAAATTATAAGGCATTCGGGCTACTTAATTATGTTTTGTAATTTCTTATTCAAAAGAGCAACGAATCTACAAAATACAGTTTGTTATTTAAAATAAGTTTGGACTCATCCTTTAAACTACTATGTACAACCTTTGAATGCACCCCGATCAGGTGGTCAAAACTAAATGACCATTATTCAGTGTTAAATTCACCGGATCTAATAGGCTCTGCGTTAGATTGAATTTATCAGATTTGCAATGTTATTATCCAATCTAAAACAAGAATATTTTCCTCAGTTTGGCCTAACACACAAACAGGCTCTCCACTGTAGATTGCTATGAGGGCGGTGCAATGTCAAACTAATCAGCTTGTTGTTTCCATCTCTTTGAAAATAAATGGTCCTAATGGCACATAAATGTAGCCTGTTTTCTTAATGGCTGAACTGGCCATTTCATCCACAGATCAGAGAATTTGTTCTGTATCTCCGTGATGTCTATCTTGCATGTTTGCAGCCCATTTGCACAAAGTTACTGTGGTTAAAGATTCTGAGTTGTGCATTTAAAACATTGTTTTCTGTAACTTTAGAGCTTAACTTTTGCAAGCAACTGTGTCACTAACTATAACTATCAGATCTTAGATTCCAAATACTTCAGTGATTTCAACTCAGGCCATTAGGCCTTAAAATTCGCTATGGTATTATCTCAACATAAGAAAACATATGAAATCTATTGTTTTCGGGTCTGCATAAATAGTAACCATTTTATAAATTGCTGGTCGTGGACAAGGGCCCACACATGAACATGCACAACAGAACCACACACATCCATATACACACAAGTTTCTGGTTCATATCTTTTAGTCCCAGGTCCACTGTGAACACTTTTATTTTCCTGAGTCTTTCAAGCATTAAAGTCACTGTGATGCATTACCTTAGGGGTGTCTCTCATGAGAGCTAAGGACCAACGAGCTTCAGTTGGAAAGCACTTTAAAACAAAAAAAACTTTTTGTGCAGTCAGTATCTAACAACAAAAAAGATCAATTTGAACAGACTTAAAACCAGTTTTCTTTCAGGCCTTTATCTTTTTGGAGCTAAGTGTCTGAGTACTGACCTGTTGCATCATCTTGAAGGGCTAATCCTCAGAGGCTTCTGCTGTAACCAGACCGTATATTTCTCTCTCAGAAAAGCCATGCTGGTTTACATTTATGGACCATGGCAGCCTTATTATTTACAGTCACTGCATCAGTAAAAAAAAAAAACACTTCTCTAAATGTTCACATATGAAAGAGAAAGTACAGAAGATCTTATTGTAAAATACAAAAATGTAATTTTAAAGCCTTTTTACAGCAATAGCCATTCAAGCTGCATAATGCTTATTGTCCATTGCTGGAGTTAGATCTACAATTACTCTGCAAAAGTCAAATACATTTGCACTCACAGCAATTTACTAGAAATAAGTAGTGTGCTTACTTTGTCATGTACGGGACCTCACTTAATTAATCAGTGATTTATTAATCAAAATAATCAAATCTTCACAGTAAGGCCTAAGGCAACCATGATTACCAGACTCCTCTCAAATATCAACTCATACATTCTGTGATATTGTCCTCTGCTTTGGTTAGTAATCAAGCATAACATCTTTTGATAACTTTCCATGTTAAAATATATTTTCAATACAAAGGCAAAGCTTTTTCACTTTCAATAACATCTTTTTAAATTCAATATTATGTATTTTCAAAATGACTATGCAGCTTCATATTTTGTGCATTACTAATGTTGCTCTTGTGGTATTGGTTGAGAGAATAGTAATTATTACTGGGGTTAGTAAAACAGAGGGTTAGAGTTGCTTTGTTCTACATTTATTGCATTATTTCATCTGCCAGGAAATGAAGCACTAAAAAACTTTAACCACTTGCAGAAATTGTAAACTTGTGATCCTGTTTTATTTTCATGGTAACAGTGTGTTTCTAATGTGCAGTTAGTCTGCTACCAGGCAGACAATCCTTTGAGACCTTGGCCCAAATTATATCCAACGTACTAAGGAAGCGGCAATGATGTAACCCAACATAAAGTTAGACAACATGGCTATTCCAGGAGCTACTTTTTTTTTTTACTTTCTGTAGGACTTGGAGAAGAGTCACAATTAACACTTTTATGGGAAATATGCCAGAATGTCCTTCTATGTCTACATCAGCTTAGGGGTCTGAAGATGGAAGATGGGATCTGAAGTAAGGGGGGAGGGCGGGATGGAGTAGACGTGTAAGACATGTGTCTGTCATGCTGGCGGTTTCCTGGCCTTGTCTCCACCACCTGGGGATGATGGGATATTTACAGAGCGTGTGGGGCGGATGGAGTGAGACCAGAGGGAGGCCCGGCACCCTGGCTCCTGCTTCTCGCACGCATGTGCAAGAACTTCTGTATTTTTAACATGTGATGTGTTTGGGGGAGCGTACGAAAGTCCAAATATTTTCCTAACTGATATTCTGTCAGCAGCTTTCTCCAAATTATGCATCTGATTCATTCTGTCATGGATGAAAAGGTTCTTTCAGTGTGAGGGCAGGCTTGTCCTGACCAACCTGAGCTTCAGAAGCTAAAGACTTCTTACTTTTAAAACTTTTACTAATTATTGTGTAAGACTTCGAGAGAATGATAATACATTTTTTTTCATTTAATGCCCAATTAATCATTCTTCAACAGTTACCTGAAGCTGTTGAGTCTACTTTATTTTGGCATTAATGCAGTTTGCTGATTGTTGAACACACACCAAGCCCCATTAATTTACTGCCAGCAAAGTTTTATGCTTTCGCCAAGATCGTTGTTGCTAGGCAGATCTGAAATATTTTAACATTGATTTATTAAGTCAGATGAAAAGTCTCCTTAAGCGATGTCTTGGCTGTAAAAATGACAATTGCAGAAAAGTGCTTAATGGGTGTATGAAGGGCAAGAGCCAAGCAGGGAGATGTATTTCACTTTAATTTCCTCCACAGATGGCTGCTGCTGCCCCGGCCAGGCACACTCAAGGATGTTATTGCTCCACTTTCACAGTCTGATACTGTACATGATAAGAAAAATAGTCTCTTGGCAGAGAGGGTCCAGTGTAGGGATTTTATAAGCTGCTGAAATGGTCACCTTAACAGATATCTTAACTTGTAACATTATATCTCAGAAGGTGCTTGTGTTTATCATATACTACTGATATGCTAAATACAATTATTCAAAATATAGTTTTCCTTGAAAAGCTATAAGATTTTGAAGGGTAAGATTTGAATATGTAAAAATATGTTTGACTTTAACATGCACTCAATGCATGTTTACGTCTGCTGACAGGAATCTCGTGGGATGTCCTTGCAGGCCACTGATGTTTAGGGTCTCTGTGTGATTTGACAATTAATGATGCTTTCAGCTGCCTACATTCTTCTGTTAGAGGAGATTATGAGGGGTCACAGCCTCGAGCCTCCTCCATGGACGACTTAACCCTCAATTTACCCAACAGGCCAACCTTTCAGACTATACAGGGAGGCAGGTTGGATTGTTTTATGTATTTGCCATGATGTTAAGCTCTACAAAATATAATGTTTTCAAGTGATATGGATGTCAGTCTTCCAAGCAATTCTTAGTTTTCTTATTCCAAGATTTGCGGTATTGATGTATAAATAAGCTGACCCTGTGATGTACTTTTTATTTAAATCAACTTTACAAACATTACACGCTCTTCTGATATTAGCACAATGGCTGCATTCATACCTGACAGCTCCAATTTCTCACCAAGTTGTTCCCAAGTGAAAGCTAACAAACAATATATTGTATTTCCCCCTGAGAAAAACTTTACAAGTGTTAGTAATGGTGTCTGTTGAGCTAACCTGGAAATCTGGTTTACAAAAGAAAATAGAAAATAGGTGTAACTATATGCTGGGAAAATGATCACATCTGCTGTCGTTAACTTCAACACAGAGATACTAGTTGTGCCACTGGTTTAATGTGAGGGCACGCATGTTGCCAGCCCTCCAGGATTATTTGTCGGGACACTGAGTAGGGAGTGAATGTGGCAATTAACGCCTGGTGTAGTGGTGTTGTCAATGTTATGAGGTGAGTGACATGAGGCAGAGCATGACTATAACAGGTGGAAGCAAAGGTCAGGAGGGAGCAGGTTTCTGGAAGAGGCCATTATCAAACATGTAGAGTGGGAAAGGAAATTTAATTTCCTCACTGGCGACTGTTAAACTCAAACTTGCTACCTACACAGTAGCCCAACATTACCGGTCTACCGGCTCAGCGTTGAAGTCAGTCATTTGTGTGGCCTTCTGTTGCAGTTAGTCATGCTCTACAAAAACTTAGTTAAGGCATTTTTAACCACTCTGTATTGACCAGCTAGTAGTACACATGGTTTCTCCAGTTTCTTTCACGAATATATCCGCGGTCAGAGAAGTCCAAAATGTCGGATTGGTCTTCACGGTTCTCTAGAGACCTGTATGGCTCTTTTGTCCAGTATGTAAGCTAAAGTCCTGCCCCGCGTGTCTAGACAGAGGAAAAGGGAGAAATATCCGCCAGCATGTGCTGTAAAAGGACTCTTTCTGAGGGAAGGGAGTTTAATTACTTTTTCCTTCCTGATAACCTCTTATTAACTCTGACATTTACTCTCCCTTGCCAAAAATTAAAATAGAGGGCATATAGTTAATTCTTCATGTCGTTGGAAAAAAAAACAATTGTGGGCAAGGTTTGATTGATGCACTCGCCATTTGTTGACACGCCGCAGCACCGTTGGTCACTAAATGTGACTAAGCTCACTTAGTTGGAACGGGAGACAGCAAATGTGTCATCTAAACTTAGTGGCTTGCAAAATTACATCAAATGAAGAGTCTCATTGAAACCTGACAGCTTTCTGGCCAAAATAAATACTATGTTACTATTTAAGCCGATTGAACATTTCCAACGTTTTCAAGAGCAAACGGTAGCTCCACATTTCCTCTCCATTTCAAGAATGAACAAAATTATTGCATCAGTAAGTCAGATACAACTGCCAAGTGAGACTGTATTTGTTCTAAAAGCGACCGGAGAGAGAGAGAGCGCCAAAGCAAAAAGTGAAAGTATTACTTATTAATACTCCGTGGATCCAGTACCAAAGTCGTCTCATTGTGTGGCCTCAGGATATTTAACGACCACAAATTGAATCTGAAAATAAGAATCACAAATCATAGCTAAATTCAGAACTAATGTGATCTGAATGTATGAATGCTTTCTTAACAGCTTGCTCAGCCAACCTACAGATCAGCTGTCCGTCATTAAAGCATTTTAGATGACTGACAGACTGAACAGACCCTGTCCTGCCTCCTCCCTCCATTTCACTGGCTACTGAGCATCTCCTGACACCAGGCCTCGCAGTGTAAAACCACCGGCTCAGCCGACGCGTCATGACTGGCAGCGGAGAAAAAATAAACAGCCTTGGATTATGATAATTGGTTGGTTAGCTCCAGCTCGAGTGCAGCACTGAAGACATGCTCAATTAATCAACTGTTCTGCTGAAACCTTTTATAACGGGTACAACAATAACCTTTTAACAGATGGGAATCATTTTCCTTAATTAAAAACAGAAATAAATACGGCCTTATGACAACAAAACCACTCTGGTTGTTACACACACTTCAGCCGTCCCCTCAAGATTTTTCTAGCTAAGCCAGTGGTAATCAAGTCAATTGCAGCTAGTGTCTTTTTTATGACCTTGTGCCTGTTATCTTAATTGGACCTTCAATCTTATGAGACATACTGAGACTTACAACAGACATAGAATATGTTATTTGACAAAGTGTGATATTAGGGCTAAAGGCTATACTGTGTAATATTCAATTTTGAACTAATTCAACAGTGATCAGATATGTGGTGAAGAGTTAAAAAATGAATAATATTACATTTTTGGAGATTCAACTGCATTGACATTACACAGTCGCCTAAGTACCAGTACAACCAAATGTAGTTGAACACATACAGATAATTTCAAAACAGTTGCACAATTAAGGATAGTTCTCACCGCACTCAGAGAGAAAGTTATGTCTTATAAATACAATACTTGTTTGCAGCATATTTTGCTCAGTTTGTTTGTACAAAACCTTCACTCCCAGGGCGGAGCTGTTGGCACTGAACCATAGGCCTACTGAACTTATCGGCACATTCAAACAATGATCTGACTATGTCTAAAAGCTGAACAAACCAAACCGTAAGAGTGGGATTAGAAGGCTACGAGCAACTCATTTACCAGTCAGAAGACATGGATATTCAGTGTGCAGCCTTGAATAAAGATGGTCGGAACGTTGAATTGTAGCCTAATTGTCAGCCTCAGCTGTACTTTGTGTTTAGCGCTATTTAGCAACTAAACTTTACCGTTGCTGTGTCTACGGTCTACTGTATACTCTATATCATGTAAGTCGCTTTGGATAAAAGCGTCAGCTAAATAAAAAAATGAAATGAAATGAAACTATGGTGAACCTGGTAGAAATGCCAACACACTAAACTGTGGTGAACATGGTAAACATGCTAACACACTAAACTGTGGTGAACATGGTAAACATGCTAACACACTAAACTGTGGTGAACATGGTAAACTAGCTAATAGACTAAACAATAGTGAACATGGTAGACATGCTAACACACTAAACAATGGTGAACAAGGTAAACATGCTAACACACTGAACACTAGTGAACATTGTAAACATGCTAACACAAAACTATGGTGAACATGGTAGACATGCTAACACACTAAACTATGGTGAACATTGTAAACATGCTAACACACTAAACTGTGGTGAACATGGTAAACATGCTAACACACTAAACTGTGGTGAACATGGTAAACTAGCTAATAGACTAAACAATAGTGAACATAGTAGACATGCTAACACACTAAACAATGGTGAACAAGGTAAACATGCTAACACACTGAACACTAGTGAACATTGTAAACATGCTAACACAAAACTATGGTGAACATGGTAGACATGCTAACACACTAAACTATGGTGAACATTGTAAACATGCTAACACACTAAACTGTGGTGAACATGGTAAACATGCTAACACACTAAACTGTGGTGAACATGGTAAACTAGCTAATAGACTAAACAATAGTGAACGTGGTAGACATGCTAACACACTAAACAATGGTGAACAAGGTAAACATGCTAACACACTGAACACTAGTGAACATTGTAAACATGCTAACACAAAACTATGGTGAACATGGTAGACATGCTAACACACTAAACTATGGTGAACATTGTAAACATGCTAACACAAAACTATGGTGAACATGGTAGACATGCTAACACACTAAACTGTGGTGAACATGGTAAACTAGCTAACACACATCCAGTATGGATGTAGACTGACTCTTAATCTGGCGATATGTAGTATTTGTTCATGAATGAAAATCATGGAGCTTTTAGGCTAGTTTATTCACTGATAGAGCTCTTCCAAAGCTGTCTTGGCTACGTATGCCTGAACTTGTGTATTCCAGCGGAGATGCGAAAACAATCTTTCCAGGTCTGTGAGGACTGGTCACCATCCACAAGCTCTCTGCCCACCAGCAGACAGGACTGGTCAGTTTGAAGTCGCAGGCACATGTTGATAGCTGTTGCTCCCTCTGTCTGGGTGTCATATATCACTTTACTTTTCTCTCTCACACACACACTCACACACTTTCTTTTTCTTTTAATTCTCTCTCCACCTCTCTCAATCAACCCCTCTCCCCCTCCGTGGTCCAATAAAAAAGAAAAAGCCACTGTGACACTAAAACCACACTCAGACAGACAGGCAGTATAGAGCTGGTTTGAAAGAGCCACTCACACTGAGGTTATTTCTCTTCAGAGTGACCTGGACTGCTGGCGCTTGGCTAGTTTAGAGCGGACTTTGGGAGGAGACAGACTGTAATCTCACCCATAATCCATTTTAATCAACAATAATACACTACCTCCAGTCCCGGGGCGAGGCCACAGCCTTTCTGAGCCCCAGATTTACATCTCAGTGAGGCAACGCTGAAATATGGCTTTGATTTATTCAGGTTTTATTTGGCACAAATTGTCTAAGTTACAGATCACAAATCTCAGCCCTTTTCCCCCAGGCGTTAATAGAAAGTGCTTGAGTTGTGCTTAATTGCAAAATAAGCATTTCACCCTTTGTCGTCTGCTAGTATCTTCAGTGGCCCCTTGGCTATTTAAAATATGACATTTAAGAAATAAATTACTTTTGAGAACTTAAACAGTCTTAGACTAACTTTAAAATTCTACTAACAGGTATTAAGGACTTTGGGGAAACATGGAGATCTGAATGATGTTTCATGGAAACTTTAAATTGTCCCAGGGAGATTCGTGCTGTATGAACTTACTTCAAAATTCCCATTGCCTGGAATCTAAATTATTATTACTTGGTAGATTTCATATTAGAGAAATCTAAGCAAATATTATTTATAGTGGTGTCAAAAGTACCTTCATGTGAGTAACAATCTGTGATTGAATTCAATTATAATTTGTGAATTATTTTAAATCAACTGTCCAAATCTTATATTTCTTCTCAAATCTTGTATCAACTTAAAGAAACACAAAGAAAAATGTAAGTTATTAGTTAGAGACGTGAACGTTTATGTCTTCCGCATTATTTCTTCACCCCATGCTTCAACAGGCCCAAATCTTTCAATATTTACAAATTGTTGCTCGATCAGATAATGCTAACTTTGGTGAGACATTTTTCACGGACACTTCTTGCCACAATTGGAGGTCACCTTGAGATGTAGTTGATTATTTTGCCCCACAGGTCTCTATGAATTGAAACCAAATAGAAGATTAAAGTCCTCACTCTCTTTACTGTGACAGCCCCACTGTATCTTCCAGACCAGACACAGCATGACTCTCTCAACAGTACACAGAGTTAATTACACTTGCTGAAGTTGTATCCTTCCCCATTACACCCCTATTACTGGTCCCATCCAGCCCTGACAAGCTGCTTCTTTGTTCGGCGAGGCTCCTCCAAG
Organism: Cottus gobio; assembly: GCA_023566465.1. Lineage (NCBI taxonomy): Eukaryota > Metazoa > Chordata > Actinopteri > Perciformes > Cottidae > Cottus > Cottus gobio. Next base: position 10,613,356 of record CM042232.1, on the reverse strand, counting down.
TGACAGGATGTGTAAATATCACTTGGTTGATTGGATGCGATAAGTCTTGCACGCTGCAGATTTTTTTTCTTCTTTTCCTCGTGTATTCAGGCCCAGTGTCCAGCAGAAAGCTCTGCATCCAAATCTCTCGGCTGGCTCTGAATCGACTTCTTTGTCCGTCCCTGCAGATCCAAATCATCAAGGCCGACGCTGTGCCCTTGTGCTCCGTCGCCATGGGAACGGGGACTGCGGGCTGCCAGTAGTTTGCTGTTTGCTTTGGCTGGAAATCAAAGCGCGCGTGGAGGTGGGGATGAATGGGGTGGAGTGGGAGGTGATGTGGCTTGACGTGGGATGGTGGAGGTGATAGAGCGTCTTGAGGTACACCGTGGCTTTGTCCCCCTAAACAGGAAGCCACAGTACACTGGTCCTCCCTGAGGAAAGAGATCAGGTTTTTCCTGACCACCTCTGCCTTGTCATCAACCCAACATGCTCCTCCTGATCCTGACAAGATCTGCGTGTGTCACAACCGACAACATGACCCCACCTCCTGAAAACCAGAGCACACCCCCTCACTCAATTTGTTTACTTTAGCGCACATGGCTGGAATCCTGGAAAACAGATACAACGTGACACTCTGAATGGGACGATATCAGCCACCTACAAAAAAAATCAATACAACTGCTGTTCACAGCCCATAGGCTCAGCAGGTCATGTTACATGACTGTAGCATGATTCTGTTGCGAGTGACAGGTACGCCTTTGTTATCGTAGAGAAGAGTAATCACTCTTGAAGCAACTGAAAGCAAACAGGCTATTAAATACCAGAAAACCACACTGTTGATGCTTCATTCCCCACAGAATCACCCGTAGAGTTTTTTCTTTTTCTTTTTTTTTAACAGAAGACAGATCATTTATGTGCCAATTCATCAGGTGCTGAATTTGAATTTATCGCCCGCTCCGTTGTGCAAATAAAGTTATCTCGGTTTGTAATTTTTGTGGGCGCAATTTCATATTCGATGGACAAGGCCATTTATCACTGTCAGAGGCACAACTCACTTAAAGCCCCTTCACCAAAAGAAATCCTTGTTTTGACAGGCGTTCTGCAGGCGGACGCAGTTGAAGCCGGGACAGGCGCTGTAGGGGGTCTTCTGGCTTACAAGGTTCTGACCTCCCCAGGCCTTCTCACATTCAGGTGTAAAACCCCTCTAGCGGCACAGCCAAGCTAACATTGCTTGGGACTTGCAGCGCCACAGTGTCTGCTGTTGCCCCAGAGCCTTCCCGCCTGCAACTAAAATAGAAGCAACCTCACACCAAGACATGGCTTCACAGTTAGCATATAAAAATCTGAATATTCAAAGGATTTGCAGCTCATCCATCATCTTTTTTCATACTGAAACCAACCTGATTTGGCTTTTTTGCAGCAGTGTATTGGGCGAACTCAGTTCTAGATTATTTGTATTCTATGTCCATCACACAGATGCCACTGTAGAAAAGTTACAGGAGCTTAGGCTGTGGTCCATTTAGCTTTTCAAATTTTCTTTTTTACATGTTGTAAAACTTTTGTGGAGGTTTTCTATAGGGTACAGGTGGAGCCCAATATCTCAGATGATCAACAGATGATTCCCCATGCCATTCACCTCTGTTTCCTGTTCAGCACATGTTCCTTCAGTGCTCTAGATTCCCTGTCTCGGAATGGCCCCCTGAGGGTCAAACCTCAGGTTCTTCCTCCTCTTCCTGCTATTTGCAGGTCAAAGGCGACGACCTGCTGGCGAGGCAGTTCCCAGCACAACTCCACCGGATTCACACTGGAAACCTATGACGGAAGGGCAGTGGCAACTTTCCTGCATCGGAAGACGCCAAACCAGATATAATCTCGTGAAGGCTAATTGTTGCAAAGGAGGTTGTGTTTACTAAAACAAGCCAAGACACAAGCAGATAATTTATAACCATCAATGGCCCCCAGGAGGAACTAAGCAGATGTAACTGAGAAAGAGGCCAGATGGGTGGGAGGATAGCGAGGTCTGTCTCATTTGGCCTTTTGAGGAGTTACAGCATGCAATAGAAAGGATACAGGACATGATTGAAGTCTTGACGATACACGGTTTGCTTCGAGTACAACACATTTTCTGAAAATGACTTGAATAGATTGTTTGACAGATGAAATCAATCCAAAATAACCTCCCCCTAGAATATTATGAATAAGGAGAATTTGACTGGATCTCAGAGCATTTTTCTTGTGCCTCATTAGTGTCATGACTGATTTCCCCTCCAATATTGAGTCCGGGTCTCCTTGAGGGACCCCTGTACCATGGAAGCGGATCTGTCGACTGGAGTGATGATGATGGGAGCCTTTTGACACGTGTACTTTTACAGTGAGAGGGCATGCATAATGCATGTGGCTTTAACTAAACATCCAGCGCCCGACTCTACTAAAGTGTTATCTGGTGTGAGACTTGGGCTCTCTTCCTGAGTGGGATGGTGTATCAAATTCCTGGAGGCCCTGCTTCCTCCAGTGTACACATGTAAATACTCACAGGCTGCAAGCATATGCGCACAAACACACACGCACACACATGCATGTAGGAAAACACACATATATCCAAGCATACATCTCCCAGCTGATTAAGCACCAGATGTTGTGTTGCAACATCCACATTCTGTGTTTAATTGAGGGCTAAATTATCTTGGATTCACAAAGGATTAGTGCAGGACAAGTGTTTTTTTACATCAGCAAAAGTGTCAAAGGTCACTAGTAAAAAGTTATTTCCATTGGGTACTAGGGCCAACAGACATCAACTGTAGGATGTATTCTTCTTTTTTATTATCAAAGAACACCATACTTAATCTCTCTTTAGATGCTAAACATAAAGAGGTTCAAAGATTTAAAGCCACACAAGCTTCTTCCCTCTGGCCATCACACAGTCTGGCCTCTCCCCCGAGACCCAGTGGAGGCTGCGTGGGCTAACTCCAAGACATCTGGCATGATAGTATGTCTGCACTGTCGGGTCAGGTTTGCAGACACAAACACACACAGATACAAGCTTATTGGCAAAATGAACATTTTCAGTGAAATCGAGTTGTCATTTAGCATGAAAATATTTATAATACAAGGATCCCATGAAAAGAGGAGCAGACAGCATTGACATGTTATGCAATAGCTCAGGCAGCTGGAGGCATTTGCTTCATGCAATAACGAGTGGCAACGTTTTAATGAGGCTTCCCAAGCCCCAAGTTTGCTTTGCATTTCATATTCACACAACATGCCAGAGAAAGTGTGTAAGCAAGTGTGAGTTGGGAGATTTATTTTACTTTTTCTTCAAGCAATGGACTTTATTCATTGTGCGAAAAAGAGGTGAGATGGAAGAAGTATTTTAACACAGCCGTCAGTTCACACAGGGACGGTATTATTTCCAAGAGTTCTCTTCCTCTTTAACTTGCTCAGGCAACTTAATGTCAACACTACGATCAACCTTAATCAAGATGAAATATAGTGGAAGTGTTGATTGCATAGGTTTGAAGAGTATGGCTTTCCCAAACCGAAGGTCCGTCATCAGGGCCTCTTAAATCCAGGTAGGCCCCACAGCCATCCTGATCACCAGGATTTTTAAAGCTTCAGCTAAAAGGGAATTGTTCCCAAGGTGCCTTCTAAGGCCCATTTAACCAACGGTCTTTTACGCTCTATGTGCATTATATGGACGCTTTGTGGTTTCAGCCTTCCCTGAAAATGAACCTCTCACTGCGAGGAGCCAACTCATATCTGTGTGTTTATATCTGTCAGGAAAAGGCCAGACTCAGCGGCGTGACTGAGGCTCCGCTGCTGATGTCAAAGTTTTGATACCTCTCTGAAGCGTGGAAGTCCCCAGGGGAGTGTGGATCTGAAGATTGTGCAAGTGTACCCATGGTGTCAAAAGTAAGCTTTTTGGCAAATTACATTTCTGTAGCTTAATGATCTCTAAAAAACTGTTACAACCACAATATATGCTGTAGTGATGTGTTAATGGGTCCAGAAGGCCAGATTCTCTCATGCTGTTATTTCTTGGTTAGAGGTGTTATGTCTGACAATATGTTTCTTTATTCTGGGCTCTTTCAATTGGCCCTTTTCAGTCATGTAGGAACTTGAATGTTTTATGCAGACACTCTTGGTTCTTGGTCGGTATAGTTTCTAACACCACATCTACTGTCTGTAATTGGCCCCATTTATTAAATATTACCAGACAAATAACATCAGAGCTTATTTGAATGTAAATCATGATTGCCATTTTATTTTTATAGGTGATTATTTACGATAATTGCCAAATACTTTTCTATTGAAAATGTGTAGTGGAGGTCCATTCATTTGGCTTTAAAAGCTGCTCATCTTGTTTGATGTATGCAGTACCCCTTGGAAACCAAATTTAATGGTAATTGTATTAAAATTGTATTGCAACCTAGCAAGTTAATGGAAATTATTCAACACATTGTATAACATGCTTATTGTCAACTATTCATATTCGTAAACACAAAGGTTTAGAAAGGCAACACAGAATTGCGAAACATTGCAGGAGAGGGCCCAATATCCATAATATGATTTACATATAGCCAGGCCAAAGCTGCCCTCGTCCAGCGTTGTGTAACACAGTAAGTGTGGCAAGTTGTAAGTGTGTGAATTGCCGGGCTGGGGCAACTTCCCCTCTCATTTACAGTAAGTTGTGTGAGAATATGCAGAGCGCAGGTCCAGGCCTACAGCTGCTTATTTATAATGGAGCAGTTGCAGCAAGCAGACAGGAGCAAGAGCTGCAGCCAGGAGAGGTCCTCCAGGGGCCTGGCCCGGGGGCCAATACAGTGTCTGACAAAAGCATAAACATAGGGGACCTCCAAACCCACAGGGCTGCACCACTGCCAAACACTGCCCACCATACTCACCGCCACCCTCATGTTCACCACCGTTTTAAAAACCTCACTTTCCCAGCTATGGTTTGTTTTAGAAACGAGCATTTTGGGCAGCAGGAACCTGACACGGCTTATGTTATGATTTTGTAGTCATGTACTAATTACTGTAAGCATAACAGGAACTGTGCAGTATTGGCCGTGATGAAACACTGAGGACGATGGACAGAAAAGAGGTCCAGTCATGTGTGATCGTGTTCATTCAGGCCTTACCTGTCAGCAACAGACTCGGTTGAAACATATACACTAGTCATTCCAGTGTTCAGTAGAATGTGCATATACACTGTACTGTACCTCTGAAATTCATGTTTTGACTTTGGACAGTGACATTTTTTTTTACCATTTCAATAACATCTGACCTCACTGAATTCACTTGGGAATGGATGCAATAATCTGAGCCGGTCTCTGGAGATGTTTACCCCGTAAACGATAGCAGTCCCATTGAGGCCGGCTGTGAGGACGTTGGGTGTCTTATCACGCTAAATTGTTCCTATGCCTGTCACTGGTGCAGCCTGTATAGCGAGGTGCGTAGGCGAACAGACAGAGGCCTGCAACATCTCTTTATTTAGTTCACTTGGTATGTTTAGCCCTGCATTAGCTCAGACAGCATTTCAACACCATGGAGCCCGTCTCCGCTGCAGGCCGGCCGGCAGCTTCCACCCCCTCCTTCCTTTAACATTTCCGGAAAAAGGAAAGAGAGATGTCTCGGCTGGACTCACATCAAAGGAAAGAGGAAAAGCGAAGCGGAAGAGCTTTGACGTGCCTCAAACTACTCTTGTGGAATCACTTCAAAGACAGACCTGCAAAAGATAGCTGCTAAAGGCAACCCCTTCGGTCAAGTCAACGTAATTCTACCTCCAAGTGTCTCAAAAACACAGAGCATCTTAGAACCATTTGCCTTCATCTGTATTTGACCACAGCGCTGTTGTGTCTTTCTTCACAAACATGAACAGACTTCATCTGTTTTAGCCTTTCGATGGTTCGTCATTGCTCACTTTAGATGGTGTGTTAAGTCTGAGGTGCCCAGCCTCAAGATGTCACATTGTTAAAATGCAGTCCAGCAATGACAAAGGTAAGCATTACAGCCATTGCAGTGATTCAGAAAATAGATGTATTGAAACGTAAAACAGATGTAAAGTGCGTTCTTTGAACAGTTGTCTTGCTATTTAATCAATTTGGATGGTTAAAAACCAATACAGGTCAATACAGAACACACCATTCTAAATTGAAGATCCCATAACATATACAAGACATTTCTGCACTCTATGAGCCACCAGCACTCTCTGCACTGTGTGCAGAAGAATCGATCTCTACAGTTGCGTCATATTTTTGGACGTTTGTATTATTCCTCTCCTACTCTGGTGGCCTGGTCACACTCAAACAATGAGGGCCGACTGACTCCAAGACACACAAACGTATGTGTTGGAATGCGTCTCAGGTTGTGGAGGGTTTCCTACGGTGGGCCAGCAGGGCGTGAGGTGTCACGGTATTTAATTATGCACAGCTTACAACCTCTGTCTGCCTACGAGCGCATGAATATGAGCTTTTGTTTGCATAACTGTAATTAGCCCTTAATTAATATTGTCATCTCAAGAACAGGCCTCAAATCAGGCTGGAAAATTTAGGTGACAGTGTGTGTGGAATGCGGCTCCATTTTCAAGACAAACTGAAGTGAGAGACGGCGGACAGAGAGGGAGCAATCCTCTCATTATGAAAACAGAAGGAAATAGATCCCGGCCTCAAGCATGCTATTGCAAACATGACAAGACAACATCTATTTTTGTTGGGCCTCAAGGCTGAGCCTCCAGACCAAATTATGTTTTATTAAGGAACTAATATTTCCTCCGTGGTGGTGTGCAAGATGGAGAGAGGTTTTGTGTATCAGAAACTGAAACCGTTACTTGTTGAAATTGAGAGTTACCTTGGTGATGGCCTTGTCTTTGTCATTATAGAATTTACTGAAAACTGAAACCAAGCCCCACGGAGGGAAATCACTATTTGCTTGTTGGAGAAATCCTACTGCACCCATGCTCCTCTGCAATTATCCCATCCCAAATTGAAAGGATAGGAAATGTATACATGCATAGAATGCTGGAGCAGCAGTGGGAAAGAAAGACAATGCAAATACCAGTAAATGTCAACTGTGTAAATATACTCGTGCTTGATTTTGTGTCGATGGGGGACTCAAAGCTACCTCGCATTCTCATTTCCAGACACACGAAACCAGAAGTAGTCTCCAGGGCTGAGGGAACACCACATGAAGGCTGTCTTTGTCCTCTGTGGCTGTGGTACCGTGGCGCGCTAACACAGCAGCCCTGGCCTGCGAGCAGCGGCGTGTCACCCAGGAGGTGTCGGCCCGAACGTGCCGGTGACTCTGACATCACCCTCTCTTATTTATCACCATGTTTGTATTTTCACATGTGCTTACGTGCACATGCCTCTTTGCTTTAGATAGTTGGCCTTGTTTGGCTCTGCTTCACTGTGTGTGTACTTCGCCTTGCTTTTTGCTCGCTTCAGAAAGGTAAGGTGGTATTGTATTTATGAAGCAGGCATGACGTTCTCTGTCACTGACACTCTCCCTTATAAACAGACTCCAGAGAAGGCCACCTCCTATAATGATTCGCTCACTTGACCCTGAGTGAACAGAGACGTTGCTTTTTCCATGCCAAATGGTTTGCATTTGCATGAACACAAGCATGTAGACATGGAGATTTGTGCATGTGTATGCCAAAGTGTGGCTCTCACACACTACTCTATGCATACTAACACACACAAACAAGCTTACCGTACTTGCTGGTAGAATCATTATTTCCGAAGGTGTATGTTGTCTTAGTGTTTTTACTGCTTCAGTCCTGCCAGTGTCATGCTTCTATAAAGCTGTCAGTGTCAGTGTAGGCCCCTGCAAGTCTACTGGTTAAAATCCCTCTAAAGGCAGCAGTCTTGTGTTTCTGTCGACCTGTTCCTCAGCTCAGGTGAACTGCCACCTTGCCGGGTCACCTAAGTGCTGTTGGCCCACTAGCACCATGTTTCTCTGTAGTCTAACCTATTTCAACTCACGCAAGCCTACAGCTTATATACTATGATGATTGTAAATGTTTTGTAAATGTTAAGTATAAATTAACATACCCACCTACTGTCAGCAGGTATCTTAAATTATTTAATGATTGACCTTGTTTTGGGGCTTGTAATAGTCACAGACTGTGCCACATTCTATCGCCCTTGTCTCAGTTTGGCATGTAGACATAAGGCTGGTGGGAACCGCTTTTTCCAGAAGTCACATGACATGTTTCCAGTCTATTGGCAATGCCAAACCAAATGGCCAACCTGCATACACTCTATACAGTACATGCAGCTGGTTTTATTCCAAAGTATTCTGGGAATGGATCCACCAGAGGTGTGTGAGTGTGTGTGTGTGCGTGTGTGTCTGTCTGTGTGGTGTAGACTGTGTGTGCGTGTATGCTTTCTATAATGAGTATGTATGCACTATGCCAACTTCCAGGGCCCACATCCACCTATCCAGCCGGCTGTAGTGCAGTACACACGTCCCATCTGGGCCAAGCCAAATAGCCGCTTACCCCGATATTCTCCCACAGCCTCAGAGCTGAACCAGCAGACAGCAGACAGGCACGCTCCACCTCCTGGAAAGGCCAGATACCACAGCACACCTTGCTAACAGTACATAACAGTGTACCAAAATGTCTAGCAGTGTGCTGGCAGCCGTATTAGACCATTTGGTAGAAGGGTTTATTCTTTTTTATTGTTTATTGATTTTATCAGCGTTTATTCTCTTCAATGGGCATATTTAGTAGTTTGATCATGTTTTCAACTTGAGTGTATGTAGTGAAACTGCCCCTCAGGAGCAAACTCCATTGCTTTGGGTATCAAATGAAACCAGTAGCATGAAGTTGAAGAGGTCAAGAGTGTGCAGGGTCTTTCTGCAGTAATAGGCGCGCACAGGACAACGCTGGCCTCTCCAGAGAGAGCACCAAACACCTGACCTTCCCACAACATTCAGTGGGAGTTCAGATTGTAAGGATTTACAAGAGAAGGTGAGAGGCTCTGGCATAGGCTCTGCCCCATGACCGACCGTCAGGGGTCCTGCTCTCCCTTGTGTGTTGACAGTGTTACTGCGCATGTGGACCCCTGAAAGATTGGGTGTGCTTTTCTCCCAATTGTTCTGACCCCTATAAACTGTGGCCTGGCTACCAATAGGCTTTTCCGCTTGGAATATCTCACCCTTAAATGGATCTCTCAGGTATGGGGGCCTCTTAACGTGTGCCTCCAGTGGGCTACAGGAGCCCCAGGACTGGGTTCATTAACTCTGCATTGATTGCTCGAGCTTTGAAAACGTCCGGCAACGGCAGGGATAATATGACTCTATTAAAAGGTATTGGGGCTCCCCAAAGACTAATTATGGCACAGACAAGTAGGTTTGTACAGGTTTAAAGCTTTGCCTTGTATAAAACCCACATTTCTCCTATTCGAATTATGAGAAGTCTTGTTTGAATAACGATTCCTATTAACCTCCATATTATCACAACAATGAAGTGTTTATTTTGCATTAACAGTAACTTTTCTTCATTGTAAACAAAGGTACAAGTTACCCAACAATCCTGCATTCAATGTTTTGCCGTTTTCTTTCCCATCTACGCAACACTTTTCCCCACTAGAGGACCCTGGTCAGTACATTAGGTTGCCAGCCATATCTTGGGAGCAGTCCTCTGTTTAATGCTGCGTCAGGCCTGTCCATGCTACTGCCTGTGGAAACGGGCCTATGTGTGATTGATGAAGGCCCTAATGTGCTGGGCCATCCCAGGTGAGCGGGTCCTCAGAAGTGTAGTGCTTCAAGGCGCTGTGCGATAACATTGGAGCTGTCCTCCTTGCCACCGTCCCGCTAGCAGCTCCATTCATCACAAGTATGGGATTCTGCTCACTGCACAGCGGCACTCGGATAGGATTCAACCCTCGTTCCAAGGGTGTTACAGAGGAAAGAAGGAAATGGCACTCCCAATATGACTCAGCTTTTAAAAGAGCATTCATGTTTTCACATAATCAGTATTCATGACCTTTTATGTCGTTTCAGTTTTAAAGGAAGATAACATCTTTTAAAAGACACTTGAACTCTTCCAGCTCTCCAGACATTACATCAGGTTCTTCTTATAAGTAAAACAATGTCTCATGAAATGCAGTTTCTCCAAAGCCCTAATTGCTCTAGAAGTTGCACTGTGTACTGAGCTCCAGGAGTGCATCTCATGTTAACTCAGCTGAGATGAGCTGATGTGAGCCTGGGTTCAGCCTCCCAGGAGCCATCCCACTCTTCATTCCTCCAGACTTCTTGCGAGAGAAAGCTGTGTGGTTTCCAGCTCCTGATGGGCTCGCTGGCAGACGGGGCTGAAACGCTTACTGAGCGCCTGTGTTCCCAATTGCTCACAGCGAGGCCGGGATTTACTGCAACCACCCGATTGTTTTTGATACGTCTTGACTAGTTTACCCAAGGTATTCCCATGCAGAAATGACTGTGTGAATAGACTTATTATACACAAAGGTCAACCACTGCTCCAGGTCAAAGAAACACAAAAGTGACACCACCTTCAGCATCTACTGTCGCTTCACCTTGTAACGTGCTAGGATGTAGTTGTAACTGTGTGCAGTGATGTGACTTAAGTGCTGGTCCATCCATTCATTGCATTCACATTAGATTATATACAATTTTAACTATTTTGTCAACTATTTTAACTTGCCCATGAAGCGTAATTGAATAACAAATAATGCATACTAATTAAAATGTATCTCTCTTTATAATGTATAAAATAAGAACAATGTATTTCCTAAAATATACAGTTTCATATTCACTGTTGCACCTTTTCCGATGCGTGGGTCAGAGGATGCACGTGTGTGATGTTGGGCTGTACGAAATAATTTAATTGAATTAAAATGACCAAAAGATGATTGATTTACTTTATTTATTTCAATGTAAAAGCAAGTGATATAGACTGAATTTGAAATGTTGTACTGTAATGTTCTTTCTGTTTGCTGATCGTTGTCAGTAGTCATAAGAGCCTAATGGGGCTTTACTGCCAACAACTAGATGACACTAACATTAATCACAAAGAGTACAATTCTGTATATATTAGAAATAAATTATGAACTGTATTTATAATAGGCAATAAAACAAAAATCATCAATGTCCCTTGCTTAATTCCACCTGATTTTTGATTTTGTATGCATAGTCTAGCCTTTCTTCATTACAATATATGGTTCTCTGTAAACAATGACCAGGCTGTTGGTCGTTGAAACTACTGTTGATCTTGGTGATGCATTTGCTTGCCACAGCCCTTTGTAAGCACAGGACACATGTTTCATATTCCGCCCCTTTAATTAGGCCGGACTGGAAAAACTGACCACACTCCTTGTTTTTTTGGCCTATGTGAAGGTGTGTGGTGGGCCTGAGAAATGAATGTTTGCATCTCTGTCCCGTACCTGCAAGATTTATTAACCAAGTATGTTGGACACACCGAAGTGGTCGGACTTTGAAAACGCGTGTAAAACAAGGCTTAGTTTCTTCAGCTGGCAGTTGGACAGTTGGTTATACTAAGCCAGTTACCACTGATAAACAAAAACACACTCCTTTTCTTTAACTATTAGGAAAGTCTTCACCAAAATATTCTCTGTGGTGCGGCCTTGGTTTGAATAAGGCAGTTCACGTTTCACTAGAACTTTGCCTAAATACGTATGTACTGCATTCGAACACTGCACTGAATAGAAAAGGTTATGTTCAAACAAGTGGGTGGTTGTATCACACACATGGTTGTAATCAGTCCAGTAGACAGAAGAAATACAGTATTTTGCTCACTTAATATTTGCAATTATACACTCAATATTTTCAGTATGTGTTTGTCAGGATGGATTACTGAGCAGATAGATAATTAAGTATCTTTGGGTATACTGGACGGGATGTTTGTCAGAAACACATGTAGAGTCGGCATCATCGGACCTTGAGGGTCAACATTTACAACGAAACACCTGAACAAAGTTCCAGTTAAAACAAAGATGGGCAGGGTTTCCTGTCTCAGACCAAAATATACAAAAATGCCCTTCTATTAAAAGAAATGTTAAGAATAAGCCCTTTTATAAAGCTCTTTTCCCTTGTTTATGTCCCTGGAAATTAAATGAAAGTCAAGTTGGTCAAGCAAACAAAAAAACTGTAAAAGTGGAAAATAGGAGACGGATTCGGGACAGCAAGGAAGATGCCACCACGAGTCATTCGGTCTTTACAGTAACAATCCCTGTTTGTCTCTGGCTCACTTTCTCCAGGATGTTCGGAGTCATCAGCTGTTTCTTGGTGAAGCTTGTGCTTACAGTTTCTCAGAAAATGAACATCCAGCTACTCTTACTGATCTTTGTTTTGCAACCGAGGAATTGTATCACCAGTATTTTTTTTTCTTCTTTTTTTTATCAGTGTCACTTTTACGCATGTGGACTTCTTTCACATGTGTTTAGAGCTTGATTAATGTGTGGTTCTCTCTCTGGGCACTTGATGTGTATCTTTCACTGGCGGTACTTTGTGCACTCCTGCCATGAGGGAAAGGTTATTTAAAGCTTATTTTAAAAAAAAACTTTAAATATCCTTCAGGTAATGTAATAATTCCTTTTTTTAAGCACCTTTGGTCTAAATGTAGTTATAGGAGTACCATAGTTGTATCGTGTCTTTTTGCCCGATTTGTATACACTATCTTTGAATTTCTTTTTCCAATACTGTTTTGACATTTTCACTTTGTTTATGAATAAAAACCTTAAAGGCCAACTGCTGTCTTCAGCCTTCATTGGAAGTGTGCATAGCACACAGAGAGCTCAAAAAAACAGATTGTTTTTTATTCTAAATAGAAACCAGGGAGTTCATGGCTCCCATGCAATGATGATTTGATGTCGCACGGCCATCATTATAATCCATGAAAATATGAAGAGACACATGTATTGGATTTCCTTGAATAGAGACAGCGTAGAAGAGCATTTGCCAGCTATGTCGACCAAGTGCAAATGTTTATTTTAAAATAGATGTTTGAATATTGTTTTATTTCCTTATAGTTGTAGACTTGGCTCAGCAGGTGAGTCTGTCTCGGAGAAATGTTTGAATTGAGAACCTGGTTTCAATTCACGTACTGTAGGAGTCTCTATCAGGACAATGTGAGTACAAGGAAAGCTGCGATAAGAGAATCTGTGTCACCGTATCCAAGTAAAATAAGCAAAAGACTGGCATACTTTATTTTTAAACATGGTCATGGAATATCAGGCCTGCCCCGTGGAAAAATACCGCGGGTCAAATCAAATTCAGGGTGTCACTTCTTCTCCCGAGAAGTTTTATGAAATTTAAGTTTACTTTTTATTATGTTTGTACAGGATTGAGTTTCACGTGCAATAAAACACCTTTCAGCTTACCCCGGTAAAATATGAAATTCTTGAATGTGTATTGCAAAGTCGACTGGCTTTACTAAAATTCTGCCGACATGGAAGACTGTGCAACTGGATAAGGATGTCAAATCAAACTCCGACTGCTGGTCAGTTGTGGGGCATTATTTGTTTTGATCTCTTTTGGGCTTCATGCTACCTTTTGCTGGTGAAATCAATCAGTCAATCAAACTGGTAAAAGCCAGCGAGTGTGACTCAGGTAAGTTATAATAGTAGTCTTGTGTCTAGACGCTATGGGAGGGACAATTTTCTATTCCTCCTTAAGTAAATACTACATATGCAGTGGGTATTAGGCTCCATCACAATCCCTGGTTATTTGGCCGGCTGTTGCTAATGGAAGCATGGTCTTGAGTGAACGTCACAAGCACACGGCTGAACAAAGAGGCCCTTTCTGTGGGCCAGAAGGTGCTGAAAGGCAGGCTGAGGGTGGCAGGTCTGTGTGAAGCACCACTATCATGCTGGGAGTCTTATACCAAAGCTCATAGACAAAGGTGGGGCATTTTATCACCACTCCATTGCCTCAGGGCTCTGCTGTGGGGCGAAATCTGTTATTAAATACCGCTGCACGACATTTGGAGATGATGAGGCGAAGCAGTCTTCAAGTGCTTACACAACTAATGCAAAATGTGGAATTTATCTGGCTCTGGTTGTCAGACACTGATGTAACCTCTTAAAAGGACAGCAGTCACCCTTGATAATAATTTGCGGTTATTATATGCATCGAACAACTCATTAAGCGTTTACAGTGAAACACAGGAAGTGGTGTGTGCTGAGGAAGGCACAAAACAGCTGCATTCTGCCCAGTTTTCTGGATTGAATGATGGGATCTGAAAGTAGACATGGCAAAGCTTCATACCTCATTGATTCTCTGTGCCACAGTCTTTTTGCATCATATAACATCATAATTTGGACCACATGTGCCCACACATTCCCTCCTGAAGAGGAAGAGGTGAATGTCTTAGGCAGTTAGCAGGGAACGTAAAACATAGTCCATCAAAACACTTACGTTGGGTTTCTCCAGCTTAAGAATTGAGAGAAAAACCGGGCGAGGAAACAGATTCACTACCAACTCATATTATATTCAGCGGCTGAGCTTGTAAAACACAACTGCCTTGTATCTAAAGCACAGATTCCTAACTGCTCCGCAAGACATTTCTAAATTGTCTCCTGCAAGGTTTCATAATTAAATTAATTATGAACCGTTCAGAGGGAAACAATAATACATTATTTAACCAATACATTTAGCTCTCTTATAAATATGTTCATGATTGTTACCTCATTGCATGTGTCTGCACACACCATTTAGTGAGTTTTCTTAGCCATCGTTATTATTGTATTTCTTTTGGGGGCTTTCTGATTGTGTCACTAATCGGACACTCATGCTGGTCTAAAGCAGCTCTGTTATTGTTTACTCATCAATATTACTCCTTATTGGAAAGTTTACAATTTTGCCATTGGTCATTGGTATATGTGGTTTTTAACTCTAAACAGATAGAAGCACAAATATAACTACATTGTTTAGTATAGTAGTCAGGAGTCATGTTCCATTACCATTGAACATGTACAACGCATACATGGACCGTGACCTTGCCATGTGCTTCCCATAACGTGATTAACTTAAAATGTGTACAAACGTGCCCACTTTCATAATAACTGTTATTATAAAAAAATGGCTCATATTCCTCTTTCTACTCTCCATACTGGTATTTGTGTCAATGAGAGGCAGAGCAATGGGTGGCCATACAGTATGGCAAATTTCTGAAGCTGGAAACAGGGAGGGCTGAGCGTGCTAACCGAAGGAAAGCCTCAGGGTCACGCGACAGGACCTGTGGAGCCACTCGAGTGATCCCCTAGCCACCACATACAGTCTGCCTTTTACCTCCTTATGTGTACACAAAGGGGAACTTATCCCAGCCCCTCGCCCTTACCTCCCCGCCTTCTTCACCCCCCTGCCCTTCATAATGAGACAGAGTCAGGTCCTGCCACGGCATAATAAAAACTTGCCTCCACTGCCAAACAATCACAGCAGGCCGGGAAGGAGAGATAATCTAAAATCAATCCAACAGAGGATGGGGGACCTGATACTGCCGGCACACCGGGAGGGACTTTCTTCCACCTCACATATAAATGTAGGAGGAGTGGCGCTCCACATCAGTCTGTTCAATATTAAAAAGAAAAGTTCAACTTTGGTCGGGCAGCAGCTTCACATTATACACTGCACTTTTGTATGCCATGTATATATATATATATATATATATATATATATATATATATATATATATATCAAAACACTGAACCCCCAGTTGCTCCCCGGCCGCTTCAAGAGGCCACTGCTCCTTAATTCCTAAAATGGGTTAAAATGCAGAGAATAAATGTCCCCTTGTGAGACTAATAAGGGTAATAAAAATATATATATACTATGCTAATCTAAAATAATAATAAGCATCAGTTATGATTGTTTTTATTTAGTGGTTGGTATTCAAGTTTTGTCATCATTAAAATACTATAGTGAGAGAGAATACATCAATAGGTCAACATACGGCCCTGATGTCTGGATGCCTCTCTCATCTTCACAGCTGAAGTCTGAGCTCCACGGCCACGTGTGCTGGATCTGTCACCAGTAGAGAGTGCTGTAAAACGTTACGTTTCCTCTGGCAGGGCCTTTACAACACAGGAGTACGAGGGCCACACACAGCTGCCAGAGATCCAGAGATGAGAGTAAATAAACCAGGGGAGCCATCCCTGACACCATGTGTGGCTACGTACAGTGCAGACTGGTGGGAAAACAAAGTTTGGTCAGGCGTGATTAACGCCTCGCCTTTTCCCAGGATGCACTGTTACGGTCGTGTGTTGCAGACCCCAGTGCTTGACTTCCCTGTGAGGTCATAATTGATCTTGACCGAAATAATATCAGGAATCTTATAATACTTTAAGTTCTAATTGACATATTCTCTACACTATATCAAAGCAAATGCATGGTGACTGCAAAGGAATATTGTTGATTTAAGCATACCCACGTTTTAATCAATTGCTCGTTGTAGTATTCCAGCCGTATCCACTTTAATACTAAATGTTCAAGACCTGTTCACCAATTATGTGGCGGTTAGCACGTAATGTGTTTAAATTACTTGGCACCAAGAAAGCGATGCCAATGGAAAGTCATGAACTTATTTTTGTGATGGACACGTGAATTAAAGACATCCACATGAATGCAACGGACAGAGCTAGTAACTCAGTATTAGACAGTGAAAGACTACTATGGAGGAGATGGATTTCAACCTCGAGACCGGTGTTGTTGGGAAATTACGCATTTGTGATGTTCTTCCTGAACCTAGCTGTTTTGTTGTTGCTTAAACGTAACTTTCATTTTATTTCCTCAGCTTAACCTTCGTTTGTTTGCCGAAACCTAGATGTGCGTCCATAAGAGCAACCATGATGCCTTTAGATACCTAACCAAGTGTTTTTGTTGCCTAAACGTTTGTTTGGAAGTCGTTCTTAGCCACACAAAAAAATGGAAATAGATACAATTTCACAAACTGCCTTGAGACATGGTTGAGAATTCATCCAATAAAGCATGCATCATCCAAGATTATTTGGATAAGAATTATATGGATAAATATTTGTTATGGTTCCAGCATGATCCGTTTTATAATGTAACTATGTTAAGGTTAGGTTTTGGCTCAAACACAAAAAACTACTTAGTGAGGTTTAGCAAAGATCCTGGTTTGTTTTAAAACAGAAACTTAGTTAAAGTTGGGGACCTTTGTTGTCATGGTTAGGATAATAAACACTCGGCTAAGGCTACAAAGGGTCTTCCATCAATGTTTGGTCTAACATCCCCCTGTCCTCCTCCCTATGTGGATTTGTTACAACCTCATGTGACTCCTTCTGATGCTCCTGTCATAATGGCCTGACCACCAGAAGGCTTTGTCACTCGGACTCAACCCCGTGTCATTTCTCTTGCCCAAAGATTAATGGTGTGATTTTGCTTTGGACAGTTTCCAGAGAAATCTGTCAGACTTAATTTTGCTTCTTCCGCACGTTGGTAATTAGTTCAATAAATTACTGAGGAATGCCGCGAACTGGGAATGCAGGCTCAATGGAGCCTCAAGCGGTTTGTCTGATATATTTACGATGAGGCTAATCTTAGTATTACAACTGTTTCCATACCTTGGAAGGAGTGTTAGATTTATCTAGGAAATTGTGCAATGGTAGAATGTTGGACAGTTAATTATGGCTCTAAATGTATTAGGTTGAATATATCGTTGAAATGAAAGCCCTTGGATCAGATGTCACATTTTTAGGGGGCACTCAAGTAAATGCCAATCAAGACGGATTGTTTATCCAAGAGAAGCCTGTAAACATGCACCCGAGTTCAGCCCCTCTGCAGGTTCTCTGTGAATGTCACAAGGTGCCGAGGAGCATTGGCCTTACAGTATACCAGAGCAAAGCAAGCCATCATCACCGGGATCGAGAGTGACAATGCTGACATTTCAACAGCTACATGCTCTGAAATGCGCACGCCTAATCTGTCCTCCTAAAAAGGATTTGCCTCCAAATTGCTCCATTGCCTGTGGTCCTTCTGTTTGTTGTCATCCATTGCCGCACATAGACTTTAAATAAACACAGCTTTGATAAGCTCGGGGCCAGACGGTCACCTCTGACCCATAGCAGTTCCGATCGGGGTCCTGGGGCATGAGGTTCACCAGGTGACACAAGCATAGCTTTAAATTAGCGGCCCTTCTCTTCAGAGGGAGGTTTATAAACACTGCGAGTGGATGAGGGAGTGTTGGTAGGAAATTGACTTTGTCCAGAGTGTGTTGACCAGGGAGAGAGCAGAGGTTAAGAGGGTTAAAGGAGGCTGGGGAGGTTATCACGGACAACATCATTCATGGATATACAGACATATGTTCCAAAACATTCACTATCACATTTTGTTATGCTGTCAAACAGTCAAAAAAATGTTTTTTATGTAATAACAAAAATAATATATGTTTTCCAATTGTGTTATTTTCGACTTTAATCCTCTCACTTAACTTATTATTTCTCTCCTTTAAATTGTGTATAGATACACTTTTAACATTAAAACTGTTTCCCAAGAGGTCCAAAGCTAAATTCAGCAAAATAACTTTATATTGTACAAATATTTCCTTCTGCAGAATAAGGGTCCATGGCTTATTTGTAGTGGACGTGGTCATAGGTGCAGCCAGTCAGTGGCAGTCTGAGGCCTCTTTGTAGGCCGTCAAACATGCACCAAACCACAAATTATCATTGGAGCAGGACAGGCCTCCTGCACCATAACTAGGCCCACCCCTGCCTCCCCGAAAACGTTGGATTTATGGCATGTGTCCAAATAAACATGTCTGAACGTTGTGGCAGAGAGAAGCTGTGGGTGAGCATGCGTTTGAGAGGTTCAGATCTCACACCTGTAGGAGTGATGTGGCCCGCTGCCAGGGAATACAACCACATACTTTCTTATATAAATCTTAAAAGATGAATTCATGTATGCATACATGATGTTCAGTACCTCTCCTTGGCACCATGTCTCTTGTTTTGAGCGTGCCTTGCCTTTTGCCACTTCCCGTTCTCACCGTGTCTTTGCTTAATTCAGTAGACTTTTTTTCATGGTAAATGAGGTGTGCAGCAAAGTAAACATTGCTTAGAGATGTTTACTTTTGTCTCCGTATAATTTCTGGTCTGTACAGTAGTCACACTTATGCAGGTAGAGTACTGAATGGAAATCTTTCCAGCGGTTCTTCGTCATTTGTAACCATCTACCAGGGTGGGATTGCTCATTTTAATATTTCCTTACCCGTTGGAAGAATTAAGGGCATTTCTGCTTCTCTTGGTGGTTTTGCAAATTTTTACTATTAATACCAGAATGTCAGAGGGTTCTCTGTGTAATAATGACTGTATATGTATGCAGTTAATTCATACAGAGCAGTCAACTGTATAACGTATGCTCTTGTAATGTTGAGTATTACAAAACATATAATGATACTATACAAACTTGAACTTGATACATTGCAATATGTTACAAAAACGAAATATAGACGGAACAAGGATAAGGTCAAGCGCTTAACTTTAGGGCACATCAAAAGATATTTGGTAATTAGTCTCGCTTTGCAAAAGTCCACAAGAGAAAAGAGAAAATGAGAGCGAGAGAGAGAGAGAGAAAGAGAGACAGAGAAAGGCTAAGATTTAAACAACTCTGTCAGTTATAAAATAATGATCAATAATATTAAAGTACCATAGAGGCCACATTATAGCAAAATACATGTTTGTCCGAGTCTTATTGTCGTTTATATTCATAATCCCAGATACCAACCTTGTGGAGTGGCTGTTTCCAACTGTGGGAACTATTACCAAATGCCTCTGTGTGACCATGCCAGCTTCAGGATGGCTCTTTCTGAGCCGTACAGTTTTACCAGCATGCCGCCGGCCTGTAAGTCCACAAGTGTGCACCAGCCGATGTTGAGATTCTGGTTTTGGCATGGCGTGTTGGTGACATCAGTAATTTGTCACTCTGCAGACACACTGTGATTTATGACTTTTCACATGCAGCAAAACGTGCCCTTGGTGTTTCTTTATTACATTTAAAACCTATTACTGTTAAATAGTGAGATTACTGCATAATACATGCTTGGAAAATAGCTGCAGGTTGAGCAAATATGGTGTATTTTATACTAATAAAGTAGCTGGGTTATGGGTAAATGTTTATATTATTTTACAGCTTGCCTTGAGGAGGGAAACGATTTCCATTTATAACCAGAGTGATGAATGTGAGTAATTACCTTGTATTGTAAGCAATATACTTCACCCCCTAAAGCTTCACACTGTTTTATGATTTGGTTTCCACATTCACAGACTAAAGTTAAAAAAAGGCTATATTTTGGAAGGAGTTCACTCCCTCTGTATTTCAGTTGAGTTGTTCTGATCATGTATTTGAGGATGGATGTCAGTTCATTATTTTTGTGGTCGGCTGATTTAAATTGTGTGAAGTTTTGAAGTGACAGCAGTTTAAACCACAAGAGATCAAAATAGCATCTTCCTCACATGGACGCTACTGTGTGACGAGAGAAGGACAAAGCGCAGGTCGGTCGAGGTAAAAGCATGTCCTTTAATATCATATGGGCCTTTTCAGTTCTGTTATTACCAAGACTAGGACAGAGTGACTTGGTTAACTGATGGACAACCAGCCTGCCAGGCAATGGGCAGTTTTTGTATATTTGCCGGTGAGGGATTTGCAGAAAGACGTCCTTGTAAAGGCCACCGTCATTGCTCTCTGAGGGCATTCTGGGTGCTGACACTTCTTGTCCATCAACTCCAACATGGCTGTCAGCGCAGAGCACCCTCTCCCACTTGCTCTTATTGTACAGTATCAGCAGAGACAACCACGAGACAGAGAACTACACAAAGATGTATTTTAGTGGATATTGACACACACGCAGTTTGATTGCATTTAAGTAAAGTGCTGAAGGATCTTGACCACCAGGGATATAATATAAATAAATGCTGAACGTTGGTGCACGTGGAACCTGCTTGAGGATGTTTACGTGTGGACACTGATTATTTGTGTGTTGAGGTAAGGACAACCTGTCAGTTAACAACAAAATGAAAGATAATCTGCAGCGTACAAGTCATGTTAATAACATCCTTGTGAGAGGAAGTAAAAGAAAAAGTCAATATTTCCCTGGAGGCGTTTCATTACAAAACCCTTTCTTCTTTTTCTTCCTTTTTTTACTGCCTTCCAGCAGACAGGCACCCTGGAAGTGGAGGCCTATAACGTGCTGATAGGAAGAATGAGTTGTACAGTTGTCAGCACCGGATTGATGAGAGTCGAGGGAGCATCGGTGTTGATGCTGAAGGGGTTAACGTCAGCTCTGAGGGCGGGAGGCAGTCTTTACTGGGAGTCCCATCACTGTGGTCAGTCTGGGAGATGTTAGAAGTGCTCGTTAATCATAGTCCTAATTTGTTTTTACACTGTTGTGCTGACACTGACTGAATATTATTACAGCGGTATTTAGGTGGGCATCTCAATGGTCAGAAATGTCATTGTAGTGCATGTTAAAGGACCCAGTGAGGCTCCCCCACTGTTACATGGGGCAGGTTGAGGTAGGTGTCAGTGTGGATGTGTGAGCCCTCACTTGTCTTCATAATAAGATGTCAATGTGTGGAAAAGTGGAAAACAAACCTTAGATATAGGCTATTAAGTGCTGGTATTATTGAAAATGTTGCGGTTAGATAACTCTATATTTCAATATATATATTTTAACATTATAAAGGAGTACATTAAATTGTTTGACATTTTCAACGAAGCAAATTATCCTGCGTGAAGTACGTCATTTTGAAACGAGCATTTGCAAGAGTGCAATATCTATGAGAGAAGTTGATAAAAAAAAGTTTACGTATCTCTTTACACCTGTCCTCTTTTTGGAGGGTGTGAGCCACGTTACAACAGATGTGCACAAAGACAAGTGTGTTTCCTGTTAAACTGCATTCGTAAGCATGCTTCCCTAGGCGGGCCTGAGCTACAGACTTAATGAAGCCAAAGGACAGCTCGGGCCTAAATGTCCCCAAATGTTTTTTCAGTGGTGGATGTGTAAACAATGCCAAAATATAATTAAAGTTTGCATTCACACCATGCCAGCAGGTACCGGACTCCCTTAAAACTTAAATAAATCAGTTAAGACAGCTGTGCCCGTGTTAGTTTAGCTTCATGTAACATCTTCTCCAGTCCACTTCCGTGTGTCCTTGGGCAAGACACTTAACCCAAAAGTGTCCCTGCAGCCCCATGCATGCTATCAATGTATGAATGGATGTGAATGGTTGAACAACAAGTAGTGTAAATGCACTTGAGACTAAAAAGACACCATACAAGTCCATACCATTGAACCATATCTATAAATGTGTTTGTCATTTTTGCCATCCACCCCAATGTGAGTAATAATGAAGATTTTTTTTTTTTTTTTTTTTTTAAATATTGTTAGTATTATGACATTGTATTACAAATTTGAAGAAGAGTACCTTTACAACTTACCCTACAGATTTGATGAATTATGCCATTTCACTGTGCTAGACACAGTCTCAAGTACTTTATTATAATTTTGTCCTTGAAGAATGGTCTCATCACTACTGGACAAGTTTCCTTCCTGTTATATTAAAAATGACATTTCACATTGAACAAACGTACTGATCTAGGAGTTAAACCAAGGAAAACACTCCACATCTCCTCCCCTATGTGTGCTGGAGAAGTTGGCTCAGCTCAATGCAGTAGAGCCACAGCCTCATCCATCAGATTGGCTTTACGTTCAGTCAGTTGATTATTACAGCATCTGAGGAAATGTCCTCCCCTTAAAGCTCATATTGTCAGGCCGGGACTCGAAACAGGACTCAGATGCAGCGGAATCAAGAAAACAGTCTTTATTTAAACAGAGTATGAACTCAAACTCACTCCAACGGAGGACACAAAGTATTAACGTAAACACACTCCTAACGGAGGAAACAAAACCACTCCTACGGAGGACACAAAGTATTAAAGTAAACTCACTCTTACCAGAGGAAACAAAAACACTCCAACGGAGGACACAAAGTATTAACGTAAACTCACTCTTACCAGAGGAAAACAAAAAGTAGTAACAGTCCGTGACACAAGGAACTAAACTGAAAATCACTCGTAACGAGGATAGCAAAAACATACACACGGTGGTGACGATCGAAGCTGTGGACTTGGCGGTAGTAATCCTGACCATGGGCGAGAACACTTTGGCACCAGACAAGGGGAAGACGCAGACTATAAACACATGAGGGAAACAGGGCACAGGTGGAAACAATTGGGATCAGGTGAGACAATCAGACAGGTGACACATGAGGAAGGGGGAGGGCCCGCCGTCACGGTGTGACACATATAGACCCACTGGACACAAAACACAACGTATTATGGAAATGCCACCTTTTTGTTTTGTTTTGTTTTGAGAGGAAAACGTGTTTAGTGCTGGAGAAAGCTGTTATAACATTAATACAAATAAGTGGAAGAGATTTGGGATTTATAATAAAAAGTAAACTTCTTTATCAAACAGTAGACATATTTATACCCAGTAATAATAAGAATAATAAGAATAAGAATAATAATGTATTTAATTTGTAATGCACTTTTCTTTCAAAATAACATCATAATGCCACAGAGCCAATGTATAGTAAAACAAATAAAACATAAACCATAATACAAAATAAATAGCTGACAATGATTTAGCACAAAGTCAAAAACGCCTTCCTGAATAAAACATTTTTTTTAGTGCACAATAATATTCATTCTTCTACTATGGATTCAAGACAAGGTCTTGCAAACTAGATAAATAAACAAAATTATGTCTATGTGACTGTACCTTAAAATACGCAGATACATTTATACAGATCAAATATTTATATTTGTAAAAAAAATATATATATATTTGTATAACCACTGAATGCCAGAGGCATTAATGAGTGAACATTATGAGTTCATCTAACTATCCAGACCTATAGGATATTATAAACATAATATTTTTATAACACCATATTTACACATGTTTGAGATGTAAGCTAATTCTAAATGAATTTGATATTGTTTGCTAATCTTTAGACACAGCACACATTCACATAAATGGCCTTTTCACTTTACGTCGTGGAACGGGAAACTTGAGAAAGTGAAAGACTTCATTGTTTATCCTCACCAGTAGCAGATAAGGCCAAAGGTTGCTATGGAAACTCAGCCAACTGGAGCCAGAGTCCAATTTAGGAAAACCACAAAGTCAACATGAACGCGTGCTACAGGTTGGGGAAAAAAAAAAGAAAAGAAAAGGATTGTGAATATGCAGACCATAATCAGAAGTCTAAATATATGAACCGAAATACCCGCGGATACGGTGACACTTCACCATTCATTTCCATCAGTTCAGGTAAACTATCATTCTGGGGCACGATGACACATTTACAGGATATATAATGTGAGACTGTCGCTGCTGCTGAAACCATATCCTTTTATTTATGCAAGGCGAGGCCAAATACAGCAAGCTATGTGCTTCCTTTACATATTTTAAATCAATCATATCTTTTGAGTTGAGACATTGAGCTAATATCTTCATGTCGGACACGAGGAACGGAGAAGCAGCGTCGGATGGAAACGCTAACGAGAGAGATTCTTGTTTTTAGAAACTATGGCCAACTTATTACTTCATAAAACATTCAATGTGACCTGTCTTATTTGCACAACTAAGACTTCAAATGAAACTGGGAAATGCTGAAGGGAAGACTGGCAAAGATTTTTCTACAACAGTTTATTAATAGTATTATTATTTGTTTAACTCTAATCTAATATATATAACCCAATATATCTCAGACATGAAAACATGACTTGTGGCGGTCCCATCAGGTTTCATATCCAGTCTATCAGTATTTTTCCAACCCTTAACAGTTTTAAATAGGAAAAAAGTCGACTTTCAACACATGTACTGTATATGTGATAAGGTATATGTGACCTCGTGTTCCAATGTGAGCGCCTCTGTGTGAGACTCCCTGTGTTGTTCTTACCTGGCTGTGATTAAGATGCAGGAGGCTGACATTGATCAGACTGTGGTGGCCAAATTATGCCTAACCAGCCACAAAACTGGAGAGCAGTTAGACTCCAATTAACACAGGCCAACGTGATTTCCTGGTTGCATCAAATGTCGCATGCAATGGCAATTACCATGTAAATATTCAGCACAGGCCTTTTGTGAACATGGCTGTGGTCTTCCTTCCCCGTGAGCAGGCTTTTCATAATAAACTGGATTGTTTGTAGAATTCCTAATGTTATAATGAGGTTTGACTGCCTCTCTCTTGTGTAACATGATGACAGTCGTGGATAAAAATTGGCAGATAAAACAAAACAAAATTAGAAGACAATGTCAGGTCCCAAGATGGGTTTTGTTTTTGGCTGAGACTAGCTTTCATATGGGATTCATAATTAGAGTTTGGCTCATCATTGCTTTCCACGAGGAAGTGCAGATTGCAGCGTTGTCGAGAACTCCTCATCGCTCTTTGACACCAATAATAATAATAAATACTCCAAAATCATGTCACATGTGAAATATTGTCCCAACTTTGGAAGTAAATTGAATGGACACGAGGATACAACTTTTCTAGGAAGATAGCACGATGGAATGCATCCAAAATGCAATGCGATGCTTCAGGTGAAGCAGCCAATCAGAGTGCAGCCTGAGGTGGAAGGAGAGAGGTAGGGGGGGAGGCACTATCAAACCGAGACAGGGGTACAATACAACAACGTGTCCAATAAAATGGGTTAGAGATTGTTTCAGTTCTATTTCTGACAAATCCTACGATGTAAACCCTTTTTATCGTCTTGCAGGTCAAATCCACAAAGCAAGATACAATAGTACTATGACACATAATATATTATGATTTTCTTTTTTACATCTTATGATTTGACTTTTTTCTCCATACTATATTATTCCTTTAGAATGCATTTTTAAAACATACTATACTATGAGTTTTGTTCATCGTGTTATCGTTAAACAATAATATGACTTTTTTCATGACTTTTTTGGACATACTATGACTTTTTTCATCATACAATTTTATTTATTTTTTAAATCTAGCAAAATAGTTGCAGGTTTTAAACCACCAATCACCTCCAGGTCTTCATCATATGGCACAGGAGGAAAACGTTCTAATTAGCCTGTCAGTTACTAACATGACAAATGTGGCACAAGTCAGTGACCAAATTATTGATTGTGAGGGCGTTTTTTTTTCTTGGTCTGGAGAAAGGTTCATTACACTGCCTGTTTTAGCACGGGCAACTCCCGCCACTGGTGTGGTACCTGTCCAAGAACAACTTGTCTGAGGTCGCCGCAGAGCCGGTGTCTGACACAGTGATTATAGGTGGTGCTCTGGCTGAGGAAAGCTGCGGTTTTCGTGCTGAATATCTGAGAAATCCATTGTGAGCTTTAGCTTTTCTTAAGTAGCTTTAGACTGAATTATTTGCCGTAGGGAGGAAATGAGCGTGTCCCCGGTTTGTTACTAAGAGTTATATCTCAGCCAGTGCAGTGTGGATAGGCCTGGATGTTGATATATTCACGGATGTATTATGCATTTTTGAAGTGCGTTCATTTGTTTGAACAGAGGATTTTGGAATAAGTCTACACGAAGCAACTATATTTGTTAAAATGGGTAATTCATGAGTGAAAGGATGGGAAGGTTTGAGGTGATCGACACTCGAGATGCCGTTCACTTTGCTTCACTGCTAAGAGACCTTTGAGGGGGGATATACCATAATCAACACTCAAATGGAGGTATGGCAACGCTTACCTCATGTGTACCAGCAGAGACCCTCAACGCAAATCTCTGTGATGGAGGAATTGAGATGTGGGTTTGGAAAAACTATATCTTTCTATCTGAAGAGCCATAATGTCAAGCATGTTGCAGTCCATCAGCTAGCCGCCACAAATAACTTTTAGAATTTATTTTTTTTTTTTTAGAATCAACTTTATTGGCCATGTGTGTTTTTTACACAATCACATGGAATTTATTCTCTGCATTTAACCCATCTTTAGTATTAAGGAGCAGTGGGCAGCTTCGTGGAGCGCCCGGGGAGCAACTAAGGGTTAAGTGTCTTGCTCAAGGACACAACGACGCAGACTGCCGGAGCCGGGGATCGAACCACCGACCTTCTGATTGAAAGACCGACCTGCTAACCACTGAGCCACAGCCACAACTTCAACCAAGTGGGCCCCAGGGAGTCATATCACAAACTTTGAGGTTCTTTTTTCCATCTCTTTTCAGACAACCGCTTTATGACATGCTACAGCAGACTCAAAAATCATATACTGGACATGTAAGATCTTCTTTGTGTGTGTGGTGGATGTGAGGGTGGGCCGACATATGTGTGGCATGTTTTGGGGAGAGAAATACGGTAAGCGCGATGCGTGTGCGGATTGTCATGACGTGTTTCGTGCTGCTTAAGACACATTGTAAACTCTATCAGTCACCCAATAAATCCAGCGGGAGGGAAAACACAACACATGATTTATGGCTGTTTAATGATTGTGAGTTGAGGTGGAGGTGTAGTGGACTGAACTGAGCCTGAATGGGGTGTATGGGTTCAGCTTGAGTGGGGGTGTAATCCATTGGGACTACTCTACAGTTCGGAGAGTACCAGCCTCCATGGGGGAGACACAAGGCCCTAGTCACAAGGGGTTAATTGTAGGTGTTTAAAGAGCACATGTCATTAAAGAGCTGGTGCGTGGAAAGAGTTCTATTTATACACGGCAGAGGTAATGAGGTGAAATTATTCTGTCCGACAGAGATGGGATGTGACCACAGCAGGCAGACTCCCTTGCCCTGGCTCGGACTCCTGAGAGTGTTTTCAGTCCAAATACGGACGCTGAAACGTAAGCTTGCTAATTAATTCCCATTTACATAAAGCCAGCTGTGGTTTCCATTGCGCCCTACAGCCCAGGTGCCCTGTCACAGCAGCAGGCGATTGATTGACTAATTAATGATTCCCCAGATGCAACGATTAAATTAAAATGAACTTAATAGGCCTCAGACGGTATTATGCTATGTTAATGTTGTCATTACTCATGTTTATATGATAACATATATAAACACAGGAATACATAGCAAGGAATCACACACGCCACTTGACGGCTTTTAGATTGTTTTATTATTATTCTGGAGTCCTGTTCAGTTTGAAAGCTTTATTGAGCGGGGTACACATCTGTAACTATTTGCTGGACACAAACCTGTGTGTTTACTGCACTGTAGCAGCACTGTGAAAAAGTCATGTGAGATTGATTAAAGTGTAAACATCCCTGGGGGATTAAGCAAGCTCCCCTTGCTCCACTAGAGGGAGCAACTCCATAGAGATCACATACATAAGAGATGAATGCATGGTTCTGTTTGATATTGTACGCTCTCTCTCTCTTACAGCCAGACATGATATAATTTCTAGGTATTAAAACAGAACGTGTATTTTCGTTCAAATTCCCAGCACTGGCAATAATAAACAACACAATAAGTGAAATAACATTAGTTAAATTAACAAATAATTTCCAAAGCTACTTAGATTGTGACTATGCAATCATTC
The DNA here is from genome assembly GCA_023566465.1 of Cottus gobio. Lineage (NCBI taxonomy): Eukaryota > Metazoa > Chordata > Actinopteri > Perciformes > Cottidae > Cottus > Cottus gobio. The sequence continues at coordinate 10,584,862 of CM042232.1, read as the reverse complement.
AGCATTGTTACATGTTCAATAAATCAATACGTTTTCATAATTGTGAATTATATGTTTAAATAACTGAGTAGATAGTCAGAATTGTATTTTTTATCTCAAATGTCTGGACCATATATATTATAACCAGGACACCCTTTACTATATTTGAAGTGTGTCTTTATCTTTTTTATACACATTTGTCCATCATTTTCTTTTTCAGTGTTAGTCTTAGTTATATGTTGATTACTTAAAATATCACCTGAAAATGAAGAAAATATAATGAAGAATGCAAAGCAATGTAATTATTCAGTTTCTTACGTGGTGATTTCTCTGTCTACTATTTAATTAATAAAAGCAACACACATGTTGTGTACTTTACTGGTCAGTGAGGTGTGGTCCCTGGCCAGGTCTTCAGCTCGGTCTGTGCTGGGTTGTGATGGACGCTGGGTGGAACACAGCCTGAGGATGTCCACTGGGAAGAGTTTGTGGCTGCCAGAATCTGATCGTGTAACCAAAGAAAAAAGAAAATAGCAAACTGAATAACTTGCCAAAATCATCATGCAATTTCTGGACCACTCTGAAATGCCAAGGGAAGCTGTATCTCCTTCCTTTGCTTGATAGTTTTCTTAAATTAAGGCTCAACTTCCTTTAAATCCCTGTTAAGGAGCTTTCCCCCCCCCCCCCCCCCAATTGATTTTTATACATTTGGAGAGGAGAAAATGGAGAAATAGCAGAACACCGGAGAGAAGTGAGAGTCTGTGATTAATAGATGCTTACAGCAATGAAATGTCTGTCATTCATGCAGCCTTTTCCCCTGGCGCTCAGGTTACACCGACTGAAACAGTATTTGTCCATATTAGTGAGTTCCCAGTTTTTACCCTTCCTGTCTGCCTGCTGGTGAAGGGGAGAGGCCAGAGAGCTATGGCATGACGGTCAGTGGCACCCACCCTGGATTTCCATCGGCGCCTGCTGTCCGCGCCAAGCCTGAAAAAGGTGAGATGGCTGATATATACACTCTCACCCACAAGGCCATCAAAAATAAATGAGAGGCCACCTCAGTCTGGATTGGTAAACTTTCAGAGGGCAGAAATGTGAATTCAAGCATGTACCCCCAAACGTACAATCCTTATAGAACTTTGGCCAATACACTCAAAGCTTAAAGCGCTCAGTGAGACACATCATCTCCCTTTGTAACACTGCAGCAGAAGAGAATAAATGAAACTCGTCAACAGTGATGACATGCTCGCAGTTGGCCCGCTCAGTGTTGATAGTAAAAACGTCACGAGTCGGGTGCATATTTCATTATGTGTGCTTTTGATTTAAGCACGAAAAGAGTGTCCTGCCTCAGGCAAACCCACAGAAAACGGTAATTCACAGCCTTTGTGTAAATATTCTTTTTGGCTGTTGTCTTTCGATTGCGTCTCAGTATGACTTTTCCAGAGGAAGGGTGACCTGCAGTCGTCATATAGGGGCCTGTCTGGGACTTCATTTTTTTAATACCTCATGTCCATTTCACAAAAAAAAAAAAGCTTCTCTTTCTTGAAATTCATCTCAAGAAGTAACCAGCTATAGTACTTACATATACTTACTTATTGCATCTAAAACCTTATAAGTGCGAAAGTCAAAATGCAGATTCTCCACACGGCTCTCAACATGGCTGCCAGCACCGAGTGCAGGGGAGGGGTCCAACAAGTTCAGGAGGCCGTTGTTTGTGTCCCGGGAGAAATGTTGGAATTTTGTCACTTGCGTCGTTGGTGTCGTTAGTCATGTGACTCTTGTGAGTCAAGTGGCTCATTTGTCACTCCTCCGCCACGAGAGTCGTTAGTCAGCGAAGTTATTAACAACCACTCTTATTTTCCTCAACCTAACTGAGTGGTTCTGTTGCCTAAACCTGAACTTCCTGTGAAGACGGAAGTGTATTTTGAATGTGATGCGTGTAACAAGTGTACGGTACGGTGTACAACCCCGCCACGTCATCAAATTAATTAAATGTATTAAATTAATTAAATGCATTAAATTCATTAAATGCATTAAATTCTGACAGCAGACAAAATCTCAATCTTGTTTCTGTTGACTTTGAGGTGAAGCCCGGCGGACAAACTCAGCCATCAATCACGGTATAATTACTTAAAAACATAACTACATCTGTCTCCTTTGTCTTGCAGATGATAAGCTGCCAAGACAAATGAAACCTGATATAGTATTGACAGACACTTTTAATAACCATAAACAGGTTCTATGTCTGGGTCGCATCCTGAAAACTGTGAAGTCAACAAGTTAACATGGCTGTTTAATTTTTTTCTTGATACTCCTTAAGGCGACACATTTTGTTTAGCCATGAAAGTAAGAATTAAATTAACTTTAAAAAAAGAGACAAAAAAAAAACAAAAAGAGAAATGCAGAAATGGAGAAAGGGACAAGAAAATGTAAATGTTTGTGGTTCAGACTTGATGTTTTACAGAAAATGGAAATGAATGATCACTGTTATAGAAAGCCATTTCTAACTAGAAAGAGCATTTCCACACGCGCCATGGTTACCATGGCGATTGGAGAAGCACAGCTCTGCCCCGTAGGGAGAGATATTTAATAAATTCAAAAATTCATAGTTTAAAATTCTTAAAAGATAGAAACTATTTAAAAATATGCAGTCATAGATGAAAAATATGTCTACATTTTAAAGTTGAAATGGTATCTTTAGCTGAAAGTATGCTGAACCTATAAGCTGTTAAAGTTGAGGATTTTCTCCATAGGAATCCCATGTTAAAAAAAACGCATAAAAAGATTAATATTAAGAAAAGTTGAAAAGTTAAAAATATGAAAGGTCATAGCACCCCTCTCCTGAAGGAGCTGAATTTTTTAATATTTGAAGAGTTTCTGTAGCTGAACATATGAAGGAGGAGAAACCTTTCAAAATACGTACGGAAGAAATAGAATAATAAAGATTCGAAGAACAATAGTTGGGTGCTTCATGCTGAAGCACTCCAACTAATAAATGAGAATGATGTCATTCAAATCAAGCAGGTTGAGAGGTCAGAGGCTTGTGTGCGCTGATAGCTGTTGGAATTACAGTTGCGCTGAAAACTTGTTATTTTTGACAGATAGAAACTCTATGTAATTTGGATGTATCAATATCTCCTTTTTCAAATCTTGATGTTGATAGACTTGTCAAGCTTTTTAGAGAAGAATCCTGAGGTCAAATAAGGGCCAGGGGCTGAGAACATTCAAATCCCTGGCACCTCTTTCAACCTCTAAGGACCTATAGCTGCGGAGGAGGAGGAAACACTAATCAACATTTCCCTTAATTCAGCCACATTTCATCAACACTATTATTCCATATAATTCCAAACGGAGTGATCAAACTTTGTTTTTCGCGTTTTGTTTTGGAAACCTCACGGTGGCCTTTTGATGGGAATCACAGGTCTGTCCTGGTTAGGCAGCTGCTGGAGAGATCATCGTCTGCGTTTGCATGGCACCCGCTGAGAAGCCGAGCATCATGGGAGAGCTCCCCCAGATAATTTCCATAAATATGAGTGATGTGCCCCTTTTCCACTTTGGTGTAAGTCCCTAAGGGAGGATGTGGGGATAAGAGTGTACACCGTAACATCCGCAGACCAATAAGTTATCTGCAAATGTGATTCTGGATTTACTGAGATTTGTTTATTGCAGTTAAGTTGCAAAGATTAACATTTTAATGAGGAAATTAATTGACCCCGTGACTGGGAACAACTTCCTGAAAAAAAATGAAAAAAGACATGCATAGCATTAGCATTGCATACGCATAGCATAGCATAGCATAGCATAGCATAGCATAGCATAGCATAGCATAGCATAGCATAGCATAGCATAAGCATAGCATTGCATAGCATTGCATACGCATAGCATAGCATAGCATAGCATACGCATAGCATAAGCATAGCATTTCCAATAATCAGTCACTCAAAATCAATCAACAGTAAAATTATCACTGCAAGTTTACCAAAATATAAATAATTGAATCACTCATATTACCAATAGTTCGCCAAACTCTGGTCCTCAATAAACTTCAGTAATTGCCACATTGTAGTTTCTTTGCAGTTTTATTTCCTCCTCACTATTATAGCTAAATACTTTATATCCAAGTGTCACGGTCCATTTAATTAAAGACTCCCATCCATGTCATCTTTTCTCTTATGGCTAAGGTTGCACTGTATATATAGCCTATATACAGACCTGCTTATGGCACAATGAAATGCATACAGAAAGGTCTGCATGGGTCAGAGTACAGCTAATAAAACCCAATGCTTTTGCCAGTGTTGTTGTGAGACAGTGAAAGAGCGGGATTGTAATAACTGTTTATCTTTGTATGGACAGACAGGAAGGGAAAGAGCATGCAAGTATTAAAAACACATCTCTGAGGATTAGCTTCAATAAAGTAAAGTCATGTTTTTTGCTTACTATTTCACATATAGCATGTGTGTAGAGCAACACTGTACACAATGCAGCATATACATTTAACTCTATTGCTCTTTGTTGATTCAAAAATGGACTAAAGAAATATTGCTGTTATTTGATATAGATTGGGTATGTATCTTAGCTCCTAATGGTAAAAACAAACATGTAACTGAAACCAAAATCAGCACTTTGGGATGGATTTTGAAGCCTCAATTCTAATGTAGTTAGGTTGCATTGGAAGATTGCAAGAAAGTGGAAGAAATAATGACAATATTAGACTACATATAAAAGCTTAATAGTGAAATAAGAACACTTTATTTTAAAATCATGAAAAAAGAGAGAGCAATATTTTTGCGGCTGTCCTGGTTTAAATAAATATAAAATAAAATGGGTTTTATATGTTTCAACAAGAACTTCAGCTCACAAACTTCATGTCACCCCATACCCATTTCAGTCTTTACATAGTTTCCCCCCTTTATGAATAGTAAGGTCAAAGGGCAGGACCTGTGATGGTTTATACGAACTAAACTCGGCATAAATCAATTCCTCAGACATAAAAAGCATTCGAGTTGATTTTGGGATATTGTTCTTTGAAATGTAATTTGTAGTTCTGTGCTCACCCAGATCTTCAAGCGTCCCTTGTTCCTCCCCTCCATCGCTTCAACACACACTGTAAGTTCAACTGTGCTCGGGACAGTAAATCAAACTCCTCCGAGGAAACCATTTATAAAAGCCTGACATCCAGCTTCCTATTTCTGATTGCTGATTACACCTCAGAGTTTCTGAATACAGCTTTGCTTGTCACCTCAGGACCCGGCAAAGGACAAGATTAAGAAACCTCCAAGCTGTAAATTAACCACATACATTATCTATGGCCCCAAATTTGATCCGCTGATCACGTCTCCTCTTTGCAGCAGCCGTAGGGAGGCCTCCGACCTGGACATGATGAAAGAGAAGAGAAAGCTCGTAATGGCTTTAACAGCGTACTGAATCCCAGCCTGCTCTTATATTAAATCACTGCTTATATTTCCTACAGCTGGCTCAACTTTGAATGGCAACTCAGACAGAAGTCGCAAACCAATGCCTAACAAAAACATGGATTATACCTCAAAATATGTCAACATTAGTGCATCACTGTGCGCATGAATGGACACATTAATATTGTTATATTCCCTCATTTTCAGGGACGCAGAGGACAAAACTGCATATAACATGCCAAGGTCGAGATTTTTTTACTTTAATATAGCAGCCTTTCAGGGGTCAATTTTTAAGCGTGGCATGCAAAGAACAAAAAACAATAGTCCTGAGGCTGTTTTAAGACTTAGGATCTGCAAATGAAGTGTATCAATGGTAGCATAAATCAGATTGATTTAATTTTAATAGCGACATCTTCTTCTCTCACAAAGTTAAAGATGAATCCATATGTTAAAAATGTCCTTTGTGTAGACAGGTCAGTGAACAGAGCTGAGACAAGATAAAGTAAAGAACAGCGGAACTATTACTTAAAATGTCCTATTCTGTATTTAATAGATCATATTTAGTTAATAGGGTACTTTTCAATTATTGAAAAGAAACTAAGACCCATACATTTTATCCTGAAATATGCTATGGCGCATGAGAAAGAAGGAAACAAAATGTGGATGATTCAATTCAATGTATTTGTATTACCCAAAATCATACATTTGCCTCAGAAAGCTTTATAATTAAAAAAAGTGATAGTATATATAATGTTGTCATTCATTTAAGTAACAGCAAAAAAATAAAAATAAAAATTGCATTTAACATTTTATCATTAGTACTGTACATATTCAGTCTAATTAAATTATGTAAAATGAGCAAAACATTGAGCAGAATATATTTTAGGAAAACAAATGTCCCCATGTTTCCATAAAATGAGACTTAATGAGGATTAAAAGTGGCAAGACAATAAGAACATCCCATTTGCATCAATTTTTCATGTAAATTAGGACACAAAACATTTAGTTTCTATTTTGTAATGTCACATCACTATTGCCTACATTTAGTTTAATCATAACTATTCATAAAACCCTTTTTGTGTTGGAAATCACATTTGTCTTGATTTTCAAGCACAGAGCATTTAATTAAATATTTGCTTTGCAGGTTGTCGAAGTTATTTCTTCCTCATCTCAGACGTTGCTTTGAGTCCCATCCACGCCCTACCCTGAACATGATGTAAAAAATCGGTAAAAGGCCTCTTTCATCAGTAATTGATAGGTGCTTGTTTTGGTTCAGTGGCATTGTGTCACTCTTGCCACTATGCGTTAGGAATATATCAGAGCTGGAGTGGTGTGAGAAGGTGGGGGAGATGGTGGAAACAAATGTGTCATGACCAGAGAGAGTGGCACATACGCCATGCTTGTCAGGATGACTAATAGCCCAGGGCAACAGGTCTCACTGTGGGGTGTTAACAATCAGCCGGGCCTCAGGTTGTAGCCTGACAGCCAGCCACATGACTCGAATACAAGTTGGTCACCTGCACTTTGTATCTTAAAAGGACCTTTGTCTCAACCAGCTTTCACCAACTGGTTTCACCTTTTTCTTAGTAAAAGATAACATTGTTACCAGGTGTTAAAAATGCTTAATTCCCCTCCGTACAAGTTTATTCAACGTTAATGATCATAATAATAACTGGAAATGGCTTTTAAAACTATTCACCAATGACATGAAATGAAAGCCATTTGTATCAACGCTTCAGATCAAAACACATGGATCACTTAGTCTTTCGGCTGAAACTGAGAATCTTTATTTGACAAGTCGGCTCAGATGGCAGTTCATCAATTCAGAGTGACATTTACACTCCCACTGACCCAGAGGGGGTAAAAGAAGAAAAGGAAACCTGCCTGTTCAACACACTGTGCAACAGTATCCCTTTTTACATACAATTTAAAAAACAAAAATCATGGTAGTGATGTCGATACAGTAGCCAGCTCATTCAGATGTATTACATGATTATGTATTATGTTTAATCGTGTAATGCATCCTTAGAGCTTTTGGGCCATTACACCGATGGTTGTGTGATATATTGTATAGTATACTTCAATAATTAAGCAATATATTAAATGCAAGACAAAATGTCTTGCCCTGTAATTACCTTGTAATATTAGACTGGGTGAAACAAGATGTCAACTGTAGACAGCCACTGGTTGGACCACTTTGTTAGACGCCTTAGTGAAAACTAAGAGGCTTGTCTGTTGGCCAGCTTCCTGTTCAGCGTGAATTCCCTTTCAATGAATACTCACTCTTCACTTCCTAGAATGTGTTCTGTCAACGTGTACAAATAAAAAGACATTGTGACGAATACAATAAATAAAATACCTTCATAACTTGACACAATCTCCTAAAAATAAACCTTATTTTGGCTCTGATTTATGTAGTATCTTTTTTTCAGCTCTTGATATTTAAGTTGGTTGGTGGAGGCCATGTAGAGCTTTTGCACGTACGATATTTGCACTGGATACGGACACGTCAGCACTGCGGCACTCGGGAGACCTGTTTTCTTCCAGAATTAGCAGCAATACACATGCTAATTTGATATAATATACGTCAGGTCACCGCATACCCCACATGTTGATTTCTACAGCAAATACATTGGAAAAAAAAATATATAAAATATAATGCTATATATTAGAATGCTTTAAAATGATGTATGACATTTTTTTAAGTTTCAGTATGATTAATTATTTTTAACCTCGGGTTTGTTGTTGTTTTAATATCCATTGTGAAATAATAGTATTGCACAACAGCTGAAATACGATGCACCTGAACATGCTGTACAGATATGTTGTACAGATAACTATCTATCACGAAGAATTAAAAGAGATCTCGTTTTGAGTACTGTCCAGATATAAATACAGCTCTGCTCCACGGCAGCACACAGCTGACTACTGGTTTCCATTGTGCCAACAACTGTTGACGTCTCAACCAATTATGCCTGTTCACTTGCACATCAGTGTAACGGTAGAGCTCCGGTTTGTTAAAACAGTGTTTACAGCCAATTAGTCATGAGTTGAGGTGGCGGACTTTATGTTGCCCTGGAAGACAAGCGTTTTTCGGCGGCATTTTATTTTCCAGGTGTGTTAAGCCCGTTTTTATAAGGTGTGGGCAGACAGCCTTGCCCACCCTGTAAACAGTTATGTAGAATGTGTCAGGACAATAAAAATGGACCACCAGAAATTTGTTGTGAGATTTAATTGACTTCTATTCAAACGAAAATCAGATCGGTGAGTGCTGGTCAGCCAGTTCAGTTCATAAAATAGGTGTTGCTGTTTTAAAATGTAGATGTGTAACATATCATACCATGACATAATACAAAATATGCCAGTTTTAGTGCGGTCACCTTGCTCTCCTTGTTTTTGGCACTTAAATTAACATTTGTTTTGAGCGAGTTCTTATGCGACCAAATTCAAGTTGTGATTCAGTGAGTTGACTTTTCTGTCATGCTACTTCACATCCATTCATATCAATCCATGTTTTAATGCATATTTTTCCATTCTGTGCAAACGAAAACAGTGAAAACACTGGAAGTTAAAAAAAGTAAATATATAGCATCACGTTTATGCTTTTCCGCTGACTTAGAACATATGGTGTATCTGTACGAACGTAAATGTGACGTGCAATGGCGAGACAAAAAATGTCATGACCTATGTGGACCGATAATACATAATACCAACTGCTTATCTTCACCTCCCAATATAAACAAAACAGTAGTGGATGGAAATGGCCATTCATTTGCATCTCCCTGTATTTTGTATGGTGGTACATTTCCTGATTATGCTTTTAACACATGTAGCAAGGTGACTTGTGCTTTACTGAAATCTGGCATAAAGCCACGCTATGTTAAAATCTAAAGGATATGTGTATCATATTTCTTTCAAGGCAGTTGTTTTTGTGAGTCATGCAGTAATCTCAGGGAAATATTTTTCCTCCAATCCAGAGATGTGACTGCCTGAGGTCTTGGCAAAGTCCTCCACAGTCCGGGAAAAACTCCACTGAGCACTTGTGATTAAGTGTCTTTATTTAAGCCCATGAACTCAAACGAGCAATCAGAGCCAAACCAAGGATCCAAACTTCCTCAAAATCATGCTGCTGGAAGCACTGAGGAGTGTTACTGAACCGACTATCATCCTTTCTCTCCTGTCAGCTGCTACTCCACAATACACTTTACTTTTTACATTCACTAATGTTGCAAACTTTGCAATTAAACAAAATACATTGAGTTTTTTTTAATTTGAAGTAATATTGCCATAATTTATTTTCAGAGCAGGGCAATAATTTGACATTTGACTAATTATTCAACATTTTGTTTCATTATTGTAGCACACAAAGGCATTATGCATAATGATGTCAATGTCTTGTTCTGGTATATGGTGTTTTCCTCTAAACAGACAGATCTGGGACATTTTGTCCCTTGGCCTGAATTCAATATTCTACTGTACATTCAATTTCTTCTTTACTGTTTATTTTATTATGTTTATTACTGTTTATTTATATTACTTGATTTTTTTTATCTTTACGTACTGAGCAATGCTGCTGTAATCCTGTAATTTCCCCACTGCGGAACTAATAAAGGATTATCTTATCTTATCTTATCTTATCCAGACGTCTGCAATGGCCTCGTTTCATTGTTCTGATGTGCTATCATAGCTGTAGCTCCCTGTATATTCAAAATAGTTCATGCACGTATACAAAATACCATCAACTTTTCAATTTACCATGATTATTGTTGTAAAATCTGCAATACATTAAGACTTCAGAAGCTGGTGCTTTTGGAATGAAGAGAGAAAAGTAATCAGAACAGGTTGAGAGATACGACATGTCTGGATGATAAAGCATGTTTTTCTTTCTGTGGTTTTTGTGAATGAGTGGATGTCCTGTGTGCTGCAGCCGGTCTTGTCTCGGCCTGTTCGACGGTGAAATTCCCACATTCTCTCTGTCTTGCTCACATCACTTCAAGGAAGTTAGATCATGGAAGTGTTTTTATTTTGTCTTCTCAGAAAGATTATATAATGTGCTAAGTTAAGAAAAAAATATACAACACAGCTTTTATTTGTTGTATCACTCTAAATAAACAACGGCACCATTGAACTGTATATATTATGATAAGATGTTAACTAATAGGATTAAAGAGATGTGATTTTATCTGCGTATTTGTGACACAGGTACACTATGACACCAGCTGAGTCTGAGGACCTGTTTGGGTGTGCAGCTAAAATTAGCTAGCTAATACACACATTAGAAACACTTGAATGGACAGAATTTGTTGCATTAAACACGACATACATCTCTGGGTGATTCTGTGGCATTAACTAAACCAGTAACAAAACCAGGAAACACTGGTATGATTTTGCTTGGATTTATAAAAAAGGTTAAAATGCATTTACACAGAATACATACTTATACATTAAGGCAGCAGTACAGGTTATAAAAGACTACAACTTTTTTTTTAATGACGTATACAATATATTGAATGTGTTTACATTAGGTTAAAGATGCAAGCAAAAAGATGGTCGCATTTTGATTGCCTCTCCACGGCTCTCAATATGGCGACAGCCAAGAAGGCGGCTCATGGCAAACAGCACTAACAGCGCTAACAACGGCAAACGTGCTGACAGATCTAACAGCGTTTACCTGAGGGGTACCCGGAGGATAAGGGACATGTCGCCACGATAAAGCTGTCGGTAGGGACGGCGTCATAAGCTGCAACCGCCATAGGGGAGCGGCGCAGAGCTGCAACCTTGAGTTAGCCAGTGTTGCACGCTAGCATGCACTAAAAGCACACACAGCTATGTAAACAAAGCAAGGAGAAGCCAGGACAACAACAACACACACACACACACACACACACACACAGAGGGAAAGCGACTTCATTCTCTGCTCAGGTAGACATTGCTTCACTAGTTATATCTTTACAAAGCAAATAGTGGTTTGCTGCGATATTCATGGCCTGCATGTGTTATATTGCTCTTTTAAGCCATAAGAATACACACAAGCAATATCTGTCTCGCATGGCCTTCATGGACAGATGAAGTTGCTCAGTAGCTGTTATGATTTCTGATCCATGCCTAGGACGTCTCTTGTGTGTTGGCTTACAAGTTAAGCTTGAAAGTTCCTTCTTGACCTTGAAATATTAGTTTGGCAAAACATTCCAAACTCAAGGTCTACTTGTGGTCTTTTCAGGATTTCACATGATATTTCATTCTACATATATTACACATGTTTTCAAGGGTACCAAATGCACTGAATGTGACTGTCAAACCACGAGGATATCAAACAATTATATAAAATTACTGCAACACTAGGGGCCAGAAGCAAAAAAAAAAAGAGGAAGAAAAATGAATATCATCAATTTAGTTTCTGATATTTTCTCAAAAGAGAACACAGGATGAGTGGTATACAGAAGAGATAATAAATACATAATAATAAAAAAAATCAGTTATTAATAAATTGTTGGCTTTATTCCAAAGTCAATGATATTAATCACCAGATATGACAGCTTTGACAGACGTATGTCGACAGGAATGACGTGACTGTATTACTGTAAGTGTTGTGTGTTTCTAACCTGCATTCTTTTTGGGCAGTAGGACCATTTCATGTCACTCAGACTGTACACGAGAACACAGCCAGGCATCTTAATCCTCTTGTTGATGAACTATTCAGTCAACAGCTGGCAGCTCTGGGGGCGCTCCTCTGTGTGTTTGAGATCTGCATTTACATGTGTTTTTATGTGTGTGTGTGTGTGTGCACTATTTTTGCAAAAGAGTGTGTGTCACAGCAGGTTCAGACGGCCAACACACTAACCTGTTTAACTCACTCGGCGCCTGGGCCACTGATGGGGGCCCTTTACTGCTCCTGGCTGGTCCAGCCCCTAAAACAAGCTCCCGGGCTGCGGCAGCGGTTAGGACCCAAACCAAGCCTCCATTCACCTCATCGACCCAGCTGTTTATTTTCAGAGGCATTAGAGGAAACACTCGACAGGGCTTATCAGATCCAAACAGTCGCACGTCTTTGTTATTTTACACACAGGCCTCCTCTCAACTCTGCCTCATTTTCAGTAATTGTTTTCTTTCTTGCTTGGTAGAATAACATGGAGGGCTACATTTAACACAAGTGGTAAGGGAATCCGTCAGTGTAAACAAGGCAGATACAATGCACACTGGGATTTTATCTGAGCCTTTTCTGTTATTCTATGTTTTTTAAGGGCAGGGCTGGAGCAAATATTGGAGTGTACGTGTGTTAAAGTAAAATTGGTGAAATGAAATACAGGCCGCTTGACGCAGAGTCTTCAACCTCCCATACAGACCTCGGTTTTTCTCAATTACTGCCTCACTAAACATCAGACCCACTCAGAGCCACATATTGGATCCCTAGAGATACTGGACTGATACACATTGGGGTGAAAGGTTTATATCTAACTGCTGGATTTCATCTTCCTTAAACCATCGTCTGCTCACAGCAGAACAAAAATCCTTTGCTTTTTAAAACGTGAAGCCAAACGTATGTTGCGACGCTAAATCAAGGGGAATTGTTGTGACACTGTAGTACACATGTTTAACATGGTGGCAGTGTTGCACTGCCTTTGAGCCACATGAGGCCCTCAGTGCCACCCAGTACTAAGCAGCTGCAGACAGTGCTGCTGATTATGAAGCAGCCCTGGGGACGGGCAGGCTGAATGGAGCAAACTGTGACGTACAGTGTTCTGCACGTCAGGGTAATTGTGCTGCTGATTGGGATGCCGATGCGTGGACAATACACACAATACCGAGTGTACTGTATAATGTGAGCCCTAACTATTTCTCCTTATCAAAAGAGACAGCCTTGGTAGAGAAATCAGAGAGTTTTAAGCAAGCAGGAAATGTTCGCAATCACTCGTGACTGACAACACAACCTCTGTTCAGCTGCTAAGGCCTCAGACAAGCCAACGTTACAGCCGAATATCAAGGCAATCATCATCCAAATCCCCCGGTCCACCTCCTTGCACTGCCAGCAGGAGCTCTGGTAGATGGGCCGAGCTCCACTCTGCCAACTGCGCCATAAAATAAACACACAGTAAATCCGGCACGATTAACATTAATCATGATCACGTCACAGCTAATGCACTGACTGAGGGCCATACAGTGAAATCACACTGACCTAGACGCTTGTCTGCTAGTGAGGAGGGGGCTGGCACAGACAGGGGGACGCTGTGATAACAAATAAAAATTCATTAAATGTGAAATTAAACAGTAGTGTTGTGAATGAGTTTCAGACCACGGATGACGTGACCCAAAATGCACAAATCAACATAGGTGTTAGACATGGTAAACTTCACTTTATTTGTGTGACCCCTGTATCTGGAGGGAGCACTGCTTTGAAAACATGCAACTTTTGGGAAAGACATTCATTTAAAAGGCTCTTTTCAACTGTGGCAGTGCCAGACACAGTTTGACTAAAAGGTCCCGCTTGGCTTGTAACTTATTGTCAAGGATTGGATTTCAGCTAAAATTAGCCATCAGACCCAATTTATTACTCTGATTGAGGAGTCTGAAAAAAATGGGCTCCCCGTTACATAAGCTAAGCCCTGAGTTGAAGATATCACGTTGCAATTTAATTCAACCCATATCACTTGTGAGCAAATGTGTAAAATGTCCTAGTAATAGTAGCTTAGGTTTCCCCAAAGTATTGAACTGGCCTGAGAGAGGCTTGGAAAAATAAAAAAAATCCCCAACCAATTTTATGGAGGTGGCAAAACAAGCGTCTTTCCTTCGATGACTTGAGTTATTAAACACACTTGAGACGGTGAGTTATGAAACAGGAGAACACACTCAAACTGGCACATTATAGCTCAGTCGGTTTGAGAACAAAATGCACAGTTTGGGAGCAGCAAACAAGATCTGCTAGACAGCATTTCTGTCATTCATGATCTTAATTCAAAAATAATTCAGTCCTAACATCGTGAATTCTACTGAAATGTTACAACTATAGATAGATAGATAGATAGATAGATAGATAGATAGATAGATAGATAGATAGATAGATAGATAGATAGATAGATAGATAGATAGATAGATAGATAGATAGATAGATAGATAGATAGATAGATAAGTACATATACTTAGCAACTCAAATGGGGCCAGTGAAATAGAAACATTTATTATGGTATCATAACCATTCATGAGGCCAGTCACATCAGTTTTCCATCATAAATCATTTAAATATCTGTGGAACAGAGTGCACATGTTATCGTGCTGTAAAATACCTATTTTACATGCATAGTGTATCCTGTTTTATTGCAAATTCTTTATCATTGTACTGATCTTCTGTATTTGAATTAACAGTGGCAACAGTGTTCCTCCAGAGGTTTGCACACAAGCTCAGCTGAAGACAAATGTCCTTTTGAGTGAAACGTCGTTTCCTCCTCACTGTTTAAACACAGGTGTTGATTCTGGTGAAAATGACTGCTGCTATACTGCCCCCCGCCCTGCATTTGCTCTTTTAAAAGTGAAACAGGCCAAATGGTTCCTCTGATGAGTACACTTAGGCAGGACCTGTGGACACTGCAGCCATTATTATTATCAGGGATTATTTGACATCCCCCACACCAACACACACATACACTCCCTTTCAAGTTTTTCCACTTACTACTACACTGAAAACGCATGAGCGGGAGAAGATCATAAAAGTGTGCAGTTTGGATAGGTGTGCCGCTGGTAAGCGTGTACCGGCCCCGCTGCCAGGAAACACTCTGTCCTGCCACACTGCTTCAGTACATGGAGACTAGAATATGGGCCAGACGCCCCTTTCTCCTAATGTCACGTACTCCTCTCATGCGATATGTTTGTCGCTGCGCTGTGCAGAGTTCAGAGAGAGACTAGTTCTCAGCCTCCTGAATCCTTGCAACAATACGTGCAGAAAACGTCAAGATGCACATAAATATTGCTGTAGAAACACGCTAACAGCTTTCTGTTCTTTCTTTCTGCTGAGATTATCTGAATACGTTCCTCATCCCAGGGTGCAGTATGGTTTCCTGCGTCTGTGGTTGGCACACATGCATGTCTCGTGGCACAGATTCTGGCTTGTGGCACTGGCACCCTTTGAGCCCACACCCAGTGCCATGCTGCTCACTCTTCCCCACTGACATCCTCCGCTCTGACCAGAGACTGTAAACACCACTGGAATGGACCACACACACACACTCCCAGTGTCCGAATAAGCTGCTTGGTGCGTGAAGGAACACACAGCTTAAGGCCCAATCAGTAACTTTATCATTTTTTGACCATATAAGTTACAGATGAATTCCCATCTATTTCAAGGGTTTGAGATTGTGTGTGTTTCTTATACAATCACATTTCAAAATACAGATCAGTTTCAAACTTGTGTTTACAACCATCACTAATGTAAGCAAACATTTTGCAAAAAAATTGAATAATCCGGGTAGAATATATGAATTAAACATGTACTAAATAATACAATTTCATCCAGAAAGTTCTGTTCAGTTACATTTTTACTAACAACATTAAAGATTTACCTGAGGAAATTCTGCAATGAAACCTTTTTATCTGTACATTAATTTGAATGTCAAGTATTTTATAATTAATTGAAATGTTAAAATTCTTGCATTAACTGTGAAACTCCACAATCTTCAAGTAATGCTTATGTTGTTTGAATACATTGGTATTTCAATTAATACATCCTTTTCCCCCTGAGAGGAGATAAAAATGTATTTCTTCACCTTGGGTGCAGCAGTAAGTAAGTAAGATTTCCCCAAAGTTTGTCAAAATGAAATCAGCAGGATGTGAAATGTTGTTTCTGTTTTTATTCAACGAATATCAAATTATTTTTTTAATTGAGTTTTATTAATTTTATATTTATTTATGTAGAATGTATATAATCAGAAAAAGCCTCATTGAGATTAAAAATATTTCAAGAGTATCCAGTCCAAGACATCAAAATAAAATTTACAAAGATACAAAAGAAGCAGATTTAATAATTGCCTTATAAATAAGGACGTGCTAGCGATTGAGTCTACCGACGGACAATGCATGCCGACCAACTGTAGCATACAAGGAGGCATGGTGACTATTACAACTACTATAATAACCTGCAATGCTCCATGATAGTATCTAAAGAGTGAAAGCCTTGAGAAGATACATGCATATATAAAATATCACCATTGTCAATCACAGGCATGAACGTAGCAGCAACAAGTCTCCTTTTTGCATCAAAAGACAGGCAGCACTTATTTCTGAAATAAAAACCTAGCCGTCAACCTTTTCAGAAGTCGCTGAATGTGAGGCTTAAAAGAAAAAGAATCATCGGTTAAGATTCTGATCCATTTAATAGGAAGATACAGAATATCCGTAGACTAAACGTTACATAATATTGTAACTGGCACCGGTGTAAATTGGAGTAGATGGCACAGTAATGCAGTAGGTGAGCTGCTGTAGGAAGTGGTCTGTTTGTACTGCGCGACAATGTGTACTTTGCAGGCCTCTGCGGGTTACAGCCGCGTGTATATAATGGCCGAGCTGTACAGTAGCTGACCACTCGGTGACAGATCCCAGTTGACAGGTGGGACCACAACACCTCTTCTAAATCTTAATGCCCAGGGGCCAGAGAGTCATTGCTCAGGCGTCTTCGGCACTGCAGCTACCAATTCTCTAGAAAAGGACTAAAATATCTCAAATACATTAAGTTTTACAAACAGGGAATATTATAGTGCAAACAGTTCCTCTAAAAATATTGAAAACTTAGAAATACACACTGCACAGCCCTTTCTTGAGCCTCACAGCAACGTTTGACAGGGACAAAACTTATCTGCTGGGAGTGTTTTCAGCACCTTTTTAGTTCAAAGCCCAAGGCACCAATCAGTCACTGAAACAGACGCCTGAGTTCATCCCACCACGAGCGCTGCCGACTTGAAACAGAGTTGAAAACACTCTCCAAGCACCGATTCATCTTGTCCGCTGTTCAATCCAGCCAGCTGTCGCACTTGGCGAGATGTACAACCCCAGGTGAGGCTGGCGGACAGGGACCTACGCCGGAGGGTGGAGGCAGGGTGTTGTTTGCGCTATCGCTCATGCTTTCTTCACTCTCAGCTGCTGAAAGTGGGCTCAAGTTGTCCCCCTGCACTTCATTTGAGTCAGGTTGTGGCAAGCCGCAGAGACAGAGCTCTCTGTCAATGAGCACAAGCATCCCTGTCAGCTGACATTCATTGGTCCCTATAGGCTGCCATCATGCCCTCCAGATGACTCCATTGATTTATATTGGCCCTCTGTGGTCAGACTGGTTTTACTGGTGTAGCTGCAGCAGCGCCCTTTGCAGCAAAGCTTACGTCAAAAGTGCATCATACAGCAAACAGCTTTGCCAATCCGTCTAAATATTAGAAGGAGGAATGAAAGGGGGATCAAAAACAACATGGCCGTGACTCAAAAGAGCTTTCACATGGGTCGAGGCAGACTACATCTCTCTCTCATAGCTCGGAGGGAGTCGCCAAGCTGCCCGTGTTTTCTCACCAGTTTTAAATCAACAAGCCAAACTCAAGATTTAATGAACAGGAAAAGCAGCCTGATGAGAGAAATCAATTTATTTAAGGACTGATGCCACATGATAAACAGTGGGCTCTTAGCATCACTTATTTTGCATTTTTGGAAGTGCAAATGACTACGCGGTCGCCAAGATATACATAACACATTCAGCGATGTGAATTTGGCAGTGTAAATGTAATTTAAAGAAATTATTTTCACGATAGTATTGTAGCGCAGCTATGGAAAATAACGTAGTTCGGGAGATTGTGGCGCGGGGCTGTGAAAGAACTCCTGCAAGGTCACATAGCTGAAGGTGAATCCCCCTCATCTGTCAGAGCAACATTTGCATGATAGCCACATAATTACACGAGTCAACATCAACACACAACCACCCAACCAAAAGGAAAACTGCTATCTTCGTGATCTATTGACTTTGTAAGCAAAAGAGATGAGTCAATGTTAAAATGTCTAAAGAAGAGCAGAGCAGTTAGTGTGTAAACATGTACAAACATCCGTGAATACAGCATGTTTATTTATATGAGATGAGAAAAGATCTTTGTGTTAGAGTTGAAATATAAGTCACACTGCTATGCACCAGCACGAAATCCATGAATCTTTAAAGCCTTTGTCTCGGACAGAGATGGGAGGGGCTGCAAAACTGTTAGCGCAAAACAAAGGTCCTCTGTGTGTATATGTGTGTTATATTATTGAGATAGACCAATAAATCTGCCAAGCTGATATATCGGAAAAGTTAGCTTATTGCAGATATGTTGGTATCAGTTTATTGGCTGATAGTAAGAAATTACAGAACAGACATGCCACAATAAATGTGAGTTAATTGTTCTACTGGAGATGATTTGTCAACTTTTAATTGTTCAACTTAATATGCATCATAATCAAATTGTTCACAATACAAATCACTTGTTTTTAAAATCCTAATGTAAATACTGTATATATATATATATAATCAGCTGGACAGTTTTTAAGTCTGCTTATAAATACAATATGTAGCTGTGTAATGGAGTGCTTAATTCCCATGGTACATATTTGTATGTTCTACAAGCACAAAGGGCAGGAGTGTACATGCAATACTGTGTGTACAATATATGTATGCTATTTATTTGTGTGGTCTGGTCATCTTATAGTACCAAGTCAGAGTACTACGAGTAAGTGATGAAAATATCTCAGAGTTATCTTTTGAAAAATATTGTCCATTGGTATTTATATAAAAAACTTAATAAAAAGCAATTGCAATAGCCATTATAAAACAACATGAAAACATGGCTGAGTACAACTGTTTGGCTCTCAATATCAAGTTCCTTCTCTTTTTATTTATCCAACCAGGAAAGCCGCATTGCAAATTTTATTTTCCAAACGACAAATTGATTTTGTGAGACTTCGTGCTATCCTCAGAGTAGTAGCTTGACAGCCATAATGGGGAAGATAATAAACAAGTTCATGTAAACATATTTACTGTCAGGTAAATCTCAAGTTAAAAGAAGCTCACAAAGTGCTCAGCCAGAAGAGCTTTTTATGCCACATGAGGGAAAAGAGAAATGCGCTAGAAAAACACCACCATGTCACTGATGATTTTTCAGGAGTCGAAAAAGAGGACATATTAAAAAGAAAAAAGAAAAAAAACATCTGTCACAGTATCCAGGACTGGCTTTCAGATCACAGGTTGCAAAGCATAACAGCCTCAAGGCTTTTATCATCCCTAGCGAGGGCAGCCGGGTCGGAAGGATAAATGAGGAGATGCGCTCCGCGTTGCTGTCAGGTGGGTTTCAGGTTCCCGCTCGCCAAACTGTTTTTAGTGTTGACTTTCACCTTGTAGCCGGCTACTAGCTCTCCTGGGCCCACTTATCATGTACAACAAGAATGATTGATGACCTGGGGGAGTGATCAGCAGCTTCGAGAGCTGATGCAGCAGCCAGCTCATAATTCTTTGACTGTGTAGAGACTAAATTAAACTGGAAGCCAGTCGGAGAGTGAGAGGCCATTACTTTTCCTGATCTTTTTGGGGATTCAGTGAGACAATGTAGAAACAGGTGCATGATTTGTTTGTCGCCCGTGTTTGTGTATGTAAATGTTTGTCCGTTTGGCATGCAGTGCACTTTTTCCCTCTTTTTTCCTCAACAACATGGAAAGGTTTAAAGGCTCTGTTAATGTTTAAACGCGCACATGTAATCATTTATTTAAAGCTTTAACGGCCATGTATTGATCCTTTTCATTCTGAAGTTTAAAACAGCTTACAAATCTTAGTGTTTTGTATGTTTTACTAGTTATCACACCTGATTTACATGCACAATGAACTAAATAACATTATTACATTTGAATGGTTTGAAGATATGCACTCAGTGGTTTCAATGAAACAAGGAAACACAATGTGTGAAAAGACCCGACTGCAGAGCAAATACGGATAACAACCTTATTTGATTGATAGCTAAGCAAATATATTACAGTGGTTAACGCTGAGCACCAGATCAGCAGAGGAATATGCTGATTTTTTTATTTAAACCAACAGCTAATAAAAACTGTCAACAGTTATTCTTTGCACCTGTGTTTTTATGTGCACGTTACAGTCTGATACAATATTCTCCAACATCAGTTATTAAGGATATTGGTGTTGTACGGAACAAAGGTTCTCTTTGAAGGTAATTAGGTAAATGTTCAAGTAAAAGTGTATTCTTAATTATCTACTCATACCTACAAAACATTACCCTTTTCATCAAAGTTGATCCCCATCATCTTGCTCTTAATTTTGACCATAACAGATGTGGACACTAACTTGATACTATAGGTTAAGTTGCACGAAAATTGCGAATGGTTTGCATCTCTCCTCCTGATTATCTCCTCATTCACAAGGTCTATTTGAATAATTTTAAAAGGTATATTATACAGAAAACCCTTGTGAACATAGATAGTATGTTTATATATGTGTTAGTGGTACAGTATATTCCCCTGGTGTACCTGAATGCATCTCGTTTAACAACATCCGGTTCCGCCGTGCCGTTAGCTATGTGTATGTAGGAGGAAGGCCCGGAATATTAATATGTTGATGCTTTGTTTGACAGTGGAAAGGATTCCAAAACCGTTGAGTTTAACGTTGTATTATTTGGCTAACGTTTTTAAATCGCCATTTTTTCAAAACTCAGGGTACATTGGGGTTCACTTTGAGTCATATGTATGGTTTATGTTCACATGTATTGTGTAATATTGTTATAAACATGAAACATTAACTTATATTGACTTCTGAGTCCCAGAGGCTCTGAACCCCCAAAAATGGGGGCTCTGGAAATTGGTGCCTATTGGTATTTAACAGAAACCATCGGGAGGCAGAGATAGATGGCATGCCAAAAAAAACGCAGGTCACATTCAAATCCCTTAAACATATGGAATATGATCAAGCCAATACAGCCACCAGGCCTTAAGCTTTTCCTGCTCAGCACAAAAGGAAATATTAACACATGACTGTGCACAGAGTCGTAGATACAGTATCATAGATATCAGTGTCTTCCAGCCTTCATTTCATGCACGTTTAAACTGGACATCACACAACGTGGTGACATATAAGGAGCAGGTGGAGGGTCAGAGACCATGTCTGTAGACAGGTCTGGCTATCTTGGAATGTGTGTCTTTGATCCCTGGATTATGGCTCATCTCCTCTTCTCTGATCCAAGGGGCCCCTCAGATCCTATTGATATAGTACCTGTCTGTCACGATATGCATCATATCTCCTGCATGGACCCTCAGCTAGGATTAAACAATGTGTAATATTATACCAGTTTGGAATTAGTTAACATATCGATGCATAAATTAGCTTTCCACCCAGACAAAAATTACAAAGTTAGTTTTCATAGTTATATATATATATATATATATATATATATATATATATATATATATATATATATATACTGTATATACAGTACATATATTTTTTTTACTTTTAAGTGACATTGAAAAGCAAAAAAACACACTCAAACTAAATAAATCAAGTTCAAAGTTTTTTTTTCACTTACATATTAAAATCATACACACATTTAAATGAGATAAACAGCAAAGCAATGTTTATGGACTCAATAATGAAGCAATATATAAAAAAGGTCACTGCACAGTCGCATAACAGCAACATAGCAACTGGTATAGGACCAGTTTGATCAAACAGAATAACCATCCAACTAATTGCTAGCATCAAAGGATTACAGCTATTTTACAAGTACCATTTAACAAGAGAATTGCTACAGTAAAGGGAATGTCCTGTAACAAAGTTGAGCAATCAGTAATGCATTTTTATGAGGCACATTCCTTTGCAAGAGGAATGCCAACCGAGTGACCTCAAAAAAAAGAGCTGTGCTGGATGTGGGCTGGACTATGCACTACAGTAACCCATCGGGTTTGATTCCCTCTACTTTACTGGCCCTGCTGTGAGAACATGCTGTCATCACTGCTCTCTTTACCTCATGTTGCTGCAGCAGCGACCATGTTGATCAACAGACGAGTGCAGCATTGGTGATAATGCACCGTGGAGCGTATTTGTAAAAATGGAATCAATAAAAGCTCTATTATGATAAAGGTTGTGGTCAAAAATGGACGCGTCATCGAGACAATGATGTCTGAACAAACTGTGAGCCTCGTGAGAAGTTCAATTTAAGTGGCTGCACTTTGCATTCTACACGTGGAAAAAGATACAAACAGTGTTCCTGTCTGACCACAGTATAGGGCTCCATCAAACAACCTTTGGTGCACAGGTTCTGACTAACAGAGCTCCTTTACATAAACTTCAGACAGCCTTTGGTCTCCACCGCCTCTGACGAAATGGCTCTTGCATTCCTGACGAGGGTGAGTCAGATAAAGAAACAGTATGGACGCACATGCAGGTTTCTGTTCTGGACCCTTCTCCACTCATACGGCGCATAGGTCCAGAGCTGTAGTTTTAAACTGCAGATTAAGACATGGAGCCATAACAGTGGATACATCATTATTGCCGTTTAGATATTGGATATGGTTTTTGGTGCTGATTTTGCCAGGTATAGGGACTTTCTATTTATTTGCAGCCTCAAAAATAACTTCATATATCATCTGTAAATTGTGAATTCAGTTAGGCTACGTTTAGGCTGTCATGCACAGATTGTCCACTTTCTCTGAAATACACCGTATATTTACACAAAAAACTTTATAGCACCAATATTGCACCATTTAAAAGTTTACGGATTTTACTGTCAGTAGGAATACATGCTGATATCTGTCCATGAATGTATTTTTCTGCTGGGTAATTTATAGCTTTCTGCACATTTGGTGCCAACACAAGTTGTGTTTTCCTTTTAGTATAATTAACATGTCAGCACATGGGCTCAGCCATTAATCTACTCTATTAGGCAGGCCACTTGAAGAAAAATGATTTACAATGTAATGTTTATAAATAGGCTATACTATTTTCGCGGAAGTTAATGTACATGTAATGCATAAAGATTAGAAAATATGTCACAATAAGACATTTGTTTAGATTAATTCATAGAAACAAATTACATAACACAAATATGAATTCCCCATTTGAACCAGAGAGTGTCGTAAATGAAAGATCCTTCACCGCCAACACTAAGTGTACCTCCCTCAACCTCACCACCGCTCTTAGACAATAATTATAGCCTTTTCATGTTTCATGTGTTTTACATTTCCGCCCTCGGACGACAGTGCAACGAAGCATTCCTCCGCAAGTCCCGCAAAGTTTATCCAAGTGTGGTTTGGAGGTTAAACCTATTATGTGAATACCTGCTGATCAGACAACAGAACGACTCAGAGTGCCTCCCGTAGAGAAAGGCAGCTAAAAGTATAAACTATAAGCCGAACCAAATGTGTGACAAACACATAATGCTGATTCCATAGTTATTGGAGGGAAATAAACACGGCCAAAGTCAAATATTTGCCATTCTCAGCTATTAGGCTGCTGATTCACTGTGAGGCTTATGACTCAGTTGGTCGTGTATAAGTTTATGTTTTTGCGCTGTAGCGTCAACAGAATCAGCCTCTGATCCGGCCGTTGCTCAGCTGAGACTTACAGTCTGACCCGGCGTTTAGTTACAAGGTGGGTGTGCTGTGGATATACTGTAGCTTCCTTTGTGGCAGCACTCTCATTTGGACCCCTGTTTAAGGGAAAATATAAAATTTACCCTGTAGTTTTACCCTGCACACATTTAATCCACTGGCAGTTTCCTGCCGCAAATCCTTCCTGTCACACATCACACATCATGTTGAAAAAATAGCCAATTTCCCCACAGGCCAGTCTTTACATTTGCACTGCATATGACTCAATAGACATACTATTACACACAACACACACATACACTATAATTAAACCTGTGTTATGAATGTACCCACCCTTCCACATACCTTCGTCTGTACAGTAAGTGGGTGCAATTAGATCCCTCACTTGTCAACTTGTATTATCAGGGAAAGCCCCGTTAATGGGTGAGATTCATCATATTATAATCTAATCATACTTTCTGTTAATGAATATTACAAAATAAACACAAGTATTCGGACACAAGACTTGGATAATTGTCTTTTTCGTCTTAACAGTAAACTGAAAAACACATATACTTTTACATCTGCACAGTGTAATAATAAAAGTCAATAAAAACACATTATTTTGCAGCGTGAAATGGGACATATTCAGGATCACATACACAGTTATCAAACAGGCAGCTGCTTCCTTTCTGACATTCACCTCCCAGACAAAAGTGCAGTGGGCAGGAGGCCAACAATCTCAGACACAGACAGTATTAGGCTGCTGTCTCAGCTAATGCTCAGACAATACATCCTCCAGACCACGAGTGATTCATATGGGGCTGTGTCACAGAGCCTTTAGCGTATGGAATATCCTTTTACATAACCAAGGCACACAATTATAATAAAACAGGCCATGCAAACTTGACACCAGCTTTGTACTGCTTTACAAAATTATGTTTTCTGAAGATGCTTTTTTTATTTGTATGGTGCACTGCTATCAGTTTGCTGCGCAGCACAATAAATGACACAAAGTAATCATCCCGACTTCTAGATTTGACAAATATTGTTGCAGTGGGTGAGACTGATGGAGGACACTTGCTGACAAAGTCAGCACATAATATCGTAGGTATAATATGTTGCATAATCTAATCAGAGCAAAGAGGGCCATGCATCTGTGTGTGCACATTAAAAAAGGACTAAAAGAAGAAAAGACAGAAAACAGAAAGTGGCAGAAACTGCTCGAGATAATTCCAGGTATTTATATGATTCCACTGTGT
The DNA here is from genome assembly GCA_023566465.1 of Cottus gobio. Lineage (NCBI taxonomy): Eukaryota > Metazoa > Chordata > Actinopteri > Perciformes > Cottidae > Cottus > Cottus gobio. The sequence goes on along the minus strand of CM042232.1, from coordinate 10,559,643 downwards.
CTTAAGAAATAATTACGGGAATGCATGGGTGCTTTTGGAAAATATAAAGAAACATGAAGAGCCGGTGTGGTATGCTACTGCACAGGTAGTCTTTACGGTGGATCTGCGCCGGATTGTGCTAATTATTTGGCTTTTGAAGCTGATTTAACCGCCTGTCAAACCTGAGTATGCTCACAAGCATATTTCATGATTAGGGTCAGAGGTCAGATACAACTTACACCAGTCTACTGCTTTGTTGTGTCCTTTTTTTCAGAGGGAAATCTCCCTGTCTGACCTTAAAACACATCTACTTCCCATTTTTCTCCCTCACGCCCAACGCACCCTCCCACTCATTTGACCTCTGACAACCGGGGCCCCTATGTCACAGCCTATTGATTCCTTGGCATTGAACTTGATTCTCGGGGCCACAGACACTACAATCAAAGAGGCATTGTCTCTTTCGAAGACAGATTGCAGACCAAACAATACTTGTTCACTTTCCCTTATTTCCCCATTCAGAGAATGAACCACTTATCCTCAGCTGTCCTGGACTTTTCGACCATTCAGTTCATGTGGAATGCATGCATTTCCTGTGCATAGAAGATGTCCCATTTACTTTGACAGATCACTGGATGATAACAATCTTCATACGCCCCGTGGCGTAACCCGACCAGTGTTGGTGGCAGGAAGGAAGAGAGGTCCCTCAAATCTACTTACAAAGAATAGACCTCTAACATCTATATTACAGCTTAACATCAAATGTATTTCACTCATCTATTCTATGTATATATTCTAAAATAATATAATCTGTAATACTGCTTTATATTTGTGCATAATGCCACACTGCTTGAACTCCCTGACCGCTTCTAATTACAATTAGATGTCCCTGTCATCAACCCTATACCAATGTGGCGTTTACAGTATATTAAGAAGACGTGGCAGGAAAAGGTCTTAATGATTCCAGTATAACAATATATGGTTTACTTTACCATGAGCTGAAGCAAGTTAGAAAAACAATCACTGACTTATGCTGTTGTAAACACGAGGCATCTGAGATTCATTACAATGAAGACCTTAAATAAACAGCAGCCTGAAGAACACTGGTGGACGCACGCTTCATTAAAAAGCAATGTTGTTGTAATTAGCTAATTAACATGGGGTACTCTTTTGGTTTGCCTCTACCGTAAATATACAAATGAATGAATATGCCCCCTGATTGGTGTGAGAGCGGACCCACAAATCACTCTGTATACACACACACACACACACACACACACACACACACACACACACACTGTACTGTATAAGGCCGTGCATGGGAAAGGACTCGGAAAATTACCATTCCCAATTGGACTGCATCTGAGCACCATTCATATGACGAGTATACAAATACTATATGGAATTAGATTATATGTGAGTATTAATTAGTTAAATTAATACAAAATGCTAGAAAGGTTTAGCATAATAGAGCACGCCATCTGTATCAAGAAAGATTGTTTCCTTTTTCTTCTCCTCCTGTTTCACTCCCTTGACCTTGCATATGCTCACAGCAGAAAATGCAACATTTTACTCCAGCTATTGGCCAATGAGCCTCGAATAAATGATAAGTTGTTAATTTAAACAGCGCTCTCACGATACTCTCACACCAACCCTGCCTGTCAGTTTCTTGTAAAATCTGAATTCCAGACACCATTGATGGAGATTTATGTGAAAAACCAGCCTTTGGGATGCATGAACCATGCAATAACAGTGAAGCAGGCCTTTTTTCCTTAATGGGGGCCCGACCTCTACATTTTATCAGGACCTTGTTCACCCCTGAGAAAGATAGTCATTTTCCTCACATGAATTTTACATCAAGGCACAGACAAGAACTGGCACACCGATCCAGGGCCTTTGTGGAGGTTGGAGAGAAGTTTGCCTTGCTTGTGCCAACCATTCATTTTTTCTCACACTCTTGTGATTCACCATGTCCAGCTGACATGTAGTGGTAGACATGACGGGGAGGTTTTTTTGTCTACCTCAGCCTGCCATCATTGACCACCCACTTCCTGTGCCAATGCAATTGAAGCTGCATGTCTTTCTCCCAAAGGAGAAGTGATTCGGTCTTTTGTTGCTTTCCTCCTCCTAAGTGTCAATTCACCATCAGTGCAGCTGTTTTTCACCACCTTCCCAGAGTAGTCTTCAACTTCAGTGACGATAGTGTTGCATAAGGTAATATGCCATCCCATTACCCAGACATCCTACAGTAAGCTAGAGCAGTGTTTCTCAATCTTTGTTAAGTGATGTACCCCCTGTGAAATATGATTTCAGCCGAGGACCCCCTGGCCAGCGCAAAGCATTTTTGGTCGAAAAAAAGATGTAATACACAGCGCTGTGCCATCAGTGTCTGGTTTATTATACATTGTATACAAGTTTATGAACTTGCACTTATATTGTATTGAATATTTATGAAATAACTATTTTTAAAGGATTTTTTAATGGATGCTCATTTTAAATCTATTTAAAAAAAAACTCACTTACCCCATGTAGTGCCTTCACGTACGCCCATGGGTACACGTACCCCCATTTGAGAACCACTGAGCTAAAGCACGAGTCAGACTCTGAACTCATGTTCCACACTGTCACATCACATCCGATTATGAAACAATTATTGGAATATGTCTTTCCTTGCAACTGAATCACTTTCATAGGCATCATGCACACATTTCTACATTCCCTCCCTTGCAACAGGAAGTAACAAGGGATGAAGATGTTCCAGGACTATTGTCTCCTTTCTGGCCGCTATAACTGCCACTTAAATGGCACTTACTTATAGCACTTTGTAGTGACTTTGGATAAAAGCATTGGCTAAATGAAATGTAATGTACTTATGATAGGACACAATTACTGAGTTTGTGGAAGGACCGGAATAAGGAAAAGCATGCCTTTCCAAGTCATAGCAGCGGCTCCACCTGCAAACAAGTCGGACCCTAGGAGAAGCAACAAGGTTGCTTTTTCCATCACACAGATTTAGCATTGCTTCTGCTGGCTCTGTCTTTGTGTCCAAGCATAATATAATGTGTTACCTTTGGTTCTCCCTGTAAAAAACAATTGCTTGCTTTCTGGGTGCGGGTGGTTTTGTCAGTTGTGTTGCGTCAGGGTCTACAGTGGCTCATTGCATGGGCAATACCTCTTGAGAAAACGCGAGGTTATCATTTTCAGATTGCTTATACAAAAAATTGCTCCTAAGCACGTATGATTTGACGGCTGTTGTATGCCAGTAGTTAAGATGCCAGGTAGACAAAACTATGGGCAGGATGAGGTCAAGTCATTATGTCAAAACTCATCAATCACGCAGCAGACTGAACAGTAAAAACATTTTGACAAAACAGCCACATTTCCAGGCCCTCGTAGCATTGATCATTTTAAGATGTCATAATAATTCATGATAGAAACAAAGATTAGTAGTTTCATTTATGAGCACTGATTAAACATGAAGAAAAGGGTCGACTCTGGGATATTGGATTTCTTGTAGTTTACATGGATGGCATTTCTTCCCCCTAATGTTTCTCTTTACAGTGTGAAATAGGGGAGCGACAGTGATTCATATGTCAACCTTTTGCACAATTCCCTGTCCAAATAGCCAATCAGGATCCATTTAGGCGGCAGTGGCCTGGAACATGAACTGACAGGCCTGGCAGAGGTGTTCTGCGCCACATGTGAGCAATGGAAGTCCTCAACAGTCCAGGCTTGAAATCCATACTGTGGTTTGCACAGACACTGCTGATTACCACACCGCTGGTGCAGACGTGCAGGACAAGGTTGTCAGGTCTAATCGTCTAATGGACAGAGAGTTAAGTCACCCCAATAATTAATAATTCCTAGAGAGTTTTACTTGTTTCAGAATTTAATTAATTTCCCACTTTTGGGATAGAGTCCAAATCATTTAATCATCTTTTTCTTTTTTTTAAGAACGCTTACTGTGGTTACATTTGTTTTTCTCAAAATGAACTCTTTATATTAACTGTTATTTTTCTTTCTAGGTTATATTTTATGAATGTCAATTTAATATTTCAAATTAATGACAATGTTTTTGTATTTTAAAATAGTAATTCATAAGCAATATACCAGTAATAGTACAGATAAATACACAATAACAGAAAACATGGATGAAAAATTAATGTGACCTGCACTGTGACCTGGTGACCTGCACTGTTATTTGGTTCTTCATTATTTGTATTTATCCTACATAAACTTAAGTTCTTGGACCGTGGCTCTGCCACCAGATCACCTTTCAGTCGACATGCAATTTCAATGTCCTGCCTCTACGCTTGGATTGGTTTGGTTTAAAGAAACCGGCTCTGGGCTTTGTGAAGCCACTCAAACCACAATCATTGTTGAGGGCCTAATCAACCACAAGTCCTCTTACCTATCTGTTTTCTACAAAGGGTAATGTGACTATTTTTAAATGTAACAATATGATGCATAATGTCAAGTTTGATGTAATTAGTCACACTTTGTGATAACATTGCCATTGTTTTGAGCTCAAAAGGAATTGCCAATCATTGCTTTATATGTTGAATTATATGTCCAATGTAGCAAAGTTTACAGTATAAGTAGAAATTATACTTGATAATGATCCTAACAGTTACCATACTTGCCTGGTGTGATGTGTATGATTCTAAAAAAAACAACAGTTCAAAATCAACATTCACAAAAAAGAGCTGAAAAGAAATGAAAAATACTTTGTGTATGACGTGTCCTCTACAATTTGTCATCTGCTGCTTGTTCCTCAGTGTGGAGTGAGTGGTGTGAACTGAGCTGCAGTGCACTAAGCGCCAAGGCTCAAACATGAAACAGTTTGTTTACAGAAAATACCAGTCAACCTACTTGGCAATGCGCAGATTTAAAAACAAAAACACAAAAAAATGTCCTTAGACTGTCATGTGTTTACTTTGTGAACTTTGCCCAATTTGTCTCAATTGCTCAGCCACGTCTCTGAAACTGTATATGTCCAGTCAAAACGAGGCAATGTATGACAGATCACCCCTGACGTGATTCATCTAGAAATTGGCATGTTTTGAAGTTGTGTACTCTTTCCGTGGCGCCACGCTAAACTGCCTAGCGTTTAATTAATTTCCCTTTATGTACACTTGGACTTTGCTTCTCTCTAAAGACTCTAAAGCCTATGCATAAGTCAGGGTTTTTAATTATCATTGAATACCAATAAAAGGTTCCTGCCAGGAAAACTTGGCCAGTATTTAATTTGCTCTCAGCTCTCAGTCACTACAGTACCATAAAAACATTATCCATTTACATTCTTTTCATTACCACCTCAGGACATCTTTGAGTGCTGCTCCAAATGTTTGGAAAAGCACATTTTCAATTTGAGAGCATTTTATGCCTTGTGAGAGTTTACTTTATGGTGCATAATAGAACCCAACAAACCTTTAATTTCCCACAGAGTTTTAAAATCTATTTGAATTTCACATGTTTGCTTGCGTCGAGCAAAAGAGGCCTCATCTCAAGGCTTCTCAAGGATTTCTCTGGAATATCCTCCAGGCTATAAGTTGTTTATTAAAAACAAAGGCATGACTGTTTTTGCAAACTAACCCCAATCCATCCATCATCCTATAGCAAGTAACCAAATTAGTCTTCTTCCACCTTGGGACATGAAGACAGAGTATACTGGGCTTCCTGTATGCTCAGAGGGGATAAAGGTGTTCAGAGAGCTTGTGGGTGATGTTGCACAGACACCATGTAAACACCATCATCGTCACATATAGGGCACATACGATCCTGCTCAAATTACTTTAAACGTGCTATGAAAATATGAAAACACCAAGTTGATCAAATAGCCAGCAAGGAGAGTTTTTACAAGCTAATGAGCTGCGTTTTACCAAAAAGACACATATGTCTACTTTCATCAACTGGAGTCACAGGATGAGCTTTATTGCAGATAAAATAAAATAAGAAAAACAAAAAAGCAAATAGATAACATGCTATTGAAAAGATAATTTTACGTAAGGGAATTTTCAAACTGCACATCCTGTGTGGGCTGTGAAGGAATTTATTTTTTGCCCAAGCATCCTGCATGCTTTATAAATCAAACCATCAGTGCGAGGACAGGTTGATGACATCATTCACGGTCAATTTCCAGCAGCCGGCAGGGCTTTGATTAGAGCAGTACATCTCCTCCTGTTTGTCTGTCCTCCTGGGTAAAAGGGCCGCCTAATGGTCAGCTCTCCATATGTTGCTGAATATTATCTGTCTTTAACTGGGCTTTGTGGAAACGCTTGTGTTTGCCAACACTGGAATTCTACTTCCAGTGCTGGCAGCATTTTGTAGAAATTCCCAAAATCTGGATGGTTAAAACAATTTCAATTTGCAAGTTGATGATTGGTATGATAGGGGATTCTCACACAACTGTGCTTTTTGGTTAAAAAGTTTAAAATGTCAATAAGAACTATGCCATTATCTATTTACATTGCACCAGAAGATGGACTGACTACCAATTGTTGCTCATTGGAGGTCTCAATGAGGTTGTTACGTTGCAAATATTACAATTGTTTTTTACCCAAACAACAAAATCAAGGCACGAAATTGTAAAATGACTTCTCTGTAAAATGATTGTGAAAAAATGATCTTGATTTGTTTTTTTAAGGTAAACCTTTTTCATTGCTAGCCTAAAACACAAAGCCTTAATAATCCATATCCTATCAGAGGAACTATCTAGTTCCAAAGAGATAAACTACTGATGCACAGCAGGTAGAAAGTAAGACATGCTGTGGATGGAAATGCTTTAAAATAATTAGACAATGCCTTAGTTTGTTAAACAGATGAATTAAATTGTCTGAATACCACTAACATGTTGTATGCATACATATAATATTCATCTATCAGAAATGATCTGCATTTTAGCAGCGACATCAATGTTGACCACTTCTCTGGCATGTTCTCTTATCAGTGCTCGTACCACTTAAAGAGATCTCAGCTATGGCCTGAGGGTCTAAAGAACAGCAACAGTGAGAGAGCCGAGTCCAAAGTCTGAACTGTATCACTGAGATACAAAGGGAGAGGGGAAGGCACTGGAAATATGAAACCATCATCATAACTTGGAGCACTTTAGATCTTGCACCAGCTTCATGTATATATTGATTGCTGAAGTACCACGGGAGTCACATTCACCCCCACCTCCAAAACCTGCACAGCATATCAAGACTGTCTCATTACTGCGACGTACACACAGCACACATTGCATCCCAAGATGCATTTGACTGTTGTCCAAGCCATCATTGCTCAGGGAGCCCATGGTCCTAAGTGCTCAGCCGGTAAACAAATCAGGGTTTATTAAATACACACTTGTCACTCTCCACTAGCCATGCATGGGGAAATTTATTTTGACAAACGTTGCCCCACAAGACTTAAGTGTCCCTGGCTGACGCCAACAGACAAATACCTCTGGATTAGGAAATGGATTGAGTTTAGCCAAGGTATGCTTTTAAAACATGGATTTCTTCCTATCCATGTGGCCTATCTAAGGTCAATAAACAGTCAATGAGTGACACATCTAATTGCTTAATCTAATTGTGTTGCTTTAAATGTCTGACTACTGTACATTGAGGCGAAGCGGGTAGTTAAAAAAAAAGTGTTGGAACACGTTTATTTACTAAAGTAATTTTAGGAAAGTGTGTGAGAATTAAAATCAGAGAAAGAAAGAAAGAGAAACATTATTGGTCCATACTGCACATACATATGCTTTCAAATGTCAACTAAACATTGCAGGGAAGTATATTATTACGTGTGCATGCATGCATCTGTGCACGAGTGTGTCCATGTGCTGGTGCCACACACAATATTATATGCTCCTGTGAGAATAAGTCTTTAGGTCTGTGAACATGCAATGTCAGACTGAACAAATGGGAAATTTGTACTCATGTCTGGGCAAAGGTGCATATACATCACATGCGTGTGACACTTTGCATACATTTACTGTAAGTGAGGCCTGGAGACTGCGAACGGTCCCTTCGCCGTGATCGTGGCATAGTAGTTGTCAGATGCCAGGATTCTTTGGGCCACACAGAGGGAGACCCGCTTCATACAGCCATCTGTCTGATGGTGGTAATACAGCAGGGCTGCAGTGGCACAAGTGAGTTGTCCAACCTGCCAACTAACAGTGGGGGATTGGGCAGTGGAAAAAGCTGCAACTGTGTGTTTGGGTTTGTGTGGTGAGGAGGGAGTCGAGCGTAGACCAGTGCTCGGTTAGGGTGGTAGCGCTGTAGAGCTTATGCTGCCAGAAGAAAGCAGTACAAGTGCCTAAAGAGACAATATAACGGGTTGAGGAGAATTTGGGTTATTCTTTACTCAGACAGATCGTAGTTACCTGCTCTAAAGTGAATAATGTAAAACCACAGAGTGAGGGGAACTGCAGTGAGAGCTTCCAGACCTGAAGGAGACCTTGCCTGTTACCCTCAAACATGCTCACAGGCATGCCAAGCCTGTGGCAGGTCAGACCATGTAGAGCTACGAGCTAGACAAAAACACAGTGGAAAGGTGGAGAATGATAATAATAGCGGGAGTGTTTTCATTTACTTTGCACAACTTTGGCAGTTTTTCTAAATTAATACTAAACTGTTCTACTCATGTTACAGATGCTGTGTTTTAATGCGCCACACTGCACTTTGTCACAGCTGACAAAGTAAAAAAAAAAGGAATTTGTTTGAGTTCTCTTTACTTTTTGTCTGGTAACTGATGCCATATGGTCAGTGTCACATGTAATCTTTGCTATAGGTCCACAGAACATGGTAGGTACACGAGCTTAGCAGAGGAATACAAGAAAACGAGCATCCCTGCAGAATGACACAACATAGTCACATCTAATACTATTTACATTTAAAACAGGTCAAGCCAGTCCTCATGAAGTTACAGCAAGAGAGGGTTGTTTGCATTTCATGTGGGGCTCTGTGTGTGTGTATGTGTGTGTGTGTGTGTGTGTGTGTGTGTGTGTGTGTGTGTGTGTGTTGATGCTCGTGTGCTTTAGCTTTTGTTCAGCACCACTGACTTGACTTTCTAAACGGAACTCAATATTTAATTAAGGATTCTTTTATAAGTTGTCCCTTCTTTGTTTCCTGTTGGTTTTTTTCTCTTTCAATTTGATCTGCAATCAACTTTTAACATCTCTCTTTTTTCTTCTCTCTTGTGGGCTGAGTCATTACCATAACAACAGAGTGAGGCACAAAAGCCCTATGGGCATGTGACAGAGTTGTGGGATGGGGGCACATGGGACGTGAAGCGAGGGAGAGGGAGAGAGAGAGAGAGAGGGAGAGAGAGAGGGAGAGAGAGACGGCCCATGCTAATATCTGCAGCTGGGCCTTTGGTTTTGTTCTCTATGCAGCTGGGCTGGATGAGAGAGCCTGGATTCCAACACACCCCCATCAGCATAAATCTTGCCATGCTTGAGGCTGCAAACACTGCAACAATGCCACTGGGTCATTCTATGCCAAGTCGGCTGGGTCGGCACATACACATGCACACGCACGCACTTGTTCACAAATAAATTGTTGTTGTGTGGGGTTGTTTGTCGCTATCAAGGCGTTTTTGTTTTTTTTTGTCTTGCGCGATGCATATATTAATCATTTATCATCTGTGCAGACCGAGGCTAAAAGAAAGCCCAGACGATGCTAATTATTCCTTTCAGTCTCATTGGCATTGTCTGCGGAACAGGACCAGACAAGATTGTGTCATGTGCAGGGGTCAACTCAAAGATTCATTTTGATGATCACTTGTCACGAAAGGTCAGCAGCATGAATAATCACAAGTAACTCCTTGTCCTTGCAACTCTGCAGTTGTTGAGATAAGGTTATTTGGGTGTTGACTTTTGAAATAGAGACAAACAGAATCTGGACATACTGCAACACTGTGACAATCCGATGTGCTTCCTAACCGCTGGCATATTCAGCAACCACCATCGCGCTCCATCGCGGTGGAATGCGCCTCGACTGAACGAGCATAAATGAAAACAAAGCAACGGTCAGCCGCAATCACAAACGTGGTCCCAAAACATTTGTCCACAGCTTTCAGCATATCATTAATAACCCCATAAAGAGCTCTTTATGTCTGAGTGGACAGTGTCACTTTTTGGAGTCGACTTTGATGAGATGAATGTGCGTGGTGCGCTTGAATGCTTCGCAGCTGGGTGCGAGCCGGGCGCTGGTGACAGCGGGTACCAGGGCACAAATCCCATGGCAGAAAGGGCATCTTTGTTTGGCCCAGGTGCTCTCTGGATGCACTGCCCTCACATCCTGTGCAGTCTCATTCATTATGCATGAGCCGTACATTTAAAATCATGAGCTTCCTGTCAAAAGCCAGAAAGGGTAGGCACGGCCAAGTGCGCTTTCTGTGGCTTCAGAGGGAGAATAGAAGCGTAACATTTTCAAGGCATTGAAAAGCCCTAAAACGAAGGCCATTGTGGAACGGGCAAGCATTATAAAAACACATTATAGCTCTAACTTTCTGAGATACAACAAGGCCTCATAAAGCAGTCAGTGCTTTCAGCTCCATTGACATGGACTCTGTATGGACCACATAAATATGCATTGTCTGAGTTCTGTGCAGCCTTTTTGGGAAGCTTTTGGTTGCAGCAGTTTGTCATCAGTGGCTGCCATAACGAATAAGAATGGAGAGTCCACTCCTCTCATGTGCCCCACTGCTCCCATGAGAAGATGTGGCTCAGTAATTACTGGAGGATTACAATAATCTACGTTTGGAAGCGTAACCTCCCCCTAGCCTTTGTGGCTCAGCACGAGATGAATCCAGTACAATTAAGCCATTTTGTTTCACTGCATGACTGTTCATTAGCATTATCTACACCAGTGGCTTCAGCTCTCAGACCGGCTCCCCCTCAGGTTCTCATCGTAGCATCAGTTCCCTTGGTTACAGCTCAGTCTCCCATAGTCTGGGGTCAGGAGGGTCAACGCCTAATGATGTGATCAGACTACTAGAGTTACTCCTGCAAGTATCAGAACTATCTCAACGGAGGTCTCTCTTACATGGTGCAAGTCATACCCTGTTATCTTCATTATGTAGTATCAACACAGGAGAGTTGCATGTGTCATTAGTGGGGCTGACTTTCATGTGATGCATATTCAATCAATTAGTGTCCGTGCTTTATAGTTTAAAGCCAGTTAGCCTTGGATCAGTGGGGTGCCACACCTCTGGCAAAAGGGATCACAACCCTGTGCAGCAACCACAGTCTGGAAGCTCTTCCCACCAGCCAGCCACTCAATGTGACCAGGCCCTGAGCAATTGGTTCACGCAGGGGCACCACAGGTGGGGACATTAACCATTAAAGAGACACTTCTGCTGACCGTCTGGTGATGGAGCAGACCTGTCGGCTTCCTCGGGGCTTGAAATGATCATCTGGGGCAACTCAGCACAGCTTGGCTTTAACAGGATTTGTGGAGGGAAACCCCTTTATCAGGGCTTACACGGAAGAGACCATACAGCTGCTTAGGCAGATCCCTGAGATCCTGCTGGGAGGAATTCTCATAAAAGTAGAGATGTTAGGGAATAATAGCTGGTCCATTTAGTGTTGTATTGTATAATGCATTTCATTGTACTACAAAAGTGAATTATGTCTGTTAAGAGAAAGATTTAAAGTATTAGATTACAATGGCGTTGCTCTTATTTGTCACACCGAGGTTTGAATAAATAACGCTGACACTCTTTTCATTACAAAAATACCATATGGAACATCAAAATAGAGAGTTGATTCTCCCAATATCTTAAATATTTGGACAAATATAATTTGTCTTTATTTGTATTGACTTTGCGTAAGTAATTATATACAAATGTCTTTTTTTTCACAAAGAGATAACCAGTGTTCGGTTTCAAGTTGCTCAGGGCTTTACAGGACCTTGTCCTCAGTCTGGTGGTCAGAAAGTCTTATCCTGATTCCTGTCACCCCTCATCTTAGGCCAGACACAGAATATTGGCCAGTGATGAAAGGTAAGATATACCACCCACTGTTAGTTACAGATTTAATCATGAGCTGTTCATACCACAAGCAGCAGCTCTGGCAAATCCTGTTTGTTTACACTATTAAAATAAATGGCACGTTGTAATGCTCTACATGGCATTTAGGAACAGTTAATTCCAGATAATGTATTCAGGAATGTAATAGACGCACACACACACACACACACACACACTTACACAAAATAAACTCATAACAGAGCTCTCAGCAGGGTGTGTCGATATTTGATTAAGCTTCCAAGTTTGACTTTCATTTGCTATCCTGACAAGCTGTCATATTAAATAAGTTATTGCTATACACCCATTAGTGAAATGGAAAACATAATTTGGCAGCAAAGTAGATTCCACTGTGAGGTCAGTGTCTGAGGGCCAGGATCCGGATCGCTAGCAGCCTGCTGTGGGTCTGTCTGCCCCACATTATAAGCCACCTATCCCCAGGCTGTCATGGGCAAGATAATATCCAGTCATAAGACCCAAAAAGAATGGCATCAGTCACACTTTAATGGATCCTGGATTATTGTGCCCTCGTCCCTCCACCCCACGGAGCCCACGGGTGGGTGGTTGGCTCCGCTGTAGTCTCCAGCAGCGGCCTACGTCTTCCCTTGTGACCCCTTAAATATCGCCTGTGGGCAGACTCAGCATGGTAGCTGCTAACCAGAGGGCCAGACCCTGCTGTGTCATGCTACCTACAGGCCTCAATTTTGTCAAATTAGTAACCAATCTTAACTTGTGTTCTGTGAGAGAACCCATAATCACACTGAGAGCAATGAGTGACCTGTTTGGCCCACTGCAGGTGGACGGATGGGAACAAAGCACTCCCACTCATCCCGCTGATAACACTGTTTCAACGGAAGACTGGAAGGAAGTTGCTCAGGGGGTTTTCACATCCACATCAAGACAATACTGTTTTCCCCTGAAATGCACAATCATTAAATTCAGAATGGAAGGAAAGATAATATCATGCAAAAATGTAATTCACTCACTAACTGGATTGACTCCATATTAAGGAGAGGGAAAGAGAGAAAAAAATATTTCACGATTTGATTTTGGGGACACTAACATTAACTATTATATTGTACTACAGTACCAATTAGATAAATATATCACATGCAGATGGAGCACATTAAATGACACTTTAATCCTGTGCATTTTCATTCGTATTGGCTTTGAAATACAGTGCTTTCTGAGAGAATTCTCTTTAACCTCATTGAACATAAAATTTGTTTCTAAAAGTTCACGGATTAAGCTCATTGTAATAAGAACAATTAACTTCTGTCAAGGCAGCGTTTCAGACCAAGAGGCTGCTATCTGATCATTGGTACCACTTAGTGGGGACCTGCTGAGACCTCTGTTTATGCATTAACTGGGCAGCAATAATGAGCGCCGGCCTCTCACAGTGCATGAGTCAAATCAAATTCCCCTGCCAATTAGAAGGAGATTTACACGAGTCCCTGTAGCACAGCGGCTAATCTTCTTGGGCGATCTACGTTGTCCCTGCACTAAAACAGCCTCTTATATTCTCATGGACCACTGGTGCTGGCCCTCGTGGTGGGATTTGTTTCTGTTTTCATATGTTTCTGCAGGATTGGGAGGCTGGAGCCAGTCTGTGTGTGAGCATGCTGCTTGTGGAACAGACCTGGCAAATGGCCCACTCAGGACATTTGACCCTGTGGATTTTTCGTTCTTCTGTGTGGTTTTTTGGAGCTAGCGCTTTTCCTTTAGCAAGGGCTAAAAGGCTCAAAAGGGTGGAAAGCAAAATATTTTCATAAATCTCCTGGACGCCAGGTTGCATAAAAGGTTCCACAGGAACGCATCAAACCTGGACCGTTGAGACCACAGGTTCTGTTTTTGTTGCCATAAAACTGCCCTTTCCAAAAAAGTACATATATGTATATTCCATTTGCTTGAGTCTTATAAATTTAAATGAACCAAAAAATCCAGTTAGCTCCCCAAAGAGAAACAGACTGCTAAATATGTCAGGCATATTACTGTAAATATCTATCCATGTATTAATACTTTGGGTGTGCGAAAAACACTCAAAGTATTGTGATGTGTGTGCGGTAGTCTGGAAATGCACAACATGTCTGAAAAATGAAATGCACTAAATGAGATTTTAAGGGAAAAACTAAATTCAGTGCACTTGAATAGTATCCATCGGGACTAATCAATTTCAATATTTCTATGACTTAATCATTTAAAAAAGTCTGATCTTGTGCCATGGTTTCGGGTGGTATGGTGGATGTGACCTCGGCTTAAAAGGTTGTGTTTGGGCTCAGTGTCACAGGTGGTTTGACAGAGTATCTACCTCGCTGTCATAACAGCTGTGGGCAGAGCTTGCGTAAGCTATTAACATAATTTGATTCTATGGAAAACACAAGGAAGCCCCCCAAAGACCTGAAGACCTTCCTTGTTTACTGATGCAGGACTCTTCCCCCCTTCCCATAGTAGTGATTATAGGCTAGTTTGTTGGGGTTGTCTGGTCACAGTAATTGCAGGTTAGTTGTCCATCACTCCGTGGTCTGCTGGTGAAGGGAAAGGACAACAAGCACTGAAAAGAAAGGATCCATTTAATCAGCTGGGAGAAGAGGTGAACTATAATTGTATGAATGGGCCCCTCGCTTTGCCGTAAATGCCAAGAAATATGAGTTGCTCTTAGATACTAAAATTAGCCGCAAATTCATACAAAATATACATATGTGTGCTGTGTGTATATATGTTTTTTCAAATGGGCAGAAACGCTGTGATTTTATACCCTGTGTAAAAAAAAAAGTATCCTTGAGAAAAAGTTGAGCCATCAATCATTGCGTTAATGAGGCTCACTGGTTACCTAAAGTTAAAGAAAATGTTCCAATGATATTTGAGGGTGTGAAGTTATATAAGGCTGTTTATAACTTACAGCTTTATTCACTGCTGGGGCTTTCAGAGGTGGCTATACTGTCACTGGGGAGCTGCCTGAGTTGGAAAAGCTATGAATACTCGTTTACCACATTCCCAGCCTTGTAAAGAAAACCCATGATATGGACACAAACTTGTCAGCATGTGTTCTGGAGGCACACTGAAAAACCTACAGGTATGGACCCAGTATTTTAGGAATAAGCAGGCACACTGTGTCCATAGTGTACTGTATAGCAGATAAACGTAGTTTATGCTTACACGTGGCACCGTGGTGCGAGCCTCTGCAGATGGCCCGCAAGCTCAAGCACGCACAAAGTTTGTTGCATTATTCTCTGTAACGCCAGAGGGACATCAAGAAAAAGAATATACTGTGAAGATGCAAGAAGCCAATGAATGTTACCAGCAAAACCCCAAAAACCAACCTCCACCATGCTGAAGAGGAATTGTTATAAACTGTAAATTCACATTTCCTATTCATGGATGAGTAGCTACTAGCCTCGAGTCGAGTATTAAATGCATTATAACAAAACAAAAGTTGAATATCTTGTAAACAATTACATTTGACAGGGAACATTTGATTGTAAATTCCTCAGATGTTAATTGCTTATTTTTATCAGGTAACTATCTGTGACAGTCATGGCTGAAAAGTTTCTAGTTACAAAAAGTACAACTGCGACAACTTGCGAAGTCCGTTAACGTCATTTTCTGGCTTCACTACAGCAAACGTGAACCACATTTTATTCTTTATGATTTATCAGTTGGTAAGTATACCAATGCAGCATTAATTTAACCAAGAAGACAATGTTTTCCTGGTGTGATTTTCCTCTGTGACGTTATCGGTGGCCAGGATTAAGTCTGTTTGCTTATGGACAAAGAATGCAATTAGCAGAGTCACACTCACTGATCAATGCTGGCATATCACTCGCAGTCATCCATGAGCAAACATGTTTTTCTTTTAAACAGATAGGAAAGGAATGTCAAATACAACCTGAAGTCCAAATAGTTGGCTTGATATGTTGGACTCGTGTTATGTAAGTGTAAAATATCAATTATTTCCCATGTTGTCTGGCTGAAAACCTTCATGAAGTCACCTGTCTAATGTGCGTTCACCAAGCCGCAGTCTTTGAGTCGCCCCACCCCTTTTCCCATCCCTCTGTTTCAGGTGAACAATGGACATGAGACCCCATGCTGCCTTTCCAGGTGACCTCATCACAGCGCCGCCAATCGGCCCCTACTCACGCAAACAAAGGTCGGCCAAGTGAAAATGCCAGTGCCGGTTCTCACAGTCACCCCGATAATATCTCCATCCCCCCAGCCCCACACGCATTGACATGGAGCAGCCACACAGATAGAGTTGCAAATGGGCACTTCTATGAGTCAAAGCAGGGAGGGTGGGACACTGGACATCCCCCCAGCGGACGCCTTGTTCTCCCATTAATTGATCGCTACTTGATCTTGGATGGTGATTCAGGGGTACTCTCTAGGGCAGGCCACCGGTCTCGGTGATATGTGTGGGAACTGTGTGGAGGCCACGAAGGTGCACCTGCTAAATGGCCGTTTCGGCCTATTCCCCCAGCACCCTGCCCATTGTTAGGGATTTATATTCAGTTTCCTTCTCAGATGGCCACACAGTGGAGGACTACTGAAGTGGGCTACTCTCTTTTCAGAAAAGGGGTCGCTTAAAAGACAGACCCGCTAAGGTGGGGAGTATTGAAAGAGTGACACAGGAAGAACTGGGATAGATGCGGAGCACAAGGGGGCCTCATGGCACTCAGCAATGATGTCAGAGGGTTTGTTGTAAATTGTGACTTTCTGCATCACGTAGCAGACCTGATCTCCTCAAGCTTTCTGTTAACGACAACTTGAATGCTACAGGTGTTTAATGTATAATGAAATAAATAAATAAATAAAAGGAATGCAGTGTATAAATGACTGTAAAGTATTTTTTCAGAGGAAAAAGGATGATCACAAGCCAACAATTAGCCTTGATGACAGCCTGATGTCCTGTGGCCTGATGGTTGACCCATGACCCCCAATTTAATGAGGGCTTTAATAAGGGACATTACTCTGTCAGTGTGGGGTCTCGCTCGAAAGGGGATGGCGAGATGAAAGGTACCCACTGAAGTGTGGGCTGCAGGTGGGATGACAGTTTAAATAGACAAGAAGAGTCAGGTGTAGTTATGACGTGAAACAGACACAGTAGTACAGCAGGCAAAATAACTCAAAAAAGGTTTGTGTGCACTAATTAATACAAATGTTCCTTCTGTTTCAAATGTTTTGCATAGTTTCAAATATTAATGTTACTTCTTCATTATCTATCATGTGCAAAATATGTAAATGTGTATTATTGTGCCAAAAACAGAATCATGTTAATCATTTAATAAATATCCCTTTTCATGAGAAAATAAATTGTTGTTTTCAATGTTTAACTTCTTTCACCTCTCTCTCTCTCTCTCTCTTTCTCTCTAATCCCTTCCGCAGAAGCATGTCATCACAGTGTCATTCTCACAAGTCCACTCTAAGATGGGCCTGTTACCCACTGGCACACCACTGCCGTGATCTTCAGAGAGGAGATAGAGAGGCGGAGGAGTGGTGGCGGGGTGGGAGCTGGGCGTTGTGGGGGGAGGAGGAAAAAAAGCCGGAATTACCAGATTTAAATAAAGTCAACTTTCTGGCCATCTGGCCAGTGTTTGGGATGGAGGGGGGAGCCTTGAAGACTGGAAGAGCAGGAGTGAGAAAACTCTATTTTTAAGGCTTGGTATCTTAAAAACCCTAAGCAATACAAAACCCACAATTTTATCAAACTACTAATATTATTTTCACACATTTTCTTAAACAATACTAGCTGACATAGAGATGATCAGGCACTGAGACTCACTGTTGGAGGTTTAATTCGTGACAATTGGATCAATTAAAAACAATTGCAACACTAACAATGGGGTTTGGCTATCTGTATCAACTCAGTGCACTCCAGATTGATGAGTCAATGTAAGTGGATCTATACAGACACGCATCATGGCCCAGGAAAAGTGGCACATGGACCGGTGAGAGGAAATCACATCATTTGAACTCAGAATAAGGTGACCAAGAGGACATAAGCCTAAACCAAGCACTCTTAAATTAAGGACAAAACAATGTGTCAGGCGATGATTGATCAGACTGTGGTGTTTTGTCAAAATTCAGTCGTCTTTGCAGCCCCACCTCCAGGCACTTCCTATAATCAAAGGCCATGCCCACCCATGGCTAATTAGACATTAAGCAAACGTCAAGCGGGCCTGATTTAAAGCAGCCACCCTAGACCTGAGCAAAACAAAGAGAGCGGAGTGGGGAAATGGGAGAGATCAGATCAATATTGAGCGGGACTTTTGTTTGCTAAAATGCCATAGAGGCTGAAATAAATCAGATAGAGGAGGGAGAGAAGGGCCGGCACTTGCGTTCTCACGGCTCCCCGGGCACTGCACTGAGAATAGGCACACCTGGCCTAACAAAGCCCAGGAAGAGGGGAGGGATGAGCATGCACACAGGCATGCTCCACCAGAGCCACACACATACACTATCTGACTACTACTGGTAAAGATCAACAAGAGAGGATTCATAAGCATGTTCTATAAAGGCCATCTGTGCGCTCATCCCCAGCATTGGTAGAAGCAAGGCTAGGAAAAAGGAGACATTGAAAGCGCACTAGAGAAGATCACTAAGGATTTATATGTTTTGAGACGCTCTCGTGAAGCCTGGGTCAGGAACAATAAAAAAGTATTGCCAGCCGGTGAAACTTTATGTGCCAGTTTAGAGAATGTGCCATCTGCAACTTTAGGAAGGAACACACAAACACACTGTTCTCAATTGAGGCTAAAGAAAGAAGCAACTACCATGTTTCTGTTGCTCACTAAACATTGGGCAGAAGATGTGTCCTTGAAATTTAGGTGAGAGATGAGAAAATGTTACCCAGAGTTTTGAAAGCCATTGTGCCCACAGAGAACAGTTAAGGTAGTGCTACTCTTCTGTGGCCGAAATCAGCAGGTGTACAAGAGCCAAATCAACTTATAGCAGCCACTGAGCTGCTATCATCGGGACATGAGTTTGGTACCGGCACTCGTGAAGCTGGTAGCGACTCATCCTCACTCCCAACGTGCCAAATAATGCAGCTTCAGACAAATACAGGGCTTTTGTGCAAAGTTTTTAGTCGCTAGTCAGTCAGGTTAACGGCTCACGCTCTCCTAACAAGTGATTCTGTAACCTAAACTAACTCAACCTAACTTTCTGTAAAGACTTCTTTTGAAAAGATTGTCACTGACACGTGCCAAACCGACGCTAGACGTCATGAGTTGAAACTTAGTGCGCCTGACAAAAAGCTGTGTTATTCGATGAATTGGCGTGAGAATGTGTTGCGTAGTGATGTTGTCATCCTGAGCTGCAGACCTGTAGGTATTTCAGTCATTTTGAAACTAACAGAGTAATCACTTTCCACAGTTACATGGTTTCCTGTCTGATGAAAACACTTCACCTCACCTCGCTCTCCCGACCGACCGGCCCTTCACTCTGCAGCATCTGCGCCATGCTTCCCAATGTAAATCATACTGTCACTTCTCACACTCAGCACCTCTAGAGCGTGAGCACCCGAGCTGGTTTCAATTTGAGCCCTGAGCAAAGTTAATAAGTTTGAGATAAATTCAGCCGGCCTGGCTGGAGCTGATTTGGAGTGGTGTACGCTTTCGCCCCCCTGATTAGCCCTGGTCCTAAACTTCATTGGCAAAGCACAAAGACGGAGTCTGTTTCACCCTGACCCCTAATGCAGTGTGACCCCATGCAGAGAAGCCTGTTATCATTGCTATTTAGAGAGTTCAGGTTACAGGTGAGTCAGGTACTAAAAAGATAATACTGACATTGCACGTGGCGACTGCTAGCTGTGGGGGTTCACTTAGGAATATTGAGAACATCCACATCGGTGAATCTTCAATTGCGAGGCAGAAATCAAGCTGGATCCTAAACGCAGACATGCAAGGTTAGGTTCACAAAGGTAATAAGAGGTACGGTGATGTGGAATGATGACTTGTCTGACTTGTACAAGAGAAATCGACAAGTCAGACAAGTCCGCATTGTACCAGTAGTGAAATCATTCATAGTCGTTGAGTGTGGCTGGCCACACATAAGTGGCGGTGCCATTTAGTAAAATAAACCTCATGTGGTGCTAATACTCATCCGTGGTAACCTTTGGCAACAGGCGTGATGTTGGTAAGCACCCGTTTGGACATCATTTACCAGCTGGAAGTGACTAGAGCCCTTTCTGCTTCCCACCACATGATTGGACGCTATCCCCAGTAACCCAACGCAGGGGCCAATTATAGATAATTTAAGACTTAAGCAATTTGGACAGATTTCTGGAAATTACTGTAGAGGTCTTGTTGCTGTCGCCGAACAGAAACGAGAGTGGGATATTTTGACAGCTTTTTACCACAAACCAGTTCTCAGATACACAAAGGCAGAGGTTACATGGTGCTTAATATCCATGTGTTGATTGGGGCTAAAGTCAGGGGGTTAAGCAAGGTCTAGCCGCGTTCTGAATTACCACAGAGAAGGTTAAGCAAAACAACAGGCCTTCATCCCACCTGTCCACCAATTACCACTACATAAACACGACAGTCGGTCGGCTGCATGCACACGCATAAGATAAATTTACGTAGGTGGTCGGACTTCCCCAATTAAAGAAACTGACAACTGGAGACTGCAAAGGGCTCAGTTTGAGCCAGATACTATAAAACCCCTCATACTGACTCCACTGCTAGTGCTGTCATTCACTACAACTGTATTTCATGGTTGAATAGTTTCATAAGACACATATTACACAAAGCAGTGAGAGTCAAAACTGGAACAAAGTGAGTAGCAATTTCCAGGCTACTTTGTTGCTGTTAGCATTTTCTTTCGACATTTTTGCCCCTACAACACAAGTGCCTCTCCCTATGGAGCTGAGCCCTGCTGTTTTTGGCCCCTGTGACCTGGCTGTGTTAACAGGTGGATGCATTGGTGTTTGCTGCCCGTCTCTTTGTATTGCCCACGATGGTCAGAGCGGAAGCTGGCCAGACTGCGGTCAGCCTGCGCCAGCATTGAATGCTTTCAGCTAGGTGTGAGGAAGACTTGGTGACATCACTGGTATGGGGTAGTCTTCTGATGAAGGCGAGAAGGAGGAGACTTGCTGTGAATCTATTTCTGGCTCCGCTTATATACCTAAACATTTTGAACAGGAGCTGCTGTTTAATAGAAGTATTCTCAAAATCTAGCATTGTAAGGATGAAATCATCTTCGATACATACAGTGACCGATAAGTAAAGAAAAACAATGGGTTGTGTGAGCATTGGTCTCATGCTGCATATGGGTTAAATTAAAGTAAGAAACCAAACCCATTGAAGATTGGCTTTGGTATAATTCTGGACATGACTTTTGAATTGATTTGAGATATATCTGCCGCTGGCATTTAGTTAAACCTTCCAGGCATTAGCCACACAAGGGCTAATCCTATGGTCTTCCTGCTGCTAGGCACTGCTGTGCATCAGGGACCCACAGTTCTGCGGACCACAAATATCCAAAAATAGTCATGTCAAACTACAACTGTGATGGTCATTCATTCAGGCCTTGGTTTTACAGCATTTGTGTGAATGTGCATATGTGTAAACGCATGTAATTGTGTGTGGTCGTATTCACATCACACACACCCCCTCCCACCGCTGGGCCGCTACCACTTCACCCAGAGACACAATTAAGAGCGCTGGCCGGAAAGCAGGCCTGTGTGGGTGGACGCTGAGACGAGACAGGCTCACAGGGCAGTTCCTTTCCCTCCTCGTCTCTGAAGGCTCCTTGGCAAGACGCAGACGCCCCGAGATGTCAGGGCCGAGCAAAAGCGCAATCCGTCTCGACGCAGTTGGCTGACTGCGGCACTAGAAGCGAGCCCGACACGTAGCATCTCTGTGCTTGCTTTGCACTGAGCCGTGCATGCTCACACAGGGGGAAACAGGAAGGCCTGATCAGGCCAGCATTTCACAGCAGTTAAGGTGGTCTGCATGTAGAGCTGCTGAACTCACGGGACATGGCCTCTGATAATTGTCTCTGCTGTAGGCCAGATTTTCCTGAGAGCCAGTGAGAAAAGTGTTGCTTCCCTCAAAGCCGCTGCCGGGCTCTGTGCTACAAGGTCAATTACCAACAGATGCTCTTTCTGTCTTTATTTATATATTCTAATTGGAAACATTAGTCCATTGTTATCCTTCATAACTGAATTTATTTTTACTTAATAAACACTCCACAAGAACATGTTTAGATATACAGTATTTATAAGTGATATGTCGATAAGTGTGACACCTCACTCTCTCTGAAAAAAATAACAGTTACAAAATAACCACCAGTGTCCTCTGTCAACAAAATGAGACAAATCAGCTCTTAAATGTCTATCCCAGAGTCCCTGGTGTCAAATGACAGTCCTGCCTACATATAAAGGCCTATATTTAGGACAGCTTCTTGTATTGCCTCCAGCACCACATTAACTTCTGACCTCTAACTAGGCACTAAGTTCCTGGTAGTTTACAGCTGGGACAACTACTCCACACCGGTGAGAATGTATGTATCCATTGAACAGTCCTTTGCACCTTAACCCGATTCAGGAAAGAGATACTCTGAACACAGATGAACATATTAAAGTTTAAACTTTGTAGCAAGCAATGGCTCTTTTTTGCAAAGACAGAGGAATTTTTATTTTATTTTTCATGTTCTCCTACCCTTTGCCAACTTTCAGAAGGTCGATGAGTGTGTTTCCTCCTCTACCATCACATAGAGAGAAGAGTGTGTGAGACCCTCTGTTTTTAAGCTTGGGGTGTTGATCCAGAGCAAACAAACAGATTTACTGCTTAGAAACACACGTGCTAAGTGAGACTGTTGCATCTCTTTAGGTTCTCAGGGCGACTTAGCCGTTGAGCTTTTGTGATATGAAGTTTCAAGTGTGTGTTTAGCTTTAATGTTTGATCTAATGAGCGATTACAGTGCCATTGTATTTATCTATTTATAGCATTTAACATTTGAAGTCACCAAATAATAAGAGTTTAGAATTTTATTATAAAACATTATAAAATGTGCAAAAAATAAGAATTCTAATTTAGGCTCATAAATAAAGTATTTTCAGGAGTTAATTAAAGTAGTAAACTTTCCATTTCCTTATTTCCACGAGTGTCTAATTGATTGCTGGTGTTTGACACCCAGGCGACAGGTGTTTGTATTTCCCTTCCTGAAACCCACAGGAGGTTTATTTAGGTTTTCACACGCAGACTACATCCACAGCCCAACTCCCGCTCTGTCATATACACAACAGGAGGACGGCATCATCCCTGTGACTCACATTTCTATCTGGCTGCCCGGTCAGCCTGAAACACAGCTGAGGTCCTGGATGTAACTTAGCCCCTCGGCTCTAAAACCCCAGCTGTAAAATGACACAACTTCTCAAGTAGCTCCTCAGCAGCCATCAAACCCAAAGTGCCTGTTAAAGGACCTGACTCCCCCTCACCTCCACCATCCCGCCCTTGTCTTATAAAACCAGGAGCCATAAAACCACCACCGGGCTCTTTCTCTGTGTGTGCCCTCTGTGTTGAGCCAAATGGACGTAAAGATGTCGTGATCATATTTTGAGTGTGATTGCTTCAAATGGGAATTCCTAGTGGCCATGTATCTGATCTGAGGTCAGAGCACAGATGCTGCAAACCAGATGCCAGATGTGCATGGATTTACAACACCGACTGGAAAAGAAGCGATTGTTTGCAATCCAGAGATATCAGTATATCAGAGACAAAGTGTCTAACACTGCGTCACATAGTCACAGAGCTCCGTGTGCATAATGTCCCAATAATGAAGCAAACAGAGAGTGACTGGAAATGTTCATGACCAGCTTCCAGGCTGACACGGAGAAAACATCACCACCCTGAGTAAGTGTGCTGAGGAGTTGGATGTCACACCAACCCGCCCCTCCCGATCCTCACACCTGCCCTTCTATTCTGTGTTCTCACTCCACCCTTTTCCTCTGCCACTAACTCCAACTCCTCACGGGGTGGAATAAGAAAACTCAGATGAAAATCCAAGCAGCCGCTTCCATCTTTCCATCATATTTATAATAAATACAAAACTACTGACACGATCAAACTTCAGTAATGGACCGTGACTCGAACATGACATTATCCTCAAATAATTTCACAGAGGTGCAGCATCAACTCAGGCGGGACGTCCAATAAAATATTAAATCACAATGTAGAATATCTAAGTATTCACACAGCAGAGTAACCCTTCATGTTTTATATAGTGTGACTTATGCATTCATTCCTTATTTAGCAAAGAAAATCTGTTGAGTTTTGCATCTTAAAAAGCTACATGGAAACAATTACTTCCTGGCAAATGAAGATTTGTTGGCAGATCTCTTGCTGAGTGTGGGTGTGTGCGGCTGTGCACATTCACATGTGTGTAGTTCCACTTGAGCACAAAGAGAGTAATTGCCACTGAAACGTCACCAGGTTTCATTTGACAAGTGTGCTGTGCTTCAGCCAAGCAACATCTGGAAGCAAATGGAGAAATGACTGCCAAGCACATGCATTACAGCTCAAACCTCGCTGCATGAAGATGCCTGCGAGGCTGAAAATTAGCTGAGAAAGTAGTGTAAAAGCTGCAAAGCAGGAGCGTCTCTTTGTCTGCCACTCTCCACTGATTCCACAAAGTACAGCTCAATAATACAAATTAAGAAAGCAGCAACACACATAATGGTGCATGATGTCTGAGGCTAAGAGAAGGAATAGTCGGTTGTAAAAGCTGCGCAAATACAAATAAAAAGTACCCTAAAATAAAGCTAAAGGTTATAGTCACCCCAAGGAAGCATAAAATCCTCATAAAATAAAGTCCTCTAATGCATAAAGATGTCATAAATATCCCTTTCAGTGTTTTTACAGGACATATTAACTTCACAAGTGGCTGCTATGACCACGTCCATACACAACTCTGTATGAAGTGGACCTTCTTTGTACTTTTAAGGATTTAAACATGCAAGTTGAGGTTAATACTTTGGATTTGTGGTGATAATAAAATGTAATTAGCAATTGCGGAAAGGTTCAAATAAAAGAGGAAGACATCACTGCAACATCAGAGATGAAACAAATAAATGTAAGCAATATAATAACTGAAACGTCAGACAAATCTGCGCCGAGTTAAATTATTTCAAGGGTAATTGTGTCTAAATGTCAAACTTAACAACAGTACCTAATAGAGGGTCTAAGCACATACTTAAATCCCAGGTTGATGATGTTAAACCCATTGAGAGACTGAGATCCTCAGAAATAAAGCATTGTTAAATTCCTCTTTGGATCAGAATTCAAAGCTTGGAAAATGTGTGTAGCATAGAATATTCCTTATGTTTTCTAGTCGGCACCATACCTTCTCCAAACAAGGAGGAAAAGCCGTCCTCAGATGAACTCTGACCTGGTTATCCGTGCCACTGAAATGTGGAGTGGAGGGCCTCTCAATGTTGCATGTTTAATGAGAGCAACTGACAAATTGAATATAAGTGCCCACTGAGGGAAGTGATGGGAGGTTGGTGGAGGGGGTTAGACGAAGAAATTAGCTACCGAGGCCTGTTCTCTGTTGGTTTAAGTGAATCTGATTGGCTGCAGGGGAGTGTAAGCCAAATGATGTCAACAACGATGCTGAGCATTTCCTTTTCTAAAAATCTGTAAAAGAAATAATCTGCAACCTGTCTTAGTGCCGTCGTGATGATAATGGGGCTGTCAGGCTATCCCGATGGGAGTAACGTTGATATTGGAGGATTCTGCTCCTCTCAATGTGTATCCAATGCCAACGTTCAGTGCCAATGTCTCAAGGAGTGAGCCCTTCAGTAACGAGGATGAGGGCCATCTTTCATGCAATAAGCATCCTGTCAAAGACCTGGAAAAGTCACTATCTTGTTGCCAGGTGATGTAACACAATGGTGACTGAGCCCACATCCCACTGATAAAAGGCTTTGCCTTTGCAGCCTTACTAGCTGTGTGACAGTACCGGGAAACATCTAATCTTTCTAAAGGAAGATCAAAAAACACACCTGCAATTACAGCTTATTGTTATACTAAGTGCCATCAAAGATACTTAGATTAGATATTCCTTTATTAATCCCGCAGTGGGGACATTTCAGGATTACAGCAGCAAACAGGGTAAAGTGCACGAAACGGGGATCAGGAAAACTATGATTTCTTACAATTTGGGGTGTATCCTAGTTGCCCTGCCTTTGTTTCTGGAGATGTCGGTATCGGTAACATTTCTTTAAGTAGGCCAAAGGGGCCAACAAGCACGAGTGGCCATGGACTACAAAGGCTGAAAACCAAACCCTGTGTTAGCTGAAACCGGCACACGGTGATTTATCAGCTTACTGATACATTTCTTTCAGACTTAACATACATGTTTTCTTGGCAGCAAGACTGTTGATATCAAACTCTCAAGTGGCAACTTCACTGACCCGTCCCACCGTGGCAGCCTGCGCACACACACATCTGCTGCTGGTTTTAGAGCATTGTACCGGTTCATATGCAATCCCTCACATTTTGCAAAAGGACAAGCAATAATTGGCAAGACAACTGTAAAATGGCCATCAGTTGTTGAGTATTATAGAAACCGTATGGCAGCACGATAGACCGCGAGAGCTGTCCAGCCTGCAGTTGTCTGGCTGAGTGACTGGCTGTGAGCTTTCATAGGCTGGACTTTCCCTCGGGGGGGGGGGGGGGGGGGGGGGGAACAGCAGCCGAGGCTGACAGCTTTAGGGGGGGCGGGGGAGGAGGAGAACAGGAAAGAGGTGGTCCAGAGCATTGGAGGCAAAGCCATTTTTTATGACTTTGATTTGCAAAGGACACTACATCACTTGTATAGTGATGCTGGCAGAATGAAAAGAAATGGGGCCGGTGCTCTGAGTCCAGCGCAACGGGGAAGTGAAATGAAGAATCCAGCAATGATGATGATGATTAGGCTTCCTTTGGCTAATGTGAATGCTTCAGGCGGCCTCGCTAATCAAACTCTGGATTTTATGGTCGGATCAGTTAAGTAAACTTCATCTGGCTGCTGTCTGCTTCAGCCTCGAGGACCTCATCGTTGTTCTGTGCCCTGCTTTGTTTCCCCTGTTCTTGGCCCAGAAAGCTGGCCCAGAAAGGGACTGGGACGTTAGTCTGTGTCTGTATTTCCTTTGATTACAGATGCTTGTAGATCAAGTCCCTTCTGTGAGAGTCAACAGAACAGAACATATAGAGTTTCATGATTTCACAGACCAGTTATGGGCCATAGATAATGTAATTTCTTGCAAAAGTCAAACCATGTAATGCATGACATTTTTGAAAATATTCTTACATAAACACGACTTTCCTTAATAATGCATGGACATTTTGGGTTAATTGTATTATTGTATATACCATGAGTTGAAAGCCATATTTAATCTATTTCATATATATAGTATCATATCATATCACTTATATAAAACCTAATCGAACAAGAACCGAGATCCACACCAGAATTTACCACACTTCTCTACAATTAAGAATCATGCAGATGACAAACCATACAGTAATGTAGAAGTTCTAGTACGTATGTCACTAAAGTTTAAAATACCTTCAATTGTTCAGAATATAACTAGAAGTGGCGTCCTGAAAGGCTTCTTGTGCAGCCTCATATGAGACACGCGTGTCCACTTTTAACCAATTTACAGTTCACTAATGCCAAACCATTCCATAACTCCCGAGGTGATAATATAACAGAGACATAGACTGGCTGCCATGTGGGGGGGTGTACATGGATGATATCATTATTATGTAATTGGCATTGCTTTGGCAGTCTCTCCCAATGTCAGAAAGCAAGCTTAACCCACATTGGAACCCTGTAGATTGGCCAAACCTCAATGTTTGGAGTAAGGCCCGAAGATCAGTCATATCTGTTACAGCCTACTGGGCAATATCTGGCCTGCAACTACCAGCCGACAATCAATCGGCCTATCATGAACACCGCAGAGTCCTCCAAAAGGATCTGGGCCTGTTGCTGTTGGATATCATAAAAATATGATTTTCTTTTTTTTTAAAGTCACTCCCTTTTGGAGCAGAAGGGATTTAGAGTAATGCACTACACAAGACTTGATGGGATCCAGATTCCACTGAGCACACGACAGGATGCCAGGCAAGTACAGTAAAAGGATTACATTAACCGTCAGCTGATAAATATTCATAAGCGGTCAATGTTAAGACAATAAAATGGTCGCCATAACAAATAAGCAACTTTTATCTGAATACTGTATTATGGATATGGTTTAATGTTGTTTATTTTTGCCTTGAAGAAACCTGGAGCCAAGGTTAGTAACACTGGGCTCAACATAAAAAGAAGAAAACTTAATAAGAAAAATTAATACAAATGTATTAATTAGATCAATCACTGGACTCATTCCACATTACATTCACTATTGTCTATACAAATGTTCATTATCAGTCCCATTCAATTGCCGATTCAATTCCAAAACGTTCTGTTGGAGGTGCTAATGAATTGCCAGTTCATAAAGTTACATATATTGATCTTTTTAAAAACGTACAAATATTTACTTTCATAAAAACAGCATGGTTGTATTAAAGCAGACATATAAGCTTCCTAACTGAGGCTGTTGATGGTCGATTTGGACTAAAGCTGTTATCATTTGTGTCAATAGGAAATTTATGCAGAACCCCAGAGAGTAAAGCGGAGTCAGTTTCCAACGATAAAAATCAGCTGGCGCCTGTTGAGGAGGTGCCTGTGTTTGTGTAGATTCTCCCTGGTCACACCTAAAACATTTTCACCCTATTGCTCACCTACATCGTGGCTCCTGAGTGTATTAAAGGGGTTGTACGTGTAAACAAAGGTCCAGTCTGGTTACCACAAAGAAACTAACTCAGAAACTCTAAAACCCAAATGCCAACTCAAGGTCACATTGACATTGCTTATTATCATGATTCTGATACTTAAATTGTTTTCCCTCCGCTCAAGTGAAACGCTGCTCTCCTTCCCCTTTCCATCTCATATTCTCTGTCATACTCCCATGTTGTTGTTTTTCCTCACTATTAGCCTTCACCTTCAACTGTAAATTAAAGCCCCCAGTGGAACTGCAGGCGTCTTGTGTCGCACCCTCTCCCTCTCTTGGCTTGTGATCTTTAGGCTGGTGAGAAACATGCGGAGGTGTTCCTTTTCCTTCCTGTTCCACGCACAACTTTAAGTGGCGACCCAAGAGACTTGGATCGGGCTTACTGACCAAACGTTACACTCCCCCGACAGACTTCATCTGCTGCTTCTCTGGCTTTGCCATCTGCACGTCCTTCTGTATCGACACCCATGATTAAAGAGTTAGGCCTCAGTGAGCGACTTCAACCAGACGAAGGTGCGCTGGAGCACAGTTTTAGGCCACAGGAGTGCGCTGAGGTGTAGGTGCTGGGTAACTCTAGATTTTTAATTACAGTGTGTGCATGGCGGTGCGATAAGACGGAAGACGGCTTCCTGATAACCTGTTTGATGAGTCAGAGGCTGTTTGTCGCCTAGACTGAGTGTAAACTGTGAGAACGGGACGAAACCTCATCTTTGTGCAAATACGTCTCTCTGCACTTCCTTTAGACTCAAAGTAAGAGCCGCCATCTGCTTTCACCAATGACAATCGAAACCACACACCTGAGTCACTATTCAATGTCTATCGTAGGTGAATACAGTGACAAATCCAGAGGAAACAATGAGAACATGGTTGATTTAAAGGAGATAGACCGTGTCAAAGCTGAAAGTCATTTATTTTGTCAGTTAGGCCCAAAATTGTACTATACAGCAGTTTATAATACCATGGCGTTTTTACAGCTCTGGAAAGTCATTGTTGTATCCTTTGTGTTCATGATTGGGAGGTAAAGGCAGAATTCCCCATTCATGTTATGAAACAATCTACCATGAATGTGAGCTCAACGTTTTTACAGCATGACCCTATATCTATCTATCTATCTATCTATCTATCTATCTATCTATCTATCTATCTATCTATCTATCTATCTATCTATCTATCTATCTATCTATCTATCTATCTATCTATCTATCTATCTATATATATTTAGTTGGTCGAAACAACATAGCTTTGTTGTGGACATTTTTGATTGGCTTAAACATGCTGTAGTTCCATTTAACAGGCTAATTTTGTGATTATCCAAATCATCTATATTAACTATGCATATTGACTTTCCTCTAAACTTTGCTCCATTCATGATGACACCGAGCCAATAACCAGGTGGTTTGCCAGTTAACTAACCTGTGGTACACAGTTCCAGGACACAGACAGGACACCACTGAGCTCTGCAGCAAATCTATTACAGTTTTCTTTCTCCCACCAAGAATGGTAACCAAGCCGCTCACATATTGGATCTCAGGAAATAGTGGAGGACAATTTCCTTCGAGTGTAACATTAGAATGCACGAGCTCGGCTCCCGGAGGTTTGGGGCCACCACCGCTGGGCCACTCCAATTAGATGGAGCTTCCCTGCTGGGGTCGAGCCAGCCTGAACACAGGAGCATCCGAAAGGAGCTGGAGGAAGGGGTGAGGGGAGACGCACACACAGCCCTGAGCGCCGTGTTATACTTGGCACATATTACGCCCAACGTCTCTCCCTGTCTACACGTCTGGCCCCTGAATAGGCTGCAAAGTGATTATAAGACGGCAAAAAAAAGGTATTAAAGATATGAAAACATGTAAGGGCAGCGAAAGTGAAGACAAAGTCTCTATAATGCTGTTATCTCAGTTTAAAAAAAAAGATATATATACATATATATATTTTTTTTTTTTTTTTAAGGAATCTCTGCCAATTCCTTTGAAAAAATCATACTAGTCTTTAAATAGACAATAGCTGTCTGCCTCTATGTTCATTATTTGAATATCTTAAATGAATCTAAATTGGAAGACATTGGAGGTCAATGGCTTTGTTTAACATACATTTGACTTGTCCTTGTACACTAGTCCTTAAATAGGATCAAACTTGACTGATAGTCAAAATTCACATTCAAATGTTGTACTTACAGTCTACAATCCCTAAAAGCAGTTTGTTGACCTTTTCTTTTTCCTTTGCCCTGAAATAGGATTTATCAAGAATAGACCTGGCTTTCCACATTGTAATAAGACACTGTTTAAAGCCCTTAAAGTATGCATTGTTCATTTCACCCTTGCCCTTTCTAAACGTATTAATCTCATTGCCGCGGTCTAATTCTGAAATCCCCAGTGGAAACACCTAAGAGGACTGGATCTGCTTGACCACACAAGATATTCCCATTTCCCCTGAAACAAATGATTTCAAAGGTATAGCGATGGTCACTGTTGAATAGCGAGAGGAAGTACATCTGTAGGCCTTCCATTTGTGAGCGTTCAGCAGAGGTCTGGGTGCTGGCTCTGCTGCAGGTGCTATCCTCTGGAAGGTGATTAGATATCATCACTCTTTCATTAACTCCGTATTTCTAGTATCACAGTGGAAGAAGTAGGAAGAATGGCCCTTTTCATCGGTCGTCTCAACTAATGAGCCCTGTTGAAAGGACCTGGTTAAGGTGGGAGGATCATGAAACAAGAGAGAAGGGGGTAGAAATGTGACAAAAAACATGACACCAGGGATTTGTGAAATAGTGCAATGTGGGTGTTTTCTAAATGGAAGTATTTAAATGTATTAAGATTGTCGATGTTTCAATTTCATGAGGATAATTAAATATGAGCCTATACAGAGCTAAAAATGTTCATGTGAGAAATGAGAAATAAGGATTTAAACAAGAGCAGATGACAGGAATGAGAAGGGGAAGTAGTGAAAAGTTTATTTTTAGGTTATGATACTGCAGGCGACAACAACAGTCTCCTTTTCACCTGGTCATAGAAACAGGTAGGCGGGGAATAGGGCTGAACGTTCCATTACGTAGACCAGACCCGAGCACATACAGGTTCTTTGTGAAAGGTGTCTCTGTGTGCAGGCAGAGGTGGCACACTGACATCATTCAGAGCCGGGGATGGGACTTTTCATGTGTAGCGGTGCCAGGGAGCTGCTATAGTACTGTCAGCCAGCCTGACTCAGCACTAAGCGCTCCAGACACAACCGTGCAAGAATCCGTGACAGAAGAGAGTTTCACAACTTGCAACACATTTCTGCTTAATACTGCCTCAACATGAAGTTTGGGCACTAAAGGATTATTTCTATAACGTTGGAATTATTTGTAGTCAGACAACTTATAGAATTTGAAAAATAAATAATTTGGTAACAAACGCCATCGTACAAAAGCAAGAGAGATTGGTTTGTTTTGGAGTTTTGGGAATGGTTGATAATGTTCGGCCATGCGTTTTGGAGTTTTGCTAGAAGTCCGTACTATGAAAATGTGCATGGCTCATTAATGGAGAAACACAATCAAAAAGCAACAAATGACTGGATTATGTCTGGGACATATTTAATTAAATATCTTGTGATTATAGTGGTAAAACATCTTAACGCGGAACTATTCGACTTTTGCAGGACAGCGGCCTCTGTGGCCACAAGTGGCAATTACAGCATAATGACATGTTGAATTTTATTTAAATTCCCAATATTTCATAAGAAAAGTTGCTTTGATAACTGCATTCTAGGGCATACAAGGACGCTATTGATCTTGGAAATGGTAACAAAAAAATCAACATTAATCAAAGTCAACTTACTAGCTTTATCTGGAGTTTTCAACCACATGACAGTCTTCCTCAGCCAATGGATGGACTTTGTTCAAACAAGGTTGTTCCGTCTGCTCCAGAAATAAATTGATGTGAGAAGCTAGAAAAAATAGAGAAAGTCATAAAAAAATGACTCAGTGTTGTCATTAACACAGCAATAGCTGCTTTCTAAGTAGCCCCCCAAAATATGACTGGTCATACCAGAACGTGTATTGACTTGAGCAAGGGTGTGTTTTACTGCTTAGAAAGTCCACTTTTCAATAGCAGTCAGGAAGATTGTTATTTTCCTCGAAAAAGACCCGGGTAATGTTATAACATTTTGTCAGCACTCTGAGAATGAGCCGTTGTTATTCGGATATAATTACAGGTCATTAATTACAGCTTTATAATTTGAAATGCTGGAGAGTGACCTGGAGAGACCATGCTCTGCTTTTATAGCATTTCATTGTCATTTGAACTGACTCAGAGGTCACTTCACCTGAAGGCATGGAGGCCACCATGTTGTCACTCAGCAGAGCTCAATATTGATGTGCTTTTCAAGTGTGCTGTTAGAAAGTGTGGGGGGTGAATATTGTAATTGCATTATTTCATGCAAGCTCCTCAAGGTTTTAACAAGACAAAAAAAAACATCAGAAGAACATTGTACACTCGTAAATGTATGTTTTTTTATTGTGGTTTTTGCTTGATGATAACATAAAACTAAGCCTTGATGTTGGCAGCTATCCAAAGCTGATGATGTTTATCAAGAACTTTAGGTTCCACTGCTTTCCCAGATCAGCGTGTATTTCCTTCCCCTAGATATCCTATCAATGAGTGCCCAAGGTGTTTTAGTTTACTAAAAGCCAGTGGTAGATAAGACCGAGATTACAGTAGCACTATCTGCAGAGGAGGCTAGAGAAAGGAGAAGATATACAAGAAAGCGTGCAGCAGCAATTATCACACACTGCTGCTGCTCACAGGGGTGAAGGCCAGAATTTGTTTCTAGTTGGACTTCCTTGGTGGCATAGCTGAGATATCTCATGTGTTATCTGACCTGATGATGGAGCTGGTAACTGCCAGGTCAATTAATAATAGCACAGTTATAGTTTGCAAAATGCCATTAGACAACAGCTGCCGGATGTCAAAGTGCTCTGATCTGGTTCGGCAAACACCTGGGGCACAAGACTGACAGTGGGCAAGGGTACAGTTCTGCAACCAAACTGAACTTTTCGAGAATGAACAAACAGATGAATCAACACATTATTGGATGAGAACCGACAGCGGAAGCAGCCAGAAAGCAAAAGTTCAGACAGTTCGCCGACAGGATTATCTCAGTTCTCCGTGTCGCAGTCTTCTGCCATGTCTAGGGCAGTTGGCACTAGTTGTGGAAAGTCTCAGACAGGTGTTACGTCTGTTGTGAGCGGCTGAAGCCACCTCTGCCTCTACTGCGTACCACTGCCACATTATTGGTCATCAGTCTTCCAATCCCTTCTGGGTGTCATGGCAGATCATTTAAACAAGGGATTTAATGCACTTCTTGCTATTGCAACATGTCTAATGGGCTCAGCGTTTTAGAAGTTCTCAACCTAGCCAGATAATTGCTGAATCATGGTTCCCTTTTTAACTAAGTGGTGTATTTGGTTGAAATTCTATTCATTCCTGCACAGGTCACTAAATTGAACCTTTTCTTTAATACAATGAATACAAAATGCAACATATGCTGTGTTCCATTCTTTTGATTCAATTGTTTTGACAACCGCTCTTCAAAGGCAACACGCTCTAAAAAAGAGGCGGTCTGCTCAAACATCCATCCATCCATCCATTTTCCACTGCTTATCCGGGGTCGGGTCGCGGAGGCAGCAGGTCAAGCAGGCTGACCCAGACTTCTCTCTCACCCGCAACATCTACCAGCTCATTCTGGGGGATCCCGAGGCGTTCCCAGGCCAGCTGGGAGATATAATCCCTCCAGCGTGTCCTGGGTCTTCCCCGGGGCCTCCTACCAGTTGAACGTGCCTGGAAAACCTCTAAAGGGAGGCGTCCTGGAGGCATCCTAATTAGATGCCCGAACCACCTCAGCTGACTCCTTTCGACACGAAGGAGTAGCGGCTCGACTTCAAGCTCCCTCCTGATGTCCGAGCTCCTTACCCTATCTCTAAGGCTGAGCCCGGCCACTCTACGGAGGAAACTCATTTCGGCCGCTTGTATCCGCGACCTCGTTCTTTCGGACACGATCCAAAGCTCGTGACCATAGGTGAGGGTTGGGACGTAGACCGACCAGTAAATTGAGAGCTTCGCCTTCCGGCTCAGCTCCTTCTTCACCAAGACGGCCCGGTGCAACGCCTGCTTTACTGCTGCAGCCGCACCGATACGCCTGTCCATCTCCCGCTCCATTTTACCCTCACTCGTGAACAAGACCCCGAGATACTTGAACTCCTTCGCTTGTGGTAGGCACTCTGTCCCCACCCGGAGGGAGCAATCCACCGGTTTGCATTGGCAACATTTGCAGTGGAATCTAAGCGACCGAGGAGGGGTGGAAGACATGACTTGGCAGTTTACCCCCAGTGTTTGACTCAAAATTTTTGACGCCATGGCTCGAAGTCAAGCTGAGAAGTTTCCCAAGACCCGCTCGGCCTGCAGGCGGGTATTGCATGTAAGCAGCGAGCCTGGCCCCAGAGGATCTGAGTCCCCCCCTCCCTGGTCTGCAGGACACCTCAAACCTTCTGCAGTGTGGGGGTGCGAACATGGCCGACCACACGTCTGATGCCTCAGTGTTAGCCATCACTGGGTTTCCTCCTCTGCATGTTGAGACCAGCAATCTCAAATGGCAGCAGTTCAGCTCAAAAATTGAAAATGGCACCAAGTATTTCCCCTCTAATGGAAAGTAGTGTGTTGGTCTGTACAAACAAAAGTATGAGACTGCCAGTATCCTATTGCTGCATGACATGAAACCCTGAGAGAGATCTCGGGAGTTTAACTTCATTAAGGTAAGGAGATCAAGGATTTCAGCCCAAGTACAGAGAATCAGGTTACTTTGAAATGTTACAAAATCAACATAATCATAACCATTTTTCTGCTCATCAAGCAAAAACATCTGACAGGCTCATTAGGCTGTTTTTAATGAACATGTCAGGGTCAAAACAGACTGAAAGGCTTTCACAGGAAACCTTGAACCGCTGCCCTTTAGGGAGAAAGTTGATATTCATGGCACAATGGTTATTCCTAGCAATTGAAGGCACTGGCTACTGACAAAGACTATTACTGAAACAAACATATTCAGAATGAAATCAGATATGTGACACGTATTCTTTTTTTTAAATCACACAATCTTCATCTAAATTGTCCAACAGATTTGAAGTGGTGGACTGTAGCGCAGCAGCTTTTGTATCACCTCTTCTGGGATTAATACAGGATCATCAAGGGAATAGATTTGACCAGACAGTTTGATGAAGAGATGCAACAAATATTTTATATTTCTATCATCCACATTCAATGTGTGAGCGTAATTATATTCTTAACGATTACAGATTTAAGCATCTAACAAAGTAATTTTACTTTTGACCAATGAATTGCTAGACCATGGGTGTGATCAAAATAAAACACTTTCAAAGTTGTTACATGTCAACTCATAACTAACACCAGTTGGATTTGGTTTCTAAAATTGTATACATGGATTAGATTGACTGAACTCTCTCAACAAAGTGTCCTTTGTCCACCGAAAACAAGTGTTGGAACAAATCCAACAAAGTAGATTTTAGTGTTGAGACACGTTTGTTTTGATCTGCCTTTTCACAGACTTTATATTTAAATGGTTTGTGTTGAATGAGGAACATTTCAGATCTATTATACTATATAATATTTAATAACTGTATGCACTTTTATAGTATTGTTGAAGTAATCATTAGGATTATTATTTATTTAATCATCATTGTTAATAATGTTAGTGTTAATATTATTTGTATATTCATAGAAAACGATATTAGAATTGCAGGCAGTTCCAAATTAGAAATCACAAAATATCACCAGTCATTTAAATCATCAATCAAAATAGTAATATTACATCTTTCTCAACACAAATACAAAACTAAAATGTGAAATGTAAAGATATTAGGAAGGAAGGGGGAGATACAGCCATGCCATTTGTTGATAATTCAATTAAAAGTATTTTGTTTAGCCCCAAATCACAAATTTGCCATAGAGGGCTTTACAATCTGTACACATACATGTACACGTATATATACACAAACACGTGTTTTGTTATCTTTAATCCATGCTGGAAATAGGAAGGCTTAAAATAAAAATTTTGAAATATGTTTCTTACCTCTGAATCTTTGCAGCCCTGCACAGTTGCGGGGCTTCCTCTCAAGTTTCTGGACTGCTGTCGCCCCCTATTGGTCCACGTGGTCACTGCAGAGGCGACTGAGGGATGCGGCTCAGCAGCAGACACACACACACAGAAACACACACTGAACTGTATCTGTGCCACACACACAACACAACTGCCCGCAATGTCGCGAAAACAAGATATACAATTAAAAACGTCACTAATTTTCAAATGAGAACTGCTCTACTGTGTAAATAAGCCAAACATATCCAATGACTCATATGTCATACAACGTTGTGCCTGCAAAGGAAACTCAACTCAAAGACATTTAGTTGGAAAAGTAAATGATTTGTTATCTGGGAACAAGTAGTAAAAAAAAAAATGCTAATGAGCTTGTATGTTGTGTAAACTTTAAATAAAAGAAGAAGAAAAACGTATATAACCAAGTATAATAAAGAACTATAAGAATTGCATTTTTACTTCTAGAGTACACGTGAGGATTAGACTATTGTATTGAAGATTCTGTGTCTGTAATCAAAGATAAATCAGAAGATGTTTTTATTTTTATTTTATTTTATTTTTTATATTGCTTGATATCACTGTAATATTGCAATTATTCACATTATTGTATTGTGTGGCTATGATTCGTAATTATAGCTCTTTTTAGTCAGAGGTTATCATAATTTACATTTAACTGTTATCTGTTTTGTAATACCTTAACAAATGTGAATGAAACCGAAGATTATAAGGGGAAAACTCCTCTTTCCAACTAGCTGGGGTTTCGCTGTTGTTGACTGCACGGGTTGTTCGCAGCAGTCATATTACGTCCCCGCCTACCAAAAGTTTCCCCCAATCATTTCCTTGCCGTCAAACATAAATCCAGGCTTCGCCTCCTGTGTCTCTAGACTCTTCAGCAACCCTCCAGGAGCAGATCTCCCAGTCACATTTCTTCTCAAGTCACAGCTGCACCGCTGAGCATTAGAAAGCGATCACTTGCAATTCCCCTTCTTCTCTGAGAAATTGTGAAAAGTCGAAGGATCGTCAAAAACTTTTACTTTTGACATTTTTGTTGACTTAAAAAGGATTTTGCCAGTCAGATCTGTGCGCCCTCACAGGCTGTCACTGCAGTCTTTGGGCACAGCTCTTGGATTTAGAAAGAAGGATTTTTCTCCCTTTTTTTTTTTTTTTACTGCGAGAAGCTATTCTTTAACTGTTTCGCATGAATCTCCTCGACCCTTACCTGAAGATGACAGAAGAACAGGAGAAGTGTCATTCCGACGCTCCCAGCCCCAGCATGTCGGAGGACTCCGCAGGCTCACCGTGCCCGTCCGGGTCCGGGTCGGACACTGAGAACACCCGGCCGTCCGACAACCACCTCCTCTTGGGTGCAGACTATAAGAAAGAGGGCGAAGAAGAAAAGTTCCCCGTGTGCATCAGAGATGCGGTGTCCCAGGTGCTGAAGGGCTACGACTGGACGCTGGTGCCCATGCCGGTGCGCGTCAACGGCTCCGGTAAGAGCAAACCTCACGTCAAGAGACCCATGAACGCGTTCATGGTCTGGGCTCAAGCCGCACGGAGGAAGCTGGCCGATCAATACCCGCATTTGCACAACGCGGAACTCAGCAAGACCCTGGGCAAACTTTGGAGGTAGGTTCGCTTTGCATTCTCAATCACTTTTACGCGCCGCTGTGCTCAGCGCACTATTTCTGCGATTCTTCGCAGTATTCAGGCACCACCTGCCCGAGAGCTTCACGATCTTTCTGGAAATGTAACTAATTTCAAATGATTTTCTCTCAACTACTGATGTCTCATTGTGATTTTGGATACACTGTTTATTGTATAGTCGAGTAAGTTCTAGAAGTTTAGGTTTAGGATGCACAAACTTTTATTTTAATATTACAGTTAGCATTAAAACAGTGCCTGCAATAATTAACTTAATTACACACCTCGTAAACTATTGAATCACCTGTGTCTTCTGCGTGTTGCTAATTGAATGCGTTTTAATGTGAATGTACAATTCTGTGATATTTTCAGATTGCTCAACGAAGCAGAGAAGCGCCCGTTTGTGGAAGAAGCTGAGCGTTTGAGAGTGCAGCACAAAAAGGACCACCCCGACTACAAATATCAGCCCAGGCGGAGAAAGTCAGTGAAGAACGGGCAAAACGACCCCGAGGACGGGGAGCAAACCCACATCTCTCCAAATGCGATCTTCAAGGCGCTGCAGCAGGCCGACTCCCCAGCTTCAAGTCTGGGCGAGGTGCATTCTCCAGGAGAACATTCAGGTAAGAAAACAAATAATAATAAAGAGGAAGAAAAAAAAAACATTTGCTCTCATTGTTTTTCCAATCCTGACTCACTGTGTGTTGAAATCAAATATTTAGAAGGTTAGGGCCTTGAACAGACACCTGTTAATGATTCGTGATTAATGATTAGTGCCATCATGCAGATATCTGTCAGTATAGTGTCAACAAACGCCTCCTCCTGAAACCATTTGCAACTATACTGGTATTTCAATGCACCAGTCCCTCGTGGAGGTGCGTTTGATTTCAAGGCTAACTCTGCCTTTCCTCTAACCAGGTCAGTCCCAGGGCCCACCAACGCCCCCGACCACCCCCAAGACAGATCTCCCCTCCAGCAAGGTTGACCTGAAGCGCGAGGGTCGCCCCATACAGGAGGGCACCAGTCGCCAGCTCAACATCGACTTTGGAGCGGTGGACATTGGCGAGCTGAGCAGCGAGGTCATATCCAACATGGGCAGCTTTGATGTCGACGAGTTCGATCAGTACCTGCCACCTCACAGCCACGCTGGACTGACGGGAGCAGCCCAGGCTGGCTACACCGGCAGCTACGGCATCAGCAGCTCCTCAGTCAGCCATGCGGCCAATGTCGGGGCCCACGCCTGGATGTCCAAGCAGCAGCAGCAGCAGCAGCAGCAGCACTCTCTGACCACCCTGGGTGGAGGAGGAGAGCAAGGCCCGCAGGGTCAACAGAGAACCACCCAGATCAAGACGGAGCAGCTGAGCCCCAGCCACTACAGTGAGCAGCAGGGCTCCCCGCAGCACGTCACCTATGGGTCCTTCAACCTGCAGCACTACAGCGCCGCCTCGTACCCCTCAATCACAAGAGCACAGTATGACTATTCAGACCATCAAGGTGGCGCCAACTCCTACTACAGCCATGCGGCTGGCCAGGGCTCCGGCCTGTACTCCACCTTCAGCTACATGAGTCCCAGCCAGAGGCCCATGTACACCCCGATCGCCGACACCACCGGGGTGCCCTCCGTGCCGCAGACCCATAGTCCGCAGCACTGGGAGCAGCAGCCCATTTACACACAGCTCTCCAGGCCTTGAGGCGGCCCTCAGCACTGACTGTACAACACCCATCACTTCCATAGACTTTTTGTTTTCTGCACGGTGGCCTTTGTTCCACCATGACACACACCCTTCATCGCCAACGTAAAAAACATGACTTGGACTTTTTTTTATAGTACTGAAAATATATCTTTGGATTGGCTCACAACAGTGCCTTTTGTATTGGTTGGAATTGTGATTATATTTTTTTAGATCTAATGTTTTGAAAAAAAAAGAGTTAAATCCTCTGTGAGGACATACTGGTTATAAATATTTTAGTATGTACTGTGTATGTGTTTTGCTCTTGTCATCATCATCGTCATACTCAGTGTCATCAGCATCGTCATCATCACAATTTGAAGGTTTAATTAATCTAAGGTAGCAGGAATGCCGGGTATAAATACCATCAGTGGCCTTACTTCTTTATTTTTTCTACACATGTAAGAAACATCAGTTTACTGACACTGCCGTCTTATAATGCCTACAGCCTACATTCTGCTTTGAATTTTTGTACTGTACATATTTTATTGTAATACCCATGAGATGCAAGAATTGAGCAATGCAGGTTCGATATAGATTTACATTTTTTGGCCATGATATGACTGTGTCATCAGTGAATTAGTCAAATCTTCTACTTCTTGTTCTTTGCTTTAGCTCAAATGATTGTGTTGGAAACGCTATAGCAGGTGCCATTTAATTCTACTAGGGGCCTTACTGTGTTGCTCGATGTAACTGCGCAACGCTTGCTTTCATCTGGTTACTGCCTTGATACCATTGGTGCCTCCGGAGCCACAGTGGAGAGGCTCTGGCATTCAACACTGGCATTGCAGTGTTGAAACCACGGCATAGTTCTGACTTCCTGCTAGAGGAGATGCAGGAAGTGACCTTTGACCTGATTCTCCTCAGCAGCCAGCAGGTCTGAGTCTGGCATGCTTCTATCATTCCTAAAGCTCCATCCTTGTTTCTAACCTTTTTTTCTTAATTTATTCTTTAGCATTAATTTTATTTGAGAATAACTATTTGCAATTATCTTTTTAATGCAGCAGCAGCTAACTGAGATGAGATGTTTTCAGTGAAGTAGTTTGCTGTCATATGTGGTACAAATTTGTTTATTTATCATTTGTAAATGTTTCCATATTAAAGTGTTTATTCATGATCTAGTTATGTACAGATTACTTATAATTACACAATGAGTCTTTTTCTAAAAACAGAAAAACTGGAAGTTTTCTCTTTTTTTTTCCCTAACAAATTAATTAATGGATATGAAAGCTGCGGCTGTTTTTTGTAAAGAATTTGCTGGAATCTACAGAATACTTTTTGTTATTGAAAAAAAGTTGTTGTTCCTCATTTTATATTCTGTATCATTAGTTCTCATCTTGTCATCTCCTTAATGCAGTTTCCGTAGGTAAACATGGCATTGTCTTAAAAGCTTATCTTTTGTATTATATTGTTTGCAATAAAAACAAAACACTGAGAAATATGCAATTGTCTGGTGCAATTAATCATAAACATGCTTCATACTGTATTATCTGTATTTTATTTGTCAGACGACAATCAGTGAGGTCGATCCTGACAAGATGGCCGAAGACTGGCTGCACTAAGGTGTTGTTTACTGAGGTCTAATCACAAAACAGAAGACTGTTGTAATGTGACCCAGTTATTCTAACTTCTTCTGCATTAATCCGACGCCCACTGCAGCAGCTTGGCTAAGTTTTCTTTTCGACCAATGTGAAGTGAAAATGAAAGTCGGTACTGCTTCTGGCTTCTCAGACCGTGAGGTCACAGGTCCATTATTACCACAGACTATTGAGCAGACGTATGTCCGCACCCCTCCCCCGCCGCCTGTATACACCATGGCTTTAAAGAAACAAACTATACATTGAATATTGTTTATTCATTACTTGCCAAGTAATATAGGAATAGAGCTGACCTTAATAAATCAGTGGCAGTGTAAACACAATCAGGTACTATAGCTTTGTGTTGAAATTTGAGGCACATTCACAGATGACGTCTCTTTCCTCACATCAACTGAACCTTTCTCTGCCACCCACCACTGCACCTCATCTCACTGTGATGACTGGACAGTTTTCTTTTTTTTTTAAGTTCCCTCAACTTATTGTATAAAAGATACACAAAGACAATTCTTGGCAATCATTAAAAATGGACGGATAATTAGAGTATTATATCCAAAAGGTTTTCAAGTTTGAACCTACTAAGCTGAACTTTTGCAGAAAATTAGATACTTTGAAAAAAAGAAATATTGCGACGAATGAGTGAGTTTTCACATCACGTTTGTTTCTCTAGGGAAATTTAAAAGGTGGATTTCCACCACACCAATCACACTTCATCTTATACCCCGTTGCAACATTTTAGCATTGGCACCAGTCTCTGTTACTTCCTCTCACCATTTCTTGATGAGAACTACTGAAAAAGGGAACCATCTTTTTATTTTTTCACCAACGTGCAAAGAGGAATAAAGAAAGGACTCCTTGAGTCGTTGTTTATCACATTGATATATGTATTAGCTGACTTTATTTGTGTACATTGCACATAATGTGTGTGAGTCAAATAACTGTTAGGTTTAAGTTAAAAAAAAAAAAACATGTCAGTGTATTTATAGGGTTAAAAATGCTAGAAGTAATGCTGTGCATATTTCTATCTATTGGTATCATATCATTATACAATACTGTCCTGAGCTGCCAACATGTAGCTCTCTCACATGCTGTGGGGTTTGTTTTTAGTGGAAAACAGTAACTAAACTTTGGGAATGTGGGTTTGGCTGAAAGGGAAATCTCACTATTTTAACACACAATACCGCATTCAAACCATATGCACTGACTGATAATGACAGTGTATCAGCAAGTGTAGCCTAGGATTGTGATTTAAAGTTGGTTTCCACAGTGTATTGTTTTGCTGTTAAAACAATAACAATGCATCTTTGTGTTTTGTTATCTCTGCTATCTCAGCTTCTTCTTCAGTAACTTTGCTTCAAACTGCTGCTGCAAGGTACTAGCTGCTGATCAAAACAGTATGGTGTTATATAAACTTAAAAACATTTGTATATATGTAAGACAGTGATCCTACTGCAGGCTTGACTCTGCTGTCTCTGGTTAAATATGAGCGCTGAGTGTGTGAAGTCCTGAGCCCACCTCCCACAGAGAGCTCCCTTGAGGCACATCCATCACTGGATCTCCAGTGGCTCAGACCCGGAGCGAGGCAGTGGGGCAGCGGGGCCCTGGGGCCCCGGGGTCCTGGGGCCTAACAGGGCAACGGGAGGCCAGCTAGTGATGGCTCGAGGGAGAACCGAATGGTTTAGCAGAGGGATCACAAGGAAAGGAACCTTTCTGTTGTTGTCTTCCAAACCAAGGAATTGTGTTAATGACTGACATGGCTGGTCACTTCATATTTGAGAAGAACTCAAAATAGGACTCCAAAACAGAAAAAGCAGCCGACTGTCAGAAAGACGAGTTGAAGGGAATAATGGAGCGTTTTCAACACAAACATTGACATTATAGTTGTTAGGAGGAGTTCTAAATGTAAAAGAAATCCTGCCTGACTCAAACAATTGGCAAACGCCATCCCAATGTCCTGATGCTGTCTGAGCTGGCTCCAACAGGCGTAGAGTAACACAGCACTCAGGACATGATTGGCTGCTGATGGAAGACGCTGCCTGAGAGTTAAACTGGAGCCAACATTTCTGTTCAGCAAACAAGGGGAAAAGTCGACTTTGGTAAACACAGGTCCAGGTTCTTCCAGCTTCAGAGAAGGACCAGAACACGTTTGCTCAATTGTTTAATTCTTGTTTGTTGGCGTGTGCGCGCATGGGAAAATGTGAAACGTTTACGTGTTCAAGTCCAGCTCATAATGAGTTCAGATATACTCAAATCAGGTGATCATATTAGTGTTACTTTTAGGAGATGATTTTTCTTTTAAAATGAAAATTCATGAATAACAACACATATTTCCATAACAGGAATGAAAGAAAGCATGTGGATGGGATACAAGTTTTTAATAAAAGTCAGAGGAGACAATGTTGTTGTGTGTGAAATACAGTCAGAGTTACAGTTAGAGTAGCTGGACAGTCATGGCCACTTTCATCGTGTTTCATCAGAATACTGTCACATGTGTCACCGAATCAGGAAATGACATCAGGAATGAGGCTTTCCCTGGGTGAGACCACGCTGACTCATGTGTTGGGCTTTTCTGCCGCGAGAGCCTTGCCCAGTAGCAGTGCAAACACAATGATACATTTAATGCGTTCCACACACACTGCATTAAAAGCAAGGCAAATCAAAAACATCTTTTCCGTGAACCCCAGCCTGCTGTCCTGGGCTCAGAGAGCCTCGGCAGTGGCAGAGTGACCCAGCCACTTGGTGGACCGGGGGCTATGATGGGAGCAGCAGGAGTGCCCTGATGAATGTTTCCAAGAAGGATCGGAAACAAGATCAAATATTTCTTTCTTTCTTTTTCAGACAGGCCTTTCCATGGGCAATTTTCCCAGGACGACCCCATTATTATTCCACAGAGACGTCTGCCCCCTCCGATCCCTATGGGTGGTCTTTCTGACGGCAAAGGGGAAGAGGAAAAGGAAAAGGGGAAGAAAAAAAATCCGGTGATACACCCGTGGAGACTGGACAACAATAAAATATACAACAAAGTAAAATGAGA
The DNA here is from genome assembly GCA_023566465.1 of Cottus gobio. Classification (NCBI taxonomy): domain Eukaryota; kingdom Metazoa; phylum Chordata; class Actinopteri; order Perciformes; family Cottidae; genus Cottus; species Cottus gobio. The sequence goes on along the minus strand of CM042232.1, from coordinate 10,514,697 downwards.
TGGCGAGTCAAACGGCACTCCGGCATATTGCAGGCTTACTCCATCTCCTCTGATGGACTGCTTTGAGTGTGCACATTCTCGGTAAGAGTATCTAAAAGAAAACCGTTTCTAAATCATCACTTATTCAGATATATGTTTGTATTTCAAACATAACGTTGTATGACCAGTTTATTGTGTTTTCTTCGTGGATATGTGCTGCTGCACCATTCCTCTGTTTTGATTACCCACAGGGACAGTGTGAATTGACCCCCACACTGAGTTGCTTTTAAATTGTTCAGTCCATAAAATCCTTTCTTAAACTAATAAGAAACATCCAGTGGAGGAAACTTCTGCTAAATCACCGAGCAAGACAAGCTGACTACAAGGCCGTTACCATGGGAGCTACACCCTCAGCTGAAAAACGACTATGTGCTGATTCAAGATGGGAGCAAACATTTCCTACATCCTGAAGCGTATTGATTATTGTCTACATTGAATCGGAAGAGTTCCCTGAATAACGGTCACAGGGGTCCACTAACTCCTGAGGGATGATATGTATCTAAGTTTACGATACCGTCTTGCCCCTGTTTGATTGTGCGCTCTGTTTGAGTGGACTTAGGAAGTGAGACTTTGCCCCGCAGCCATCCATCTTGCGCTGGGCCCATGAGGACATCGGCCTGTGCCAAGAGGCCGAGCTGGGCCAGCCTGCTGGAACCCTTGGTGAGCTCCCTGCCTTTGTCTGAGGATGTGGAAGAAACCTGGCACCGGCCCGAGGTCAGCGTCCCAAAATTATATTACCATAATCCCATTAAGTGTGTCTGAGGCCTCATGAGCTCCAGCTCAGTCTGGAGGAGGTAGGTGAGAGATGGCAGTGGGTGGTTTTGTGGCTGAAGAAATGGAGATGATGCTGTTTGAGGACAATCATTATTATATCTCATGCGCAGGCTACGTATGCTGTAGCTTAATTACCTTCATATCTTAGACTATGTCACATAAAACAATTTGCAAATGCAAATATGTGTCATAAGGTCATCTATTAATGTAGGCCTCTGTTGAAGCCTGTGTTTTATCACAGTATGTGCAACATATTTTCCTTGAGACTCACTGAATGACCAAAAGAAGAAAAACAAAGTTTTTTAAGTGTGCCAAAAAGGAAGACAACGCTCCATAAGAGAAGCCAGGAGGCAAAACAAGATGATGGATCAAGTGGGCGTGTCTTTAAGCTTCACTTAATCAACCTTTCTCATCCTTATTTGTATTATCCCTCGAAAAGGATTCGAAAAGGATTCTCTCTAATAATAATGAGATTTCCAACCTTTTCTACATTTGTTTCTGATTAAGACAGAAAAGCCTTGGGCCACGGACACAGTAGTTTTCTTTGCTAATTCCCTCGTCTGTACCTAGTAAATCTCCACAGAACAGATCATTTTACAGTGCACATGCCCAATTTGGCACAGGTTGTTTGAGGGGTTGCAAATCGACGCGTCAGCAAAAGCTTGAGAGCTGCGTAAGCCATGATCCGGCAGTCCATCCTCGAGGCATAACCGAGTTTCACATATCGAGACATTATGAGACATGTAACACAAGAATGCAGCCTAAGTCCTGTGTTGTTTCGTTGTTTTAAAGTAGTGCCACAGCTATGTATAAAATAGCCAAAACTTGGTCGCAATAAAGTAATGTTATGCCATGCAGTCTTACATTTTTATTGATTTGTTCAGCTACTGAATTGCAAACAGGAGGGCTGTTCGGAGCTTTCTGTTTGCTTTCTCGTGTCATAAGTATCTCTTATGTGTGTCCTGTTCTGAATAACAGCAGGAAAAACTATGTCAATTTAACACTTTTTCTCAGATCCGAGCGAGAGTGGGAGGAGTCGCACACGGGGTGGGAGTGTATGATATGTAAAGTGTGTTTCTTTTCGTGGGAGCGGAGGTATTAGCTGCTGGTTCTGGTGGTGACTACAGTGATTGTCGGCAGCCATTTCTTTACTTACAGGGCCCGGCATCTCAAACATACCTCCCCTGTGTTTGTCCATTCCATCTATGGGACAACCAGTGAGACTTAATCCCTTGTCCAAATAAGTTAATACCTCAACTAACATGTAAAAGTAAAGTTCAGGGCCAGATGCAGATTCCTGAGAAGCACACTGTGCATAACCTGGCAGTAACCCAATTAATTACACAGAGAGTGACAAAGTGACACACAAATCTGTAGGTGGACTCTCTCTCTCTCTCTCTCTCTCTCTCTCTCTCACACTGAGTCACACACACTAATGGAGGAAATTATCTGTTTTTGTTTTGCCTTTAAAGTAAAAAGTCCCTGTTCCATATTGTTGTATTATTCTTCCATCATGTGTGTGTTTTAAAAGTGTGTGTATGTTCGTTTCTTCTCTCTGCTTCTCACCCTCTTTCCCTTGCTGACCCCCCCACCCCAGCATGTGTTCTGATATGGTTCGTGTCTGCTGCTTTCCCCTTTGGGAGAGGGGCTTAGTGAAATATGGGCAGAATGCCTTACGGTCAATGGGGTCTTCACCAGCCTCATTTCCTCCATGCAGGGCTCTGTCAGAGAGCGCTAAGCAGACCCCCCAGCACTGATGCTGACAGCACATGAGGAAGCAGACCGTATTGAGTTACCTTAGAATTAAAGTAAATATCACCTCACTGTAGTATACAGAAGCAGTTACTCAATTTGAGTAAAGAGACTAATAAGACACTAGTGTCTTGCAATTCACTGCTGAAGGTTTGCTGGGAAGATTACTGCGACATGACAGCGGACCACTCACATAACTGGGTGACAATAAAGTGCACGTTAAATCTGCATTAGCTTAACAGATATATGAGGGATACCTACGAGTTTAATGGATTTGACAAAAAGAGAACAGCATCATGTTTTCATGCTGCTATCCTGCAACTTTCACAAAGTTACATGTGCAGCCTTTTTAGCGCATTAATTGGTAGCAGTTCTGGGATGGGGGTTGTGCAGGGCTCCGGGTTGTTCTTCTGTGTGCCCCTATTATTTTCTCCACAGGTAGTTTAGTGCTTTCCAACTACCTCTGAAGCATCAGCAGTTTTGGCCTCATCATGTGCAGAAGGGAATACTTTGGTGCAGGGGGACTCTCTGCAGGAAGCTTTTATGCAACTCTAATTTTAGAGAGCAGTTGTTTTTACAGATGCCCATTCCTCTCAGACAGTTTCATCTGTTTGATGGTGATGTCTCTTTTCTGGCAGGATATCGTTTAGTACAGCCCCAGCTCACATAAGTTAAGATACAACTCCTCCTAATTCAACAGCTGTATTTCTAACAAAAAATCCAATCTTTTTCAGCTCTCTTTTTTTTCTACCAGTGACTTAGACAACATGTAATTACCATCATGTCCCAGAGTGCCTTGCAGCAACAGCTGTTGGGAACAGGTGTGTGTCATGCGCACATGGTGATGATGATGATGAAGTCTGCCACATGTTAAATGCATAAAACCCAAGAGAGAGAGAGAGAGAGAGAGAGAGAGAGAGAGAGAGAGAGAGAGAGAGAGAGATGCGTATACGTCTATTGGACCAAAGTTGTGTCTCTAAAAGATTATAAAAGTAGAGGAAACTAGCCAACACATTTGGAAAAAAGTGTATTTTTGGCGTGGGCTTGATAAGGGAGGAATTTTAATCTCTCACTTTGGGGCAGAATGATCACAAAGTGGGATTTCAATAAATGAGTGGTTGCTGTGCTCTCTCTCTCTCTCTCTCTCTCTCTCTATCTCTCTTTCTCTCTCTGTCTCTCTCCCTCTCTCTCTCTCTCTCTCTCTTTCTCTCTCTCTAAAGCCACTTTCTGTAACTTACTGTGAAATTCCAAGGAGACGTCAGGAGGAGGCAGACATTTGGTTCCATGTGCCCTTATCGAATGCAAGACTGCATGTTTTTAAAGATTATTTTATTGTTGTGTCTGTTGCATTTTAACGCTTCAGTTGTCTCTCTACCTGGCACATGTCATCATTGTTAAGTTTAAACCCAAGCAGATGAGAGGGAGAGGCCCTTGGTATCAAACTGCAGAAGAGCGCACACTGGTTTCCATGGTAATAAAGCCTGTAGCCGCTTGTGGGCCTCGATGGCCCATTGGCATCGGCCAATGGCATACGAGATGAAGCTCCTGAGCCTGGGAAAAACCATGCCCTCTCCTGATTTATGATAGCTGTGAAAACTTCAAAATTCTCTCCCAGACGTGTCAACAAACATCACAGCGCAGGTTCAGCTATGCGTGTGCTCATGTGCAAAGATCCAACAAGCCTGTTTGACACCTTGTTAAGGTTTTCCTCTCCTTCCTCCTGCTTCATCTAGCCTTGCACATCCATGCCTCTGTGGCCCTTTGGACTCTGGGCACTGACCCCAATACTCAAAGAAGCCTCCGAACCAACAAAACATTTGGCTTCCAGATTGTTTCCCCTGATGTTTCCCCATGAAGCTCCTTTTAAAGCGTCTCTGTATTGTTGTACAGCAAATTGAGATGAGTCTTTCATATGTATTAATGATAGAGACCAAACTTCATTGTGACAAAATTGTCAATCCATGGGCTACAATATAGAAACAAAACTGATTTCTCTGTAGTTGCAATTCCTTTTTCAATTTCCATTCAGTTCTACATCTGATAATTCAAGGGTCTGTTAACCTCTACTTTGCAGGTTTCATGTCCTACCTAGACCATGACAAAAGCCCAATGGACCTGTGTCCCTGTCTCAAATTTGCCAAAGTACTTCACATTATCCATCAGAACAGCCTCTCCTGTAAGATCCAGGAATGCACTGTTGCATATCAATGACCCACATCAACAGAGAAAGAGACAAAGAGAGAGAGAGAGACAACACAAAGAGAGGATGAAAGGGCCCCTTTCTAACACAGTCACACACACACAAACACACTACAAACACACAGAGGCAGGCAAGTCCGTGAAATATGACAGCCCCACGGTGAAGAAGGTGGGGGTGAGGGAAGCCATATTGTAACAATCTTATTCTGTGGTCATTAATCGTATCCTGCTGTTCCAGCCTCCCCGACCGTGTGCACTGAGCGTATGTCAAACACATTTCCCCTCTCTCGGTGGGCACACTCCCAGCCAGCTCTAATGCGGCACAAAGACACAAACCCTGAGAGCTCCTGAAGGAAGACAGGCCAGATAATCTCCCCCCTCGGACTCCAGCGCCAAGTCCAGAGCCAGCCTTAGAGACACGGAGAGACGAGGCCCACAGGGATCGTCCTCTGGCCCGGCTGCTGCTGATGCTACCACGCTACATTCACAACAAATGCCCCGGCAAATCACATGTTGTGGAGTGAAAAGGAAATATTTCAACAAACCACTTTATCGCCGTCCCTACTGGCTTCGGGACTAAAAGTTGTGAAGTGCTACTGTTTAAATGTACATTGAGTCACTGTTGCTTTTTTACCACATGGCTTTCCATAAGTGGGTTCCAAACAACAGATGGCTTAGCTCAAATATCTGTCCTAAGTAGGCTTATTTGATCTGTACAAAGGGACACTTCAATGTGACGTTTGGTTGGAATTGAGAACAAAAGTAATCATTTGAGATATGCTTCTGTTATATAACTGATTACAGTTTCCCCCACAGCAATCCTAAAATCTGTTCATTGATAAATACAGACAATTTCTGGGCAGCCATGGGTATTTGGCAACAGCAAAGTGGTCTTCCCTTTCTTCCTTTTTATCCATCTCTCCCTCCATACTGCCCGTCTTACTCCCTCTTTCCCCCTCCTGCTGTGAGCTGCCTCATTAGGGAAGTGATAACGTAACCCCTCTGTTTCATCAAGCGCTGCCATTTGTCATTATGACTGACAAGTGCCGAGGTGGGCCAACCGAGTGACAAGAAGAAAATCATCCCATTGGCCCTGTATCTAACTTTCCTACCTTTCTCTTGTCTTTTATTTTTAACAATGCCCTCATGCACATACTTAATATCCCTCTGTTGCGCTGTCACTATGAATGTATCAAATATAAATACATTACAAATATTATTATCATCAATAACTCTGTGCATTTCCATGTTGTACAGACATATGTCTCCAACTGCAAGTGAGAACTATTGTCAGAAACCTGAGATGTCTCTTGACAAGTAGAGTCTCCAGAGCGACCCCATCAATCACAGCACAGGAGGTCAGGTGAAAGAACAGCTTTTCACTAACAGTCTGCTCTGAGATCCTGACAAGATAATAGATTGTGAAGCTGTCAAAATGTCTTTGATTGAGGAGACATTTTGATCGTAGATCAAAGAATTTCCAGAGAGTCCTGCAATTGTAAGTGATATATTGATGTCACTACTGTTGCTATTAGAAGAAAACACTTGTATGGCGTCCATTCGAGCTGTGGAAGTAGTAGACCATTATGCAGTTTGAAGCACAGGGTATTATATCTTTTCAGACAACCTGGTCTTTTGCGACATATCTGAATCAGGTGCTTCTCTTTTTTCAGGAGCTACCAAAAGAAACTAATACAGAAAATCAGTGCCAGAGCAGCAGTCCACAAGAAAAACAAAAGAGCCAGTAAACCCAAACAGTACAATCGTAGAAAAGGTAAAATGCTAATCTGAATGTGACTCCAACAAATAGATGGACAATCAACACTCCTCGCATAAAGAGACACTCAAATTGATCAAATAAGTTCTCCTTTGGTCAAGGGACGAGTGTAAGGAGCTGGAGATGCCTTGACAGATCCCTTGACCTGTGGGTCTTAGTTTGGGTGGGTGCCCGTCAGCGGGGGCAGGAGGCGGGAGTGATTGATTGGGTCCCTGTCAGCAGGCTCAGCTGGACGTCCTAGAAAGATCTCCCCATCCATCAGATTGTCCAGACCCAGAAGGAGCTGCTTCCAGATGGGCAGCATTGTTCTCGGCCCACCCTGGCAGACGTCTGGAAGACTCTGCAAGACCCAAAATGTTATTGACAGCAGCCACAGACAACCCACGTCCTCTGCATCTGTGCCTGTCCGTCTACACGGGAGTCGGAGCACACACCCGACCTAATCAATAGCATACACCAGATAGGACGTGCAGAAACAAAAGCTGTCATTACAATCACCAGCCATAGCTCAGTGACCATCCGCACAGTGCCGATAAGAGGTTGCAGTGATGGTGTGATGGTGTGCTGGCAGCAATCACTGTGTCTAGTGCCTAGTGAGGCGTAACATGGAGACTTAATTGTGGTGCAAGGCCTAATTGCATGGCCAGGACAGGGGGTAATGAGTTAATCCCAAGCCAGTCATCCATGATGAGAAGAAGCAAGTCCTCAGCACAGTAATTACACTGCTGCTCATTAACCTCTAAGCTTCAGGACACAGCGGCGTGGGACGTGTTAGATGTTGAGGTTCGTTTATATATTTGATTTGGTTTGATAACAGGTTGAGTATTTGTTAGTGGCTGTCTTAGAATTAAGCAACAGTCCTCATAGCATCCACCAGCCAAGCCAGGGAGGCCAGGAGCTAAGTCAGTGATTTGGAAAGAGTACTTTCCAGGTTGCAAGCGATGTTGACAGATTTGAAAGTATTTTCTTGGGAGGGCTATTTGGGGGAAGAAGAGCGGGGAGATATTTAGGGCAATGGGTGGGGATATATGTGATCCCATGGCCCCACTATGACAGGCGTCACGCCGCCCTCTACGTAATGATCTCTTCCATATGGACCCAGGCATGGTCAGTCTGTGTTTACATGAGCTGATACCCAAAACGTGTCCCGAGACTCGTTCTCTGGCACTGCAGCCGGGAAGAGAGTAGACGAAAGGCGTTGGGCAATCAGGACACCCCCTACTGAAGGTCCATTAACGCATACTGCACAGTGGCACCAAGCAGAGCAGCAACCCCCCCACCAGCTCCACATGCACTTATACACAAAGATTACACCCATCATATTTTCATAATTGTTGGAGGCACCTGAAGTCAAGGCCAAGTCAACACATTTTGCCTGGCAGCCTGTGAAAAGGGCCATTTATGTGGAATGCATTTCAAAAGCATTTCATCTGTGTTTGCTTCAGCAAATTGAAGAAAAATATCAGGTTGTCACATTCAGATCACATCCTTAAAGAATCTGTGCCTCTTTGTCAACCTTGGAATGAAGTGTCAAATAATTTTAACAAGGTGGAAATCTAAAGTATCTTAAGTTTCACTGCCAAACCAAATACTGGCAGCTGGTCTTAAGACTGGTACCGGTCAATGCAACGGTACGTACAACCTCCTGCTCTGGATGAAAATGTGAAATGTGGAAAAGTTTGGACTGTTTGGTCATTTGCCGCCAGTGTGGGGGAGATTCATCATAGGGATATAGGACGATCTCACAGTGACAGTCTGCAACACTGAATATGAATGAGACTGTGATCATCTCTCTGGTGCACCTCCTTTAGGTTTTGGCTCTATCAGCAAAGAAAAAAGAAGTCTCCGTGATAGCCTCTCCTCTATTCAAAACACCAATTCACTCTCAGAGTATAAACCCCTGTGTGGATGTTTGGAGAAGGGGCTCTCCCCATAGTCTACTTAAATAACCACCTCCCGTGGAATGAAAACAGATCCATTATAGGACCCTGGTATCTCCTCTCTTACACCTCTCGCAGTCCTGACTGAGTTCAGGGACTGAGCTTAGTGATGGCCGCTGTGATGGTGGAAAGCTGCCCCTTCTCTGTTGACTCAGAGCTGGAAGTGAGTAAGCTGAACTCAGGCCTTGTCTCACTACGGACCAGCCGCACCCCGCTAATGACATCCAGCCCTTGACATTCTTAAAAAGTCTCTGGTTATTAAGGAAAACAAACAAGGACATCAGACTCACTCACTCTCAGTGCTAAAAAATACCGTCCCCAGGCAAACGGCTAGATTGCTGGTGCAACTCAATATTCCCCTGTTGAAAATCAAATCAGGTTATGGTGATTTGGAATGCACAGCGAGTGTAGCCCAGCATTTATCCTGTAAAGTGAATGAGACATCTGTGGATTTGATAACACACTGAGTGTGTGCAGGGAAGGAGGCTCACGTTTTCCAGCTACTACACTGGGAGGAGCAAAGGAGAAAATGCACACACACAAACACACACACACACACACACACATTTCCCGCTAGAGCGTAATGTGTCCTCATTGCAAAGGGTTCTCATCCCATTGGAGGGAGCTCTCCCACCCACTCCACCTGCCCCCAAATCCCCCCGTCCCTCCCTCCCTCCCCCATCTTGCCACACATCATTGCCCTGCTAAACGCTGACAATTGGTGACAAATGGACTGCACTGCACACTGTGCGTCAGTTGCCCCGGGAGACGGCGGCGGACCTAGGGCAGGGAAGGAGAGCAGAGGAGGAAGGGAGCGGGGAGTCCTTGCAGCAGCAAGACTCCTGGCACAGGTGGCTGAAAATCAATACAGATCCGGCCAATGATTGGGCCTGACAGCACAAGAGCAGTGGAGTGTGGGAATCCACTGAGTGCCACACACAGCTAAATTGGATGATGGAGGGTAAGAGAGCACTTGAAGTGCAGGGGGGAGGGGGGGGAGGGGCAAAGACACGTTATTCCACATTATCACAATGACATTTTGACAGACTGACAAGGACACGCTTCAAACGCATGCACACATAACACATGATACATGAGAAAGACACGTTAACAGATGGCTTCCGAGCACTTACGCACAATTCATATTTTGCGTGTTTGTGCAGCTTGTTTAATGACACCACAATGCTGCGGCAATTACACTGTTCAGGGTTAACAATGCAGCTGCTGACAGATGTTGAGCTATTAGGAGACTGAATGCTCTGGTTTAGTGCAAATATGCATGCATATATGTACACTTGCTTTCTGTCTTGCACAAACACACACTTGCTGAGTTTGCCGTCTCATTTATTTTCCCCACGGCTGAGTGCATGCTAAAACTTGGCACCGTGGCTGCTTGGCCTAAATATGTGAACAGCCATTCCTGCAGGTCGAGGGGCAGCAAATTATATAAGGGAATAAAACAAATAAGTCACTGAAAAAAATAAACATCAAGAACGAGAAGAAAGTCTCTCTAATAACACCACAAAACGCGTTCCTGCATTTTCTTTTGTTTACTAGATTATAATTCATTAACACATATGTTCTAGTACAGTCCAGGTGACAGGTGTACTTATCATATGTTACATATTACAACGTCAGTGATATTTCCTGCAGCGAACAAACTGTTTCTTACAGAGAATACAATATAAGTGACACAAGGAAAGAGTTTTCATAATTTTTTGGCTTGTGCTCAAATTCGGATGTTTGTTCACCATGACTAAATGTACCATTTTACACAAATCTACAGACTGTACTTTCTGGCTGTGGATAAGTCATTCATGCACATATGAATCAATACTGATGAACTGAGGCATCAGCCAAAAGTCTCTGAATCAGATAGTTGGAATCCACTCGTGGAGACCTTTACTGTCAATCTATTTGACAGGGAGGAACCTCGAGTAAGTGACATTCCCACCCTGCACCCCCTGATGAAAGACCCCTCCCACATATGACAGTACAAATTAATCAAGATCCCAGACAAACCCTCACCCTCTATGCAACAAAAGAATTTCCCCAGGACCTCTATGGGCTCACCAAGCAATTAAACTACATGTGCGAGTGTATGTGCATGTGTGCCTGGTCATATGCAGCCATATCAACAATTGCATCCCATGTCACAAATTCGTATTAATGCATTAAACATGAGCAAATATCATATGTCAGAACCAGCAATGCATATTTATGTGCGTGTTTGCTTTGTAAGTGTGTGTGTGTTTGTACATGCATGTGGAGGAAAGTGTGTTTTGTGTGAAAAGGGGGGACACGGAGGGGCGCCACGATCAGCTGTGTGCAGGTTGCCGTCTTTGAGGGGGGCCGGGGGAGGGGGGGGGGGGGGTTTGAGGACATGCCGGCCCTGTGTGTGGGAACCCCGCGCTCCTCACTTCTCATACATTGTTCTCCTGCTCCTACAAACCGTTAATGCCACAAAAGATGCTCAGCCTATTGTGGCCCAGGACAGCTGAGGGGGGAGGGCAATGGGGCGGAGGCAAGCAAGGGAGGAGGGGTCTGGCCTAGACTGAGCCTGGTATGGCTGCCTAGGATACCTCCTCTCCTCTCTCCTCTCTGCTCCCCTGTCCTCTCCTCTTCTTTCCTCTTCTCTCTTCACTCAGCTCTGCCACTTAGCCCCTCTCAAGAGGATTTGGCAGGGCCGGATTTAGGGGGCCGATGCTTATCATACAAAAGAATTAAACCAACTCAAGGTCCGAGCTTTCTCTTCTAGTCCGCTATTGCTAATCTGAGAGAATCTGTGAAGGAGGGCTTAGGTGATGTTACATTTTCATTAGACTTCTGATGGCAAACGGGACACTAATGGTAAGAGCCCTGGGTGCCATTGTGATGCAAATCCTGATTATTTCTTTAATTAAAGCATCAGAGGGGGGCCAGAGGGGAGAAGGGGTGGAGTTGACACTGACAGAACTGCATGTCCTTACCCCTTCTAGACACGGATTCTCACGTCCGTCCCAGACTGGAGATCTGGGGCTCTGGGGGATTTGGCTGGTTTTTGAAAGGCTGGTTGGGTTAGGGGATTGAGGCTGAGCCTTTGAAATGGTGACACAGGTCGCCTATATTGCATGAGAGGCTAAAATTGTATCTAAGCCCCAAACAAGTTACAAGATCTTTTTTTGCAGTTACTGCAAAGAAAGCTGACTTACAGCATCTTCATTGAAGGGATCAAATATATTCAATGGGCTCACACAATTGAAATGATCAATGCCCTGTTTTCACATGTGGGCACTTTCTATCATACCTTTACGGGTGAGGTCACATTACCACACAAGGACGAAATGTTCCTCACCACCGTTCATCATGTTTATGATTGCAATGCTAATTCCTGAAAAAAGCTAAACCTCGGAGAAGATGGATTCAGGGGGTAGCGGGGAGTTGACCTGGAACCGATTGATAGTTGCGTTGACCGAATGTTACTGCACGGTGAAAATGAAGACAGTTGTTGCTCATTTCTGGCCTTTTCCCTTGAGATGATGTGCACCACAAAGGAGGAAGGCAAAACAACATTGAATGTTGGGGTAGATGAGTGATCCACCCCCAGGATCTTTATTGTTTGTCCTCGCCACGGTTTTGGTCTTCATAGGAAGGCTGTGTACCCTGTGCGGCTGTGGACCAGATGTGGCCGTAAGCTGACTGTGCAGCAGGACAGGGACCACTGCTGGCACCGGAGACCAGGGGAGAGAGAGGGAGAGGAAGGGCAGAATAGAAAAAGATTGGTCGAATGTGTGCAAGACACCTCCCAAAACACTTCTGGTCCACCTCCAGTAGCGGGTGAGAACTATGTGCTTGTGCATTTGTGTGTGCGCACACGTGTGTCATGGTTGGCGGTGAGCGCGCAATGATGGCGATGACTGTTGGAGGTGGAGGGATGTTGGGAGGAGGGAGTGGAAGGCGGGAGAGGAAGGGGTGTGTGTGTGGAAACCCTGAGAACTTTTTTTTTTCTCCCTCGGCGTAGCTGCGCCGCTCTCCAGGACCGCGGAGTGTTGCCCCCCTGCAGTTTAAGCCTCTGTCTCTTTTTGTCCCCAGCACAACAGCCTGTGGCATTCCATGGCAGCAAATCTGGCTGTGCTGTCACATGGGGGAGATTAGCCAAACTAAGACCTCAATAGAATGCTCACTTTACTCACCCATTCCAGCAGTGGCCGCCCCCCGCGCCCAAACACCCTCACACACCCAATTTAACCGTTCCTCGTCTAGACAGAGTGCAAAGCGATTATTATTGGCATTATTAAGACTTATAAGCAATGCTCTTTTTCTCATTGTCACATTCCCAGCGGTACACATGAGCTGCCAAGCAATGAACCCTATTTCCCACTGTGAAAGCCACTTCCTCGTTGGGCGGGCCTGCGCAGCGCTCCACCTGGCCAAGCGCTCGCATCTAAGATGAGACTCAAAATATCTTGCAGTGGATTGACATCTATTTCCTGTCCTTTTTCTTAAGAGACTGTGTTTCTCCTGCCTTCTGGCCCCTCCGGTCCACCTCCCCTGAATAATGCAGTTATTCTGGACCTGGTCACAGATATTTTGAGTTATCCTAGCCACACCGCCACTACCCACACACACTAGCCTTATCTGGCAGAGGGACACAGGGAGGAGGATCTTCCAGGAAATAAAGCTCCAGCAGGCTGCAGAGGTCTGTGGCTGCCTGGAGGGACCTAGGATGAAGTGGGAAGGGGACAGGAGGAAACAGTGAAGATCTGGGTTGAACAGAACCATCTCCTAGGGTGTACTGCAAGAACAAAGCCATCTGACTGCATTTATAGACAAAGAGAGAAACACATATGGTTCATGTTTGTTCCATGTCAGACTTACACCACTTTTCCCCGTTTACGCAACCCCTCCAGCCTCATTTACATATGTATTCAAATTGAAATGGGAATTATTGGATTAAGATTTAGCAGATATATTCCCTGGGTACATTTTTTTCAAACCTGTTTACATCAGGTTGGAGTTAATGCACTGAAAGTGTACACGTCACAGATTGTAATAGTAGACACAATCTGATGATGGTTATGATTTAAGAGTTAAGACCATTGTTCTAGTTATTGGTTAAGTGAATCAATCTTACTCTTTGGTTAGCTTTACAGTTTGAGGGAGGGCTGAGGTTTGTGAGGCCCAGGAGCCGAGGCCAGAGCAATAGTCTGAGTTTGCAGCTGGAGTCTGGGGGCCACAGTTGCAGCGGCACTGAAAATAATTAGGTTTATTTTCACGTAATGGTCTACTGCCCAGAGCAGCACCATTGCTAAGCATAGGCAAAAAGCTATTTAATCGCTGCCACATAAAAGGACCTCTCTTACCGCCTCCCAAAATGGATGTCATTAATGGACCAGGTCTGGATGAAAAGGGGTGAGGGTGGGGACATCGCAGGCAGGGGGAGGGTTGATGCATTAAGGGAGGATATATGGGCACGAGCTGCCCAATCCAAACTGGAGAGCCATGCAGGCCGTTTCTCAGTGGCACTGCCTCCCTCACCTGTTTTACATTACGGAGCAGAAAGCCAAAGCAAAAGCAACAGTAAACCGTGAACCATGAAGCTTTACCATTAAGCATTTCAATATAATTGCAGTGTATTTGCTCTGCAGTCACATACTTGACACACATATTGCTGAACATGAACATACAACATCTGAGCTGAATACAGACCACGAGGGAGAACACCCAAACCTACAATGATTTATTCACAGTGTTCTGCCAGTGCAGGGACAGGTCACTGCAAGCCATCTGTCTGGATAGCTGTGAGCACATAATTCACTGAAATCATGCACAATAACAATACATTATATATTGTCATCACTGCATGGATATCAAATTCTGATAGAAATCAACATATCTTACTTTCTGGTTCCAAACACATCGGGCTTATTTTGTTTATCCTCATCACTCTGTTGCTTTCTTCTGACGTAGCTGTCTGGCAGCTGCAGCCATCTGCAGCAAACCCAGTGCACCGCAGTCCCAGCCAAGTCGAGCCAGGCCTGTGGAAGCAGTGGGCCTGCTGGCGTTTACTGGCCAGATCAAGTCATGCTTTTGGACATTGAAATTGTGAGACCCAGCAATCAACTAAGCCGCCAGAGGTCCAACACAACCAGTGTGGAGGGGTTGCACCAGTGACGTCCATAAATCACATAATTTACCATTGAGTGCATATACCCCTGTATCTCCAACCCACACATAGCACTATAAACTGCCTAGCACACCTTGCCCCCCTGACTCTGGAGCTGGAACTGTACATACAAGTCATGGTTGTCAGTGATTTTTGCAATAAAATGCTGTATAGTCAAGAAGTGGTAATAATAAAATATAAGGCAGATCGATCAAAGATGAAAGTAATAGCTTTGGATCACTGCTGAGCTGGAGGAAATGTGCGTGTAAGCAATCAGAGGGTGGGGTGCCCCGCCCTTTTAGTTCTATGGGCTTTGGGTGGGTGCCTTCATCTTTCACCTCAATGAGAAATAAGGCGCCTGAGTTAGTTAACCTCTCTTTGTCAGGCTTTGGGCGCCTGTCAAACAGACAACCCTTAATCACCTTCACTTGGCAGTTGACCCAGTTCTTATGGGCTGGCTTTGCAATATGGAAGCTGTGGGCATATCCAAAATATCCATTAAGGATGGATTAATCCCAACCGGTTACATCCCCAGGGGCACAGGATTACCAACAAATCGAGCAGAATATAGAGCGGATTATTAATGGGAAAACCAGAAAATACCTTTGTCACAGATGACCTCTTGCCATTCCTGTGACACACACATAAACACACACACATGCACACTCAGGAGCCAGAGTGAAGTCAGTGCTTGGCAATGCAAAGTAGTGGGTACCTGTCAAGCTCCTGGCTCCACTGATTCAGGCTGTTTGCCCCTTCCTCCTATTCCTTCCATCCTTCCCACTTTCCACTCACAATAGCAGTGCTTTGCCAGACGGGTCACCATCTCACACAAGAGTCTCACAATGGTGTATTGTCCGGAATATGCTAATATTGGTGGTAAAAGCAAGTGATTTCAGGCAAAAGTTGACTAAAGGTTCGCAATGTTGCTCAAACAACGATTCTCCGCCTGTTTAACAGATTCCGCTATCAGGCATTTTCCAGCTGTCTCATGTGGTAGTCTTTTGGCTAATAGCACCAAAATTAGTATTCATGAAGCGTCCCACACCTCCCTGCTTGTTTGCTCTCTGCTGTGTTCTCACCATAAATTTGGCTCCCAAAACAGCAACTTACAATGGTTTAAATACTTCTTGTTCTGTGACTGGGTGCATGTGAAAGTGTAAATTTGTGCCTGTGCACATATGTTGGATACACATGAGGTTATATGTGTTTATAGCATTTTATAACTCATTGATGCACATTGCAATCTAAGAAGTGAATCTGGAATTTCCATAATAACTTATGACCTTTTGATGTTTAATTGTTTTTGTTGTTTACAGGAAAGCTTTCAGTTCTGTTCTTGTCAAATCCCTGACCTTTTACATGACACACAAGACACACAAACTTTTAGAGGCAATTGGGAATTTTTAACATATGCTCTGGTGTGAAAAACATACAACCACAGCAGTGGATTGGACTTGGAAACAAGGGAGTAAGCAACCTGAGACAGAAGCTGTGAATCCCAGAAGGCTACAGCTGGGAACATGTGATCATTTGTACTCCCCATGGCAAAGGGAATGCACCCCAGGGAGACGCAGAACACCCAAGCCATCTCCGTAGAAAAGAGAAGCATGAACCACAGAGGTTATAACAGACTACTACACAGAAATAAATGGTCACAGTCATAGCGGGAATGACTGAGAGGACGGCGTATTCAGACACGCTCAGCACAACTTCCCCTTTAAAGGGTGGTTAAAAAAACGAAAATGTGTCTGCATGATATTACTTGTGTCAGGCAGATGTGACAAAACATAGAGAAGTGAAAGTGCATAATGTTTGTGTTCAGTCCACAATGATGATGTCAAGTGTCATGAAGATCAGACATCTGATCATGCTGAGAATGTCTGTACCATGTGGAATTTAGAAAAAAATATGGGCTTGGATATGATTAAGTAATTCAATTATCTTACTATTACTAACATCTGATGTAATAACGAATGAATGAGATCAGGTTTTCCTAGATTTTATAATGAGGAGTGACTCCTTATTTTTTTGTTGTGAAATCATTTTAGTCCTATTTAAAGAGAAATACACTGAGGTATGTGTTTCTGACATATAATGAGTAATTTTGTGCTCGTTAATATGTCATCTAAAAGCAGTATAAACCCAACTGGGTTACTTTAGTAATAAGAATCGTATAATATAAAATATTATTATTATTATTTATATGATGAATCTTTATTTTACATAATTATGAGATTTATTTTTTATGAAAAAAAACCACGCAAAAAAATACAGTGTATTTTTCGAAGTTTTCTGAAATCTGAAATTAAATCTTAAAATGGAACATGTCTGTGACACACGGCTTACGTAAAGAAAATTGTATCTCTTATTTTTAACTTTATTTAACAGAAGGGTCAAACAAGAAACAGACACGGAGCAGATGGAAAAGTGCTTTCCTCAGCAAGACTTTTGAAATGAAGCATAATTGGTATTCTTGGATGCAGTATTCAGTTACTGTATGTGTTAACATTATTCCCCCTGAGCATGTCTTGAAGGCTGACAGTACCAGTGACCCCGGCAAGCTGCTTCTGTCCCAGACTCACTCCACACCAGTGTCACCTACTCATCACGACAAATTGTGCAGCACAAGTGTCACAAAGTCCACAAACAACGGTGCACAATGCTGCGGGAGAAAAGCAGCAGGCGTAGCTACAGAACAAGGATTTTTCCAGCATCCTTTGCTGAATGCAGTGGAACTTAAGTCTCATACGGGGTATCACTTTCCACTTTCCAGCTCCCTATAATTGAACAAATTGCTTTGAATCAGATTTACTGGCACGGCCTATTCTTTGTTATATGGGTTCAGGGTGATTACAGGATCATGACTGAGCTTTGCTTCAATAGATGACAAACTACATGGATTCTCCTAATGTGTTCTCCCTTGGCCAACTTCATGTTGCTATGTTGCTGCTGTATGTAAAGCCATGATAACTAGCTCAGGTCATAGATTAGATTAGATTAGATTAAACTTTATTGTCATTACACATGTACAAGTACAGAGCAACGAAATGCAGTTTAGCATCCAACCAGAAGTGCAATAGCAGTAAATACCAATATACAGATAATAAGTATTTTGTTTGTTTCGCTTCACAAAAACTCAATAACTAAAAGCATCAACCCACAGAGGATGACCTTTGGATGTCCATGGAGGGGCTCCAAGAAGCTGCACTTGAATAGAGAACAAATGCTTTTCATTATAAAATTATTTGGAAAATACTTTTCAAGCCAAGCTGCTAAGTAATTAATTGGTCTCTTGCTGCTCGTTACTAACCACGTTACTGAAAAAAATGACTTTACAGGGATTATTTGCCTTTGCATTGAACCCTGTATCTGAACTCAGATGTTACATTTCGGTGCTGATACAGGAAAACACACACACACACACACACACACACACACACACATACACACACACACACACACACACACACACTCTGCTTGACGGTGAGTGTCTTTGTTACAAAGTGATAATATGCCTGCCAGGAGACTATGGCTGACAACCATGACATCAACTTGTCATATTAAATATCATCAGAGAGGTACCAGCATTTCAATAAAGAAGCTAATTTTTATATCAAATTACTTCATTTTAAAAGATGTATATCTTCTGTCATCCAAATATGATATCATACTTAATAGGGTTCTTCTTCTTTTCTTTCTTTCATGCCCTATAGTTTTGGCACAAAACGGGCGATTATTGAGGCGCAACAGTAAATGCAGCATGACGTTTCTGGCATTATCAACGCATGTCATTTGAGGAGTGAGGCTTACACTTTGGATCATCAGCTGCTCTGGCCAACAAAAAAAATATGCTGGCATGTGGCTATCAAATGATTCAGCCAGTGCACGGAGAAACAGTTGAGTAGGACGACGAAATGATGAAACAACAATCCACAAATCCTGAGAGCAATCGTGATCAATTCATTAAGCAAGGAACGCTCCAACAGGTCCTCCTTTCCCAAAAGAAAACCTCTTCAACGGCGAACACACAATAATGCTGTACAATGCAATAATAGAAGTGCCTAGGGTTTCTATTCAGTAGACATTCCCATGGTTTCAGCTGTCCTAGGTGCCTGCCAGGATGTTGCTGGCCCATGCAACAGACAGCCATTTCCTCCCAGGCCCAGGTGATTGACAAAGACACAACAGGCCACAGAGCCAAAACGAGCCACTGCTCCACTGCCAAGCACTCTGGGTTATACTGGCATTCCCATACTGAACAAAAGCGTCAAGCAACTGGAGATAGAGAGCCATATCAATTTCAGTTTTAATGAGCACCTTATGTACTCAAGGTTAATAAGCAGAGTCACCAGCTATCATCTGAGTGTCTTCCTTAGAGGAGAATGAAAAATGCATTTTATGATTGCAGTTGTTATTTTAAGGCCAATGCGAAGTCAGCCGTTGGCAGATTTACTTTGATAATGACAGTAGTTTATATGGAGGCGAGTAAATCACGTCTTTCAGCTATCGTAATCATGTCAACACAGTACGAAACATGATTGTGAAGAGAAATGTTTCGGAAGGGAGGGAACTTCAATAAAAAAAAATAATAATAAGCACACGCAACAGAGGGCCCAATCTGGATTCAGGGCTCTAAACGACTGCTTGTTATCAAGCCTACGGCAATGAGCCGTGACCGAGCCTCGCTTCCTGGTGCACATCTCCCAGAATCACTTCAAGGTGAAATACCATCAGACAGTGCCGATAGCATCAGATGCAGGCCCCCAAACATCCCTCCGCAAACAATATCGCTAATTTGTTCGGCTCTCACTTCCACAGAGTTCCAACGGGCGTACGTCAGCTTTTGTTTTGTCAAGCGGAGACAGCAAGACAGATTCCTTGTCAAAACTCTTCTCCTCAGGCCTATTTCATGAGGATTTGGACTTCCAACCTGTTGACTGCACTGATGAATCCACTCATCTGTAAGGGATCTGTGCGTGTGTGTGTGTGTGTGTGTGTGTGTGTGTGTGCGTGTGTGTGTGCATATGCATGACCATACCCATGCATGCACATTTCCTTGCAGTAGCCGTTGAGCTCATCAGGTTTGGAGAAGACGGCTTCTCTGACAGGTGTCGTTAAAGTATGAGTAAGTGTATCTGTGCACGAGGACGCTCACGGGCTCACAGTTGCCTATTATTAAAGAAAACACTCAGCAGTCACCATAGCGATGGCAGTGCTCTGAGATGGCTGCTGGGAGTGCTGACAGGCCTGTGTCAGAGCAGTATTTCCACCCAGCCATTAAGGATCACTCAATCTCTCCACCCCTCTTGACATGTCTTTTGTCAAACCACTGAAGCCTTCTCTAATACTATATCTGCTTCCTACCCCTACATGCACTATATTCAGTGCACTCCCCTCTGTCCATATAGGCCCTCCTTGACAGCACCCCAGTCTCTAACACACATGCGCACTTGAATAAACACACACACACACATCGCAATTAGTTCTTGTGAGACAAGCAGCGGCAGGTAGCAGTGCCTCAGTTTTCACACTCTACCCTGGACAACTACTGCGTCTTCATATGCACCATACAGTCCAATTATTTCACACTAAACAAAGCTGTCATCTCCATTAGGCTCCATACATCTGATACATGGGAAACAAGTCTGTGCCTGAAAGTAACACAGATGCACAACTGGACTTATATGAAAAGACATAATATTGGAGATGGAGCTTGAAGCAGGTGTTGAAGTGTTCTTGCACCAAATGTGTGATGATGTGAGAAATTGCAGGACTGAATAAAAGAGGTTCAACAAGTTCAGCAAACAATGAGACAGTCAAGAGTCAATACGTTGCATGATCTCAGTACAAAGTTAAGCTGGGCAGGTATAGCCCAGTATACACAGTTAGTGACGTAGTGTTTTTCTAAGTAGGCATATAGGTTGCTAGATGTACTTGTGTGAGTGTGGCAAACAAGTAGCACATACCGGTTTATGTGCCTCACTCACCCAGCACAGACTACTGGGCACAAACTGTCAGCTTATGTGTTCTGCATGACTCAGATTTTCTGATTAGTGCCCTGTTTGCATAGATACAGCACAACAAGAAGCAAATGGGGCTGAAGGATATCTAATGGCATGCACATTTAATAAAACTGGAGGCTCAAAGTTCGGTCAGTGACAAGAACGATTGATTTCTGACATCAGAACTGATTGTCATGTATGTGTCTGCATGTATGTGAGAGGAAAAGCAGACATGCCTGATTACACCATGTGACTAAACAGCTGCTCTGCTCATTATGCAATTCTAATGAATACCCACTGGATGGAAAATTGCACTTCAGATGTATCACCTCACAGCAGGATTGGGCTAATGCATGTCAGCCTCCATATGAGTTCTGTAATATATTAGCAAACTATGCAATTATTTTCCTGCATGCTTGGTTTGGCTGAAATTGCCAGATCTGCGTAAAGTACAAAGCAGTAGAATATAATAGTTAAATGAAGCATGCATGTGTGTTGTGGCACATGTGTAATCTACCAACCAAAATGTTTCCCAGCCAAAACATGCACACACACGCTGTTCATATTTCATCGTAATAATGCGCTCAGAGAGCTGAAAGCAATGTTACGACAATGCAAAAGGAAAACACTGTTGACGTGTTGCACTTGTTTATGTGTTGACATGTCGCTTCACTGGAAGATGACAAGTCTCCACGGCTATGTTAATGGGAAAGTTGGTCAAACTGCTCAGTCTAGGTGAAGATGGGAGAAAAGCTCAATGCATTATATCCCCCCTAAAATATGTGATGCTTCAGACATCCTTCCTTTCAATCAGACAGCATTATATGTGTATGGGATTGATGCCTGTATGGGGATTAAGAGCAGAGCTGTACCTCGTTGTAAACAAAACCTTGACACACAATGCATGCCCATAAGCTGCTTGTCTCTGTCGGACATGTTGTGACAAGCTCGCATTTGTGCTTGTTGATAGAAATACTTTTTCTGATCCATCAATATTGGAAATGTTCAGGAATTAGGGTTGCAGACTAGCACTCAGCACAACACATCCACCCGTCTTTGTGACCTAAACTTAAACCGCTCCGTCTTAATATGCTTTGACATCCTGGTCTATTTGCAAGTCATGGTCATGCAAAAGGGAGCCTCTGAGAGATTTGTCATTGTGCAGCTACGTGATTTATGAATCATTTTCCACCCATGTGAAATCATCGCCAGGGTGCTTTTACGAGCAGGGTAACATCGTAAAAGGTTTGCACCCCCACCCAAGTGCTTTCATCTCATTCTCCTCCACAAGCCTTAATTTCTTCTCCTAATTTTCAAGGCATGTAGTAATGAAGTAGCAAGTAAGAATTGGAACGAGTGCAATCTGACGACAGTTTCATGGTGGATTTAGGAAGAGGCTTTTCAAGTGACGCACAACGAAATTGTGACATTCCAAGGCATGAGAGGAGTTTGGGAACCTTGCTGCATCCAATCTGTTAATGAGCCACAACTGTCAGAATACTGGACGGGGAGCAGTTTGTGTCGTGCTGTGCCAACACATAAATGCAGGGCATATCTCTCTCACACACACAGCCACACACACACACACACACACACACACACACATCATTTCAACAAACTCTCACCCTTGCTCTCTCACCCAGTTCACTCACATCCATGCCAATACATGTAAGTGTGCACACACACTCTCACACATTGTCACACACACACAGACACACACACACACACACACACACACACACACACACAGACATCAGCTTGAGCTGCTGACAGTTACTTTGGACTGATACTCTCCAGCTTCAGTGACAGGCCAAACAAGTCTGAGCAGTGTATATTCATCTAGTTTTCATTCGGCACAGTAGGTAGTTGCAACAGGGTGGGGCTTACGTTCCTTTTCCTGTGGCACCGGACCTGGCAAGGCAGCACAATACTCATACCACTGCACACATATGAGTACTTTGTCAAAGGCAGTCTTAACCATGATTATTTTACCGGCTCTGTATTATTTTGTGCATGGAGGTGAAGGTTCAATTGCTTCATGCTTCATGACATAAATACCTGAATCCCCCCTGAAAAAAGCTGCGTTAAACACAAGAGAGCAACGACTTGCTTCACTGGAGACGTTTTATCACAAAGAACTGCATCATTCCCTCATACAGCCATATGACATGCCATAATTTGAGTCCTGGCTCATTGTCAACTGGTTGTGTATCACCAAGACAACATCTATAAAGGCCTGTCCTCCCAGTGAACTGTGCGCCGTGCCCTGCCGAAGCGAAGGGAAACAACAGCCCTCACGGCTATGGGACAGGTAAATTGCAGTGCGAGACAAGGGGCTGTTTGTGTGAGACAGAAACATGACACGTTTCGATGCAGGAAGTGAGTTTTTTTTCTTCTCCACCACTGTAAAATAAAGAATTAAACCCTGGGAAGAGGGAGCATTATAGAAACAATACTGGCACCTTTGTGTCTGTGAAGGTGTTGGAACAAGGTAATGTATGACTGACAAGCAATACGCTCCCAAGCTGTGCATGTCCCATCATGCACTGCATAAAAGTGCAGCACAGTTTGTACGACAGAGGGTTATTACCATTCAACGCTGTATGTACAACAAAATTGCCCTTGGAGCTTGC
Source organism: Cottus gobio (assembly GCA_023566465.1). Taxonomy (NCBI): domain Eukaryota; kingdom Metazoa; phylum Chordata; class Actinopteri; order Perciformes; family Cottidae; genus Cottus; species Cottus gobio. The sequence goes on along the minus strand of CM042232.1, from coordinate 10,491,433 downwards.
CCAGGCAGTAATCGAGCTGTGGAAGTGTTACAGTCCTCTATGTGCAAGTCACTGCAGAGCAGACATGGGAGGACATCTAAAGTTCTCCTCTTTCCTATTTACAATCGCTTGGCACATGTTGTTGCATAGGGCAACATTGTCGGACCAAATACTAGGATCCAGCATGAATGATGTCTAATTTGCAGGATACAGCTATTTTATTGTACCCCATTGCCACTTATCAGTTTCCTCTCGTCCCCAGAGAGAAGTCGCTGTGTCTCTGAACATGTAAACCGACACCCTCACCGTGCACTGTAAATCTCTGTGTCTCATAAAAAGATACTTTTTTTTTCCAGTTTAACAAGACAGCAATTACGAAATGTAAGAGATATGTTGCCTTCTGAGAAAGCTAGGGTTTGGCTCATGAGTTGATACCCGTATGTGACATGTAACAGTATCTGAATATGAAATCCTGTCTGCCTAACCATATAGCCCTGTTTTGGCACTGCTGCTGTTAAGCTAACATATCACGTCATAGAACCATTTTGTAATGCCAAGATGGAGAGACACTAATGATTTGTGCTGTGTGGGAACGCTAGTGCAAGATTCGTGGATGGGATCTTGAAAGAGTCAAGGATGAGTAATATATGACCATGATATAGATACCATATGTCTGTACATTAAAGGATGATGAGGTGCTAGGACGTCAGATCCTTGACACTCAGAAAGCTGGGTTGTAGAGGACAGGAAAGAGATGGAGGAGGAAACGAAGAGGGGATAGGAGGTATGGCTGCTGAGAGAGATCCAAAGACAGTTCCCATGCATCATGCCAAGCATTAGGCTGGGGCATACAGTCTATGACCACATTGCTCTGCGGCTGGGTAGAGCTGCTCAGCAACCCCACTGCATTAGCCCCTCCACTTCTGTGGTTTTGTTTGGGACGGATCAAGAAAGCCCAAATGGAGCACAGAACATGGGGGTGGGCTGGCAGCCCAAAAATGAGCCGGAGCCAGCCAAGTGCTTGTGGTCGTCTAGTCGGGTCAACCCCGGCCAGGGCAGAACATCGCCCCATCCATCCAGCGAAGAAGGCTTACCCTGGCCTCTGTAATGACTGCGTCACAAGAGAGAAGCCCCTCTCCCTGACCCAGGCCCTTAGTGTGAGCAACTCCTTTTGGACTAGCTGCCATGCCGCTGCACTGGTGCAGATGCTGGAGCCGGAACGAGGATCTCAGCCAACTGGCATTGGAGGTGGAACCACTGCTCCAGCATTGCACTAATGTGAAAAGTAAGGCTGTACGAGGGGAAGGACCATTTTGGGATGAGGGCACAGTACCCTTAGTGGATGAATTGAAGCTGTGACAGAATACATCCTGCTGAGAGACAAATGGACTTACACTCAATTTACTGTAAATTACTTTTTCAGAAGGCAGTATTAAAACACCCACCACTTTTTACAGTCCAAACATTTTCTAATAACCCAAAACAAAACACTGATATTGCACGGACCACGCAGCAACATCATCCACTTAAACTCCCACAGCGATGTCGTATATGACATCAAAATACTCAAACTACAATATTTAGAATATCTCTGGAATTCTACAGTCTAGAAACTCACTTTAAATTACTTCTGCAGTCACCATTCTTTTCCAGGGCTCCGCATGGCACAACAGGGTTCATAAATACTGCATAAAATGAATAAATCCAACAATCAATATCTTCTTTGATTAGTTATCCATGCTGAATGGAGTTTGTGTCGTTAGATGTAAGCTGAAGCCTACTAAGGGCGTATTATGTCCCATGATGCATTGGGTCGAGTCTGTGTATGTTGCTTGATGGCATGTGTGCAGTGCACAGAGATGTATCATGCAGATCTGGGCTGTTTGGGCTGCACCCAAAATAAATTGTGAGTGTAACAAATAGCATGTAGATTCTCCTTTGTTCACTTGAATAGTATTGTTAGTAATAATAATTGTTACAACATTATTGCGCTTTACAGTGTTGAGGGTATACATGCAACTCAGAGGGTTGGAAGTTTGTATCTAATCCAATCTTTTTGTCATAGCATTTGTTGTCTTATACTTCCTGTCTGAAATGAATAGAGAGTATTGAAATGAGAATAACTTAAAAGCTAAACATATTTCAATGAATCTTCAAACGTGTCTATTATAGTGGTGTCCACATTTTTATATATTGAGCTTTATACAGTTTAATGGAGTTAAAACGGCAAACGTTTATACTTTAAGGGAGAAAGATTATTGCTTTGAGCTGTAGGCCAGATACCAGGGAACTATTTGTGCAAAATTGAACTAAGCGATAGGTGAAAAATTACATGAGATTAAATAGATTAAATATCGTTTGCCCATTTGCTTTGCATTATTTGCACGCCCTGCACAGCTGTATGCAACGTACCTGCCTCCACTACAATGTGGTTTTTAGTGTGATGCATCTGCGCCTACTGTATGTGATGGATAGAAACACAGAGATTACGCTGAGCATGTGTGAACTGATTTGTCGATGGGATGTGTGGCAGCATTCACCTCATGCTTATATTATAAAGCCCTCTCTCTCTTTGTAATTTCTATTCCTCTCCCACAGAGCTGAACTTTGTCCAGCAGCTCTATCTGGCTCCAGCCAGGATGCTAACCAGTCCCAGGTGCTGTCGGAGTTAGGCTAACACAGTAGGCCCACCTAGACTGCGAGGCCTTGCGTTTCACCTCAAACCGCAGGCAGCCCTCACCCACCGATCCTAACTATACCATAAAAGTGCGCCGGCTAAATCGGGTTAGCTCTTTTGAAAGCACGTCCGATGATGCATTATAAATCTCTTTACATTTCCATCATGCACGATGAATCTCAATCACATTTCTATGGACTAAGGTTGTTTACTCAAGTTAATCTCTCTGTAAGCTTTGAACAAAAGGGATTGCTCAATGCTCCCTGCTAACCAAGCAGGCTCTTTCAAACTAGATATATTTGTTATCTTTTGTTAATCCTGATCTTGCTGAACCAGCACAGAGTTACGGTCATCGTCTGAAGTTCCTGTATTACCACAATGCTTCCTGTTTCTTTTTGAGGTGCGCTGTATGTGTTCAGCTGATAAAAATTAAGAGACAGAACTATCCTGACCTTTTAGGTTGCTAGTCTGAGTGCTGTCTCCGTATGTTGACTCTTTCAAACCTCAGAAATGACAACGATGCTGTATGCTGTTGAAACGTAGAGCAACGCAATGTGGCTGCTACTTAACTCTCTACCTCCATTAAGCCTCAACAGTCTGTCAGGTGTGGGTATTCGGCCATGCAGGCAAATATGGTCTGCACATTGCTTCCATGGCCTTGTGCCAGCAGTGTGTGAGGGTAATGTGGTTGCAGACAGAGGCAGGTGAAGGGAGGGGTGCAGTGGCTACGTGCCTGCAGCTTGGTTTTTACAAGGGAGGAGGAGGAGGAGAAGATGTACTACGATAAATCTACTATATAGTACAAACGACTCTGCCACCATGCTCTGTGTATAGATATGCCATATGCATTATGCACAAGTGCATACTAAGAAGCAGCTAAAAAGCACGTAATCCCTTCCATATCATATCCATCACAGCCCTCCCTGTGAGCACTCTCATATAAACACCTACACCCACCCTCCTTGAGCCCTTTCCAATTCTTATCTCTCCTTCCTTATCCCCTTTCCTCTTCTCCTCAAGTTAAAGCGGCCACCTTCCATGAAACCAGTGGTTCTAGATACGGCCCAGTGGGCTTGATGACATCATTTTCTTTCCGCAACTATCGCCCCCATCACCCAAAATCCTGTACGCCAGTGTCATTATCTCACCTGGCATCGGGCCCGTTTTTTGTTGCCTGTGCTCCCTGCCACTCCCGCATTGCCCCACTAAAATACACAAGCATGTACGTGCACACACACATGCATAAAGACACATTGGCACCTCTACCCTGGAGTCGAAGCCAAAGCCTGCAGCAGGCAGCGCCATAGGAACATGTCCCCACACATCCACAACAGAGAGCATTTTAGCTTGCTTAGTTTATCTAAGCCTTAGCGGAGGAGCTGGAATACATTTCTGATGTCACCTTACATCAGCAACACCATGCAATGAAATGCCCAGGGAATGGTATACATCTCCCAGACCTCGGCTTTAACACAAATATGATGTCACTGTGCCAAGCAGATCCCACCCCACAGCTGCAACGCACATCGACGGTGCAAAAAAGAATATAATTGAATCATTGCAAGAGACACTGCTCTATTTCAACATAATGAGGTAATGCCTTCATCTGTACATGCCTTACCATCAGCTACATATAGGATCGGATCCAATCCTATATGTTTGATGAATCTGCTGGGTTTTAATCTCTCCATGCCTTTTGTTGCAGGGTCAGCCACATGCTAGCTGATGTCATCCTATTATGAATATCTTCTTTTTTTGGTAGCTTCCATATCAGTAGACATCTTATTCAGCTACTGTTTGCTTTTCAACCCTCATGGAGAGAAGATTCTTGTCAGCACTCACACATGACATCATGAGTGAGAGGTAGGTCATTAGGGTGCAAGTTGGGTGTGTTGTGTAAGACAGAAAGAGAAGCAAAGTTACCGAGGGGAGGAAGAGCGAGGCCATGCGTGGGGAAATGAAAAACCCCTTTTTAAAGACACATCCTGTGGAGAAGAGCCCTACAGAGAGAAAGGTAGAGGCCTTTAGTGCCCTCTGTCATCTCTTTTACATAAAGCATCCATCCTTATCCTTTAGTAAATAAAGATCTGTTTAATTATGCAAACCACATTAAAGGCAACACCAACATTACAGAAATGTTTGCACACGTAGGTATACCTTACTTATTTAAATATGGAATATACCACATGGTTCAATGTTGGGTTGTGTTTATTTTATGGAAATAAACCAAACACGTATCACATCATCTTGAGATGTCAATCTTACATGTCATTACATGTCACCTCATTGCAAATGCAGTCTGAGATGATTGGTGAGTGATAACCGAGTATGTGTGGGCGAGTAACCGAGGAGGAAGAACATGAAAAACAAGAATTGTTACCTCTCTGTTCACTGGTTTGACATAAAAAAAACGACAATAAAGCATTTCCGTTCATGCACCTTTGGCCAACATCCATTCATTTCACAGAAATTCAGCTGTGGAGGCTGAGGCTCAGGTGATCAGGTGATCAGAGTGTGTGTGTAACAGGGAAGGAGCAAGAGAGAAAACCAGTTTTCAATGTGACGAAAACAGTGTGTGTGTGTGTGTGTGTCCGACTACTTACAGGTGTAGAGCACAAAGTAGGGAGGGAGGAGGTGAAGTAGTGCAGGGTGTTGCGTTGCGTGGGTGGTAGGGGTGGAAGTGCAGTGGAGATAATCCCCAGCTTTTGCCCTAAGTCCTGTGCACGCTGGGCAGATCAGGGACTGAGGGAGGAGTGGTGCTACCCCGCGGCAGTCACCCAGCCCCGAGCCTTCCACCTGACCAGACTGGCAGCCCTGCAGCCTGCAGGCCCGGAGGCTCAGCCTTCAACTTCGATCAGTTGCAAGGGATGCAATAATAGCTATTGTTACTACTGAGGGAGGATGAAGTGCACTGTGTATCAATAAGCAGGGCAGAGGGGGGTTAGCGGGTTAATGCGTTCAGTATGGCTATGCGTATGGCCCTGGGGAGACATGAAGTTGAGGGGTTAACCCAGAGGTCAAAAGGTCAGGTAACCCCAGAGCACCACTCCAGGCCAAGCCCAGATTCAGCTGGACACCCTGAGGAGAGACCCCTTCAACCCACACATCACCCTGCATGCAGTTGGGAGCACCAGCTGTTAAGAGGCGCAACGGAGGGAGAGGTAGAGCGGGAGCTCAGCTGACAGGATGTGCTCCAGTCCCAAGACAGTCTTTCACTCCCATCCATCCGTCCCACACTCTGGCTTTGTTATCAATCATGCTAAGCAGTTTCTTCAAACTATTTTCCTCATTTTTATGGCGTCTATTAAAACAGTCATGAATGATGCCTTTAAATGAAACCAATTTCTGAGTAAGTTCTGGATGTGAAACCTGAAAAAACATTGTGGCGTCACAGTTAATTAATCCCTCACCCCCAGTGGCAATAAACGGTGGCTCTTCCTCAGCCGGTCGTAACCTTTTGGTAACCCCAGCACCGCCACTGTCATAATGGCCATCACAAGAGCTCTAATCATGTGATGTACGAAGCTCGGCTCCAGCTTTTAGGCCACAGCTCCACACCCATGTCATGGGCTCGCTGAGTGACTCCACTGTGTTGGAAACACATAAATAAGAGCCGAGCACATTATTATGCTGGAGGGATTCTTTAGATAGCTGAGCTGAATAGTTCCCTATTCTGCACCACAAAGTAACTGTAATTTCCATCTCTCTGTTGTACTGAATAAGTCCCTCTTTTGCTTTCCCTCTCTGAGGGGAGTTCCCAGGTGAATGATTGCAGGGGGAGGGGACCGGACGGCTTGATGTGAGTAAGGGGCATTTAATGGTCTGACTCAGTAAATGCCAAGTATGAGAACAGTGCGATCAAGTCTCTAAGGGGGAACAAAGGTTGTGTAACACAACTGGTTGAGAATAAGTTAATTATGCTTCTCACAGTATAGAAAAGAAGACAATGAAAGGATGTCAGTACCTTCAGACACTCATTTTCTAATTAGACCAGAACATATTTGCATTATATTCCATGAGAGACTGGGCCTGATCCCAACATGTGCCCAATTACTCTCACCTGCAAAGATGACAGTGTAATTTAAAGTGCTTGAGGAGTAGATGGGACATTTGCTTGTGGCTGTTCTCAGGAGGATTCAGCGTGGGAAGGCTTTTTATCCACCAGTGAGAACAATGAAACTTTTCACATGTAGAGCTGAATCACACCATGCAAGACTCAATTCAATAAAAACACACCTGACAGAAGCGCACAAACAAAGCAACAAATAAACAATTATAAGTCCCTGCGTTTTCTCAAGCTGAACAATACACAGAAAACAACAGTAGGCAGCGTGTCGGAACAAAAGTCTTTCAACCAGATTTTCAGAGGAGGCTGGGAGGCCAACACGTAGGAGAAGACGCATAGTCACATCAGACCCCCACCCTGCAACACCAGCGATGTGCTGTGGTCATGAAGGCTGCAGCAAATCAAAACAGGCCTGTGTATGAGCGTGTCACACAAAACATTCATATTCAGAGGGTCTTGCCTTTTTGACTTTATTTTGTGTGCTATATGCTTGCCGATCTGGTTGTATTGTGAGGCATATGTTGCCACTGACAGACGCTACCGCAGCACTTTACTCCAGGACTCTCACTGTCTGGATAAAGGCCAATGCAAAGCATTTATCCACACAATCCCCTTAATAAGTGAATCCATGTTTGTTTCTGAGCACATGAAAGGAAACTCTGGGGAGTTCAGCTCAACTGCTGTTGTTTTAGCTAAGGGACCTGTTGAGTCGTTTCCAGACACTTTTGAACTGCTGAAACGCTTTAATTCTATAAATTATCGACGGCTGTTTTCAAATTGTGCATAAAACTACTCATGATTTGATTGGCTTTGAAATTAGCATCACTATTGAAGTAATGACCTATATAAAACTCTCCTAGGAGACCTTCACCATATGCAACAAATACATGTATTCTTTTTAATTCCAATACACTATGAGGCCACTATTGCTGTGACTTAATCCTTACCAATTATTTAAAGCTTTTAACCAGCTTAAATGAAATATTACTGTTTATTTGACACATTGCTAATAATAGTAATAATAAACTAAGAAGTATTAATTTAATTTAATTTAAAAACTCTGACGGTTTAAGGATCTCAAAATGTGTCAATTACAACATAACAATAACATGTGAATGTGATAATTAAGTGACGTGTTTCTCGAAATTAATGCTTTCAAAATTGATTAAACATGATATACTGTAAAGAATTATGAAAGGTGTTGACCCCATCTTCGATGAAGTAGGAAGTGTTTTGGATTCCTGGCGAGGACAAGATTATTCTGGGACTCGCTGATAAGATCACACAATGTCAACTTTCTGGGCTACATTTCAAGCAGGATGAACAGGAAGACAAAGCTGCCTTTGAAATACAAACGCAAGTGAATAAAAACCCTGAGTCTGCAGTATTTTGATCATCCTCTGTTTCAAGATGAAAGCAGGCCCTAATTTTGCTGTGGATCCGTCCGATTTCTACCTACAGAATGCACGCTGGGTTTGACCTTTACCCTCTTTGGTATCATTGTCAGCTATTAGCTGCTTAAATATAAACTCATTAAAATCTAGAGTCATAGAATATTTAATTTGGCCTCTTACACGTTCACTTTTCAGCATATTGAACACTGGTGGATTGCAAGTGGGCCGTGGTTCCCGACAGAAGGAGGGAAAGGCTCGAATGGTGTCGATTTTGTCCGTATCTTTGTCATGTCCTTGACTGTGTGCAAATATGGGTGTCCAACAGTTTTGTATGTACATGTGCGAAGGGGGTGAAGCAACTGATTCAGAAGTGTATGTTGGTGCTGAGGGCCTCACTGGCTGTGTAAACAGGGCCCGACTTCCCTGAGAGCTGATGGCTATCGACCATTCCAGACCCAGGAATGACAGGTCTTATCTGCAACCAGGACTGCCTGTGATACCATGTTTATGTGTGTGTGTGTGTGTGTGCATGCAATAACTACTTTGTGTTTTACGTATACTAAGTTCAGACTTTGTTCAGGGAGACATTAAATAAATATCCACGGTGCACACAATGCCACTACTGCATGATTGACACACCGCCATCTTTGTCCGTGCGAACATTGTGATAGATGTCCGTGTGAGTTATTGTTGTTCCTCACCCCTCTGCCAGCTCTACACAAATGTCCAAACCAAGGTTGTGACAAAGCGTTACATCACTGAAAACACGGGTGAACTATTTATTCAGAAGTTCTCCTCCACACCAGCCCTCTCTTGCATCTCAGTCAATGAGCTTGTGGATGACTTCAATTCTAAAGTTAAAAATGTTATTGATGCCATTGCACCCACTAAGGTGAAGGTTGTCTCAGGTAAGAAAAGATCCCCTTGGAGAAATGCCACGCTGGTCCGAATAGAGAAAAGAGAGTGTCGGAAAGCTGAGCGCAGGTGGCGAAAGACTAATCTCCAGGTTCACTGTGGTATCTATAAAGAGAGACTTCGCAACTACAATTTGGAACTTAGAAATGCAAGGCGGGCCTTCTTCTCTGACATCATAATCAAAAACAATAACAATGCACGCGCCTTATTTGCTACCGTGGACAGGCTAACAAACCCTCCGGTGTCAGTAACTGCTACGCTCCAATCCACCTGGGCATGCAATCAATTTGCATTCTTTTTTGCTGACAAAATTCAGCAAATTAGACAAGCAGTTGGTGGCTCCACACCAACCACAGGATGTGTGTTGTCCCCATCTTTAAATAACATCCATCCAAATATCTTGACACAATTTCATTCAATTAACCAAAGAAGTTTAGAAGACATTATACAACATCTGAAAACATCCTCATGCTGCTTAGATATTCTACCAACACACTTTTTCAAAAATATTTCGCACTGCATGATCACTGACCTTTTACAAATTGTAAACACATCCCTTCTCTCAGGTGTCTTCCCACAAGCCCTAAAAACTGCAGTTATTAAACCACTCCTAAAGAAGGCTAGTTTAGACCCCGAAATAATGAAAAATTATAGGCCAATATCAAACCTCCCCTTTTTAAGTAAAATAATGGAAAAAGTGGTTTATCATCAGCTAAATAGCTTCTTGGCCGAAAATAATTGTTTTGATGTCTTCCAGTCTGGCTTTCGTCAGCATCACAGTACTGAAACTGCTCTTGTTAAGGTTTTCAACGACATCCACTTAAACACAGACAGAGGCAGAATTTCAGTCTTAGTATTACTGGATCTCAGTGCTGCATTCGACACAGTCGATCACAACATACTACTAGACAGACTGAAAGTCTGGGTAGGACTCTCTGGCGCAGCACTTAACTGGTTTGACTCTTACTTGAAGGACCGACAATACTTTGTGTCGGTAGCTAATTACAGGTCAGAGCTGACTGGTATGACATGTGGTGTTCCCCAAGGTTCAATACTGGGGCCTCTTCTGTTCAATATCTACATGCTTCCACTGGCTCAGATTATGAAAAACAACAAAGTGTGTTATCATAACTATGCAGACGACACACAAATCTACATAACTATATCACCAGGGGACTATAATCCCATACCAGTGCTGGCTAAATGTATTGAAGAAATCAACAACTGGATGTGCCAGAATTTTCTTCAATTAAATAAAGATAAAACAGAAGTACTTGTTTTTGGTTCCAAGGACGAACGATTGAAAGTGAGCGCTGAGCTACAATCACTGACGTTAAAAACCTCAAACCAAGCCAGAAATCTAGGTGTAGTTATGGATTCAGACCTCAACCTGAACAGCCATATCAAGACAGTTACAAAATCAGCCTACTATCACCTGAAGAATATATCAAGGGTTAAAGGACTTATGTCTCAACAGGATTTGGAGAAACTTGTCCATGCATTCATCTTCAGTAGACTTGACTACTGTAACGGTGTGTTCACAGGTCTCAGTAAAAAGTCAATCAGAAAGTTGCAGCTGATTCAGAACGCTGCAGCTCGAGTCCTCACTAAGACCAGGAGAGTGGATCACATCACTCCAGTTCTGAGGTCCTTGCACTGGCTTCCTGTCCAACAAAGAATTTACTTTAAAATCATGCTGCTGGTTTATAAAGCCCTGAATGGTTTAGGGCCTAAATACATTAGTGATCTGCTGCTGCCTTATGAACCATCCCGACCCCTCAGGTCGTCTGGGACGGGTCTACTTTCTGTTCCAAGAGTCAGAACTAAACACGGAGAGGCAGCGTTCAGCTTTTCTGCTCCACACATCTGGAACAAGGTCCCTGAGAGCTGCAGGTCTGCAGAGACCCTCAGCCTCTTTAAAGCCAGACTGAAAACCTTTCTGTTTGCTGTTGCCTTTAATTAAACCAGATTCTACATTTCACTACTGCATTTTATATCTTAAACTGCACTGCAACTTTTATTCAATTCTATATCTATCTATTATCCTTCTAACTGTTTTTTATTGTTTTAATGATTGTTCTTAATTGTTTTTAAATCTTTTATTTTGGATTGTGTAATTGTTTTTAATTGTTTTTAAATATTTTATTCTGCATTGTGTTTTTATGCTTTTAATGGCTGTATGTGAAGCACTTTGAATCACCTTGTGTTGAAATGTGCTATACAAATAAACTTGCCTTGCCTTGCCTTGCCTTACACATTGAGAAACGAAATTCAAGTGCTGCATGCAAAAAGGAACTTTGAGATTGTGGGTCAAGGGGTCACTGGTTTCTCTGACCAGGGGATTCCTGCAGTGTGGGAGGCAGAGCACTTCCAGATTGGTTCAGACAATAATGATAGAATCCTGATATATAGTTAAATCACTCTCATACAAAAGGTGAATAGCAATAGGACTTATTTAAAATCATAATTTCACCTACTTCACTACTTAAAATATAATTATAAACACTTGAAATATACCGAGCGATGAGGTACATTGGTACTGGGGGGAGCAGCACGAATAATATGGCCATCTGATTGTAACATTTCTTTCTGACAGTTGTACATGAAGACATAATTTATTCCTGCGGCTGACAGGTTGACACCCTCTGTCTAAATTCACCAGAGGCATAATGAGACATCTCTATCTGACTGTTTCCAAAGGTAAACTCCAGAGTACAACCAGACCTTCTAAAGAGGAAGACAAGTGCTGACCCGACCTTTGACATGACCTGTCTTTCACAAAGAGAAGAAATGAGCAACACTGAAAATGCACCTCTAAAAATGTTAGTTTCTTCCATTTAAATCTGAACCTTCCTCTTTGCCAATCAGTTAAAGGTCAGGCCACTAAAACTGCTGCTGAATCACCCTCTGCTGGAAATGTTTAAAATGTTCTTATGAAAAACAAGGGAGAATATAATGTATCATTTGTCATAATTTCCCCCATCGGACAGACTCGGCTCAGCGGCAAAAAAGTTCAAACGTGGTGTTCAGCGGGCTTGGAGTGACGTTCTCACCGAGCAGGGACAACCCGAAGTGTTTGAGGTGGTCTCTCAGCTGGAATTCTGAATCCAGGAGTGAAATGGCTTGTCAGGGTGATGTATGATGTAGAGGGGACAGAGGGCCGGCATCCTGGAGGGAGAATGTCTACCATGGCCCTCATGCAAATAGACAGGAAGCACACATGCACAAGATTTATTTTACTGTCTCACACATCTGCATGAAAACTCATGAGATACTCACGTGACGCAAGAGGCAAACAATTCAACAGTAGTGTTCGAAATTAAGTTATAAAAGTATGAGGACTATTCAGTGCTTTTTAAAACATACAGCTTAAATGAAAAAAAAAAAAAACTTAATCAGAGATAAAATTGTCGATGACAACTGGCTTCACATTTGATGATGTATTGTGTAGTTCCTCTGACTATAAATATTTATTTTCTTGTGATCACTTTTCTAGAGACCAGACACGAAGGAAATGGAATGCCGCCCACATCATCTTTGCCACAGAAAAGCAACCCTGCATCGCTCTCTACCTCCCCACATCTTCATATTTCTTCCTCGTTCTCATTACAACCTCTTGGCTCCTCTGCTGATTGATTTCCATCTTGGACTCCCCCCCCCCCCCCCCCGCGCGCGCGCGCTTCTGCCCGCCCCATCCTGCACAACCCCACCCCCAAAATTCTCCCACACCCCCTTGCCCCCGCCCCTCGCCTTGCGACTGCCTCTTTGCATTGATGCTCATAATTACGAATGAATGGATCTGCAGATTCCCATGGATGTCAGCGGAGCCTTTGGCCTGTTCTGTTGCTCCCCTCCTCCTCTTCATCCTCTCCCGCTTCCCGCGTCTCCCCTTCCCCTTCTCAATGGGGATTAAGAGAGAGGGAGAGGGGCGCGGGATGGAGAGGGTGAGAGAGAGAGTGCTTGCCCAGACTGACGGATGGTTTCCCATGCAACTGCCTCATCTATGTCACCTTGCCAATCAAGGCAGTCACCGTGATTAAACCAGAAACACCACTGCGTGTTTTATTATTTTGGGGAAGTACATCACTTTATGTCACTATCAATTTGCTGTTGACGTATTGATAAGGTTCTTACTTGGGGAAATATGGTCATAATAAACTCAAGGTAAATCCCATGACACATTAAAAAGTGAAAACCTGTTGGAAAATAGGTTACCTCTATAAAGAACAATTGTGGAAAACCCAGAAAAGAAGGAAAGTAGTGGATTCCCACCATTTCTCCTGTGCAAGCAGAGCTGAGTGGATCTACGTCATAGTCACTGGGAGCCCACGCACCCTCAGTGTGCCAGAGGTAACCGATACCCAGTCAGCGCTCATCCAAGCTCAAAAACCCACTAAAGTTATGCTTTCTTCCAACAAAGTCCAAGGAGTGGCCAAGCCGGCACACCACAGTTAATCACATCACACCACAAAGAACGGCAAGAAAGGGAAAGCATGCAAACTGTAAAGAGGTGCACTTAAAAGTGGGTAAGAGACTTGGCATGATGGGCTAGATCAGGACCGAAAGCTGTACGGGAAGAGCAAAAAGAGAACACAATCTTATTTTTTTCCATTAAGACCAGTATGTACCAGCACTACCATGCGTCATAAGTGACTCTTTAATGCAATATGTAACATTCAACATCAAATGTGGACATTTTCCAAGACCAAGTAGTAATTGTGTCACTCTTTCTTCGGATGCAGCTCCAATTTGAGGAAATGGTTTGGAGTGCCTTTAAAGGCGACTGTGCTGCAGGAGTGTTTGAAACCAACAAGGTTTGGCTCAGGGCTGCATGTCAACCTCACTTCAAATGATCCTCATTAGCGACATTTCCAAGGGGAAACGGCCATTTGTATGTGTGTGATAGCACTGGATGCACACCAGCATGAAAAGTGGCATTTATTAGTCAGGGTCACAGGCTGTACCGAGGCAGCCAATAGCAGCTCTGATACTGAACCAAGGATTTGTTAATTGACGTCATAGAGCGACAAATGTCAATTTGTCCAATTACTGGCCTTTTTATATTGTGCGTACATGGAAAAAGGAAAAAGAAATATCTTTATCTGATAAAACATGTCATGCATCTTGTAAACTTGGAAAGTTGAAATGAAACCTAGAAAATCTGAGTTGACATATACTAAAAATAGATGAATAGGCCAGAAAATAAAACTCAACCGAGGGAAGATTGAGCAGGCGTGAATCCTCTGTCTTCATTAATTAAAGACAATTATTGGTGACTTGTGGGCTGTGCATGAGCCCGCGCCGCTCTCCAAATGCCCCCCTCTTCCATCCCACAAACACACACACTCCCTCCTTGAACCTCATGAGAGAGAAAGTGAGACACAATGAAACTTGCACCAAAACTTGGCGCAGCTTCAAGTGAGAGCTCGGCAGCTGACACACAGCTCGTGCTTGACATTAAAGGTTTGTGGCTTGACACTTCTGGCTGGAATACATTTATTTTTTGCCTTACATCAATGCTCAGAGGTGGGATGAGGAGGCCACCATTATATCCAAGACAGTGTTCCTCATACCTCCCCTTCTTCCCATCTCCTGTCATTTCCCAAGGCTGTTTACCACAAACACAAGAGCAACACCGCCCGAGTTCATTATGGACAGCCAAGCCGCAATATATTGCCAAGTCCTGCCCCAAAGCCTCTGTTGTCTTGGGAACCCAGCATCCAAGAACATGGAGGGGAGGGTTGGTTGTGCGCTGGTGCTGGTTGTGATCTATTGGGGGGGGGGGGGGGGTTTGCATGATGTCATCCTGTGGCATGGAGGGGGCCAATCAAGCCCTGAGAAAATGATATCACCTTTTGTTGAGCTGGTCCATTCAGGGCTATAGAAGTGGAGTGAATTGAGAGCTGCAGAGAGGTCATTTTCCCCCTGAGCTGTGTATGTGTGTGAGAAAAAGTGGGGGAGAAAAATAAAAGAGGGGGAGGCAGGCAAGTAGGGAAGTCCATTGTGGACATGCTAATGTTGTTGACCATAAGCAGGGCCATAAAGATGTCATGAAGCTCAACTTCCAAAACATCAGCGCCGGGGCCTTCACACCCCTTTTCTTTTACAGATGGAGGTGACCTCGTCCCCCACAAATTTGATTCTTAATATGATCTCTATGATGCTTTGAACAACTTGTCAGAACATTGTCAAGCGCTAGAATGAAAGCCTGAGCAAACTGCAATGGAGTCTAACCCGGTCCGCTTTGTTTTATGGTAGAGAGAAAGACAACAATAAGCAACCCCTTGAGGAATAATTACCCCCTTAGCAACTCTGCATTGCCGCGCTCCCGCACCCACGTCCCATTCCCGGCTGCTCCCCCCCTTCCGAGCCAAACCTTATTGAATCACAGCTGAAATTGACAGTGAAAGACAGTTGAATGGGAAGTCACTGCTGAATTGTTGAACTCACTTAAAATAAGTGAAAACAATACATGCATTTGTAGAAGGCGCTGGAATGTCTTTCTGAAGAAGACGAGGAGCTGCAGGGTTTTTCATCCCCAAAATAATGAAAACTCCCTGGAGTTTCACTTGTGTTGACTGTGACATTAACTTCTCTGTCAACATCACACATGAAGGTTTACAGAAACCAAACTCGGTGGCAAACACATTTTCCATGATGTCATCTATTGTGATAAAAGTAAAAAAAAAAGGTCTTTTTGCACAATAAATTGTTATACCAAAGAGTTGATCTATTATTCAGACTGGCGTTAGTGAAGTAAAACCTGTGATTCACGATAACGATTCAGCACATCAACATTTAAATGTCACATTTTTACAATTTCACTTTATACTTCACTTTCACTTTGCTTCTCATTGCCTGAGCAGGAGAGAGAGAGAGAGAGAGAGAGAGAGAGAGAGAGAGAGAGGGATAAAAGTGTGATACAACTCCTGATAGACCCAACTGGTAATGAAGACAGAACCATTCATAACAATAATAATAATACACACGGTGAAATCATCTTTCGGCTAAGAATCTCGTAGATCTGCAGCCGCAATGAAAAAACAAACTGACAGCAATGTGGACACACCTTCTGTTTTTATTTCTGTTACAGGGTTTCACAGACAGAAGAAACATTATGGAGCTCTAAATCATGATCAGAACAAATAGCATGACACGTTTATTAACCAAAACTACCGAGGCTGCCAATGAGATGTGGTGTCAATAGTCGTATTCATAAGCACCTTGATTACAATGGCTTCTTTGTGAGTAATCCTTCTGAGAAATGCGTATTAATTCATTTTACACAATAGGGAACATTTATTGTGCTCCTCACAAGATGCACTTGGTATGTGACTGCATTGGTAAGTGCTGTTTTCCGGCTGTAAAAATAATAGATCCTAAAAATGAAAATAGCATCTGATTATTTTCCATTTATCGTTCCAGCATTTGTTGATACTGTATCCAGAATAACACAGTATATGTCACAACTGCAGCAAATGAGCAATTGCGTGAATAAACACTGAATATCAAAAGCAGATGTATATACGGGGAAATATTAATCCAGGTTCAATTTAGAAAGAGTCCAACAATGTGTAGATCCATTGTGGTAGCGATGGTAATCGTAGGGTTGACTTTCCTACCGAGTGCCTCTCCAGACAGGGTTGACTGATCTGTTCCATAATGTCTGAGCAGCCGAATATACTCCACTGTCCTGCTGAGTTTATGTCACAGCTTCTCCGAGTCCGAGCTGCTGGCGCTGGATCCCGAGGGCCGGATTGTCAGTGATGGAGCTCCCGCTGTTTGCAGCCATGCCAGCAGCAAACATCTGCTGCAGGGGATGCTGGTCCGCGGTCCAAACCAGGATTTAGTCTGATCCTAGAAGCGAAATGCAGAAACTAATGATTCAAGGGGGCCAAAAAAACACTTGAACATTGACACATGTTCCCTCATGCCCTTACTTTGGGGATGGGCGTGAGGTTGTGATCTTTTCTGGCAACGTTCGCTTTTAAATCTTAGAAGTAACTGTACTTAAAACAAGCAGAGATTCATAAAAAACCCAGAATTGATCAACACAAAGTTCTTCCCCACTGATGTCTTCAGCAGCTTTGGCCGCTTTCACGCACTTTCCACTCAAAAAAAGGGCTGGAGGATCCAAACTGGCATGAAAAAGATGCAGATGAATAGCCACATGCACATTATTATCACATTACGAGTGGTGGCAAAAGGGTTTTTCTTCCAGCAGAAAAGATACAAATCACAGAGCTTTCTCAAGTTGGAGCCCGAATAACGGAATTAAGCTGTCAAACGAACCGAACATCCCTTCAGGCCCACAGAAAGTACTAATTTGAAAGAATCAAAGAATAATAATGATTTGAAAGAATACTTTCAATGATTAAGTAATTTAGTAGAATACATGTGTGAGAACATCTGAGGAAGGAGATGAGAAACGTGTTATACATCTGTTAAGATAAGATAAGATAATCCTTTATTAGTCCCGCAGTGGAGAAATTACAGGATTACAGCAGCATTGCTCACAGTAAGTACAAGTTTTAAAAAAATAAACAGTAAACAGTAATAAACATAA
The DNA here is from genome assembly GCA_023566465.1 of Cottus gobio. NCBI lineage: Eukaryota > Metazoa > Chordata > Actinopteri > Perciformes > Cottidae > Cottus > Cottus gobio. The sequence goes on along the minus strand of CM042232.1, from coordinate 10,473,836 downwards.
TCAAATAAAAACAGTACAGAAGAATATTGAATATACCGAAGAATATTGATATATTATATATTGAATATTGCACAGAATGAATTAAAGTGATTCAGAGTGTTCAAAGTGTTCAAGTGTTGAAAGTTTGGAGTGGGATGAATATGCTGGTTGTCTAATGAGAGCGCTGCTGATCACAGTCAAATATATCAGATTGTTTTCTCCACAACGCCAGAGAGGTGAGGTAATGCAGGTAGGTGGCCTCTTGATAACCTGTAGCCTGCTTCCCCCGTGCTTGTGCAACCGCCCACGACATGGCATTACGTCGCCTGGCCCCGAACGCACCAGGCACTCAGCCAGAGTGGCGGGACCGGCCTGTCCCGCTTCGCCCGGGGAAAGAACAACGTGTCAGAGGATGAGTAGACATCCGTCAATGTTTCCGCGCCGCTTTACCTGCGAGGAGTCACGTTCCACCGGCATACAGGATGTGGATCTTCATCTCCCTCCTCCTTCACTTCTCTCTTCATCCCCTGGGCCTCACACATCATCATCATCTCTCTCTCTCTTCCCCTAACCTAAGCCACAACCACTCTGTTGCTTTTTGTTAACACTCTCTGTTATTATATACCCTCATAGTTTTCAGCTCCACCACTCGACAATCATCCTTTCACCTGATTTTCTCTATCGCTCCCTTTGCCCTCTTTTCTGGTTTTTCCCTTCCCACGTTTCTCTCCTATGCCTCACCTTGGAGCAGAGCCAGTAGAGCAGCATCAGCACACAGAACCGGGTCCCAACCTGCCTTTGAGTCTCAGCCTGCCCGTGTACGCCGGTCTGTGCCTAGGGCCTGCGACTGAGGCCGGCCCCTATCGCCCTCCCTCATCAGCACATCTACTGTACCTGTCTGCTGGCACCCAGCTATCCACACACACACACACACACACACACACACACACACACACACACACACACACACACAGTTCCCCTTCAGTTACCCAGAAAACCTGGAGGGAGAAAAAAGAGATCACGCACGCCTGAAATCTATAGAAAAAGACTACTCATGTCAGGGTCAAGCAAGTTTGACCTCCATGGAGAACACCCACGGCTACCCTGAGAAGCACATGTATACAGTACCACGCATTGAGCCTGCTGGCTGCCCCGCGCAAGCCCATCAACAAGTTTCTTTGAAGGGCACCGACTCAGTGGTGGGCCATCAAAGCATATCTTCATTCATGTCCACTGAAAGGATCTGAGGCTCCTGAGAGACGCCGTGTTTGAAGTGATATCTCTGTGCCACTGCATTCTTTACCGCGCTGTCATGACTTGAGTTACACAATCAGAAAAGCAAGAACATCGGCGTAAAGCCAGTGCCACCACCCTGATCATGTCTCGCATATATGTGAACTACTGCTGTCTTTGTTTGAACAGTGGATGTGCCATACGCTGGTTGTTTATAGCAACTGACAGTTCATAATAAGGCCGCACTGTGTGCGATCACATGTTCCACTTGAATGAGGATCAAACAAAACATAAAAACAGTCATCCTTACCTGGTGTATCTCTTGAGATCATGTTCCCATTACTCAGCCTCTTCTCTGTGCTCACCTGAGATCATCTGAAAAAGATTAAGGATAGGGAAATAAAATGATTCAGAGAGGAGGTCATTCAAGAGTAAACACATTCGGCAGAAAACAGAGGAACCAGATGTAATTGCTCTGCCCAAACTTGCAGCAATACTCCAACAAATATTTATTTTTTCTACAGTACAATGAGGGAGCAATCAGTTCTTTCCTCTGTTTTCACAGTTATGAGGACGTTACAGTGCAGTTGTTTTCAACCTTTAATTAAGTCTCAAAATACATTTCAGGAATCCTGAGATGATGAACAGGATAGGATAATGACAAGAACATGCATGTGTAAGTGATGATGGGCCACATATGCTCAGTGCTTTAGTTTAATGGGATATAAGACAAGAGGCTGGGGACCACTGGTCCTGAGGACCAGCTGTTGGCCTAAACACGTGTCGCACTACCAGCAAAATCTAGGAAAAAAGCTAAAGTTATCACCCAACTTCCCTGGATAACTTCTTATTGCGATATTTTCAGACTCTTGGTCAAACAAACCTGGTTTTATAATGACCACGAGACTCAAGACTTTCTCAAGTATCTTTACAGATCATTAAAAGAAAGCAAAACCTGGAGTAGTGACACAAATTGACATACAAGCTCTGCAGGAGCTGGCAGGTCAGGAGAAGTAAGGCAATCAGAGTGGCTTTTCCAAAGTACCTTTTTAAATGACTTGTGCTAGTAATATTATATAAGGTTAACGAGTTCAGGTCGGTTTTGGATCAAGAAACCGCTCGCGATCACAGCTTTCTTCATACAGACATGTTTAGGACTGAAGCTGTGCTCTCTGGACCGACTGCAGCTCCAGTGCCTTCATCCATTCACGGAAAAAGGTGCTCTCTACTGCTGAGTTTCACTGTCCCAGACCTGTTACCTTGGCAACAAATGCACTGTTTCCGAGTGACACAAAGCCTGAACTTAAGAACCTCCTTTCAGGTCGAAGGCTCCAGGAGTTGAGGGGAAAACAGCAATAACAGGACGGCGGGGAGAGAAACTGAATACCGGCAAATTGCTTCCCAAAGTTTCTGGAAGACACAGTAAAATGATTCTTTCTTTCCTCTCCCTTTTAAAATACCTTTCCCTGGCACTAGGCTACTATAGGTAGCTGTGTGCTGTGCGGGTCCCATTTCTTTTCTATGCCTTCTTTTATTACTGTTTTTTCTAGCTATCGTACTGAGCTAAGTGAGTTATCATGTAGACCAGCAGGTCTGAGCAGATGAGGTCATGTTTAGAGCGTTGGCGAGGCCGGGGAAGGGTTGGTTCAGGTCTTGATTAGCTCAGGGGCATGGGGCTCTCTCGAATATTGGACACCCTTTTGTGTGGCGAGATTACCACCTTATGAAAAAATGCCCCCGCTGACACGCCTGATGGGATCAGAGCCTCCTGCCTGCATCGTCCTGCTTATGAGATCTCCACACACACACACACACACACACACACACAGAGGAGGAAAAACACACAAGCAAACACCAAGCTCACACTCGTTCCGCTCAGGGGTGACAGGCATGAACGGCGGGAGATCATACACACAACTCACGTGTTCTGTGCATGCGTGTGTGTACAGTACAACAAGCACACACACGGCTGTAAACGTCACCTCCTAGCCCCCCCCCCCCCCCCCCCCCCTCTTCCACTTGTGTAGCCTATATAATGACCACAACTGATGACCCCCAGATGGAAAACTACCCGACTTAATTAACAAGGCCAGATGACACACAAACACACGATCACTTGCTTGTACTGTGGTCGTCTCCTCCGGCCACCCTCCAATGAAAATCACATGATGGACCAGGTCCAGCAGAGAATCTCCCCGCCGAAAAAAAACATCAACAAACACTGTGAAAAAAACAAGAGGATTCAGAGGCAAAGCTTTCAGGGGATTTGATCCCAGCAGTCCTCTAAAGAGGGCTGAGGCTATAGGATGATTTCAATTATTTGATATAATTTCTGATGGTCCATTAGTTCAAAATAAAGCTCTGATTATGAGGGATGTGTATACAGAACGCTACAAACAAAACCTGCATCAGAGTCTGAAGCAGAGCTGTACTTTTTCCAGATGTGTAATCGACTGTTAATAAGCAGTGGCCTTACGTTCATAAAACCTTTTCCCAAATAAAGCCAATCTAAAACGGAATAAATGCAACGTTTTGGTTTGTTCAACCGCAAAGTTCAACACCTTTTCTATTTCTACTGTTTAGGAGGCTGCACAAACAAACACTCATATTTCTGCCGTGCACTTTGTGGAAGCAAATACATATTTGTCGGTGTATACTTGCAAACATGCAAGCACACATGTATGCGCACACACACACACACACACACACACACACACACACAAGTTAGGGACATGGCACAACCTTGCGCCAGTGGTCCTTTAAACCAGTCATGTGAAACGACCCGTTCATTTCAGCAAATCAGATTACATCTCCAAGCTGAGGTCTGCAAGTCCACACACATTTAAAGCTTGAGGCTCAGGTCCATGAAACACACACACACACACACACACACACACACACACAGCTTATAGTCACACACTATGTTTGCAAACTGCAACTATCAGCCAAGGCCAGGCTAACAATGTGAACTTATAGGATCCAGTAAATTTACAGCAGATATGAACTTTATGCTAAAGTTAGTGTAACTAAGGACACAGATTCCCTTGAAGAACAAAACAATTTCTTTGTCAAGGAAAATCATAGAGCGCTGTGATAAGCCTCCTTTTAGCAGAGCCCGACTGCTGTTTGGCAGCTCGGCCGTGGAATGAGCACATGTGGAAACATGTTTATAGTGTGTTTGGCAGGAATGCAAATGATAGATGATTCCCAAATGATTCAAGTCCTATTCAGGAGGTCAGGATCTATTGTATTTATTGTAATTATTCCATTGAGTTGGCAGATACATAAGTACGTAAATTGTGTGATAAACATATTGAGCATGCAAAGGTTTCCATAATGTCTGCTTCTACTTTTAACGTCTCTTCACGTTTTAGCTTCACTGATCGGATTTGCAATACAATGTAAAAGAAGCTGTTTGGCTGGCTGGCTGCTGGTGAACCGGTCGGCCTAATTAAACCCAGACATTTGGAGGAAGTACAAGTCTCTGTCCCTACAGGATCTACATTAAGTCTCCACTCTGCTAATCAGAAAGCCCTTCAACTACATCAGCATGTCCCCCTGGCCCAACAAACAACCAAATCTCATTTGTCTTCGTAACTTTTTAAGGAAGCTTAAATTACTTCTCTATCGAGTCTGGAAAATCAATCACGGCTGTCCCTGCGTTCATCATAATCAGGGACATCCTAAACAGATCAGCTGTGTAGCTCATTGTCTGTTCTTCTTTTTGCCCTTGGTCCCGTGGAGGTCAGAGGGTGGGAAGCAGTGGGTGGCAGGAAGTTGAGAGAGTTGTGCCTACAATGGGGTGTCAGGACTCTGTCAGTCAGCCCAACTCAAGTTCAGCTCAAGCGGGTTGATTCTATCTCCACAGTGACATCGGAGAAGTTTAGCGATGGAGACCGGCGTGCAGCGAGGCGAATGGAGGAGCAGAGGGACCGCTCCCTGGGTTAGATTGCACTGAATGCTCAGATAAGACGACAGGAAAGGGCAGCAGGGGGAGCTGGCTGGGGCTACTGTTACCCCAGGAAGCGTTCACTCATCCCTCAGATCACCTGTGGAGGTCAGGACCCGATTCAGTCACGCAGAGCCACCAGACAGGAGTCGGACTCAATGTAAACGGATGTACAGTCGAGTCCCTTCCACGGCAACTGCGTACAATCAGTTACTGTACTGGTGTTTCACATGTTTTGGCCAAAAATACAAATATACTGGCAACCTTTTTTCAAAGCACAGTTATTATATTTGGAATATAGCCATTAGGTTTCTGTTAATCTTCAAGAGTGACTTAAAGCATGAATAATTGTAAATTGATTAAATGTGGGCTCTGGTAAAGATGATTATTTGACCATTATTTTTGACATTTATATGAGCTGAACAAGCGATCAATTCATTGATAAAAATAAACTGCTGGCATAGTAAGCAACCGGATATGAAAATGCTGTGATGCAATTCGAGAGACATATTACATTACATTACATTACATTACATTTCATTTAGCTGACGCTTTTATCCAAAGCGACTTACAATAAGTGCATTCTACGGTTACATACAAGAATCAGAACAACAAGAATCAAGAAGGTACAATTTCGACAAAAAGTTCAACTACAAAGTGCTATCAGTAAGAGCCATTTCAGTGCTACTAAAGTGCTACTTCCTTTATTCAAGGTATAGTCGGAAAAGATGTGTTTTTAGTTTGCGACGGAAGATGTAGAGACTTTCTGCTGTTCTGATGTCAATGGGGAGCTCATTCCACCATCGAGGAGCCAGGACAGAGAACATATGGTCGGTCCTGCAGCACACATTCCTGACAACACACACACACACACACAAACACACACACACACACACCGGTAAAATAAACCATGCTGTAGTATCTTCATCTGGAGTGCATTTCCTGTCCTCTGGCTTGGCATATGCTAGTGGCTCCTTTACAACATAGCCACTCTCTGTTGTAGCTCCCCGCCTGCACAGAATCAGCTATCCAACCATTTGAAACAGAACTTTAGGGACAAGGACCACAACCCTAGACTTCTGTTCTGGGTGTTGAAAATGTAAAGTGATGAGATGCACTTCCCACATCTGGAAAAATCCTACATGGTGGATTATGTTGGTTTAGGGTATAGTTGTGACAAGCACCGTTTCCAGTTTTGCTTAATTCTCTCACCAAGAGGCAGAGAGGTGCAATCATCAGTGTCACACACTGACCTAAAACTCACTTGTGGAGGGGAAATTTAAGACCATAATAAAGTAACATCAAGCAGCTCTTTAACAAGACACATTTGACAGCACAACCCACCTCCCTTGGTGAGCATGCTGTGGAAAAAAAACTAATTTGTGTGTCAAATTGCACAAGGTGAGAAGTGAGAAGACGCTTCAAGTCAGGAGCAACAGTGGTGATGAAACAAACAAAGATGTCACGGAATTATATCACCTTTTTAACCCGGCAGAGGTAGTAACCAGAAGTGGTCACGGGAGCTGTGAAATGTTAGTTTTGGAGTGAAAGTAAACAGCCTCTCCCATGGTGGGCCTGTACCCTACATAGAGTAAGCACATGTTTCCCATTGTGGTTAAAAGGGATGGGGATTAAAGTGCAGTGCAGCCGGAGCCACAGCCATACACCCCATGGTGGGATCACAGTACTCTCAGGTCTTTCAGTACTGCTGATGTAGCCCAGTTGGAAGTGGCTGGTGTGCAGGGAGAAGCAGTGGCCAGATCTATCAGATTGACTAGGCAGGGTCCTCTAGAGCCCACATATGAGGCCTCTCTTTGGGGCTGAGGAGGCAGACATGTTACCATGTTGACAGAACCGCCTGACTGAGGCTGGCAGACACTCACACAAACACAGGCACGGTTAGGATTATGAGGAGGTGTTGAAACCGAGCAGATTTGGCTTTTCAGAGGCCCGGTTTTGTCCCTATGAAAAAGAGATCACCTTCAAAACCTTTTCTTAAAGACAAAAACAGAGGTAGAGAAAAAATGCATTGAGACTGAAACCTAAAGCAGAAACAAATCGTGTTAATGGTCATTGGTTTTGGCTGCAAAATATGGGGTTTTCACCCCAGGGCCTCAGGGTCAAATAGGCCACATTCAGGTGCCACAGGGGACAGTTAAAGCAGGAGACTGTGACTGTGGAGCCAATTAAAGGACACTTTAAAAAGGCAAATAGTGCAAGGGACATTGAGGAAGATATGCATAGTGGAGCATAACTGCACTTACCAAAAACTGCCAATTAACCATCACCCCATGAAGCTCAGTTGTGTCCGCTTCAGCTGGACAGCTTCCATGTGCAGCGAGAAAAAACACTTTCTGAGCAGTGTAACAAAGGATGTGAGGGAGGGTCAGACACTCTTTGAGGGTTTACTGAGCTGCATTCAATACACAATTTGGACCCCAATGTTCAAACTTCACTTGCACTTGACTGCTCCAAAACCTGACCTTGACTTGAAATCCAACTATTAAGTCTCTGACCTAGGCCATACATGAAAATGACTTGTTCTTCTAAACACCATGGATTAAAAATGAAAATGCAGCATCTTAGAATAGAATAGCAGATACTAGTATCTTTATATCCATGTCTGTCAAAAATGTCACTTAATTTGTGTAAAAGTGTGACAAATAGCATATGGATTCTTGAGTTACAGCCAAAAACATGTTTTGTGAGGTCACGGTGACTTTTGATCAACATTTTATTATCAGTTAATCTTTCAGTGCAAGTAGAGCTTTGTGCCAAATATGAATAAAGTTGCCCAAGACATTGCTGGGATATCACGACAATGGTGCAAACGTGAGGTCACATTGACCTCGATCTTTAGCCTCTCAGGTGGATGTTCGTGACACTTTTGAAGACATTTTCTCCAAGCATTTCTGATCCATCACGTTCACCAGAATGGACCGGGCGGATGGATGAACCCAAAAAATAATGCCACCAACCACGCTTGTGGCCGACGGCATCAAAAGCACAAAAGCAGTTACTCAACTAAACACATACTCATGGTCATCATACACATTTAAAAGTGCCCATGTCAATGTCCGTGGCTTAACTCTTCTCAGTCATGCAGCAGTGCAACTGCATTAAGAACATTGATGGTACTTAATCACATGTTTTGTTACCAGAGGTTACTCCTCGCATTCTCTATTTTCAACTTGTAATATCTTATGGAGACTCGTGACTGGATGTGTCCTAAATGATTTGAAACTTGGATCTACTTTGCCCCAAATCATGTCTAGTACACGTTGTGCCATCCAGTGATATGTAGTACTCACCCAGACAAGTTTTAGTCAAGTTATTCCAGAAAGTTATGAAGTGTCATCCTTAACCTCTTGGCCTCAACACCCTCACATTTAACAAAGATAATTACATGACTATGTCACAAAATATGTCAGTCTCACGCTGGTGCATCTTCCTCTGTGGATGTTTGTGGGCGTAATTGGGGAGCAGGGATTGTGTGCAAGTGAGTTTTCGTGCCGATTTGCAGGACTTTCTCACTCACAAAAACAAGTACGCATGTGCGTGGTCGTGTTTCTGAAACTGGAAACAGATTTATGTGGTGTTAGGGATCAGCTCTTTAAAAGGTCACATTGAACAAGTTAGGTCTGCTCAGTAAGCCATGTTCCCTTTTTGATCCAGGTGACTCAGGGCCAATAGTTTCTCAACACACGGGACAGACACGTAAGCACTCCGACTTCACTTCATGACATCAGCCATTTCCGATTCCCAATGACGCCAAGCTGACATTCAGCGTCTTTGATTAATTAGTTCCTATTTATGCGTTTCCTTTAAAAAAAAAAAAAAAGTTTTAAAACCCGAATACGCCTTCAGCCGCAAGCTCGGCTACAGATGCCCTGGCGTGGGAGAAGATATCTTCCCCAGAAACAGAGTTTTCCTATCGAAACGGATCACAGCATTACATGGGATGGAGTTAGAGGGAATATCTGTCAAACTGCCTTGATTACAAACATCCTTCAGCGACACATGTGAAATGGCACACATACATTCAACGCACTAGAAGCACGACTTTGCATGCATGTGTGCGTGTGAGTGTGTGCATATTGTCCATGTACAACTCCTTGTGTAAATGCCAGGGACTGCAACGGTGGAAAAAGGTGGGACGACAACCACATCAAGTGTAATCCAGCCAGGGATTAGGAGCGGGCAAATATCACCAATAATAAACAAATGAGTAACGTTCTCGGTCCGTGTGGTTGCGAGCCCCGGGGCTCCAGCTAGAACCCGGCAGGATCTGGATCCAATCCCGGCTGTTTATCAGTGCGAGTTGAAACGGCCACTTGTGAAAACTCCGTGACAAACCCATAATGGTGAACAGAGGAGTCCAACCAATCGCTCCTCCCACTGTGTTTTATATCTCAGATCTGAGACTCAGCTTGATATTCAGACCAAAGGGGGCATTGTGTTACTTCTGCATTATTCACTATAATATTGCCTTCTTGTTTGCAGACACATTTCAACTACTTATAACATAAAGCTTCTTCTTAGATAAGATCATATGATGCTTTTTTTTCAGCTTTCATGTCATTTTGAATTAAACATCTTTGGGTTCAGGAACCAGAAAAGTTGATATCAGAACGTAAACAAACTGTAAAGAAATTGTTCACCTTTTCCCTTACATTTTACAGACAAAAAAAAATATCGTAATCAAATCAAAGATGAATATCTTGGGCTTAATATGTTCCAATGTGACACAACTTGCCAATGTTACCACGTTGTTACAAACCAGGGAAACAGACCATACTTGTATGTATCACGCCATGATATTTAATATGTCAGTGTCTGGAAAGTCATCATGCTTCAGGGATTGTATGGGATTGTATGACACAAGTCAACACAAGAAAGAAAGCAGAGCAGCACACCTGTTTAGCATTATTGACAAATATTGATTACTCGTCAAGGCGTCACCATGGAGATTATTGCGGAGGAATGTTGGACAGATAAAGTGGGCCATAAATTCCTTTCAGTAGTAACAGGGTCGGCACATTAGCAGAGTGTGATAAAAACGGAGATCAAAAGTAAAGCAGGGAAAGCACTTTGTAATTTGGTCAGTGCCGTTTTCTGCGACAAGGAAAAAGTGTGCAAGAGGTGAGAGGGCTTCCACTGGAAATGCAGACGCAGCATGTTTCCCTCCATCTGTTCTACCAGCTCCTTTGTCTTGTGACATCAGATGAGATGCTCCAATAAGTCTCTACTTGGGTGAATGTTCGGAGGCCTTAATCTTACTGTGTGTGTGTGTGTGTGTGTGTGTTCAGAGCTATGTCTTCCCTTTGCTCTAATCCACCTATTTTGTTCCGCTCCACTGTTCAGATTCAAGGTGGAAAAGTGCCGAGACCACAACGTTTTGTCCTCTCCGTCTGTCAGGCCCACAGCGCTTTACCTGCTGGGCCCTGAGCCTCAGCGAGCCTTCGGGACGCTGTTGCCTTAACCCCGTCCCCACACATGTCCCCGGCCTGCACAAAAGCCATATCTGGGGTGCGGCTGAGAGCTTTGGCAACAAAATAACTCTTTCAATCTGCACTCTGCATGGTTCTGACTGCAGGGCACTGAGGTCGCCAATACCAAGAAGACTGTTACTGGACTTCCTCCTCCTTCTCCTCCACCCCTCTAATCCTGGCCTACATGACTGACTCCGACTGAAAGCCCCACACGCCAGAGGTGGGAGCCAAAAGCACTGTGAGATAAAAAAAAAAAGACCACCTGCTCAACAAACTAAATTGCACTCACTCAAGGCAATGGGGTACAGAGAGAATGAAAAGGAGGGGCGCAAGAGGAAAAAAAGAAGCAAGAATAAAAAGAAAGACAAGTCACTGCTCTCCCTCTGTGATCCTGGCAGACAAAAGAACAAATTGCATTTCTGCGTCATGGCACCCGAGGGTCAAAATCGGCATTGGGTCCCTCTCAGTGCTGTTTGTGTGCGAGCATGCTGATAACGGTGCCATCAATTCCCACAAGAGAGCCGGAGAGGTGCACAGGTCTACGTTCCAGCCTTTCATCTTGGCTTCTTTTGTATTCCGCTCCACTCTGTTGTCTCTCTCCTCTATTTGGCAGAATTGGCTGTTATTATTCCAAACAGCATTATCTTTATTAATGCCACAGGTCTCAGGACTGTGCACTCCCCGGGAGCTGGGTCCGGAGAGAGCTGCAACCAATCTCCCTAGATAAAAGCTCAGCGGAGAGCTGTATGCAAGCCAGACCGCTCCAACAGGCCTTCATCCTCCCTCCTCATTCCCAGAGAGAGGTATAGGCCCTACAAAGACTAAGATGTGGCTTTAATCTTAGCACTTTCAGTCGGAAACATTTGAACTGAGATCGGCTCTCTGGAAGGCTATCAGAAGCCACCGGTCACAACAAACAAATCGTATTTGAGTAAATACGTGAAATAATATTTGAAAGTTGCAAAAAGAATATTATCCATAATGACCAAGTTTTGAAAACCTGGATATTGAGGGAAAGGCTGTGGAGTCACGAGCTGTTCCGGCTTTAAGTCATGAAACTGTATCTTCTGGCGCTACGGGTTTATGAGTGTGCCCTCCGTTACCATGGCTCATATTGTCGGTGGCTCTTTTGGACTCGGAGCCGTTTCCCGAAGTCAGCCATGCATGACGAGTTATTCTAAAGGTGGTGTGGAGAGCTGACGTGTGGCCGGGCCGGGCCAGGGCAGCGGCTGGGGTCTCGGCTTAGTGCCTCAAGCCCCTCGCTCCAGTGGTCACACAGCATCAGCTCCCGGCCCGAGCCCGGACACTGATTTATGGGACAGGGGGATTACCATCAAACCAGCCGTGAGGACCACCCAGATGGTGGCACAGGACGACAGCCGCACAAACAGACACAGGCGCACACATTCAAGTATACTAAATATATTCGCACAAGCACTAACATTGACCTTTTTTTACTCAGATAGCCACAGAAATCCACAGACTTAAACAAACAGTGACTCGAACGCAAGCAAACGCGTTGCTATATAAGATGTTACAGATTAAAACCCTCTGGAAATAAACAAGCATGAAAAGCTGCACATGCCATTTGTAATGACTCTGTTAACCACTCAAGTGCAGTGGGAGGGATTAGTTTGCTGAGGCTTCCTCATTACCGCAAAGCGAGGGAGCCAACTTTGCTCATCGGGGTTCATATGTACACTGTAAAAAAAAAATCGTGAAATATACGGTAAATTACCGGCAGCTGTGGTTTCCAGAACTTTACCGTAATAAATAAAGTGACACCGTACAAGACATTACGGTATATTTTTTTGCACCTGTAAAATTCACAGTTGAGAACTGTCTTTTGTTTACGGTAAATTACTATAAAGAAAACGGAAATATCATAAACGTGTTTACGGTTATTTTCTTTAGAAATAACAGCTATGTTATAAACGTGTTTACGGTAAACTATATTTAAAAAAACGCACTTATACTGTAAACCTAATTACAGTCTTTTTCAGTTAAAAACACAGTACAGCTGTATGATATTTTACGGTGCTTTATTAAAAAGTTTAATTTAACGGTAAATTACCGGCAGCTGTGGTTTCCAGAACTTTACCGTAATAAATAAAGTGACACCGTACAAGACATTACGGTATATTTTTTTGCACCTGTAAAATTCACAGTTGAGAACTGTCTTTTGTTTACGGTAAATTACAATTAAAAAAAGGATATATCGTAAACCTGTTTACGGTTATTTGCTTTAGAAATAACAGCTATCATATAAATGCGTTTACGGTAAATTATTTTATAAACAGCAGTTATACTGTAAACCTAATTACAGTATTTCTCAGTTAAAAACACAGTACAACTGTATGATACATTACTTTATTGAAAAGTTCAAATTAACGGTAAATTACCGGCAGCTGTGGTTGCCAGAAGTTCACCGTAAAAAATAAAGTGAGAACGTATAAGACATTACGGTATATCTTTTAAAAACAGCAGTTATTCCGTGAACCTAATTGCAGCCTTTCTCAGAGATAAACACAGTACAACTGTATGAGTTACGGTATTTTATTAGAAAGTTCAAAGCAAATTGAAGGCAACTGTAGTTGCCAGAATTCCATTGCAAAAACATATGGTACAACGTATAACGTATTACAATTGGTTGGCATACATTTCCCAGTCAACATCAGGAAATATTAAATAAAACGTATTGTAAATCAAAATACAGACCATCGTTGATAAACCTTAAGAAATAAAACATTTTCTGTGAAAACCAGGTTGATCTGATCTTATAACTTGCACCGTATACTCACAAAGCATTGTTGAGATCTTGAAGAATCAGCATGTGGACATGAAGGATTATTCATGAATAAACATGAAAAGGTTAGCCACTTGCCCCAAGTTGATCAAGAGTAACGAGCCGCTGTGTCCAGACTTGACTGAAGAGGGCACCCAACATGGTATAGTCTCCACAGACCCAAAGTTCAGGAAGCTGAGCGGTTCAGGACGTCCTGCTTGAGGACTTGTATCTTGATCATCAAGCGTTCACTGTGGATCGGGATGATCCTCTCTGCAGCACAAAAACAGAAACAAAAGGCAAAGTTAGATTGACGCAGCGCTTGAGCATGATGCCTACACAGAGAAACATTCATTGCCTTATGGTGTTAAACTGAGCTTAACTGACTTAGAAAAAAATAAAACACACCTTTATAGTTAATACAAATGAATAAGTATCAGGTCGAATGTTAAGACCGATCTTTGCGCAAAGGCATAAACACGTTAAATTTCTGTAATATTGCAGCCTACAGATGCCTCCACTCAAGAATATCATCAAATTTCACATAGTTCATGTTTTAAAAACCAGGGTAACAGCACATCTAATTAAGGATATAAATAAAAAGAATGTTTGTATTTTTTCAGATTCAATAACATAGGACTTTTAAATGCCTCTAAAAACAATAACACAATTATTGATGCAAAAAAAAAAGAAAAGCTGTTGTGGAGTTGTATGGCATTTTAATAACTAAAAATACTCAGTGTGCAATAGCTAATACCCCTTTGCCATACAGGAGACCTAGTCCAATGGGAAACAATGCCCCTGCATTTACAAGACAGTAGACATGAGGGTATGTCCTAAATCTAATGACATGTTACTGCTACATGAAATTAAATTTCAGAGTGATATCAGTTCAGAGCACAATATATATATTTTTTTTTACTAATGCAAAACTATCTTACAGTTTTATGATTTCTTCTATGTTTGCATGAAGCTGTTGTCTCGGGCCCTGGCCCTGAGAATGATCCATTATGTGAAGTTATGTTTGAGTTGTGCTTGTTATAGTTTGCTGAACTGAACTATATCACTGCTTACCTCTAGTTAGGCCTTGAAAAGACTGGTGTCTGAGTCATTGGTCCAGAGTGAAGACAGGTGAGACAGAATCGCATACAGATATGGCATGATGTTCAGGAAACTGGAACTTTAGGCAGGTGTTGTCATCATTTCTGCTAGAAGACACAAGTTAATCTGGTGTTTGTTGTGGGCTGACATGATCCTCTCTACAGCCAGAAAAAAAGACAAAATAGAAAACATTAACAGTAATAACAGTAACAACAATACCAATAATATTACTTTATATAGCACTTACACCGTTGCAAGGTTATTCACATAATACCTTTTGTATGTACAAAATGGTGAGAGAGTAGAATAAAATATTTCATAAAAAGACAAGTATGCAATGCCTAGATTTATGCAGTGTTTAACACTAACAATACATGTATACACTGTTTGAACATGAAATGGCAGCACAGTACTTACAGAAATAGATGAGTCTAAAGCCTTCTTTTGTTAAATTAACATACATTGAACTTTACAACAAACTTACCATATTTATCCTTGACAAAACTTGGATCCGATGATACGGTTAGACTAGTAGAACAGCAAAGAAGGTGATGAGGTCCATGTGAAGGTCCAAGCTTGTAGTCGTAATCAAACCTGAAATAAAGACTAAGGAGATAAAGGAAGAGAGGAAGACATCCTCTTCCATAAAAAAAAAAAAAAATCTTCTCAAGCATCAAATTTCCTCTTTTCAATGCAAAGGTTGTAAATTAAATTTACACTCACGTGTCACATGTTATCATTGCAGTTTGATTTCCGGTGGGCTCTTTTCTGCAGATCTTTTCCTCGGTCCACTGTGTTTCCTGTCTCTTTCTCTCTCTATTTCTGCTGTTGAGTAAAACACAAATGACATCTTTAAAAACAAAAAATGCTTGATTTTGGCATTTAAATGGATTAGAATCGCACCGTTTTTCTGGGTGTCATTAAGGCCAGCAAGTTGTTCCCATCCAAGTCCACAGCCAAGTTGGATTGCAAAGCCTGAAAGGTGGCAGGAACAAATGTATTACATTTTACAAGATTAAAGTAAATATTAATTATCTGTACCAACTGGTCTTGCATAAATTTAAATACTGACTCTGAGGGGCGACTGTGGCTCAGTGGTTAGCAAGTCTGTCTGTCAATCAGAAGGTCGGTGGTTCGATCCCCGGCTCCGGCAGTCTGCGTCGTTGTGTCCTTGAGCAAGACACTTAACCCTAATTGCTCACCGTTGCTGTGTCTACGGTCTACTGTATATCATGTAAGTCGCTTTGGATAAAAGCGTCAGCTAAATGAAATGTAATGTAATGTAATGTAATGAGGGAGACATCCTCATCTGATAATGTGGGCAGTAAATGAAGATCTGAACATGAAAACGTGTTTGCATCCACTCACTGGACAGCTCACTCGTCTTCCACACGGAGCTCCTTCTCAGGAGCTGTTAGCTGTTTTGTGTCTTGACAAAAGCTTCACACACAACGCTACAGCGTGTTTATAAGCGGTCACGTGGACAGCCGGGAGGTCAGTCACGTTAACAGACAGTAGAGATGTTAATGTCATGCCTCCGGTATAAATTAGCTTTAAACCTTCATATCTAACACATGTCTGCTTGCAACCAGCTTTAAAGCACTTAAATAAAAACGTGGTTATTAGATAAAGTATGTAGCACGTAGGCCCTCTGTGTCTTAACCGACCTGCCACAGTAATAAACCTAACCTATAGCAAAGCATTACATTAGCTAACCTTTGGTAAAGTAAGCTAATGTTAGCTAACGTTTAACACATAAACCTATAACCTACGTTACATTGACGATGTTAAAGAAAAGTAAACGCACTCAACTATTAGATAACTAGCGTCACGGTTTCCAATCCCGATCGCCGTAAGCTCCTATTGTCCAATCCCGAATTTTCCGACGTGACGCAGTTTCCGGTCTTTTTGCCGGCATTTTCTTCCGCGATCGCCGGCAAAGTGTAAGTAGTATTACTTTATGCATATCAAACAATCTACGTGTCAAATTTCATTAACATACATGGACGTTTACATATCTAAATACTATAGGAAAGTTACTTAGATGTGAGAAAGCAGAAAGACCACTCGGCGACACTCGGGCGACGATCTTTACTCTGAAAAGTTTTTCTGTATTGTCATCGTACTGCTACTATGGGTTAGCATATGAGTGTATTTCAACGCTAGCTTAACACTACTTTGTCTAGCTAATGAAAATACACCATCATGTGTGACGTGATCTGTAGTCAAGGGGAGGAAGGGAGGGGGGCAGGCAAACAAGTTTGATGTCTGAAAAGAAAGTTGCGACAGCGGGAAAAACGAACAAATAATCGGATCGCTATCAGGTTTGTTTTGTAGATCTGAAACGTAAAGGCAGACATAATCAAATGTTTTTCTTGTTTTTCATAAGCCAAACTACATCAAGTATTTTCATGCACAATGATAATATGCACTTACTAATACATTATGCAAATAATGTTGATGTGTGTGTGTGATTGAGAGTGCGAAAGACTGTCTGTACATCTGTTAAGTCAGCAGTGGCTCTTATGATAAGAAATGTTGTTTGTGTAGGTACACAAACAATATAATACAGTGCTAGGTTATATAATATTGTTGAGTCAATTTCTCTCTTGTGTGTTTTATGAAAAGATAGAGAACAGAGACAGAGCAAAGGACGAGAGGAGAGAGAGAAAATAAGGAGTTAAAGAGGGAGCAGAAAATACTTGATAGATAGCAAGGAGAAGAAGCAGAAGCAGGAAAGACTTGAAAAGAAAGATAGCAAGAAGAAGAAAAGAAGCAGGAAAGAAAAGAAAGATAGCAAGGAGAAGAGAAGAAGCAGGAAAGAAAAGACATAGCAAGGAAGAAGCAGAAGCAGGAAAGACTTGAAAAAGATAGCAAGAAGAGAAGAAGCAGGAAAGACTTGAAAAGAAAGATAGCAAGAAGAAGAAAAGAAGCAGGAAAGAAAAGAAAGATAGCAAGGAGAAGAGAAGAAGCAGGAAAGAAAAGACATAGCAAGGAAGAAGCAGAAGCAGGAAAGACTTGAAAAAGATAGCAAGAAGAGAAGAAGCAGGAAAGACTTGAAAAGAAAGATAGCAAGAAGAAGAAAAGAAGCAGGAAAGAAAAGAAAGATAGCAAGGAGAAGAAGCAGGAAAGACTTGAAAAGAAAGATAGCAAGGAGAAGAGAAGAAGCAGGAAAGAAAAGACATAGCAAGGAGAAGAAGCAGGAAAGACTTGAATAGAAAGATAGCAAGGAGAAGAGAAGAAGCAGGAAAGAAAGGTAGGTAACGTGTGTCAGTATGAGAGTTTTTTTCCTTTACAGGAGGATCAAGAAAAGAAAAGATGGATATAGAAATTGTAAATCTGCAATGGTTTAAGGTAAATATATATACATGTATGTCTATGCATGTGGCAAATATGCATGTGCCTATACATGGCAATTTATAGAATTCATCAACATTATTAAGACATTTTAAACTACTTTTGAATTTAATTTCTGACTGTGCCAAAATAAATGTGTATTTGCAGATGCCAAACATCCGGCAAATGAGGAAGAGGGAGAGGACGACGAGGAAGTGGACCCAGGAGGCCATGGCGCAGGCCCTACAGGAGGTGAAAGCAGGCAGGCTCAATCTACGGCAGGCAGCCCAGGTGTTTGGGGTCCCAAAAACCAGCCTGAGTGACCGAGTCAGTGGAAGGGTGTCCTCTGATTGTGTCCCGGGTCAGAGGACTCTCCTCACCCCTGCAGATGAGGATTCCCTGGTGGAGTACCTCTTGTACTCTGCCAGTCATGGGTTTCCACTGACGAAGCCTCAGGTCCTGGCCCACGCTCTGGCCATCTATAACCTCCGCCACCAGGCAGCCCCCAAAACCGGGCTTGGCCAGACGTGGTGGATCAATTTTAGGGAGCGGCACCACCATCGCCTGACTGCCCGGACCCCAGACATCATTGACCGTGGGAGGGCATCCTGCGCCAAGAGGGGGCCAATAGAGGAGTACTTTAAGCTCCTCACCACCACCCTGGAGGAGCACGGGTTGAGGGAGAAACCCCGTCAGGTTTACAACTGTGACGAGACGGGGTTTCAGCTGGACTCTACAAGAAGAAAGGTCATAGTGCCCCGGGGGACTAAACATGCTTACAGGCAGGCCCAGGGAACCAGGGACCACATCACCGTCCTGGCCTGCCTCAACGCGGCTGGGGAGGATGTCCCCCCTTTCATCATCTACAAGGGGGGATATCCAGGGGGGCCCTATAATAAAGAAGGGGTTCCCGATGCCCTCTACGGGAAGTCGCCAGCAGGGTACATTGACAGTGAGCTGTTTAGGAAGTGGTTTGTCGGGCACTTCCTGAAGTTCGCCACTCAGGAGCGCCCGCTGCTGCTCATAATGGATGGACATCAGTCCCATCTGGATCCAGAGCTGGTCCAGGCGGCACAGAGGGAGGGTGTCATTCTCCTGTGCCTGCCACCACATACTTCTCACATCCTTCAGCCTTTGGATGTGAGCTTCTTCAGACCCTTGAAGGCAGATTTCTCTGGTGTTACAGGAGATCTGTCGGCAGTGAGCCACTCCTTCTTGGTTTCTAAGAAGGAGTTTTCAAGGGTCCTAAGAGACTCCTACCAGAGGGTGAAGGATCGGAGAGTGGTGGTGGCTGGGTTCAGGAGGTGTGGCATCTACCCTCTGGACTCGATGGCCATTGACTGGTCACGGGTCATGCCGTCCGGGCCGCGGTGCGGGCCCTCCTCACAGCCTCCGCCAACTCCATCGGCATCTTCCTGGGCTGCACCTGATGTTGCCCTTCCCTCCCAACGTCCCCTTTTCCCAGCCCAACCCCCACCTGCTCCACCTGCCTCTCCTCCTGCCCCCCCCACCCCAAATCCTTACATCACCCATCCCCTGGTAACATCAGGCCGGATTACAGTTGACCTGGCCCACCTCCTGGCCGAAATCCAATATAACCGCAACACCGGTAAGGTCAGGAGGAATGTCACCAAGGCCAGGTTACTGACAGCCCAGGAGATGTCTGATGTCATCGAGGAGGCGGAGGACCGAGCTGCAAGGAGGGAAGCTCAAGCTCTGGCCAGAGCAGACAGAGAGCAGCAGCGGGCCAAAGACACCTGCCCGGCAGCCACTTCCTCCACCCTGTCTGGCGGCTCCCGCCCCAGCCGCAGAAGACAAGTGTCCCTCTGGGCTACTTCCGCCTCCAGCTCCGGACTTCCCATCGCCGGTCCCTCATCCCACTCTGTCCCCTCTTCTGCCTCCCACGGTCCCCGGCTGCCTGCCAGCACAACATCGCTCCAGAGCCTGCCTGCTGAGGACCACGGCCACCTTCCCCCATCTCCTGGTCAGCACACACCTATTTACCATTTTAATTTGCATATAAATGTCAATACATTAACTATTGTGACAGTTAGACATTATGAGTATGTATTTTAGCATTGTTATAATAAAATATGATTATTTTTTAGAGCCTTCAACATCGGCAGGGGGATGTGGCCTCCGTGGGTCTCAGAGTCGTTCCTCTCCCTCCCACTGTAAATGCTTTATGTAACCTGAGAAAATACAATATTATAACATGATGGTGACATTAGCCTTGATGAAGACTAAACAAAACATGGTTATGCTTTTTCTGTTATTCATACAGCCTCCAAACCTGCAGACGCCGGACCATCATCCAGCTCCTCGTCTGCTGGACCCACGACATCCACCGGTAGTGTACTTCATGTTAACTTTCTTTGAATGCCAACCCATGAAAATCTGATCTTTTTTTAGTTCAAAGTTGTTGTTTTTTATTCTGTGAATAGGTCACACTCCTGAAGACATGGAGACAACAGTTTGGGAGTGTGGCCGGTGCAGGGAACCTGACCCTCCCGAGAGCTCGGAGGGATTGGTGTCGTGGGTCCAGTGTGACAGCTGCCACACATGGTATCACACCATGTGTGTGGGCTGGGACGAGGAGCTGGATGACGAGGATTATTTTAAATGTTATTTGTGTCCAGATTAGTGTTGTATTTTCTTTTTGTCTGTTTTGTATTTAAATAAATGTTCATATTTTCAAAGATTTGCACAAGTCATTTGTCTTTTGTTAACCGTCCTGTTATCTTTGACCCCATTCAATGTTTAACGTCTCTAAATATACGATTGACTTTTTTTTTGCTTAATATTTCATGACTTCCTAATCTAACTGAATAAACGTTAAATTAACATATGTTTTCAATGTTCTGTACACATGCGGTACACATCGGTGTTCTTTGGATAAAAGATGTTTGTACATTTGAAGGGTTTTAACAATGTAGCTTCTCGATCTTGAATACTGGTGTTTTTATCTGTAATACAACTCATACTCTTCACTGTGTGTTATGATAGTAATTGTTATATACAACATACATGTGCATAATTGTTAACTTGCATGCATCAGCAGGTGTTTTGCAAGGGATTGACATGAGAAGAGTTTAACAAAACATCCAGTAGGTGGTGGTATACGCTCAAATTGAGCTTTTATTGCATAGTTTGGAGATGTTGAAGCGTGATATCTTATTGTGAAGGACATAACTACGTTCCCGGATATGTTGACAGCATTGATGGTCAGTTTGGTGACCCTGGATCAAGTTAATATCCCCGGAAAAACAGCGGCGGCGAGTGTTTACTACGAGGATAGAAGTGCGATCGGGATTGGACAAGAGTAGCGCACGGCTAATTTCCCGGCGCTAGCGTCCTTTTACCGGCTCTAGTAAAGGCTAGGCTAACTCTAAAAATAAAAACAATATTTAGCTCGAAAGGTAAGAAGTTAAAGCTTAACGTGACATCATTAAATCAGCTGAAAACGTGATACGATCATTTTTATCAATATTTGAAGTGGCATTTTATCAGAATGTTAGCTAAAACCTGGCCGAGATTGGACACCGTTCCGTTAAGTTAACTAAGCTATCTTGACGTCCAAGGCGACACAGAACTGCAGAGAACCAAGCCTCAATTGTAAATGTAGCTAAGCGCGGCTAACGTAACGTTAGCTCAACCCCTTACTGGAGAGGTTAAGCTAACGCTACCGTCACCTGATGTAGACCGTTCAAGAAAGCGTTTACTCTCTGACAAATACATTATGTTGGTATTCTTACCTCAACAAGAGATGTCATGTTCCCAGGGGTCCGGCTGTTGTTGCTTCAGTGGCGCTTCGTGAATCACCGGAGAAGAAGAGCTGCAGCGCGGCGCGTAGATCTGGCGCTCAAACGGGTTCAAAAGTTCAGCCTCCGATCGTTTTTTTTTTTTTTTAATTGCGCTGTTGGTTTGATCACTGACACCTGGCCCTCTCTACTTTGATCTCTCTCTCTGTCTGGCTGGCTGTCTGTCTGTCTGTCTGCCTCTCTTTGTGAACATTTGGTCTCTGAAGGACATTCTGTGTTCAGTCAGAGACAATGCTATTAGGTTTAGGTTTATTTATTTGCACAATTCAAACAATAAAATAAAAAAAATTAACAAACATAAGAGAGATAAATTAATATCACTGTGCTGGAAGATGCAAAAAGCCAACTGGTCTTATTTGAAGCCTCCATCTATATAATATTATAATCTTTTACAAAATTGCAAACATAAAAGGAAATATGCATAAGATAGACAACAAAAGAAAAAAAGAAAGAAAAGAAAAATAATGTAATTGTGTTGAGTGTGTGCATGTGCTTGCATGTGAAAGTAAGCATGGCTTGTTCAGGGATGTTGGGTTATACCCCTGTGGTATTTCCTAAGCAATAGGAATGATAAGTGAAACATCTATAAATGTAGATATAACAGTTCAAACAAGAAATAAAATAAACACTAATACATAGAACGCTTACAAAACAGCAATTAGAATTCATTTTAGGCAATTTTTGAAAAATGTTATAGAGGGACATTTCTTTGTTAGGTGGGGAAAGTTCCATAATTTGGTTCCCCTAAATCTAATAGAAAATTGACCTCTGCTTGACGTGTTGAGTATGAGTGAATCTGTGAATTGACTTTGAAAGAATATTTCTGTAACCTAAAAGTATCTTGTACATAAAAATGCAAGTTAAATAAATATTAACACCATAAATAGTAAGAATCTACAGTTTGTGAAATAAAGGAGAAGCTGAGATGTGTGAACATGTTTTGCAGAAAAGTAGGAAAAGTACTTCCCCAAACTATATTACAATATGAAATATAAGGATAAATTAAACTCTAATAAATAATAAGGTTGTATGGTTCTGAACTTTAAAACTGTAAACAAAAGTGATTTAGTAATAAAGATATAAACAAAAATCTATCTCTGTCAGCCTCTCTCTCTGTCTGTCTGTATCTTTCTGTCTGTCTGTCTGTCTGTCTGTCTGTCTGTTTCTCTCTCTCTTTCTTTCTGTCTCTCTCTCTTTCCCTGTATGTCAGTCGGTCAAATCAAGAGAAAGTGTGGTTTGAAGGGATCTTGAATTTAAATGGTGAAACTGTACATGTCATGTCTGTGTATAAATATAATGGGACCGTAGTGACAGTGAGTTCATTGGGACATTGACACAGGCAGGAGATACCTGTGTTCCTGCCCCATGTGGTCAGGTTATTTACTGAGACAGGCACCTGTTGGTCGTTAAGTATCCAACAGAGATGAAAAGAGGGGTGGGGGATGGTGTGAGATGCATTTTATGCTTTGCAAAAAAAGTATGCAAAACAAGGAGAACTTATATGCAAGGTTTCCCTCTCGGTTGTTAGCACAGTAGTCCGTACATTTAACAGTGACAACATGTATTTAAAAGAGTTAAGAATGTAGAAATTACGGTATCGATTTTCTTTCATATTACGGTGTATTTCCGTTATTAGTACAATGCTTAATGCAATTAACAGTGACAAACTGTAACTTTTACAAGTAATAAATGCAAAGATTACAGTGTTGGCTTTTAAATTCATCTACCAGTATATTTCCGTTATGAGCCCAGTGGTTTGTATATTTAACAGCGACTAAATGTATATTTTACAAATATTATTTGTAAAAATTACAGTGTTGGCTGTTATATATAATACGGCCTATTTCTGTAATCAGTCCAATAGCTAGTACATTTAACAGTGACAAACTGTAACATTTACAAATAATAAATGCAAAGATTACAGTGTTGGCTTTTAAATTTATCTTCCAGTACATTTCCGTTATGAGCCCAGTGGTTCGTATATTTAACAGCGACAGAATGTATGTTTTACAAATATTATTTGTAAAGATTACAGTGTTGGCTGTTATATATAATACGGCCTATTTCTGTAAACAGTCTAATAGTTAGTACATTTAACAGTGACAAACTGTAACATTTACAAATAATAAATGCAAAAATTACAGGGCTGGCTGTTATATTAATAATATTTTATATTTCGGTTGTTAGCACAGTAGTCCGTACATTTAACAGTGACAAAATGTATTTATTAAAAGTTAAGATTGTAGAAATTACGGTATCGATTTTCTTTCATATTACGGTGTATTTCTGTTATTAGTACAATGTTTAGGGTAATTAACAGTGACAAACTGTAACCTTTACAAATAATAACTGTAAAAATTACAGGGCTGGCTGTTATATTAATATTATTTTATATTTTGGTCGTTAACACAGTAGTGCGTACATTTAACAGTGACAAAATGTATTTTTTAAAAGTTAAGATTGTAGAAATTACGGTATTGATTTTCTTTCATATTACGGTGTATTTCCGTTATTACTACAGTGTTTAGGACAATTAACAGTGACGAAATGTAATTTTTACAGGAAATACATGCATAAATTACAGTTTGGGCTGATATATCTATTTACGGTGTTTCAATGTGATAGATATGGAATATAACCTTTTTTGAATTAACGGTCTTTTACTGTTGGGATTTAACAGGTTTTCACCGTAAATTCTACGTACTTTTTTTACAGTGTATCTACAGGATGTGCCTGGTTAGAAGTAATTCCTCTCAATCACGTCATTCCTTTTCTCTTTTTTTCTCACTTCAGTTTGCAAAATGCATAATTAAAGAGTGACGACTTATGTAATTTTCTCTCTCAACTGATCCGGGTCCAGAACAAGAACGTTCCAGTTACGGACGGACAGCTCAAACCCTGTCTTTCATCAAAACGTTTGTAAATTCTCTCAACTTGATGACAATGAACAATTGTTCTTTTGCTCGACAAAAAGGTATGGACACATCTCACTTTCATTCCAAATGCATTCACCATCCTAATACTTTTCCACCAAGTCGAATGTTCATCCAGGAACACGTGTGAATACACCGAGCAAGAGAGGAAGAGAAAAAAAAAGGAAGAAAAGCACATATTTCTCACTTGCCAGGGCGCAGTGCAGCTCAACCTCACGGCACCAGTTGGATGAGCCGAACAATAAGAGTCAATGACAAATCGGACGTGGTGCATTCCTTGGGCAAACACTCACTTCATAAAGGGAGACGGGTAGGCAAACACTCACCTGCCCTAAGCTAATAACTCTTGTGAGGGCAAACACAAAAACACACGCACACGCACATGTACACGTACACACACACACACGTGTACACACTTGAGCTTCAATATGTTGAGACAATGATGGGAATCAAACTGCTCAAAATTGCACCAATATAGAGAAAGTAGCACATTTCATCTTAGGGACATTATTTCTTTTGAGCAAAATCATAGCAATGAGAAACGCAGGAGATCCGTGTCTTTGTACTTAGTACCGAGCTATATGTGACGTGTGGAAATATATACAGTACTGTGCAAAAGTTTTAGGCAGGTGTGAAAAAATGCTGTAAACTAAGAATGCTTTCAAAAATAGAAGTGCTAAGAGTTTATTTTCATCAATTAACAAAATGCAAAGTGAGCGAACGAAAGAAAAATCTTGTTAATTGATGAAAATAAACTATTAACACTTCTATTTTTGAAAGCATTCTTAGTTTACAGCATTTTTTCACACCTGCCTAAAACTTTTGCACAGTACTGTATATAATATAGATATTTTAACTAAGGCCATCACAACGAGGAGAATTTAAAATGCTTTTACAAAATGTATTTTATACTAAGCAGCACATTATAAACCACATGTCTGAACGAAGCCTCCTTGTAGTGTCCATTTGTGATTGTGCGTTTAATAATGTCGTGTGTGTGTCGGGAGATCATCATTGACTGTAATCACTTTTTTTAATGAATTACTTAATTTCTTTCTTTCCCAGCAGAGTAGAGCTAAGCTCGAGTGACAGCGGCGCTTCTCTCAGTGGGAGGCACCCTCAACACTTCCTGACCATGTGACTTCCTTTCAGCTGCCTTTTGATTGGACGCTCAGAGGCGACGGGAATGAAGAGAAGAGGGGGCGCTTGTGGCGGGGAGTTGGTTGGCAGCGGACACGAGAGAGAAAACAAATTCCTGCCCCATTGCCATGGAGATGAGTCAACAGCAGGTTGGGGGGTGGGGGGCAGAGAAGGCCGGGGGTTGTGGGGCGCAGGCTGACCTGCTGTAGTTAACGATTCATCCCCGTATCCGGCTCCCAAATGATTGGGCAAACACGGAGTGCTGCGGAGTCAAAAGGGCCCCGAGGGGCTGAGAGAGGGGCATCACCCTGGGGTGACATGCTGACAGGCACACACTGGTTGGTAGAGGGTGGACCAGCTGAATGAGGGAGGAAGGGATAGGGGGCACCAGTGGGGAGGAAGGGGGGCTAAATACATTGAGTACTGCAGACTACTCAGTCCCAAAAACAGTGCTGATGGCTGTGCCTTTAAGAAGCTCTGTAATTAAATGCTTTGAGTTAAAATAATCAGGATCTCTTTGGTGCATCACAACAAATATATTCTTCATGTGAAGCTAAATAATTAATATTTGGCTCCCAGTTGTGACAAATGTCATGAGATATATTAGCCGAAGGAATAGTTACACTAAGAGTCTCTGGCATACGACAGCGGTGAAAACATCCAACACACCTGAGCTGCGAGAGCTGGAAGGTGAAACAGTGGACACATTTCCTTTGGAGAAAATAAGAACACAACATCACCTTATGACCGCTAAGCCGGGACACACGGTTAAGCCCACGGCCGTAGTGTGCTCGTGGTGTTTCAGTTCTCTCCTGTAAACTTCTGCTCAGACTATTTGCAGTCTTTAGAAAAATATAGGCTACTCACCAGAAATTCCCTGGGAAGCAATTAAAGGTTGACATCTCGTTCCCAGAACTTGGATTCCTTCACTGTGAAAAGAAAATCAAAAGAGGACAAACGTCACTTCACAAAACTACAGCATATAGTATTCCACTGCTATATCTGCTTCACTAACTCCACTAACTGTCCAGCTGGGTCCATTTAGGTAAAACAGTGTTAGAGCATGTAATACGAGGCACGAATGGAAAATGGTTAAAAGTCTCAACCCACAGGACCAGGTTCCCAAACAATGACCACTTTACCGTGAAGCAGAGCGGCGCTTAACAATAACGGGTCAGGGACAGAAATAACAGGCGGATCTCATCAATGTCACGTCATACAGAAGAAGCACCACAAAGCTTAAACAATGTTCTTATAATAGGTTACATGTAGTGTCAGGTTTTCTCTCAGCCAGCATAAGCTGTCACTTAATGCACTGTCATGGTGGCAAAGCAAATCCCAATATCCAATTGGCCATCGTGCTTTGAAAGTGTTGGAATGCCACCATT
Organism: Cottus gobio; assembly: GCA_023566465.1. Taxonomy (NCBI): domain Eukaryota; kingdom Metazoa; phylum Chordata; class Actinopteri; order Perciformes; family Cottidae; genus Cottus; species Cottus gobio. The sequence continues at coordinate 10,446,679 of CM042232.1, read as the reverse complement.
ACAGCCGACCATTCACTGGGCAGCGTGTTGGGAGGGTGTGTTAGCAGAGAGGACCCCTTACTGGTCCTCCACTGCTACTCACGTCAGAGTACATGGTGTTCACAAACACTGCTTCAGCATGTCGTTCCCTTTAGTGGGAATTTTAAATTTAAAACAGCACTGCATCGTTCATAATGTGTCTGTCAAAGACAAATGAGAGGAGAGAAGGGAACAAAAACAGTGGGAAAAAGTACGATTGTGATAAAAATAGCAGATGTTGAGAGTCACTTCTCGAAAGGTGTGTCATACAGGGAGTTTGGGACGAACCTTTGGCCGCGGCTGAGCTCTAAATTTAGCATATTTACTAAAATAAAAAGTGAGTTCAGTCGCTGGCACTGGAACTTTCTCCTCCCCGTTTATGACCTCAGTGGTGCAGCCGACGTCACTCGTGACGAAACACAAACCATATAAAACAACAAAAAAAGACCTCCTCAAATACTCTGAGCACACGAGGAAACGACCACAATTTAATGTTCCCCGTAAATGATCTTATTATTGCAATCCAAGTCCAGATCAACAGAATAATATGGTTTTGCACATTCTAAATTTAGAGCAGTGTTTGGGCATGAGTTACCTTTTACATAACAACTTTGAACAGAACAGTCTCTTGTTTGATACGCAGCAATGGAGAACTAAACTAAGCTAACTTTCTATGAAGGCACACTTGACTGTACACAAATGAAGGGAATAAAGGAAGTATGAGAGCAGCTACTGTGTTTGTGAACCGTTCTCTACATGCCGATGAGGCTGTGTGTGTGGCGGGCTGGGGAGGATGCCCCTGGGCCAGGCTGAGCAGTAAGTGAAGCAGAAGTCCCATCTAAGCTCCAAAGCATGCGAGTATCAGGCCTGTAACTAAAACACAAGCATAAACACAGGCGATGTTAGGGATTACACGCTGCCATACCGCCGCAGGAAACCACAGACAGCACAGGTGTAACCTGTGCTGTCACCACCGACACATTCTTCCCCATCTCCGCTCTGCCAGGGGAGGTCTGACGGACAGCTCATCATCTCCCCTTGTTGGCTGTGTGAAACTTGTGTAAACATCTGCAGGCGTGTGTGTGTGTGTGTGTGTGTGTGTGTGTGTGTGTGTGTAGTGGGAGCCACAGGTGAGGAGGACACACACACACACACACACACACAGGAGGATTAGAATGGCCTAATGTCATGTTAAAGAAGCCTTGCAGCACAATACCACACACTCGACAAATCTTTCCTTCGAGAAACTGATTTATTGATTATATTTCTTATTCTCTGTCTCCCTTTTCCCTTGAGAGAAAATATCTGCTACTGTCGGAGCAATAATTTAAAGAGCTGCACAACAATCGGATGTTTTTAAATGTTTTCTCAAGGATGATTTCGATTGAGCGAGAGCAGCAGGGATGAAGGGAGAGACGGTGCATTTCCTCAGTAAACAGCACCCTCTAGAGCAACACCATACTTTCAGTCCTGCACCTCTTGTATTGTTGCTGCCCGTCTTTTCATAAACAGCAGAACATTATATGACTCATTAGTAACAATTACTTCATGTAGAAATAACCCCCCCAAAAAATTGTTGAATGTTAAAATGAGAAAATCTGACGAGCTCCCAGATGTATGGTTAACCATACGCATGTTGTCTTATTTCTGAGGCACACATGAAGGATTACAGAGGTGAGGTCGACCCCCTTATTCTCCCAGAGTGAGTTGATAATGAGGCAGGCCATTATTAAGATGTTGGCTTTAATCGTGTGCAGGGTTATTAGGGGCGGTTTACTGTACACAAGAGAGATTAACGCGGGCCACGCATGGCAGAAAGAGCTGAGGAGGCCGACGATAAGCCAGCTACCACAACCGTGAAGCGGGCTGAGAAATATGAGCGCACAGTAGGACATGAGACCCAGCAGGACGAACCTCTCCCTCTCTTTCTCTCTCTCTCTCTCTCTCTCTCTCTCTCTCTCTCTCTCTTTCTCTGCCTCATTCGCCCTCACTCTCTGTTCGCGTCAAATCATGTTACACAACCACAAAGGAATGCCTAGTATATCAGAGACAGATTTAAAACAAGCGGAGAGAAAAAGCACATTGAAGAGAGGAGCGCAGAGGGATGTATAGAAGCAGTGGGTGTTGTTTGGTTCCTTTCTGTTTGTATAAAAGGACAACATGGCGGGGAGCTTGGCAGCACTATAAAGACACACTGCAGTGACACACAAGTCCAGACGCATACGCGCCGCACAACTTCACACATGCTGACATAAACTAAATCAGCCCGAGACACGCTTCCTCTATATTTTTCCATGCCATTAATAAAAATAGACATCGTACTGTTTCGATATACATTTTGTTGGAATTTATGGAGCACTTGGAAATCCATCATTTTATGAGCTTTCAAACTTTCCCACAGAATTCCCACCCCTTTTATTTTTCCGTGCCTTTGACCCAAATACATTAAAGCAGCACTCAATTAGGACGGCACATTCGTATGCTACTTAAACACGACACACAGCACCCAAAACCCATATTAATAAGACCCATGTTTTAAAAAAAAAGTACACTTCCTATAATGTAGACGGTGGAAAGTCCTTCATTAAATACAACTACAAGAGAAAAAGTGTTAAAGCTGTGAACTGAGGCCAAAACCCAGCTGAACATTCTCGGTTTCATCACACTAGTGTTTTTATCAACCCTCCCAGGCCAAAGCATGGATTTGATCTCCGTCAACATTATGCTGGTCTGTGTTGCTTTATCTCATGCAGTTGCACAACTAATAAACCACAAAAACCGGAGATGGAAACGAACATTTCACAAGCACTGACTGCATTAGGAGAAGGGGTGTGTGTGTGTGTGTGTGTGTGTTTGTGTGTCTATGTGTGTATCAAGTTAGCAGAAGGTCAGAGTGGTGAAGTATTAGAGCACTGTTTGCTCTCCTCCATGTACTCTTGGGGACCAGCCTGTTTGAGAGTTTGAACAGTGACGTTTGAAACCCGTAAAAACAGGACATAGCGCCGCTCTGTTTGCTTAAGAACACCAAAAGAATGGAGTGCAAATCCCTCAGCCTGCATTCCTGCTGTCCATCAAACCCTACCTGTTGAACAAGATATGACACAGAGCGGAAAAGGTAGTGACAAGAAGATCTACTTCGTGGGGGAGGACTTGCAATTTGTTCAAAAGTTGTCAGCTCTCTGGTCTTCATATCAGACCCACACGTGCACAGGTTTACATGAGCATATAATAACATAACATTGTTTTTAAGCTTCCATTAATCACCAAGAACCCTAATGGTAAATATTATAAATATTGTAAATATTTATATTTTACTTCATATATTTCATTTTGTATAAAATGTTTTGACAGAATTCAGGAAGAAATTGATGAAGTTACTCACATTTTGAGAGTGGCTTTTGCATTATGATCATTATATTAAGCCACAGAATTACAGTTGGAATTAATTACACTTTGGTGCACCAAGCTAGAGCTGCATGCAATAATTACAAGTAAAATAAAAATGAACTATTGAATCAAACAACATCTAACACACATTATTCATGTATTACAGGTTTGAAATTATGGTTCGAAATCATTGTAAAATTAATTACTTTGGATTTTTAGTCAGATGGGGTCACCCTGAGTTCAGGGAAATTAAAATGGTTTTGTCATTATATGTTCTGATATTTTCCACGCTAAATAGAAAAATATTATTATTATTATTGTTGTTATTATTGTTTAATCCACTTATTTCATTCTTATTTATTTAGATTAATGGATGAATTGTTTGGTTCATAACACAGGAGCAAACTGTTAAAATGCCATTCACAATTTAATGTGACGGTTTCATTACATTTCATTTCATTTAGCTGACGCTTTCATCCAATGCGACTTTCGATAATTAAAATATTTTTATGTTCGACCAACAGTCCAAAACCACAAACACTATTTAATTTACCTTGATTAGAGATAAAGGGATGCAGCAAATGCTCACATTTGAAAAGCTGCCAATTGTGTGCTATTTTATATTGAGAATCATCAATTATTAAAATAGCAGCCAATCACTTAATAATCATGAAAATACTTTTGCACGCTGCCATGATTATCACGAGATTGCATCTTAGGTTTTGAATCACCAAAGGCAGCCCTGCTGTCAACGCTGCCTTCTGTCTCTGTTATATGAAACATTTTAATGATGTTTTCAGCAGAGATGCCCAACGTGCCCTTATGTAACGTGTGATTCAGCCCATGAAAACAAACTGATGGATCCGATAGTAAAACCGGCGGTGACACTGGGTGGAAATCCATCAATTCCAACATATGAAAGGGGAAAGAGGCACCACGAGATTCCAGCCCCCTCCCCTCCCTGCCATCCCCCTCGTATCAGAGGAGCCATTGGGAGAACTGGATGTGATTTGTATGTGTGTTTTTGAAGAGGGGTGCTCATAAACAGCCATGAAAGGGGCCCCTCTATTCAGCCCGCGAGCAAAGATGCGCTTCATTGGGCCGGCCTTTTGTTTTCCGCTGTTCACAAAACCTTAAGCACAGAAAAAAAGGGGTTGATTCTCTCGATGTGTGCTGGCCCAAATGATGCCATTAGATTGGTGCCCGCTTTGGGTGAAAAAGGCTTCAGTAGCGCTTGAAGTGATTTAAAAGGTGCAGGAGAGAGCGGCCTGCAAATCCTGTTTGGGAATAACACTGGAGGAGAATGGGGAGGCAAAATGCCAAGCTCGTAATCATTCTATAGTATGCAAAAATGCTCTCAACTCCATGAGTGCCGTGGATGTTAAAACAAAAGATGCGGAACATTCCTTTGTCACGTGATGAGGGTCAATGTGCTGCGGTAGTGCGTGGGGTCAGGAAGTTCACCAAAGTTCCCACGCTGCCTCACACCATCAGATTATGGTTAAAGCCCGTAACACTCTTCATTATTGGCAGGGGGAATTTTGTTTCCGAAAAAGGTCCAGAGCCCAAGTGCTCTCACAGGGATGAGCCGTCAGAATAAAATGAATATGCAGCACGTCCTCTTCAGCAAGACAAGGCTAACACAAAAAAGAAAATGTTCATATGAAACTTTGCAAGACAAGGTACGCTGGTAATGTCACAGTGGAACAATAACAGTACAGGTATGTTGTCTTTTAATACGGGTACACTATTCTTTAAAATAGCGCTCGAGAACTATTGCAATCAAGCAAGCAGGTGATGGTGTGACAATGACAGCCTGCCAGTGGCATTGTGCAGGGCATGTCATCACGGTGCCCGCTCGCCAACAGCAACCTAATAGGCATGAGAACCTCGCAGTGTCAACAAAAGGGACAGTGCCAAACAAAACCACTTGTTGTGAGTGAGAGGGCTCCTGAACAGGCTAGGTCCGGTTCCACTCTGCTCAGCCTTCATTTCCATTATTCCCGATTCCATTTTCTCCTTGACATCTCAGCTATCAGGATGAACATTTCCTGTTTGCTTTCTTTCACAAAAGATGCAGCCAACCACGCAGACTCTCAGATGACCTTTTCAGGGTTTTAATTATTTTGTAATTGCCGTTGTCCGGTAAAGGACTGGCAATACCACTCAAACATTTAGGAACAATGAGCAGGGAGGTAACAGTTATGAGTAATTATTATTATTTCATTAGTGGTTATATGATTGTTGACCTGTAATTAGGCGTGCAAGTACGTGAGCTTTCCACACTCCACAGGGTGTGACAATAACATTTGTGTATATGTAAAAAAAATGGTAAGTGCAGGAACATGATCATTAGAAATTGGTGTTCACACCTGGTAAGCTGTCAGGGAGTTGGTTGGAGAATGCTGTCAGGCCTGCAAAGATTGCACACGACACACAGGGTTGTCAAATGCACCGAATACCTCACTTATCAGCGCTCGTTAGTAACAGTTGAGATAAAGTTTCTGCTTATGGACAGTAACTTGATGTGGACAAACCGTTTTCTCCTCCACAGGCATTCATGTCTACAGGAAAGGACACTGAATGAACCGACTCTTCCACTTCAAGGGAGACACTAATACTGAGTGCTGCAAGGAAGCTTATTGAGCAGAAAGGCTGTGAGGAGAAATACAACAGCATTGTGTTTCCCAAATACTGTATGATATGTAAAAGGTAATACAATGGATAACACAATAAACTACTTAGCAAAATCTACGTTTACGGAAAGAAAACCAACCACTCGACAGATTACAGTAATCAATCAAACTCATCGTAGACTGTTGCCAAAATATTCCTGGTACAAAAAGGGCAGGACTGAACATGTTCTTTAAAATCAAAAAAAAAAAAAAAACACACAATTTGTCATGTCAAAAGAAACATTGACAGATGTGATCATTCCAACACTGAGATGAGCCTCTGTTATTGCAATTCCAATATTACTCTTGACATCCAATACTTCATCCTGGGTTTCAGTCAGGTGGCAACCTCCAGTTGAAGCCAAAGGGAAAGTGTCTTAAACTTGCATCTCTCTGCTGGCCAGCAGGGTACGACGGTCCCGGTTGCAAACATCTGATCTTATGGAAGTCGTCAGTCCAGTTGTACTCCTGATCTATTTTTCCATCAACAATGATGCATATGATGGTCTGTGTATGTGTGTGTGTGTGTGCGTGTGTGTGTGTGTGTGTGTGTAGCGAGTGTGTGTGTTAGAGAGAGTTAGAGAGAGAGAGAAAGAGAGAGAGAGAGAGAGAGCGAGAGAGAGAGAGAGAGGGACTGGCAGACAGCTGTTGGCGATCGGAGCAGAGGGAACATTTTGCAGTGAAGTTGTCGGAAAAAAAATACTCCTCAATATACCATGCAAGTTCCCATGTCCTGCTTCCCAGCTGCTGGACAAGAGTGAAATGAGAGTCTGTGGGGATTACAAACCGGTCTCAGGACCGATCCAGAGTGCAACCGGCTCGTCTCAGCCTAGAGGGCCCTCCAGGAAAAGTGCCCCTTTCTGGTATTGTCAATGCTCCCGTGTGAAAGTAGGTGAAGCTATAACTGGTGTAGAACCTAGAGGCCATGGTGTCAGTGGAAGTCTTTACCAGGATGCTTGATATGGCTCCTGTGGGCTCCTGCTGATAAGATTGAGGAGCAGGTCATTAGCAGACCCTCAGCCAACTGCTTGCCGGCTAACAATGCCGCCTCAGTCTCAGCTATCAGGCATCTCCCCACAGACCTCATGCGGGCTCGCCGGACAAAGGTAATCAGGACTGTCAAAATGCAACCAGCTCTTCTTGCAGGAAACTATTAACCGCCATTATTTTTATTTTTTTCCTACTGAACATTGCATGCTAGAAACTTATGATTTGTATTGGCTTTAAACACTGCATTCTGATGGTGGCCGGGCACTTCTGCAAGGACTCACGGTGTGCTTTGTGTCAAGCAAACATTCCCCACTCGTCCTCCCTGAAGTGACCCTCCTTGCACAAGCATCGCCACGGACTCTCTGTCGAACCGGTTGGTGGAGAAAATCACTGTTCGCTGTGATGCTCGTTGTCATGGATACGCCCAGGTGTTGCTCACGAGCCAACGCAATGGAGTCAGAAAGCCGAGGCGCTCGCTAATCCTCCGCCATACCAAAGTGTGTCAATAATCAGGAATGCACTGCCTAAACTAAACTATTGTTCCCCTGCCAAAAATCACAAATATAAGCACTGACACTGCCTCTGGGCACGGCCGTCTCCGGGACTGGAAAAGAAATGAACTGAAGAGAAGCAACAAGATTCAGAGATGGAGGAAGGACGCTTTGAAACCTCTCCAGACAGCTTAATACTGTCTAAATCATAAAAATAAAAAAAACTTGGGGGGGATGTATAGTGTTGTCCTGTTGGGGATTGACTAAAGCTGAGTAGTCGCTTTTCTTTTCATACAGTCGGACAAAGTCAGAGCGCCTGAGAGGACCAGCTGCTGTCAACAGTTGGAAGGCTTTGAACTCGCACTAAGTCCTGAGACAGCAGGAAATATCCTCTTCACTTCTTCTTTGAACTCAGCCCCATTAGAGATCAATTCAGAACATAAAATGCAATAGAAAAATAATCTCACAAGGATTTATACAGACGCCCTTTACAATAGCGTCTGATCTTTGTGGACAAAAGCCACCAAACAGAAGTAGCGGTTACCTGCTGTTCATCCAGCACGGAGTACATTTTTATTACTTTGCTCCTGAGAATGTGGCCTCGTTCACAATGGCCGGGGACTCTCTCACAGCCATGTGTCTCCCGTGTCATTACTCTTATGCATCTTACTTTTAGGTCGGGTGAGCGCTCGCTGACATGTTAAAGAGGCATCTTGACATAAAGCAGCAGCAACAACCGCCTTACACTAAACCACAGCTCATACTTTAACATCAGACATGCAGACATGAGTTCTGAGTCCATCACATGTAAGACGAGACAATAGCCAGCCTGTTGTCTCTTCTCCTCTGTGTGTGTGTGTGTATGTGATTTTGGATGTTGCGGTATGACACACAGAGGAGCTCAGAAGCGAGCAAACGGATGCGGCCAGAGTGGTGAGACCATCGTGGAACGCCCCGGCCCTGCAAAGGTCCTCCTGAGAGCTTCATTGTGTGGGGCGGCTAGCCGCAGCCAGTTCTATTTCCCCGAGATGCGAAGTCTCGCTGCAAGTCTCAACAATGAGCATCGTTGTCGTGCAGCACTATTATCTTTTTTTTTTGCACATTACTGTAAATGACAGGAGAGGGTAGTGTGTCGAAGAGCCCATTTAATGAGCTCCAGGTATGTGCTCGTCATACAATGAGAAACTAATTCAAACATCTGCAGAGCTGAGTTCATGCGCCTTCATTAGAAAATTTGCTTCTATACAGAAGATTATTTTAGGAGTTTTAGCACCGCGGAAATGCAGACAACTAAATCTGATCTCAAATATATTATCACAAAACACCTTGGGATATTAAACGGAAATCTTTGGGGACTAATGTAAATTAAATTTGGCCCGAATTATGAATGCTTTTTTGTTTAGGTTCACAATTACAAGGTTATACAGATGCACACGTTGCTTTGAGCAGAATGCTGCTAGACCTTTTAGTAGTTTAGAGACTTTGACCATAGAAGTGTCTATGCTCGTTGTGGAAAAATAAACAACAAAAAATATCTTCCACTTAAGGTTGTTTTTTTCACAGCTGGTGTGTTTTAAGTGTCATTCCAACAATGGACACTACAACAATGGACAGAGGCGCATGCTTTCAGGAAGTCTTAAATCAATGGAATGTGTCTCATATGTACAAATAAAACTAAAAGGTTCTAGAGACTGATTGAATATCTACACACTTGCCTCAAATGCACCTGAAGAGCTCAAATCACAGATCATCGTGTTGAGTCAACAGGTCAGAGACAATCAGACACTGGCAATCAGAAGCACTTGACCCGCTGTGCTAGATTACAGCTCAACCTGAACTTGACCCTTCTGTCACCTGGTTTAAGAGCCTGCCTTTTAGACGCAGCTGGTTGGTTGAGGATCATGTGACTCCAGACATGTAGAACTTGGCCCTCCTCTCTTGGCAAGTGAGCACTCCTCCTGATGTCATGCGTCTAATTGCACACGGTGCGTGGGATGTGAAGTCTGATATAAGGTACATTGTTGACTGTGTGCGCGGGCTTGTGTATGTCATCAGGAGCCAAGCGAACACTCGCCTGCAGCAACACACACACACACACACACACTCATGTCTTCACCCGCCACAACCTATCATTACCACTGTCACGTAGCCACCTCCGCAGCAGGCCTCACAAGCCCCGACAACCACCGGCACACACACCTGGAGGGCCAAACACTTAGTTCCCAGCCATGTGCTTGGTAAACACACACACACACAATCACACACACATATATATAAACACACACACACACCTATTCATATCCTGCAGCCTCAGCTTCTACCTTGCCCCTCCCATTCGCTGTAAAGTATGTCTCCCTTTTCTATCTCCCAGACCACAAATACTTTAGTGCCATTTAATTTATTTCCTTTGTTATCATTTTCCACACCAGCTGAGTGAAACAGCACACAAACGGCAGAGCCAGGTTGGCAGCTGCATGCAGGCTGCTCCTGTGACTAGACAAACAGCAGGCCGCAGTATGTGTTCGAGAGCAAACACAGTGCGGAGAAATGGATTCTGAGAAGTTAAACAGTGCAATTCAACAAAAGAAAAAAATAACTCTCATGCAGTTTCGGCCAAGCAGATTTTAATTACACAAACCCGATATTTAACTGACCAACCCCCCCGCACGTTTCTTCATCTATGTTTGCTTGAGCCAGGGCAACTTCCGAGTGTACACGGTTGAAAGAACACATAAGACCACTGAGCAAACATGGCTGACGTTGCACACCTGAGCACGGCCCGCCTGCCACACATGAGTGACCTTTACGAAAGCCGTCAGAAAGGAGAGAAACTTTGGATGAGCCCAGGCCGCCAGTTGAGGGCAGCTCAGTACAAACAGACACGAGTCAGAATCAATTGAAAGAACAATGGTGGGGCCACTGGAACGTGCTACCCCAACAGACGTCTTTGAAAAAGGCCAGAATCACTGTGGTGTTTGCCCTCTTTTGTCATGTTACAAGGTTGGCTTGGGCCTGAGCTTGCTCTGCACCCTTTTCTATTCAGCGAGGGCTTAGCGTGTAGCAGGTTACTCTGAAAGGTGTGTGGAACCTGAAACCCACAGTCTTTAGAAGCAGACTATGCAAATGGAGAATCCTGAAAAAGAGCATGTCACATGCTGCAGGCTTGGATTTCAAGAAACCAAATGCAGATTATATAGAACATCTGAACATTTTCTTTCAAGGACCATGCACATGAGCGGGTTTTCTTTTAAATTAGCAAGTGCAGCATGCTGTGGAATGATGTGTGTGTGTAAGATATACAGTACAGTTTGCAGAGCATGTAGAGTGTGAAGAAAGAAAAGAGAAATGATTCTGCATTCCTAAAGGAACATGGGTACGCTCTCTTCCCCCTTAAAGGGTGGTTTTGTCAGTAGTTCAGTTGTATTATGGGTAAAGCAGGCCCTGGGTTTTGAATACAACACAATATCTCTGGTTCTGCTCCATCAGTTTTGATTCATTTTTTGTATTTGTCCATTGTTAGTATAACAACATAGTGTAGGAGTGCACAAAAACCACAGCCTGGTTCCCATGGGTCCATTGCAGCATACATTCATACTGGATGTTTGTATGTAGATGCATGTGCAATGTTTCTGTGCCTACAATTGTGTGTGTGTGTGTGTGTGTGTGTGTGTGTGTGTGTGTGTGTGTGTGTGCTTTGCCGATGTGCGTTCATGTGCTTGTGTGGAATGACCTCATCAATCCCGAGAATATACAGCAGAGGGGTCTGGGGAACATCAGGGTCGAGATACGTCACAGAGCGCTGATGGTCTGTCCCCGCTTCATTTACATACAACAATATACAGGTCCACAGCCCACCCCCAAACACACATACACAGACCATTCACGGCACGCTAAACTTAATCTCACTCAGAGCGCGTCTGCGCACGGGTGTGTGTGCGTTTGTTTGTCAGCGGGCTGAAGAAAGTGCATGGTTCCCAAAAAACATGTCATCTGAATTTAGTATGGCGAGAGAGTGTGTTTCAGAGGCTGAGAGCGAGATGGCACGATGGTTTTGTGTCTCGAAGTCAGTTAAGCACGTCTATATTTCCCTTTGTTTCTGTAACCGGCACAGGACCAGCTATTGTGAATACGTATTCCTTCACCAATCTGCTGCTGGAGGCAGTTAGAGGCACAGGGAGGAGACATCAAACATGGGGATGATTTCAAAACCACAGTGAGGGGTCTGGGAACTTCACCCAGAAAAAATGTAAGTTTCCGAGACTTTGTTTCCTGTATCGTGGTGACTTATAGAGAATAAAAATGCAGGCCCCTTTCCTTTAAAAATGTCCTTGAGAAACCAGAATTATTCTTTCCAAAATGCCTAAAATGGCTTTCTCTTCGTACTCTCCATCTCTCTCTCTCTCTCTCTCTGTCGTTCACTCTTTGAGGCAAGTGTATCTGTATTGTTTTCCGGGTGGAAACAGAAGACTTTAAGAGTCGTGGGGCTTATGCACACTGGACAGTGTCAGAAACCGATAACGAAAAGAATAAAAATGGCATAAATTGGGAGAAATAAGATAGAATAAGAGAGAATTGTGATCCCAGGTGGAAACTGGATGTGGGCAACAAAAACAGGAGTCTCCCTGGAAATTCTGGATGGTTGGCAAGTCTGGTGATTGCTGTGAGAAATATGCAGAGCTGTCTACTGAGAGAGAGCTCGGGGAATGATCTAGCCTTAGGATGTGTGTGTGTGTGTGTGTGTGTGTGTGTGTGTGTGTGTACAGGCAGAGGGCTCAGGCATGATCAAACAAAGCACATCCAGGTACAGTATGCCATCTGTACTTACCCCTGCCCCCCCCAAAAATGCACTCCTTCCGCCCATTCTCCATCTCCATGCACAGTCCTCGCAGTATACGGAGTGTCAGAATGAAAGAGGCCTTGTCTAAGAGGTTAATCCTTGGGCGATTAGTCAACGCGTCTTGATTAAAAGCTGGCAATGCGGACACGCCCCCATCCCTCCACCCTACTCGCCCCGGTGGAAATGGCAGCCCACAGGTGTCCATACAATATGTCTCATTCGAAAAGAATGGATGGCGGGAGGTGGGCTGGGGGTGACTTTTATACGAGACAGCGGAGAAGAGCGAGGCAGGAGCAGGGCCTGAACAATCCCTCAAACAACAGACAGCAGATGCAGGAATGCCAACACTGCAGCATTTTTTTGTGGATAAAGTAGGAACCAAGAAAAGAGAGAGGGAAAAAGACGGCGAAATGATAGAAGTGGCACATATACTTTTGACAGATTATCCCCTAATCAGCCAGTGTTTTCTGTAAACAGACGTTTTGAAGTGGAAGGATTGAGAGCAGAGACAGGTAGTTCACCTACTCAGCCTCATGCAGCGTTGCTTTCCATCAACATAAATCTTAGGGGTATTCCCATGCCAGGACATGCCAGCAATGACTACAATAACTTTGACGACACTGTGACTATTTGTGCTCCCTCTGAGCGTCCCAGTATGCGTACAAAGTGACAAATATACATATGTTTGTGTTGAAACAATACTCTGGTGCTAATGTTTTAAATTCTTAAAAATGCACAATTGTGAATCACATTAGTAGGAGTCACATTATGTGCGAATTGAGTGTTTTACAAGGGAAGGGCAGAGCTTAAGGCCCTGTTTTCAACACAAGAGAGAATTGGAACGGCCATTAAAAATCATAAAATGAAAAACAATAACTCGTAATGATATTTCCCACCGGCTTAGAACTAGTCACAAATACTGATCAGTTTAAGTGATTACTTTAAAACTGTGTAACTATCAGTGGCCTAATTCCTCCATTGTCATTGTGAGTTTAAGCTACTTTTCTTAATCTGCTCCTAGTTAACCCATGGCAGCTTGAGTATCAGGAAATGACCTTTGGCCCTGGGGACAGACTACTGTACTTCCCCAATCACATCCATCGTGTGCCTAACCTGCAATGAAAGCTCCAAGCGGGCGGGAGGGGTGTGTCTTTGGAGACCGGACACAGAGGAATCGCTTACCACTTTCCCCAAGAGACCCCAATGGAGTTACACAGAGGGGGGATTCAAATAACAATGACAAGAGGGAGGGACTGTATGTTTCCTGAGATCACATGTTGTTAGGAAGACCACATCACTTGCCAACCAGTCAGCCAGGCCGGCTGTACGCAAAGGTCCACAGGGTGAGAACACACATGGTTTGAGTTTGGCTCTGTGTAGGACCGGGAGGAAAGAAGGGGCCTGGTAAGAGGAACCCTCCAATTCTCACTTCCTGCTTCTGCTGGAAACGTGATATCAGTGCCCGTCGTCCTCATCAACACAGACCACAGTGTTCACCCGGCAGCCGAGGGGATGGCATGTTCATCCACAGGGCACCCCATCACACCGAATCAGCCTGTCAGCACCCTGAAACCCGGGCTGGTGTTCCCCTAACGAGCTGGAGGGGGACAAAGACAATCCCATCCAATGATATCGTCAATCCTCCAAAGTCAGGTTAGGTTTTATTTCTCTCTGCAGTAACCCTTTTTAAACAGAGGTTGATCGTTAAATCCATCGATGCTGAGGAGAAGCACTACTTTGTCAGCAGTGACACAAACAATACCTTAAGTAAGATAGGTAGAACACTAAACATACAGTAGATAGATATTTACAGCTGATAATGAGAGTGGAACGAGACGGCATACATGGCTGACGCATGGGGAGAGGCCATAATTATAGGCTGTTGCAACCGTCTTGATTACCTTTACTACCTGAAAGCCAAATCAGTGTCACTTAACTGCTCCTGCAGGAAAGAACTCCAGCTGACCTCGCCATCCCTCCTTGACAGCGGAAGATGACTCAACTCAGAACACATCGGGTGACATTTGAACACTAAAGCAATCGAAAAGGGACCACATGTGTGCACCAAGGATCCACGTTGGAACTGATGACTGTGAAACCGATAGATGGTGGGGAAACAGCTAGGCTGGTAACTCGGGACAACTCTGTAGGAAGTGAAGCAGCTTTTGAGAAAAACAATGGTTGTGTGTGGAGCAGAGTGTGTACTGTTGTGTGTCCATGTGTGTTCGCCAAGGCCCTGTGCCCCATTGTTTATGCTCTGCTGTGTCTGGGTCAGCCGGGCTCTTGACTGAATTCTTGCCCCAGCATGCAGAAAGTTTTAACGGTGTTGTTGCAAGAGGAGGAATGCTTACATTATAAAAAATACACCACACCATATGTTCTGGTGAGAGCCCAAACCACACGATGACATACTAACCCTGCTGCACCGTACGAGCTGCCGCAGTACAACCACGTCGGGCGAGCACTCACCTGAAGTTATTTTCAGAAAAGAACAGGATGGAGGGACTTTCGAGACAGCAGATGCTTCTTCAGCAAGTCCCAAGTTGGTGGAAGAATGGGAATGAAAGACATCACGAGGGAGAGTGTTTCCTTAACAATAGAACACTAACGTTACGAATAGTAACACCATCACTAATGCCAGGTATATTTTACCTGATATAATGTACCTGATCAAATATACTTCTCATCAAAAAATACAACAATTGAAGGCAAATGGAAGTACTCTTATTTTATTTTACCCTATAGAACTTAAACAACTAAAACAAAAAACAGGTATCATGGGGGACCCTAGAAAAGACTCAAAATCGGGTGAAAAAACTACAATGAGATTAAAAATATAAATAATGGAGCTATGAACTCGTTCTTTGGTCCACTTGTTCCTGGGGCATGTGAGCCTTGTATATGAAAAAATGTTCATCCTCTATCACACAGTCGGGTGAAAAACCAGGGATTGGAGCAGAGATACACGCCCACCTTCAATAACGTCAGTGAGCAGCATGAAGCTACACAAGGACCCACACAACTCAGACAAAAGAAACACAATGAAAATAACATAACCATAATCGCACAGGTGCAAATCACCTGACGTTAGTGTTCGAGGGTTAAGAAAGGCTTTGGTGAGCTTAATCTCTGCTTTATAAATCATACTCTGTCATGACCCCAGAATTTGGCTCGTTCAAGGACGTCCACGCTTCTCCTTCCTTTTTTCTGGAAGACGTGCCAGTCAGTGCAATTACCTGACGTGGTGTGGTTGGGGAGGGGGGAAACATGCTCCTTGGTCTCGGTGACACTATTCAGCTACACGGTGAGGCATTGTGGGAAAGGTGCCAGCCGAGGAGACTAAACGCAAACTGTGGCTTTGGCAGCAAAGGTCACGAGCGCTGCTTCACACATGCACAAACACGGCACGACCAACCGGAGAGGGCTCCACAGCTTTAGCATACAACGTTGCTCCTTCTGTGTGAACCTTTCCCACACAAGTTCACCCTGGTTAGGAGCCAGTCGGTTACCTCCATCAGAACCTCGCCCTGTTTCTGCCCGTCTCCATTTCACTCTCTCTGTGCTCTCCCTGTGTCTCATAACAAGATGGAGCATGCTCACTGTAAACCTCTTGGGGGGTGAAAGGGATTGGGAGATTACATTTATTTTGAATTCCTTCGCCTAATGTGGCAATTACCCTCCCCCCCTCGCCCTCACCTCTTCTCTCCTCCCCAGCAGCAACAGCACAGAGCCTGTTCCAAAGCACATCTCGTTAATGTTTTGTACACAGAAAGCATTTCTTTCCCCCCAGACGTATCTCAAACTTCACAGCAGAAACTTACATTTAAGGTGGATTAGAAGTACGTCTATTGCTGCAAAAATGTGTGCCGAGAATGAATTCCTCAGTTTGAGAAGGATAAGAAAAGATCCAACCGAAATCATTGTGAGTTCATTTATCCCTTAATGTTGTATAATACACACAGAACTACCAACTCCGGCTTTAAAATGGCTTTAAGGGTCGCATAAATGCATTTAAAATGCAATTATTAATGTGATGTAATGAGATCCTTGTTTATTGCTAATTGATTTTTTGATGTGAGAGCCAAACACATTTTATAATGACATGTATTACACGTATTGTACCCTTAACTTGAAGTACTGCTGCTGATGGAAATAGCTCAGGGCTCCAAGTTAAACTAGTCTTGTGCTTTTCTTAATGAGACAAAAGTAGATGGATAAAAGCTTTAAAACCATCATAATCACAAATTTTTGCTGCGTCATAAGCCAGGTCATTTGTGTCTAATCTTCGTAAGCAGATCAAAAAGTGTATGTGTGTGTGTATGTGTGTGCGTGTGTTTGTTAGGTGTGCACGATGCAGCTGTGCCATGTTTTTTCTGCATCCAAGACAAAGGTCAGAAATGCCAAAGTCACCAATGCTACAGTTACAAAAGAGTCCGATTGTGACGTCTGAAATCCCTGATCTAACCCACTTGTGTAACAAACCCAGCCGGGGATGTGAGATTCCTCGACTCAATTTTTGTGCCACTTTTCAACACTCGGTGTCTCTCAGAGGCAACATAGACTCTCCTTTGGTAAATGAATCCCACCAAAAGGCTCCATTTCCCTCTTTTCTTTGGGTGGAGGGCCAGTCACAACCCCCTTTTCACTGCTATTTCACACATTCAATGCATCCAAAATGGTCTCGTTTTCTATCAACTAAGCTTCTTAATTGACCGTTCTATATAGGGAGGGATTAGCAGATAGAGGGAGAGGGGGGGGGGGGATGTAAAGAATGAGAGAAACCAAAACAAAAAGAGGAAGTAAACGGTCAGTTGGAGGGGGAGGGTGGCGGGACACCAAAGGATTACCCCGGTCATCTGCTCTGTGATCAAAATACATCTTCAGATGCGTGGGGAGACGGAGCAAAGACTTTGTGAGGCGTCCAAGAAAAACGTGTGCTATCAGGAGGAAGGCCCCTGCAGTGAGGATTCAGTGTTTCCTCCACCAGTAGCTACAGTTAAGACACTCCGAGGACCTGGAGCTCTTTCCAAAGGCATGCCTCCCGATTTTCTCTCACAATGTCTGGCCCATATCTCTCCTGCTCTGTTTCTTTATGTTACTTTACACAGCTGCCCAGGGCCCACTCCTGTACTAAAGATCCACGTCATGCTGCAAAGTTCTTTCCATTGTCTGCCGAGTCGCCAGCATGTTCTATGATTTTTAAAGTCAAAATTCAGGTTGTAAAAGAAGGTTCCATGCTGTGGCGAGATCTCCAAACTCTTTAGAGCAAAAGCTGGAGAATGACTAAGTGCTACTGGGACTGATATAGTCTGTAACCTGTGAGTACACACACACACACACACACACACACACACACACACACACACACACACACACACACACACACGCACACGCACACAAACTGCAAGCTGTGCCGCTGACGTAGGTGGAGTCCGAGTATCAGGCCAACACAGGCCTTTATAATCGTGCTAGATTTATAGGTGTGGTGCCTTGTGTTCTATATCTAATTACAGATTTTTACAATGATAGCAAGTTAAGTGAAATGCAATACACAAGCGTAAGAACCACTGCTCTGACCTAGACTTAGCAGCCCATGAAGCCATTTCACCATATAAAGTTTCAGCAAAAAGGGTCGATATGCTTCCTCCTCAGGGCTGAAGCCGTAATGTCACAGCCTTTCTGTCGTTTTCAGGCTTATCACTCCATTCTGTCCAAGCTCACCCTCTTCACCCTGTTATCTCCTTCTCTTCCCCTTTCTCTTAAAAGAGGTGCACTTTTATCTTGTATTTGACAAACAAAGGTGTCATTAAGTGGCATACCTTCTAACAATATTTCATTAGACAAGTATAAGTGGCCAAGTCTGACTCCAGGGAAATTCCAGCCGGGTATGACCGGGGCTGCGGGGTAGTGGGCGGGGCTCTGGTGGGGTGAAGCAGTGCGAGAGAGGATGAAAGTCGAGCTCCATCTCTTTTTGACGGATTGGTACAGACACGGGGAAACTTGACACGTCGTTCATTTGTCCATGCTTTCTGTATATGCACATATCATATTAAAAAGTGCCAGGAGAGGAGTCTCTATTCAACAATACCTGAGCTGCTGGTGCTGAATTATGCTGCAAAAATGTCTCAACGAGGGGAGAAACGTATACTCACCAACAGTCTGTAATGCCACTGATGATCTACCATGTACACACACACACACACACACACACACACACACACACACACACAGCTAGTACATCTGTCAGTTGTCGCTATAATCTTCAATCTGACACCTGGCGATCAGCAAACACTTATGAAGCCATCAAGCAAGCATATCCTGATGATGTTGAAACCATGATAACAAGGCGATCAGGTGAGGAATATGTTATAAAATTATAACGTATATGTGTGTAAGCTTATTCGAAAGAGGCATGTCATTTACTCTTGGACAGAGTAATGTTTTTTTTTTTTTTTACATCCGCAATGAAATTCTCAGAAACATAAACATGCCGTTGTATTTGTCAGCAGTATTAAACATCAAAATACATAAATCTGTGTTTCATAGTCTCCCTGGGTTCTCACATTTGCAAAGTAGATGTCCTGATTCAAGCAGACCAAGAACAAGGGAGACAAGACGAGGGACGTGAACATTATTGCAGACGTGTGGGTTCGTCAAAACAGCAAAAAGGGTTTTGTTTTCTAATACCGATACACTGTCCCGGTGATTCAACACATAGGACATTAAATCAAATATTGGATTGGGTCCAAGATGATTAGCAAAAAAAAAAAAAAAAAAAAAAAAAGCCCACCCGTGTTTGCTCATATATAAAAATGTGCCTCTCATGTCCAATCAGGTATCATAGATCAGACTGTTTATGAGACAACCTGTAAAGACCAGGGGCAACGGCTCAGCCACATGTTTTACTGCTCCGTTTGAATAATCAGGTACAAGTAAAACAAACAGCTTCAGAAAGGATGTTTAGCAAGGAGCTCAGGATCCAACTCACGGTAATAAGTGTTCATTAGTTTAAATAGCCTGGCTCCTGGAGCAAATGAAATGAAGTCCAGGAGACCACATCCAGCTAATGTAAATAAACCAAAAATCAACCCCACTGTCTGTCATGACACATTTTTCTCTCTTTTTCTTCACAGATTGTGTAAAGCAGCAACTGGGAGATTATACCGTCCTGAACAAAAAGTACAGTATGTATTCTGGAGTAATGAAAATATGTTTATCATAATAGAGCATTAAATAACTACAGAATTTGTAACAAGCCGACAGCTACTCCTTTTTTTCACTTTGTTGTGCTATGCTGGCACTGAAAAGTGTTAAAACCCCAAAATCGGGGGCGTCAAGGATTGTTTAAACTTCAATAACAGTTTTAAAGAAGAAAAAACATATCTCCAGTGACCCAATGGTTATGTTTTAAGCCTATGTTAGTCCATTAAGCAGACGCTGGTGTTTGGTGGCACATCTTGATTCCACCTGAGCCCGGAGAGAGGCGGTGAGGCCGGCCCAGTGGTCCAGATGGCCCCCCAACACAGGCCTGAACATAAACATGGCTTGGGTCTGGTTGAGGAGAGGGAGACCCCGTTTATTTATGGACATGTCTGGGTCTGGGACACAATTATAGATAGAGGAGGCGAGGGACAAAGGAAAAGGGCATGTGGATGGCTTCCAGTATGGTCAGACAGTAGAGCTGGCCCACCTACACAGTAATAGCAGAATATGAGTGTGTGTATGTGACTGTGTGTGTGTGTGTGTGTGTGTGTGTGTGCCAGATTATGGCCACATGCTATTTCTTATCCACAGATTCAGTCCAATGTACAAACTACAAAAAAATATATTTCTTAACTGGAAGGGGGAAGGCAACAACTCGCTGGATTTGAGGAAGTAATTGACGTCAAACGCGTCACAAACCAGCCCATGCAGCCGAAGGTTCTGGCTGCATGGCGGCAAAAGTAGAGCGAGGGTGTGAGGCCGGGGAATTCAAAGAATTTTCCCGTGTGCTTACCGGTAAAAACCAAGCCCACTGTAGGTTTATGAAAGTACGGCTGAGCGAGGCCCTTTTCAACTTTGCTGCGCTCTCCTCAACTATATCGGTTCAATCTCAATTTTTACAATAGGGCTTTACAGCTTAATGGCCTGGCTACAGAAACCCAGACATCGTAAGGTGTTTTTATGGCTGTGTAGCTCCTTTATGACTGGGCCAAATGTCATTTCTTTACTGTACAGCAGGTAGTTCTACAGAACTACGGGACTAGACTGTTATTTCATTTTCATAATCACTGTTGGATCCCTGACGTAAACCTGAGACACTGTGATACACCATTGGCCCCGGCACACACACACACACACACGCAGTTTGCACACAAAGACCGCAGATGAAACTAAGCTACATTGCCTCATAAACTCTGCAAGCTCATATGTTTTCTGTTCCCTTTCACAAAACAACCGTCTGAAATGAAAACAAAGTTACATTGATCCATCCCTCATGGGAGCCGCTGCAAATCTGCAAGATGTTTGCTTGTGACGAAAGAGAATTCAGCGCCACTTATTACTTCCTGTTTTTTGTAAAGTTGAGCACAAACTAAGATAAGGTACATATTGGGGGAAAACCCCCGGCATCCACACTTTTTCTCAGGTGACATTACCGGTTATCAGTCATCAATGTCACTGTGGCAGGGGTCTGTCTAACTTCAGCGTCGTTACAACATCGCACACGGCAATAAAACGCGGGCTAGGTGATTAGCATGGCGGCCTGACACAGCATGCACACACACACACTCTTACGCACACACACACTGAAGTATAAACATTACACAATCACACCAAACATAAGAGCAGCTTCAGCTAATTAAGACCACGCTGCCTTTTAATGCCTGTTTATATCTGACTCTTAAATGAATGCGGCCCCCGGAGCTCCTTCCAAAACAGCTCAGTGGAAGAGCGGAGCTGAGGGAGGAGGCGATAGGCGAAGGTGGGAGGAACAGTACAGTCGGAAGGGGAATGGCAAGCCATTTTGCCCTGCAGTGCCCCGCGGTAAAGGTTTCACAAAAAAAAACAAGGAGAAAATTGTTGAATTAAGAAATTGTTGATCGGAAAAACGGGTTAGCAGGAGGACGGTGTTTATATTATTTTAGCAAACCTGTCCATTAGATGATTAAAGGAAATCTACGGCCGAGGCAATTTGAGAAAGCAAGATTATGAAACGTGTCGGGCTGTTCCAATTTCTTTGTTCTTCATGATTCAGTGAATCGGTGAACTCGAGCAAAGGAAAGGGAACTTTAATGCCTCTCAATCAGTACCATGTGGGGCTTTATTGGTGTGCTGCTGCCATTCGTGCTGGCTTGGCGGGCATGAAGGACACAGAGACCCAGGGGGCAGAGGGACTGGCCATCGCTCGCTCACATCGTTAAAGTCGATAAGCTGGCAGCTGGCAGGAGGGAAGCCTGCCATCAGTAACCACCAGGTCCCTGACCACTTCACTCACTTTTTCCAAAACCTTTTCGCAATCTTCCCTGCGCCTTTTCTACCCAGTTCGACTGGACTCAGCCCACCAGAGCACAGGCCAGTCGCTCTGAACGGATGGAAAAGGCTAACCTCACCTGAGCGACCTTTGACCTGTCCTCAATACGACCGGGGCTCGCCATCAAACCTCTGAGTAACAGTAAACCAGCTACTTAAACATACCTCCCTGCCTTTACAGGCCACGCAGTGTACATAACGCACAATTAACACATGAATTACCCATTTTTAATACGTGCAGATTTTTGGGACACATGGGTTTGGATTTCAAGTTGCAGCTTGTTTGGACTTGGGGATTAATTGAGAAGGTAGCGTAAGCATGTGTGTGTGTGTGTGTGTGTGTGTGTGTGTGTGTGTGTGTGTGTGTGTGTGTGTGTGTGTGTGCGCGTGTTTGTGTGTGAGAGCAGGAGACAGATGTCTGGAAGAGGCTAGGCTGGCAAAGTTTACAGTGGAGGGGTGCAGGCTTTGTAAACGAATGGAAGAACACACACAAACACACGTACCCACCTCACACAAACTCCCCTCTTTACACCACACTGAAACCCAAGCTTACAACAGCCGTGCACCGCTGCTAATGTCATCCTCGTGTTTATAAGTTGGTGTTTGTGTGCGCACGCACACGCGTCTACTCCAGCTAGGCTACAAGTCGACTCCCTCTCTGCAGCTGTCCACGCCACAACGCACGTGCACCCCATTTAAGCCGCCGCCGGTTGGGAGCTGCAGCCCCAGGAGCAGCCTTCAGGGGAAGACCTAGTTATTCCTTTTCATTGCGCTACCCCTGGTTTCTAATTGAGGTATTGCCAATGTTACCCACGAAGGTTATCTAGTGGAAGGGTGAAACAGTGTTGAATGGAGCGGGGGGGTGCTGCATATATGTTAGCAAGGCCTGTGAGGAAGCCACCGCCACTAAATGCACCCCATTAATTTCAACCACAGGGAGCACAGACACAGAGCCATATACAGAATAGTTAGCAAAAATGTGGTTAACACAACAACCAGCATATGCATTCTGTGGTTATGAAATGCAGCTCATGAACAAATTGTTTCCGAAAGTCTTGCTTGCCTGAACAGTACAGAAAGCCAGAGTGGATGATTAACCCGGGAAAGGAGACAGAAGTTTACCTGAGCCATCGACTTGACTGATAAAACACTCAGACTTCCTCCTCCGTATCTCTGCCAAGCTCCACCTTGACTTTCTCACTTTTCCCGCCCTACTATGCCTCAACGTAATGTCTGCAATAAACACCCGCTTGGGAAAAACATGGACACCTCCCCTGAAGGCAAGTGCGCTAAAACAGTACCAGCCTGCTTGTCTTGGACACGTCTGGTCGGGTTCTTATAGCTCGGCTGGCTCGCGGGAGCTGTTATCAAAAGCTGTTGACAGATTGAGATGATCCATTATTACGAAGAGATGAGTAAATCTGGAGAAGATAAGCAGCTGGAAGCAAGTGTTGCAAACTCCTGTTGTGGGCTACTCTGAAAATGTAGGAGATTTGACGCAGGCGCTAACGTCAACAAGCGCTCCTCAAAGGCAAGCTTGCACTTTCACTCACAATAAATAGAAAAGAAATGAAAAAAAAAGAACAGGAGCCGAGGCCAATAGTGGCCAACAGTTGATAAGCTCAGAGTTTGGAATTTGATTTTGGTTTTGGTCAGAAAGGAAGGTAGATAAGAGGGATCCAGAGGAACTGCACACAGCGTATGAAATACTGCAAAGGTTATGCAGAAGACTGTGTGTGCATGCCTTTCTCTCTCTCTGTGTGTGTGTGTGTGTGTGTGTGGGTGTGGGTGTGTGTGTGTGTGTGTGTGTGTGTGCACAACTTGGTAGTGCCGCTCTTCAAGGTGGCTAAAGTCCCCTTAGTGACAAACCCAAAAGGAGAAATCTGATTAGCTGTAGATTACGGACAAGTTGACCCGTACCGGTGCAAGAGGTGTGGCCATGTGTGTGTAAAGTACACAGACACTGAGCTGATACACAAATGCACTAACCCTATATCATAAACCGCCCATTCGTACATGCGTACGTGAAATAGTTCATGGATTCATGAGCGCGTGCCAGGTCACACTATTTCTATCAAACAGGTTGCACAACACACATACGATCACTTCTTCCCATGGCACTCTTTCCCATCATCTGCAACTGACAGGAACCAGAATAACCGCATACTCTAACATCTGATGTGCTGAAAGCAAATTGGTCAACGTTGAAAAATGTAGCGCAAGTGCACGCGGCTGCTGCTCGCTCCGGACGGCCTGGTTGTCAGAGCTCTTAAAGGGAAGGGTGATTTTCGGTAATCAAAAAGGAAATGAATTTAAAAGAGATTAATCAGGAGCAGATGACGTGAAAGGGTCATATTCACACAGTGGTTTGAGTTTGCAGAGGTCTCATACAGATCTGTACTCACAGATAGCTTGTGCTAGTTCAACCACATGCACGGAACCATAACAAACCATATTTATGAATACCTGAACAGGATGCGCCGAAGATATACCTGAAATATTAGGACACTCATACGGGACACCTGTGGGAACTGAACTGGCATTATACTTGTGCTATTACTGTCACCCAATCATAAGCTGCCCCACCTGTTCCTTCAGTATCTTTCTTTTCATTCTCTGTGCTCTGCAATGCCAACAAAGAGCCAAGAGGACTTGCCAAGTTTCTGGATCACGATTCAAACCGCCAGACTGGCTTCCGATGATTTTTTTTGCCGTTATTTTTTACATGATTATTTATCTCTTCTGTTGTTTCTTGCCGAGCTACACTTCCATACACTTAAAATGTTATCCCTGAATTTGCTGAAATGACTCTGAAATCTCTCTTACTTTGAGAAATCAACATGAAGTGCTCCACAACAGTTGACTGCTGGTTCAACAGCAATTCAACTTGTAAGGGTTTGGAGCGACAGATGTACAGAGGGAACAGTTGGCTTTATTGAAGTTCACGCTGGGTTTATCAGCATCGGTGCGCACAGAGGTTCACGGCCACTTTGATCTTCAAAGGGAGATGAGCTAGACTGAGGAGCAATAAGAAGATAATAATGCCAATCTACATCCATTACTCCGTAGATCACAGGGTTACCCCGACATGCTAGTAGCTTTTACTTTTCAGAGGGAGCCATGTTTGGTGTTACCACATTGCCATCTAGTGATACAACTTGAGACTAACCTTTAGTCCACTGGAGAGACTTACAGCCGGGCTGAGTGTTCCCTACCTCTAAAGGAGCTTAACTTTACTAAACATAAAAAGAAACTGAATTAATTCAAACAAAGCAAGTTTTTGTTTCTACATTCTACAAATGTCTTTCACTTAGATAGATGTATTTTAAACAGTAAAAAGTATAAGACATGTGCTTATCAAATAATATTACATTTTTGATTTCTGAGGAAACAAAAGTAGAAAACTGCTCATTGTACTGTAGACTCGTTGACCCATTCATAGCTTTATGCAAGAGCGACACCTTGTGGCAGATGTAGTGAACTGTAGCAGCTTTCTATTAGAAGATTGTACGTTCACCCAGATTCAAACCATGAATATCACTTTGTAAATTAGTTTCCAAGATAAAATCCTCCACCAGTGTTTTATACACTATCTATACTATAGTAAATATGTTTTTAAAAGAGGTATTCCCCACAATTGGTCCTTTTGTTTTTTGGGGATTATTCAGGTTTCTGACCTCTGACCTCTTTCCAAATGGTTTCAAGCATGCACTTATTAAAATGCTAATGAACATTAAAACAAATTCAAAAATGTGTGTTATCACGGACCAATTTCTAAATCATCACTTCTTTTCTGCACTTCTTTCGGTGCTTGAGAAAGTAATTTCAACCCAATTTAATCTATTTTATGAATAGCAATAATATTTTCTTCGTCATCTTTCATTTTCTTTTAATATTTCCAGTCAGGTTCTAGAGCTCCTGCAGCACAAAGGCCGCCCTTGTGAAGGTCTTACTTCTAACCGCCGCGACTGCTCAGTCCAGTGCTTTTAGATTTGAGGGCTGCTTTCTACACAATCCATCACTGTCCTCCTGCCCCGCCTGGAAACCTGTGCGGTTCTAAAGGGAACCCGTTACGTTCTCAACTCTCCAATAGAACTTGCTCCGCTATTATAGAAAATGCCCTTTCCTCTGTTGCTCATTTTAATTGTGTTGGTTCCTCACGGTTCAATTTTTGGCCATCTGTTGTTTTCTACATGCTTCCTCTCAGCCAGATCATTCAGAATCATTATTATGCGCATGACACCCAGCTTTATGTCCGACTGTAAAGCACCTTATGTTGGCACCAGCCTGAGCTCCCTTCACCCATTCAGAACGCAGCCGCACCAGATTCTAACAGACACCAACAAATATGAACACATGACTTATGTGCGAGCCAAATTACACTCGCTGTCTGTTATGTACCTTATTCATGTATTAATTACCTTATTAAATTACCTATGTGCCTGGGCCTTCCTTGGATTGGTGGTTGTACTTTGTTGTTAGAGGCCCGACTGTGAAACGCTATTGAGATAAGACTGCATCTTTAAAAAATGTTGACTCCTTTCTTAAAACTTAATTCATAGGAAAGAGTTTATATGTAATATGATTATCCATCTCTGGCTATTTTGTATATATTTTTCTCAGCTTAAAAAAAAAGAAAAGAAATCCCTCTGTTGTTTGTATATTATTGTATCATTGTTTTTGTTTTTCATTTTGGTTACTTTGCATGTTAAGAAAAGTGCTATATTTAGAAAGTGATTACTATTATGTTATTATTATTGTACACACCAAGAAAAGAATGAAGCTCTGTTCGTTGTATGCAGCCAAGCCAAGAGTAGAAAATCAAGCAGGCGGGAACAATCTGTATTACACTGTAGTACACATGAACATGAGTCAGTTACACTCTAGCTGATGGGAAACGAGGACACTTGCTATAATTGATAATACTATATTTGATAACCAGACCCTATAATGTATAATAGTTATGGTAAGTAATCCAGCAGTGGAGTCCTTCTGCATGTCTCCAAGGATCAAACACTGACCTCTAGTGGTTATTAATGATCAGGACATGCCTCTGTTGCTTATGTGGTATATGTGTGGAAATGATATAGAAAAGTGAAAATAATAACATAAAAACATCCATCCATCCACCTAAACATGAAAACAAATGCCAGGCATTGCATAAACGAACCAACCTTACGATGGAAGACATAAACCCACCTAAAATAGAACTATTACAGTTTAGACTTTTGAAAAAACTCTGAAAAGACTTAAATGTATCAATTGTTTTTTAATTAAATATGTAGTTCATATTACGAGGTTAGATTCATGGAATTTGAATAGAAATCTGCTACACAAGCTACTGCCAAGGGACCTAAATGTGTTACTGAGAAGCGTAGACTGTAAGAGGTCTGCACCACGTTGTGATGATACACGTTGTAGACCAACAGTATTCTGCTTCATCCAATAGTTTGTTCTAATAGTGTTGGAGAAGGTTATATAGAGATGGCAACGACAGCTAAATACACCTTTTCTAATGTTTCCAAATGCAATCGACACATTGAAATCAACGTGGTCTGTGAGTGATTCAATTGGCACATTTCCCATTAGCAATGATTAAAGTGTTAGTCATTGTTTACACTACAATCAATATCACATGTGCATTTAATATATTATATTCTGAGTAATTTAGGAAAAACTTGTACTTAGTATAAATACAGAACTTGTATTTTATTTTTCATTTTATAATGACATTCAAACATAACGGTGATTATTAACAGCCGTTTGTGTAAACACAAGGAGCTTCCTGCAAATCCTTTCTGTCCAAACTAAGCTTTTCACTTGGCGCCACAGATCCTTAGTGGCCAACAGAGAGAATGCAGCTCATTAAACTATTATTCTGTCACTGCCTACTTCGTCCACGAGGGTGCAGCAGAGTCTAACAAATACACAAAGGCAACTGAACACATCAACCAAGGTCTGCACTTTAACATCGCCGCTGTTCTCAATGACATATTCTACAGAGAGAAACTATAGAGAATAAATCAATGTCAATTTGTCATAAAACCATGTTATGTAGCCCATTAGCTAGTCCTGACGTTTTAATCTTCCGCCCATTGAGGAGCAGGAATGTCCGTCTCTTTCCCACCGCCTATTGAATGAGTGATGCCTTGTGATGACAGCCTGACGTCTGGACAGCCTCCAGTCGGTTTAGCTGTCATTACAGCGTTTAGGCTCTCTGCTTATCTGTTCCTCTTCCGGGGACACTGACAGCCACTTCCACAGCACGTCTGTCAGAAACTCAGGGATCACTGGTCGCTTGACCACCTGACACACAGGCCTACTGGGAGAGCCTCAGGCCTCACAGTCCTCGGGGTCTATACTGCTTTTATCTGAAACGATCATTCCTGTGCACACTTAATGCAACATGATTACACTTTTCGTGGGGAAAGCAGTGTAAGTCCACCTCTTTCGATCTCCCAAAGCAAATGAAAACAGACACAAATTGAAATCTGTCAGCGAGCTTTACGCGGATCTTCCACACAAACACAGGATTTAAGGAGCCTGGTGGTCTGCCGTGTCCCGGGGAGGTCACAGAGGAAATTTCACGCCCCTCTTCACACTGAAAATGTCTCCTTTATCCTTCCCACTGAGAACCAAAGAAAAGGGAAGAGTGAAAGAGTGGATCTAATGGAGAAAAAAAATTTAAAAAAAGGACCCAACTCCTGAATGAGGATGGCTAACTTGTGTAGGTGTGACTTGCCCACACCCAGCAAAGTAAAGGACGTATATGCTGACAGGTCCGGTGGAATGTGACATTTGTGAGAGGGGAACACAATGGAAGGAATTTTCCCTCCAAAACGAGAGCACGAAAAGAACAAGTGAGGTCAGTTTGAGAGAAAGCAAGAGAAAGGAACGCTTGGTATGTTAAGCAACGGAAGACCAAGATCATTGAAGATGGCAGAGGTCAAGAAGACACCTGAAGATCACCCACAATACACTTAGGGGCTTTATGGGGAAAAACACCCACGTGCTAACGGGTAAAATTACTGTTTCACAATGGGGAAGTCCAAATTCCATGCACTTCTACGCTGCCAACCTTATTCCAGTAGAGTGTTTTTAGCATCTCTTACTCACTACTAGACTTAGTAGACTACGTGTCCTCGTAGAGGCGGGGGCTACGTGCAGACTTCCTGTGGCTGAGCAGAGGTTGAATGGCGTGCTGTCTGTCTGCAGCCGGGCCGACAGAGATGCCCCTGTGTGTCCTTGCTGTTTGCTCCGTGTGTGTCGAGGGGGGAAAGAGCCCGTCCTCCACCCATCTTCCCTTCACCTCTCAGTGCTCTCCATCTCTCCACTGCTCTCTGTCTTCTGTATCCCTGCAAGCGTGGCTGTGCGGCTTACACGGGAGGTCAAGGACAGGAGGGGTGACGGGATTTAAATGACAGACAGAGAGAAGTGTGTCAGATGTTATCGCTCAATGGGGAATGGCGGGCCAGTACGGCGGGGAGGTCTGAACGCCAGGTGCAGAGCGAGGTTCATCAAAGACGGCACGCTTTAAGTGCCAGACCCAGAGGCATCGTTGTGAAGAATCCCCACTCATGTTCACCACTTCCTCTAAAGCACCCTGCCGCACTCTCACTCGAGCACAAGCTGTCCGTCTCTCTCAGCCTCCCACTTCCTGATAACTCCCAAAGCAGAATAAACACCCTCCTTCACACACTCACATACACGCACACACACTAAGTCGTGGTTTCCCTGTAGGAAATCAGCAATCTGCTGTTATTACCCCCCCAGCATTTAAACCTCCTCCCTTCTATTGCTTTACCCCGCTGTTTAAACAGAGCATATCTCCCTCTGAGCATCATTGCAGTGAGAAAGCCCCACACACACAGACTGTGGCAACAGGCCAGAGGAAAACACAAAATAGCTAATTAATTTGAAGGGGCGGTCTGGTGTTGTAGCATCACAGAGGCCTCTAGCTTGGTGTAGCATGACAGATATGCCACTCTGTTTTGTATTACTGAAGGCACCTCTGTTCAGCACTTTGAGTTCAAGTACAAGGTCCTAAAGTCTAGTATTTAAAACGCTGCATTACATTAATGCATTTCAAAATTCGGAGGTGATGACTGCTCACAAAATGACATGTCATGATGTAGTCACGTGCCAGATAACTAGTTAATGTGTCCCCACTTCTTACACATGTTCCTTCTAATCTATCACAGAACAGCAAGAAAAAAAAAATCAGAAATGGAGGGAAAGGGCTGAGAAAAAAAAACACTTTACACAGCGCTCCCAGCTTTTCAAAACCTCTCTCCTTCTCCCTCTCACACATACATAAACACATAGGCACAAACACGTACACCTCGAAACAAAGGTGCCATTTTACTCAGGAAGGGTCAGCAGTTCTCTCCATCAGACAGAGGCTTGTTCTTGGTCAGAGGCTGCTGCCCAATCTCAGGCCACCCTCCCCTGGCTCCACCGGCCCCCTCTGGCCCCCCTCTGGCCCCCACCACCCTGGAGACAAGCTCCCCATTGTTCCTTCACTACTAATAAATGACAGTTCTCCTGTTCAGACAAACTTTAGAGCCCATTCTAAACATACACACACACACACACACACACACGATAACTGGGTGTAAGTGGTGCTCTATATGAAAGGATACACAACAGTTTTTTGTACAGCCTGATATTTCTCATGGAGCTCATTGAAAGGTTATCTGATCCTAATGATTGAAGGATATTTTCCTGCGCTTCGAGCCCCGTCCCCCCGCGGACCCGATGAGGTAATGCTTAGGGGCACATTGGCTACAAAAACAGGGTGTAATTAATGCGTAATAAAAGTTTATATTGCTTTCCACTTCCCTTTAAGCAGCCCACGACACCGGGGCACGGTTCACAGGAGGTCACGCCGCTCGGTCAGCGTTGTCACCTGCGTGCAATGTCACACACACTCGCACACACACCAGATACCGAGCTTGATCAAGGCCAAGGACCCGAGGTGAGCCTTGAGTTTAGACATGATAAATCACCACTCAACTTAAGCCCATAAACACACCATTAACGCGCTCGACCACAGCAACTCGATCTGTTTACCTTAACCACCGTGCTGGGGACTGTGGCTCTGTGGAAGGCCTGCATTAGCACGCCTGGGGGCCGGATGCACTGCGGCCGGCATTAGCTTTGGGCCACAACTCAGTGATGCTGCTTCAGCGCTGTCTCAACCCTGCATTAGGTCATTTTCCAGCACTTCCATGCAGACTAGGTTATGACTTCTGACTATAGAGCTCCATGGAATTACTGCATTACGCCACTTGTGTGGAAAGAGTGTGTGTCTGTTTAGTCTTCAGTGTGTGTTTCTGGATTTGTCCATGTGACATTTTTAAGGTAACGTAAACTTGTTAATCCTCCAACAGCTTGTGAACAACTGCTGAAATTGATGACGTGGGGAGCTCATTATGTTTTAATTGAAGTATAACAGAAGACAATGCAGCTGAATCTGACCGCAACAGAAATGCAAGTGATGAGAAAGTTCCTTGGAAATGTTTAGTGGAGTAAATACAGGGTTGTTAAGTGACTCTGACCCTGGTGTGTATATGGCTCTCGCCTGCGGTTCCCCACAAGCATCTCATATGACAGCTCAGCCCTGTGAGAAAGAAAATTCCTGCTTTGCTATTCTCAGCCATGCACCAAGACATAAACAAAAGTATCCAAAAGAGAGAAAAAAAAACTACATTTACTGAAACATCCTGGCTGCTTTGATGTCTGAGAGTCGGGGTGGGAGAAGCGGGTGTAAATGTGAGAGGGAAATGTGCATCCGTGTTTGTGTGGTGCTTACACAGCACAGGGCTGATGCCGGCGGTGTGCAGGACAGATACTGGGCGAGCGAGGTCACGTCAACAGACATGCTCCCGCTCCGCCGTTCAAACGACAAAAGGAGGAGGAGGAAGAAGAGGCAGAAGTTGTGAGAAGAGAAGTATAAAAAAAAGCCCCAGTGTTTAGTCAAGGCCTGCTCACTGACACAAAGTCTGTCTTTGTCTGCCTCCCAGGGTGCCAGATAAAGGAATTCTTGTGTGTCGGGGGCTCTGACCGAGTTTATTTGACACTTCAGCTCCTTTTGTGAAGCAAGTGTCCCACCGTCAATGCTGGCCATGAGAGTCACTTGGCATTAGACAGAGGGTCCCTCTTCAGTGGAGAAAGGGGGTCTTGTTTGGAGAAGATTTTTAATGGAGGGGGTGTGTGGGGGGCTGCTGGGTTGGAGGGGAGGGGGTGCTCGGGCTGTGCTCTGTGCTGTATACAGACATATAGTGGGGCTCTGTCCCCTGCCCCAACAATAGATGGAATTCTTCATTGCTAAGGAAGTGGACGGCATTGGGGAGTGAGAGCTGAAGGGTGAGGGAAGAGGAAGAGGAAGAGGAAGAGCTGGGAGCTTCACCCGAAAACATCACCTGCTATGAATGCCAGGCCATTATGTCACCACGCGCTCATTAAAGATGGAAACGCCAACAAGCAGAGCCGGTTACAAACCCTTCTGTCACGTGACTCTGACCATCGAGTGAGGTCATGTGCACCTGCAGGTTTCACTCAAACGAAGCACCGACACACCATCCAAACATGTCGGTGTGTGAGCCGCAGCCTGCATACTCCGATGCTCGCCATGTGTCAGGTAGCAGCGGCTCGCACCACTGACAGCTGCTTCACATGGCTGGCCTCCCTGTGGACAAAGCTTCTGGAGACAGATTTACTCCCACCTGAATGGAGTCACTGTGGGAGAGGTGGGTGGACATGAGAGAGACGTTTGAATGTCTGGGGCTGTCAGGTAGTGAAGATGTATAATAATGTGTGTGTGTGTGTGTGTGTGTGTGTGTGTGTGTGTGTGTGTGTGTGTGTGTGTGTTTTCATGTCGTTTTTAAAACGTAGGTATTCCTAATTGGGACCACTTTGGAACACTGACTGTGTTTTGTTTTTTGTTTATTTTACAACTCGACAAATAAAATGACTAAATGTCTGAATAGATGTCTGACGGGCATTAAGTCAACTCATAACATCTCTCTGACACAAAGGTAAAACTCGTAGGTAATTCTGTTCTCACGTACCTGCTGCATGAGTGAGATGCGTTCTGTCATTATCCAAACAGCTGGACATCTGCTGAGCACTTTCAAATTATATTCCAGGATATTCCTTTCTAAAATCCAGCGCAATGAATATCGATTTCCAAAACCACCTCATAGTGTTGGCCATCTGTGACACTGGCCACACGCGTGAAGTATCCCAAGAGACACGCTGCTTGTCCTGCAGAAGACATGGACACCGTTCATCCCGTGTAAGAGACAGTATTCCCTCATATCCGACAGGACGATGCACAGCTGGAGTGTTGAATCCATCAGATGTTGTTATAACGAAGCGTTAGCAATGTTAATAATACTAATAACTCCTCCACGTGTGTCAATGCAGTAACGGCAGCATTTAATCCTTTTAATGCTCCCAAAGAATTCGTGAGTAACGTTGACTGCTGCTGGGGGAAATCAAGCAGATCGATCAGTGTGATTATTCCCAGTCAGCAATAAAAACAGCCGGTTGATGATGATGATGATGATGGTGGTGATGATGAGGATGGTCTCTGCTGGAGCTCCAACCAGCCGAGACGCTGCGCTCCCGTGAAGAGCCTGAGCCGCACTGAGCCATAGTTGGAGCACAGCAGCGCAGCACATGCTGCCCTCGGCCAACGTAAGCGCGCAAAGCATGACGGTAGGTGGAGTTAGTGGTGTTGCTGCCAAATGTTTGCGAACAGGATTATGTTACCTGAAAAGATTAAAACATTTTAAAAACAGTATATGGAATGATATTATAGCATAACATATAGTGTAAGTAAAGTATAATTGAAAGTAATGCATAAAACGTTTTGTTTGGAAAATGTTTACTTAAATTAAATCAACCCTGTTAATCAACCCGTTGCTACTGGCATTATCATCTACATGTTGAGGATATGTTGATGATTTTTGAAAATGATGATATTACAATAATAAGAATAATTATGATTATTAAGACGCAGTATTATGTCGTAAAAACTATGTTATATTCTTGTTACAATCACACATCTGTCAGCTTGATCTCAGGTTTGCGTGTGAGCACTGAGTGAGTAATAATGATCTTCTGTCGCTGTGAACAGATACAGGGATGTCGGTACCTTGAATCACCTTCCCATGAATGAATCTCTTGTCTTTCTTACCTCACTTTCATGTTCTAACCACCTCCAGGCTTGCTTGTATTTCTGGGATCATAGCTTCTCTTAAACCTCAAAACCAGGACTGGATATTTGGGACCGGAGTACAGCCTCAAAGGCTAAAATTAGAACTGAACCGAGCCTTCAGTACATTGAGATGGTGGAATGAAACTCAAGCTGAATTAGAGTTGTACTCGTTGAATGAGCATCGGAGCAAAAAACGTAATATGACCTTATGTGTTTCCCATTTGTTAGAACGCCAAGAGATCATGTGTTTGGATGTCATTATAAATTCCACTATGATGAAACCATTATGAACATAAAGTATGTTCTAAACAAGTGGCTGAAAGTGATCCAAAGGAAGATCTGATATATGTTAAATAAGAGGGTCAACTCTGACATAAGTGATCAATTATTTTTGCATATTTATTATGAACCAATTGTTCCCCTTAATATTATTCTTATTATCACCCTTTAATGTACATGCATGAATACATCAATACATTTAAACTGGCTTTACCCTCCACTGCACCACTGTAACTGATCTCCAATCACAAGACAGTGTCTATTACACGTTCAGCAGGTGAAGATCCACTCCACCTTTTCCTTTATTCCCAGTTTGGCAGTGCTCCAGTGCAATCCTGGAGTACCTGAATTGCACGCGATTCTGTCAATTGCAGGTACTTGATGGCTTTCTTGTGTGCTGGAGGTTGCTGGAGTTTTGTGAACACAGCATTGCGTGACTAGAGCTGGGAAAGAAAACACAAAGACATTGTTAGCAGTGATCAACCCTTTATAGTAACTCAACAGCATTCCTGTCTCGCATTCCGATGCCACCGCTGCTGTGTGAAGGTTTTTTTTTTTTCCTTTTGAGAAAAAAGAAAGAAAAGGAAGGTTACACATTTGAATCTGGCTTACTGTGTTAACCTCCCTTCTTGCTCAAAATAAATTGTGATCCCTTGATCAATGCTCATTAATCATAAATCAAGGCTGAATTAAAGTAGAGGCAATTATCTTGTAGAGGTAATTAAGAGATAATGAGTCCATATCCAAAACAATGTGATGTTAACGATAGAGCCAGCAGTCCGCTCTGCTTTCATGCTTAGCGATCTCTCCACCGTACAACAGAGCCAAATGAGATGAAAATACATTATTTCTCAATGTGTATTTGCTGCAGAATGCATGCGCACATGTGTGTGTGTGTGTGTGCATGGTCCTACTTTATGCATCCTCCTCCTCCATATCCCTACTCACGCCAGCGTGTGTTAGTAGGTATGTGCTAATGTGCACACAAATGTTTTCCAGATTGGTGTGACAGGGATAATCATATCCAGAGAGCACAAAACCATTTTGAACGCTGCTCACACAGATGGGAGGAAAATGAGGAATGCATCAGACGATCCAAGGGGAAACAAGGCTGACGGAGCGAAGAGAAGATTCAGACATTCTCAGGCAGCACAAGCAAACGGCTCGTAGTCCACATATCAAGATGCACAACTGCTACAACACATGTGATGCAGCCGGATTTAAAAAAACACAAACTGCGTCCAAAGAGCCCGTGCTAGCGGCACAGTGATCCCCGCGTGGTGTTGAAACAAATCTAATATTTACTGGTAGCAATGACCTCTACGCCTTCCGCTTTCAACATACAAAACATAGAGAGGGGGACAATGGAGTCAGTCATATCTCCAGTGTGTGCTCTGAGAGTGATTAAGACTAGAGGACATTCATTACTGGCCCGGCTCAGACAGAGAGGGGCTTCAGAGCAGAGCTCTTGTGTTGGACTGTTTGGATGTCCTATCCCCTTGTATCTCTTTGACTACCTCCAACACAAGGCTCTATTCAACCAGACTGGGAACAAATGTTTCCTTATGTGGCTCTGAGTGCCCAAGCTCCAGCGACGGGATAGAGAGCAAGAGCCTATGAGACCGAGCGACTGAGAAGGTTAGTAATGCTGACCACACCATTGCTATTTAACTACTCCGCCTATCTTGTAGAATGATGTGAGCTGCGTTATTAGGTGGAGGGGGGGAGGGGGGGGGGGGGGGGGGGGGGACGTCATAGAAAGCAAGATGAAAAATGACAAGTATTTCCCAAAAGCAGTGTGCCCTTTCACTGGCATGGCCCCCACCGCAGCCTGACACATTTGGTTTCCCCTCCTTTTTTCCCCACTCACCCACTTTTCATGGGTGTTATTATTTTTACATCCGCCTGGGAATTAATTCAGTAAATATCAGCCAGGAAACCTGAGGTTGGGCTCCGTGTTGGCAGCTCACGCAATTCCATGTAAGGCGAATATTCCGATTTCCGTCAGGGTTTTTTGGCCTCTCCGTGGGAACGAGCAAAGTGAAGCTAAACAGAGGTCACGGCAAGGTTTCAGTGGGACTTGGGTGATGATTACTCATCTGAAAACTGTTAAAAAAGGCGTGCGCCTGCTCTATATAATAAGACATAATGCATGTACCTCTTTTCTATAGAATCACCCAGGATAAAGAGCTAATCCTCTTGTGCTATGGGACTGATAGGGTTGGACTAAATCCAGCACCTCAGGGAGTCAGATCTGTGGAAAGGAGGCTCTCTCAAAGGGAACCCCCCACCCCCACCCCGAACTACTTTGTTATTCTTAACATTGGACTGTAAGTAAAGATTTTGGTAAATTCCCTTCCTTTATTCTGAGCGCTGGTCATACTTTTATCCCTTGCTCCCTTCAAGCCTTCCTCCTCTCGCCTTGCATTAAGATGTCAAGCTGTAACAAGAGTCCTAATGTTTATTTAAACATGTTTTCCCACTTAAGCAGAAATTAAATTAACTTTTGGCCTGGACACTGACATGTGCATGAGTCATTCCTCCTTCCTCCCTAATACACACTCTTTCTTTGGACAAACACACTCTTCCTGGAGCCTTACTATAGTGTGACCATGGGATTTTTTTTTTTAACCTGCAGGTACCTCGGTTTATTGGGCTTCTGTGTCAAAGAGTACACATTGTAAACATCAAGCGTAAAGACGAAAATGTCAACAGAATGCAGCTAACTTCCTGCAGGAAATGCCATGTAGTGAGTGTACAGCTTGGCCTGCACATTGAGTCTTTAATTTTGAGGGACATTTATTTGGGATTTACAACTCCCCAAAGGGCCCATGTCAAGGTTGGTTTAAGGTTAACGTTTGAATAAGAAAATGAATGTTCAGAGTTCAAATAGTGAAGAATAAAATGAGTATATGTAGTCAGCAGCTACATTTTTCTTCTAGGTGTGTGTGTGTGTGATCTCAGTGGCAGGCTGTGTGTAGGCAGCTGGGAGTGTGGCAGGGCTATGCGTGACTAGGAGAAATACACCTGTCTCTGTGCTCAGGTATGGAGGGGGAGCCGGCACGCAGGGGCCTGCCAGCCGAACAATGCTCCCTATTGTACCTGCGCTCTGACTGCAGACGCTCACAGGAGAGGAAGCCCTGAGCTCAGTGTGTGTGTATCTCTCTCTCTCTCTCTCTCTCTCTCTCTCTCTCTCTCTCTCTCTCTCTCTCTCTCTCTCTCTCTCTCTCTCTCTCTCTCTCTCTCTCTCCCTCTCTCTCTCTCTCTCTCTCTGCTCACACAATCACAAGGCATACAAAGTCAAATTATTTATAGTACACATATTGTGCTGACCACAGACGCCCTAGGCTGGATTCCAAAAAAGTTATTTTACACGCAAGCTGCCAATCAGAGCTGTGACTGACAGATTTTTCACACAATCAAAGAGAAGAGACAAAGTATTAGCAAACGGGCAAAGGTTGTGCTTGTTGTTGTACGAGTAATTGTCTTGAAAACCTTTTGCATGCACATCATTATATGGTTAAATTCAACATTATAGTTCCTCTTTAAATGGCTGTTAAAACAAATGCTAAAATGTTAAATATTTGTCTATGCAAGTCTGGTCTGCATGAGGAAGTGTATCGTGATGAATACTATAACATATATATATATATATATATACAACTATGTATATGTATACAACTATATATATATAGTTGTATACACATACACACAGAGATAACAAGAGGTGTTACTGTAAAGGGTTAGAGAACATTCAATACAAACCCTTGTTGTGACTTCTGTTAAGTGATCTATTATCAGTCAGTTACACCAGCCCAGCTTCTTGCAGGCGTTTTGTTCTTGGTACAGATAAAGCAACCTTGAGATGGAGAGCCCAGATACTGAAGATGTAGAGACAGCGGGAGACAGACAGTCAGACAGAGAGCCCGAGAGAAGGCAAGAGAGAGGCCGCCCGTCTGTAAATCACTGGGGCTCTCTGTGGTTTCTACAACAAAGGCTGACTCTCATTTTGTCTTGATTTGTTGGCCAATTATGACAAAAAGTGAGCAGGGCAACCGCAGAGAGGGTCGCTGATGAGAGGGAATGCCGAACATCTGCTTTGAGAAGTTTGGGTTTGGGGTTGAGCTTGAATAGACACAAGTACCTCTTCTGTCAAACTCCAGCTGTTCAACAGATGGGGTCAGCTATGTGGTCCCGTTTGGTGTGTAATGTGTAGCCACAAAGGGGTCCGAGCCTCTTTGAAGCCATTATCTGGAAGTCACGAAGGCTTTCTACACCTCTTTCACAGGGTTTCACATGGGTAGCTGCAGTGAAGGTGTGTGTGGGTGTGTGTGTGTGTGTGTGTGTGTGTGTGTTAACACCAGCGGTATCATACGTGAATAAGTGTGTGCGTGTGTGTGTGTGTGTGTGTGTGTGCTCACCGACTAACGCAATACAGTCTTCATAAAGGTAGTATTGTTAAGTTGCGTGCGAAGCTCATGCTTTCGGCTTTGGGTCCCCGCCCACCCCTGTAAACCACTGCCTTTTTTTCCTCTCCTTTTTTTCCCTTGTACACCTTCCCCTTTCTTTTTGTTACAGGTAAACATTTGATGTCCGCACGCAATCCCCAGAGAGTCTCCTCCCCTTGTTCTCTCCTCGACTCCCACTCGCCGTTACTCACACTCTCTCTCACACACACACACACACACACACACACATCTACACACACCGACACGCTACCCTTCCCTCCCCATTCTTGTGACATTCCTCTCCTCACTGACTCAGCACCTGTTTCCTTTAGAGGTTATGCAGTTTCTTTCTCCGTTGCTGAGTTGGAAACACTTCTCCACTATCAGGCTTAACCAGCATCCTCTACTCTTTGCTTTTACTGTCTTGGTGGACTCAAATGTGCTGGGTCTTTGTTGCACTTTAAGATTTAGTTGGAAACATTTGTAATGTACTTTGACCTGCAAGAGCAGGAAATGACAAGTAAATGCCTTCATTGTGTTACGATATGTGAGAAGAGAGTGTTCCATTTAATTAAGTAAACCGTGACCAAAACAATGTGACCTAACTAAACCCGATGAAATAATGAGATCAGAAACACAATAGACAAAAATATATTGAAATATACAAAACATGGAGCCTTCATTGAATATGATATAGTCAATATATTCACAGCATAAAGATAGCAGAATATTTCTGCAATTTCAAAGGCTTTAGAAAATGTGTTTCTCTGAAAAACAAAATGTGATGTGTTGATTCTCCAAAAGTTGCAAAATGGAAATTTTGCAATATATGCTCCAAAAATACACAATCTTATTATTAATCCTTATTTATGGCAATATGTGGCCTTCATTCAGCCTTGTTATGGTGTCATGTCACACAACAACAAGAGCACGTTTCAGTCCCTTCTGTAATCCTTAGTTTGCATGTGTTGTTGGACATGGAACCGCTTTCACAAAGACAATATGTGTGAATAGTATCCAAAATATTTATTGGTGCGTGTGAATGATTGGGATCTAACAGATGTTGAACACTGAGGAGAAGGTAATAAAACAAGCCCAAATCTGGTCTGTGAACTCCGGCTCTGTTACCAATGCCAATCTCAGTCACGCACATCCCTCAAGCTGCACTCTGGCACTGGGAGGCTGAGACTGAGGGAAGGTCTGACTGGTTCTGACACATCACAGGCGATCATCATGTCCGAGCAGAGAAAAACATAAAGCTCTCTGCCAATGTTACCAGCAGCACATATGACTTCAATCAGCCTCTAATGAGTGTATGGGCAGAGCAGGATCTTAGCTTGTTAGCAATAGCAAACACACACCCACACACACATGTCTACACACATACTCACGTGCTGCTATTGACAAACCCAGACCTGAGGCTTAAGTTAGTTCGTGGGGATTTCAGTTAAGACTGCAGATGGTTACAAAAGAAATTGCATTGTTCCTACATATCATTTATTAGGATTCAGTCAAATATAGACATAGATTAAAAGAAG
This sequence comes from Cottus gobio, assembly GCA_023566465.1. Classification (NCBI taxonomy): domain Eukaryota; kingdom Metazoa; phylum Chordata; class Actinopteri; order Perciformes; family Cottidae; genus Cottus; species Cottus gobio. The sequence goes on along the minus strand of CM042232.1, from coordinate 10,406,280 downwards.
AAGATACATTTTTCAGCTTTCAGAATAAAGGAAAGTTCATTTGAGTCTTTCCCGTTCTTTTAATGTGGAAAAGTCAGACTGTCAAAGAGGAGAAGAGAGTCTCATGCAGGCATAAAAGAAATTATTTCAATCCCTACATTGTTGTGTCTCCTATGATAATTGTGGCTGCTGCTCTCTTTCATCAGGGGCTTTTGGCACCCTCCAAGCCGCCCAATTAGCAGCCCTGCTGAGGTGGAGTGTATTATGCTAATACAAACAGTTACTGTACAAGTATGGGCCGCCCCCATGGGTAGGGCTATGTTAAATGAATATTAGATTTGTTGTGCCTACAACAAGTCATTGCAGTGCACGGTTTCCCTGTGCACGGACAAAACGCTGAGACAAAGGGGCTGTTTGATTGGGAGTATGAAGCAATTGGTTTTGTGAGTATAAAGGGATACTTCTTACAGCCTTCATACAGGCGCAAAGACTCTGATCCAAATGCAGACGAAGAAGAGGAGCTCCCAATATCACCCAATTGTTATAATCCCCTAAATTTTCTGTAGTTTCAAGTTTGCCAAATTTCCATTTGTCTTAAGCGTTCAACTCAATCTTGCTGTGTCTATTTTTTAAGGCTCAGTTAATAATCTCTGTTGCTCTCTGCTCTCATTGGGAACAATTGCTTTTGTCCATTTGAAGCCTGTTGATGTCCTGGATAAAAGGAGGGACAGTTGGGTCGGGCTGTGAAAGAGCCGTATTGTCCTAAACACAAGGCAAACTGTGAGATAAACCAACAACATGGCAAAATCACAATGAAATATGAAATATGTGGTCTCCGTAATTTGTTTTTCACATAGTTGCTGAAGGAACCATTGTTCCTTTACATTACCCAAATTAAGTGGTTAAACAATTCAGTATGTATCCATAAAATACAGTGATGCATATGATGCCTTTTGGCATTTGGTGGACTGACCTAATGTAACATAATGCCAGGCAAATTATGATAACTATTAGACGTTATTTGTTACATTTTTACCATATTGGTAACCGTTGAAAATGTTTATAGAGGCAGACGTTCCAGGTTTGCTCCAATAGCCTTGCACAATAGCTTTGTTTTGACACTTTAACTGTAAAGTAGAATAATGTCATCCAGTCACGCAGGCAGAGACAGACACACTGGGGGAGTGTTGTAGTCCATCGCGTGTGTCACTTTCTCTCTGGTCATACCAGGTAGCTGTTTGTATACAATTTACCCAACACCACAGCCAGCTAATGACAGGGCTGAGCTGGAATATAATGCTGGCTTCCTGGCACGCTCTAACAAAGAAAAGAACAGCAATGACAAAGCAGCTTTGAAATGAATACAAGAGGCTCATCCGCAAACAAAAGCGTGAAAAATGTAGCTGTCTTTCTGACAGTTGATGTATCCGACTAGGTGGAGGAAAGATCGTTGACGTGCACGCCTGCCATGTAGCTCTTCAAAGAAGTCAGTGCGCCTCCTGTGAGTGATTTGTAGATCAGTGTGCTTTTGTATTCGTTTGAATAAACAAACATTTTTTTCTTTTTTTTTAAAAGCATTCAATGCTGGCGATGGCAATAAACCACATGTATGGCTTGTTAAATATATCTTTTCAGTAGCTCTCGAAGCTGAGCTGAAACATCCCTGAACTCACTGACATATCTGGAGGAATAAGTGTGTAAAGATCATCAACAGGAATACTAATAATAAAAAAGCCACAAAGTTCAGCCACAAGAGCCAATGTTTAGCTTCCCATCAAAGATGATTTACAAGTATCAGGAATTACAAAGCGGTTCCACCCACCCACCAAAGAGTGTTGGTATTTGGCTGGTCTGTGTGCAACACATACGTCACTGCTATTCATCATTTGTTGTCAGACTCTAATGCCAGCTATTAACCACTTCAAAGGAACAATACAGATATTTTCTGACTGGCAAATCCAGTAAGATTAGCAATAACTCTGGATTGTCATTATTTCTCTTTTCGATACCTAGCAACAGAGTGAGGTCACACTTCACAACATGTTGTTTGTAGCAGGGATCAGCTCAAAAGAACTGGTCTGGGAACAGTGTTGAATATGTGAACACTGTATCCTCTCTGTGATGTGTGCGAATGCGATGATGGGGTCCAACTCCTCTTGCTCACGCCGACTCACTCAACTAAGAGCTAGCGTGACAGCCGAGGCAGCTTAATGTGTTCTCTCTCCAGACAAACACAATGAAATACGACTGACTGACTGGCGCTTTAGGGCTGAGGACATGAAGCGTGGAGGAATGAACATTTTGGGGTTGTTATTAGCAAGTCCTTTGCTATAAAGAGCAGTAATTACACCGGGCTTATCTTGTCTTTGTATTTAAGAAGTCAGAGCGATTTTTGCCATGCACCACACTTATTGTATGCACAGGAATGCACACATGAGGAATGGATCATTACAATCCCACTTGAATCCACAAGTGGATGTAAGTCCATCCCGCCTCTGGGCAGAGAGTGCACTCTGAGCTTGGTTTGAAAAGGTATGAGTGTCTAATATTTGTCACCACTACCTCTACATAAAATGATAATTCAGTCCCTCTGCTGGCACAGCGGAAGTTCTTTCATATCAGTAAATGGCAACTTTTAACATGCCCAATGTTGGTTTTGTGCTGCAGAGGTTTTCGTAAGAACACAAGCTTTGAGCATACTAAAAAGCAAACCGATGTTTCTTAAGATAAAGCTGAAGGGAACAAGTAATGCTATTGATAGTGGATTGTAAAAACAATAATAAAAGTCAGTGACATGTCTTGCTCTTAAGACCAGCAGCATCTGTCTACTCTGACATTGTTGAGGATCTGTAGACAGCTCCAAACCGTTCAAGTCGAGTCTCTCAGATATGGAAAGTTACTCACTTTAAGAGAAATATTATCTCAAGCCAGTGCCAGCAAGTATTTTATCTGGAATTCTTTAGGATAAATGATCAGCTAATGCCAGTGACAGCGACTTTACAACATCTTTCACATCATGTGCAATACAGACCCAAAGCTCATCACTCTGCACCCATATCGTAGGACAATGTGGGTTTGAGCAAAAGCAAACCCATAAAAGGTTGGAAGGTTTTTCAGAACTATATCAACATTATAATCACTTTGTTTATTTAGTCAGAGGTGTAAACGGTGCAGAGTTCCTGTGGTGGGATCACTGAATAGGTGGGGAACTCTTGAGCGAAAGCATGGTGGTCCGGCTGGATTGAAGTGAAGGAGCTAAAAGGATCTGAGGGCAAAGGGATGTGGGTAAGTTAAGTAGTATGTGGTGGTTTGTAGAGGGGTGATGTGTACTACAGTGTGTGTGTTTTGGTGTGGTTGATGGGGGCTGAATGGTGCTCTTGTTGTAAAAAAGGAGATTTTGCAATACACCCGCTGCTAGTGGCCCCTTCTGTCTTTTTATTTTGCAGATCACAGTGTCTCTTCTCACAGGAAAGGAGAAACCCAATGGACCAGGTTTAGAAAAAGGTCTGAGATAAGATAGCAAAGAAAGATCCAGCCCATTCATAAGAAATAGTGACACCCCCCAGCCCCCCCCCCCCCCCCACACACACACACACACACACAACTTTCTAAAGACAGCATACTCATATGAGCTCACACAAAAGGTGCTGCTGCTGAATTTGCACTCCTTCTCACCTCATGCCATTGACTGACATTTATAGCACCAACAATAGACTGTTAACCTCACAGTAGCTCTTTATGATGGCGAAGGATCTCTTTTATTGGGGGTAACTGTGGAAATTACTGCCCATTCTTCTCCCCAGCACTATGATGTGTGATTTCTGCCTTCGACACAAAGTCCAAAGCCAACACACTGAGGATGACGCGGAGGATCGGTTCACCTACTGAACACTGGTCAGAGATGATTGCGGGGACAGCGAGGAAGTCAGGTGACGACTGACAACAGAACAACAAGGCAAGGCACACGGATGGTGATCTTGAATATGAACAATTACATACAAACATATCAAATCTAGAACACAACATAAACAAAATGAAATGTTTTGTTAGCTGAAAAAAAATGTACTTGGTCTATATTTATTGCTTTTACATTAATGTGGAACCTGAAATAATTCCATGTATGTTTGAAGTGTTTCTTCTTGTAACTAGTGGTGCAACGGATCATACAACCCACGGTTCAGATGGTATCAAAGATCGGATTAGCAAAAAAGAGAGCAAACATAACTTTTAGAGATCCCTGATCGTGTTTATCAGCTGATCATTGATGATCCATATTGGCAGATACATATCCCTTTGTTTTTTGATTATGAAGCTGGTCTACAAGGCTCCAATCATTTTATTTTTGCCAAGGTCCTAAAAAATGTATTTCAACTGCTCTAAAGACAGTTTAAAACACCAACAATTCTAAATGTTATTTCTATACTATGTTATAGTCATCTACAGTGTTTTTCTTCGTCATAAAAACACATTATTCAAAGGAAATGTAATAAACAGAGCCTGAACGCATAATAATGTAATAGAATGTAACCTTCGTTCATCAATGCTACTGACCTTAGCTCTCCTGTCAATTTCAACACCGATTGGTAGAATATTGGCGGACAACAAGTTACATTTTACACTGTTAAACTGTGTAATTAATCCCTGGTTCACATGCGTGTCGAACCGTGAGGGCCAATCGACAGTGGTCCGTTACACCACTAGTAAACAGTGTTATTATGCTACATATATTTTCATGGTTTGATAATAACACACTTGTGTCAGCAGCGGTTAACTGACTCACAGGTTTTCCTCCCGGAAGCTGCTGCAAGTGTTGTTAAGCCCGCAGCTACTGATGAGTAAAAACAAATAAAGACACTGATGATTGTATCAGTGACAAAGTATGCAAAAATATAAACATTCATTTTAGAGGATTTGGAAAAAGAAATGAAAGAACCAAAATCCCCTTGACTTAACGCAGCATGCATCCAAACAACACCTGTGTGAGTGTTTTCAAGAGGAAAGACCGGCAGACTTCATGTACGTGCCAAGCTGCCAACTGCGTGTATCTAAACATATGAATATCAGCCTAAGTGTGATGTGTGAAGCTGCATCCAGAGTCATTCCATTGTTGTGCGGCAGCTCTGCCCCGAGGGCTGCAGCAGCGTGAGTGCGAGTTACGTGGTGCTCTGGAAACAAGAAAAGCGGCTCTGTTTTTGGATGGCTGTCTTGGCTTTGTATGAGCGCTTGCTGGCATGCAGTCAAGATCCTGCCCCTAGAGAGTGAAGATTAATGACAGCTAGTCACGGAAAGGCTTTTCAGCAGCAGAGAGCAGAGGAATGGAGTGGGAGAGGGAAAAGATGGAGAGAGGGGAGGGAGGGGCTAAAACAAAAGGTGAGGAACTGTTGTGTTGAAGTGGGAATGAGGGGGAGTAGGTATGAGTAAAAGGTGTGTGACTCTGAGTGTTTGGCTCATCAAAAAAAAACACATCAATTGTCATACACATTCATAATACTTGTGAAAGCATAATTAATACAATGACTGGATGCATTATTCCTTGAATTGCATCACACTAATCCAGCTAATGTCCACATGGCAGCTCTGACAGCCACTTAACTCATGAAACCTAACCCTTCTCCTCCACCTGTGATCGCAGCTCAACACCTCTGCCAAATCCTGGGGAGGGTGGGAGCTGGCTAATAACACAGGTTTTGTTTAGTTATGGTCTAGACGTTACACCTATCCCTGGTCTTCCCTGTCTTGTAATGAGACCTGAACAGACACTGCTGCGAATCCACACCGAGCACATTGTTTTCCCGTGAGTGATGTATGCATACAGCGAATCCCTGCCATATCAAACGTTGTTTTAGCCATGATCATTTGTGCTGTCACAGAGGTTTTGCATAAGTTTTATCTTGCAGAGCAATGTTTCTTCGGCGAGATTGAGAGATAAAGCAAAGAGAACAAAGGAAAGCTTGAGCAAGGGTTGTTCCTGAAGGGAAGTAGCCTGGACCTCAACTAGTGCGACTGAGCCAAGAGTCAAAGAGAGTGCTGTGCCACGAGCGCTGACCTCTCTTCCCCGTCTCCCGGCCCAAACCCAAAACCCAAAGTCCCGGGCTTCAGGGCAGAGCGAGGTCATGGTGAACTCACTCTCCTCATCTCCCGTTTCATTGCCTGACCACACAGCTGATGACTTCACTCCTTTTGGAGTTCCTAACAAACTTCAGTCTTTGTATCGCAGATGACAAATGATCCCGAGCAAAGTTTGCCTGATAGGAGCAAAGATTCCTCAAATTGAAGGAGAGGACGAGAGCATGTGTGTGTGTGTGTGTGTGTGTTTTTTTCCAAGTGGTTTGCTTCATTCTGGAGACATGCTGGATTCCTCCATCATAATGCAATGGTAAAATGCTCCATTTAATGGTGCCAGACATTTTTGACCACAAGAATGAAGGGAACACATCCACCCTCAAGACAGTTTGTTGAAATCTCAAACAACACTCAAGAGCAACACTTTGTGGGAGTCCCGTTCATATTGGACGATTCTGCAGGACACAATTGGCCGCTAACGTTTAGCGACAATTCAGGGAGTCTTTAACTGACAATGAGGTGATTTAATGTGGTCGACATTTTTCAGACCAGCAATCATTGCTGCCTTACTTAAAAATGTAATCATGACAGATGCTTTTTTCTTCTTCTAACTTTTAATACCAAGAGGAAGCTGGACAAAGTTTGTCATGTGGGGCTGAAGTTTGAAAATGGAAAAAAGACGTGAGAGCACCCGACTGATGTAGTTCACACCTCATGTATGTTTGAAACTATGATCTTTTGGGCAGCGTCACATTAACAGATCATCTTTTTTTGGTTGTATTTTTGGAATTTAAGTCCATTAGTCTCTTTTTGGTCTCTACCAACTCCTCTTTAGCTGCTACACGCTACATTACTGTGTCCGTCTGCTTTTTGGTTCTGAGCAAGTAGTGTACAGTGAATTTTGTTCTAAGAAAACAGCTGCCTGCTTTGACTGAAAACGGCGCCATAAGAGCGAACTAAAAATGTATCACTATAGATATCTTTTGCAGGTTTTCAGAAATTTCAATGTTTTGTGAGCAGGTTTATTTTTTTGCAACAAGTCGGAAAAACTCTGCAGAGAGAGCGTAATCTATTACTGCCATCATCACCACGTTAGGAGTGCAGTTTTAACAAAACTGCGTGAGAAAGACATCTTTGGTACTTCACTCACTGAATCCCTCCCAATATTTCCATTGGTGCACCTGGAGGAAATTAATTTAGCTAACCAAAACAGTGAAAGCCGACGGCACCTTTCAGCACTGTTGTATCTGGCACACTAAACCATGCGCTCAACAGCTGTGATATATTGTTATCAGTGCTTGGATGAATCTAATATTGGTTATCTTCAGAAGATGTATTGGTCTATAACAATGTTTTTCAGTATATATAAAGAACTTAAAACTGTCTTTACATACTTTTGAGCCAACTCCTACATACTTCCTACCCCCCCCCCCCCCCCCCCACGATTCTGCCGATATGACTCGGGAGAGAGCAAAGTGGAGGCAGGGCGAGAGGACAGAAGGGAGGGGTGCTATTGTTGGCACACTCCTGCAGTTATGTAGGCGGGGGAATGTGTGTGAGGTGGAGAGCGGGATTAAAGGGAATAAATATTATTCTTTCACAGAACTGCTTTGAATCAGCGTTGAACAGCATATTTAAACTGTTTGGATCTGATGAGATCATTCAGGGGAAAATGCTGCAATGGAGACCCAGAAACAAATTAAAACAAATTATGTGGCAAGAGGAAGAGGTAGAAAAGGCAACAGGAGTGGAGGTAAGGTGTATAGGCATTAGAGTATATCGTAAAAACTGCAATTATTATCCATGAGTTTTTATCACTGAACTCCACTGGCGTATAATTGGAGGGCCTTTGATTCATTTAGCACAAAACTCATGCTCAGTAAAGATGGGAAATACTATCAAATTGTTAATCTAAACCAGCATGAATATTATTCATCAATAACAATATAAATTCTAAATCTGTCTAACCCCGAGACAGTTAAAGACGCTCATTTGACATCTTTATCCACTTCAAACTCACCTGTCAATCAGCAATAAGCATACTTTGCATACTGAAAAGGGGTGAAAACTAAACATGGAGAGGCGGAGAAAGAATATATGAAAGAAAGGAAGAAGAAAATATTGTTTATGTCAGTTTAAAGTGCAGTTTTTATTTGACAAACAATGTTAGCAATGGATTTCATGTGACAACATTCCCAACTTGGATTCATTTTTATAAAACATTTATTATTTTGATTGATGGATCGTTGTTGACTAAAAGAAGATAAATTCACGTAGAATGGACATATTTAGAATGTATAACCACTTCAAAGGTCTCCACCTGGTCTCTCTCATTTACCTTTAGGGCTGTACAGTTTGAAGCTTCGCTGACATTCCAAATGTTATTATTGATAACTTACAGAAACTTTGCATGCATAGTTCACCTTGTCTCTCTCAATCTCTCGCACAGCAACTACGCTATGCTCTATTGGAAAAAAAGGTGGATATAATTATTTCTGTTATTCGCAACATGTTTTTAACAAAATTATCTGCTTTAATCCATACTTGTAAGTCTTTCAAAAACAACATTTTCACTGCGGTCAAATAACGGTTTGCCCTCAGGCTTGCCGCACACAAAGGGAGGCTCAGTCTGTATTAGCGGAGTGGTCCAACAGCAGTCTAATGGCATCATAAATTACATTTGTATAACCACATTATAGCTTTACCATAGCTTTACCATATATTTACCATAGCTTTATCATAGCTTTATCATAGCTTTATCATAGCTTTACCATAGCTTTACCATAGCTTTATCATAGCTTTATCATAGCTTTATCATAGCTTTACCATAGCTTTACCATAGCTTTATCATAGCTTTATCATAGCTTTATCATAGCTTTACCATAGCTTTACCATGTATTTACCATAGTGTTGTCATATCTTTATCATAGCTTTACCATAGATTTACCATAGCTTTACCATAGCTTTACCATATATTTACCATAGCTTTATCATAGCTTTACCATAGCTTTACCATAGCTTTACCATGTATTTACCATAGCGTTGTCATATCTTTATCATAGCTTTACCATAGATTTACCATAGATTTACCATCGCTTTACCATATATGTATCAAATATTTACCATAACTTTACCATAGATGTACCATAGCCCTACCATAGCTTTCTTTATCATAGCTTTATCATAGTTTTAGCATAGCTTTACCATAGAATTACCATAGCTTTACCTTAGCTATGGATATCACTGTGGGGTGAGGGGCGTGGTTAGCGCACCTGCAGCAGGGAGAGAGAGAGGCGATCATGGGGATCAGCTGTGCAGCGTGTGAGGCGGCACAGCTGGTCCACATGATCGTGGGATTGCGTGGGCGGGGAAGGGAGCTACAAAAGCTCCCAGAGCCACGCAGACAGGGGAAAGAGTTAGGTGAGCTAGGCAAGTGAATGTGCCGGTGAGAAAATGCCTAATAAAAGAGCCCGAAAACGTGCAGCATTGGTGTCATCCTTGTGTCAGGAGCTCCGTGAATCCCACGGCTATGAAGGACCTTGTTACAATCACCAAGAGAATAAGAGTAAGAATAAACATAAATACAGTAAGATTGTAATACACGTCGGTGGTAATGACTCCCGACTTCGCCACTCGGAGGTCACTAAAATCAATGTGGAATCGGTGTGTGCTTACGCCAAAACAATCTCTGACTCCGTAGTTTTCTCTGGCCCTCTCCCAAATGCGGTCACTGATGAGATGTATAGCCGCATGTCATCACTCCACCGTTGGTTGTCAAGGTGGTGCCCGGCAAACGATGTGGGCTTCGTGGATAACTGGCAGACATTCTGGGAGAACCCTGGTCTGATCAGGAGAGACGGCATTCATCCCACTCTGGATGGAGCACGTCTCCTTTCGGCAAATATGGCCAAGTTTATTGGTCAACTTTGTCCATGACTATTTAGAATTCAGACAAGGATGCAGAGTTGTAGTCTTACACCCTTCTCTGCATTTCCTTTAGGGCAGTTGCCCACCTTAAACTCTATAGAGACTGTGTCTGTTCCACGACCACTTTTTAATGTAAAAGTAACTAATAGGGGTGTTATAGAACATAACCTTATAAAGGTTAACACCACCATTGCAACAGTGCAACATGGTAGGAGGATTAAATGTGGACTCCTGAATGTTAGGTCTCTGTCTTCAAAAGCTGTTTTAGTAAATGAGTTAATATCAGACGGTCACATTGACGTATTCTGTCTGACTGAGACCTGGCTGAGACCTGGGGAATATGTTAGCCTGAATGAATCAACTCCTCAAGGTCATTTAAATACTCACATTCCTCGAGGCACCGGTCGAGGTGGTGGAGTAGCTGCCATATTTGACTCGGGCCTGTTAATAGGCCCTAAGCCTGGTTTGAACTGCAGCTCGTTTGAGAGCCTTGTTTTGAGCCTTTCACATCCGAGCTGTAAAACGGCGCAGCCAACTCTGTTTGCTGTAGTATACCGGGCACCTGGTCCGTATTCACAGTTTCTATCTGACTTTTCTGAGTTTTTGACAAGTTTGGTCCTTAAGACTGACAAAGTTATTATTGTAGGTGACTTTAATATTCATGTGGATGTTAGCAATGATAGCCTTAGTATTGTATTTATGTCACTGTTGGATTCGATTGGCTTCTGTCAAAGAGTACATAGGCCGACTCACTGCTTTAGCCACACCCTCGACCTTGTTCTTACATATGGTGTTGATGTAGAGCATTTGGTGGTTTTTCCGCAGAACCCTGTTTTGTCGGACCATTGTCTTATAACTTTTGAGTTTGTGCTGCCGGTGTGTGTGCGCTCTCTGACAGAAGTTTTTACACCAGAGGTATAACTGATGTTGTTATTGATGAATATAAGAAAGTGATTCCTTTTGTATTTAATTCATTACCATGCCTCAATATAATAAATAACTCTGTTGCTAACTGCAGTCCATCCCAGATTGATCATTTAGTTGATAGTGCTACAAGCTCACTGAAAACGACACTGGACTCGATAGCCCCTCTAAAGAAGAGGATCATCAAACAAAGAAGGCTCGCTCCATGGTATAGCCCTCAGACCCGCATACTGAAGCAAGCATCACGGAAGCTGGAAGGTTTATGGCGTTCCAACAAGCTAGAGGAATCCTGGTTAGTCTGGCGGGACAGTCTGACCACCTACAAGAAGGCCCTCCGTAATGCCAGAGGAGCCTACTATTCATCAGTAATAGAGAGGAACAAGAACAACCCCAGGTTTCTGTTCAGTACTGTGGCCAGGCTAACGGAGAGTCACAGCTCTGTGAAGCCGTGTATTCCTACGGACCTCAGCAGTGATGACTTCATGACCTTCTTCAATGACAAGATTCTGGCCATCAGAGGCAGGATTGGCGATCTCCTGCCCCCAGCTACTGGCTGTTTATCCTCAAGTGGACTGGCCTCGGCGGCGGCAGCTGTGGGCCCTGATGTGTGTTTGGATGGCTTTCTCCCCATAAGCCTGGACCAACTGTCTTCAACCGTTTCGGCTTCCAAATCGTCTACCTGTCTCCTGGACCCCATCCCAACGACATTGCTGAAGGAGGTGTTGCCCTTGGTTGGCACCTCTTTGCTGGATATTATTAACGGTTCTTTACTAACTGGTTATGTGCCACAGTCGTTCAAAATGGCTGTAATTAAACCTCTACTCAAGAAGCCAACTCTCGATCCAGAAGTGTTGGCTAACTATAGACCTATCTCTAACCTGCCCTTCCTGTCTAAAATTCTGGAGAAAGTAGTTACAAATCAGTTATGTGACTTTTTAGATAGCAATAGTTTATTTGAGGACTTTCAGTCCGGATTTAGAAAGCACCATAGCACAGAGACAGCTTTAGTGACAATTACGAACGACCTTTTAGTTGCATCAGATAGGGGACTTGTAACCGTTTTAGTTCTGTTAGACCTTAGTGCTGCATTCGACACCATTGACCATGACATTTTATTAGAAAGGCTAGAACAGTTGATTGGTATTAGGGGTACAGCACTAAGCTGGTTTGGATCGTATCTATCAGATCGATCTCAGTTTGTATATGTAAATGATGTGGCCTCGGTGAGCACGGGTGTTAAAAATGGGGTACCACAGGGCTCCGTCCTTGGTCCAATTTTGTTCACCCTTTATATGCTTCCGTTAGGCAATATTATCAGGAAACACTCAATAAAATTTCATTTCTACGCCGATGATACCCAGCTATATATATCGATCAAGCCAGATGAAACCAGCCAGGTGGCTAAACTTCAAGCATGTCTTAAAGACATACAAACCTGGATGACCTGCAACTTCCTGATGCTGAACTCGGACAAGACTGAGGTTATTTTGCTTGGCCCAGAGCCACTGAGAAATCAATTATCTAATGATATTGTTTCTCTTGATGGCATTGCACTGGCGTCAACCACCACCGTGAGGAACCTGGGAGTTGTCTTTGACCAAGACTTGTCCTTCGGTTCCCACGTGAAACAGATCTCAAGGACTGCCTTTTTCCACCTACGCAACATCGCAAAGATCCGGCACATCCTGTCTCGAAGGGATGCAGAAACATTGATCCACGCATTTGTTACCTCAAGACTGGACTACTGTAACTCTGTATTATCGGGCTGCTCTGCTGGGTCTCTCAGGTCTCTCCAGTTGATACAGAATGCTGCAGCCCGTGTGCTAGCGAGAGCTAAGAGGAGAGATCACATTACTCCTGTATTGGTTGATCTCCACTGGCTTCCTGTAAGACAGAGAATTGCATTTAAAGTCCTTCTTCTTACATATAAAGCCTTAATTGGTAATGCACCATCATATCTTAGGGAGCTTATAGCACCATATTGTCCCACCAGAGAGCTGCGCTCAATGAATGCGGGGCTACTTGTGGTTCCTAGAGTCTTAAAAAGTAGGATGGGGGCCAGAGCCTTCAGTTATCAAGCTCCCTTTCTGTGGAACCAGCTTCCGCTTTCGGTTCGGGGAGCAGACACAGTCAACTCATTTAAGAGAAGACTTAAGACTTTTCTCTTTGACAGTACGTATGGTTAGGGCTGGCTCAGCGGACCTAGGGTCCAGCCCCTAGATATGCTGCCATAGGCTTAGACTGCTGGGGAACATTTTAGGATACAATGAGCTCCTCTCTCCTGGCCTCTCTCTCTCCTCCTCTTCCCTTCCTCAGGTGCTCCTGGGGTGCTCCTATGGACTTGTGTTTCCGGGGAGCGCCTTGGGGAAACACCGAGGGATTTATATCTTCTTCTCGCTCTCATTTTTCTCCTCTCTATACTTCTAGATAAATTAATGAATGTCTCTTTAATGCTCATTACTAACTCTACTTCCTCTCGGGAGCCTCTGTGCTTCCTCTCCTCAAGCGTCCATGGATCGTGGCTGTCTGGGGCGGGTCCTGTTCCCTTCCGTGGCGGCCCTGCTGATGCCCTTCATCTTTACCTTCGTCTGCTGTCATGGATCACAGTCATCTGGGTCGTGGCCATGCCTACTACTCATGAATAATTTCTGTGACATCCATTGAATGTGCTGTAACTCTGTTATGCTGATTCTGTACACATGACATCTATTGCTTCTGTCCATCCGGGGGGAGGGATCCTCCTCTGTTGCTCTCCCTCAGGTTTCTTCCCCTTGTTTTCTAGAGGGAGTTTTTCCTGATCCGATGTGAGGTTCCGGGACAGGGATATCGTATGTGTACAGATTGTGAAGCCCTTAGAGGCAAATTTGTATTTGTGATTTTGGGCTATACAAAATAAACTGAATTGAATTGAAAAAAAGAGTTAATGGACAGTCAAATCAGGATATTGTGAAGTCCTTTCACTTAGTGCCAGTGATCTGTCAAAGATTATTGTGAGATATGAGCCAGTTGTTCAGCTTTTCTATTAAAAACATACTGCATGCACATACTGTATATAGTAAGCAACACGGTACAGTACTTGTCATAAACCTTGGGGCAGAAAGTTGCAACATATTGTATACAGTGTCTACATGGGTACATAAAGTACAGATGCATATAAACAGCAGATTCAAGAATACAAGAAAGCCAAACAACACTGCTCAGTGCCATTATGACTTTTTAACTGTTCATAAAATAAAATCACACCATTATATCAGTACCAGTGGCTCTTAAGGTGACTGTACACCACTACATCCCCAAATATTTCTATGAGATTAGCCAGAGGCGGGCAGCGAACCCTGTTGATGTTATAGGCTGAAGTGATCACGGGGGCGATGCTGTCGATGAGAGAGGATACTTGGTCCTGGGTTGCAGGGCACAGAGAGGGCAGTGTCTAGGGGAAAGAAGAACTCTGATTGACGGGCACAAAGGGACCATTGGTTTGGCCCGAGATGCAGCGGGAATTCAGTTGGAGTTCCGTGGGAAGAGTTGGGCTCAATGAGACAGATCTCTCTCCCTCACGCTCCCTTTTCTCAATGAGTTTGTGACAGAGAAGATGAGATTGAGACATCAGCAAAGCCTTAGTTCAATCTAACATGATATACGCACCATTACAATACTGCTAGCAGGGGACAAATTCAAGGTAATAATCACACGTAGAAAATGAGCAATACTTCTGGAAAACATTATCTGTAATTATTAACATGCACTATTGATTGAGCTGTGTTCATTATCTGTAATGTTGGACGGACATAACAGAAAAGAATAAAAGCACACAGGGAAATAATGAGACTTGTGTTATTGATCCCAGGAACAGACCATTTCCCTTAGCCAAAATCCCCCATTCATTTTATCTGTATCAAAACCCAAGCCAACAAATGTTGCAATCCAAGGCATACACCAATTCCCATGAAATAAAAGCATCAATCTGATCCAAAACTACTACAGAAATCCCATTGTTCTTCCTGATAAAACGCTGACCCTCCACTATCGAGCTGTATTGGAAAACTCTGCACTCCTGTGAAATTCAGTACCAAAACACATACACACGTGTAGATGTCCTAAGCAGATGTGTGTGTGGGGGGGGGGGGGGACTAGAAAACCAACTCTAATAGTGTTGATGAAGGCTTTTTTCTGGTTGCCCTAAAGATCATTTCTTTGATAGAGTATATGTTGACTTGTCATCTAATGCATACTTTTAAATGTATCCAATGTGCACTCCTCTACCGACTTCAATATGTTATCACTAGCTTCTTCAATAATCTCACTGGACGTATGGATGCCATGAAGAACGTGTCTGTTTGAGGTTGTCTGATCGCATCGCTGCTTCACACAATCCCCACTGGACTCTGCTGCCACCTGTGGCATCTAACGTAAGGAACCACAGATGCCAAGTTTCCACTGCAGATATGGCTCCCTTGCTGTAGTTCATCTTTAACTGGACACTAACTTATTAATTGAACTGAATTTATACATTAACTGAAAAAAGCAAACAGAGATTGTACCCTGTCAATTGTACCCCATAGCGTATGTAGTGGGTCAGATGTATTGTACTCAAAGTTTTACAGGCTGCCATCTTTTTACATTACATTACATTACATTTCATTTAGCTGACGCTTTTATCCAAAGCGACTTACATGATATACAGTAGACCGTAGACACAGCAACGGTGAGCAATGAGGGTTAAGTGTCTTGCTCAAGGACACAACGACGCAGACTGCCGGAGCCGGGGATCGAACCACCGACCTTCTGATTGAAAGACCGACTTGCTAACCACTGAGCCACAGTCGCCCCTTTTTAAATCTGGGTCGCGAGAACAAAACAAAAAAAAACGCCCTTGCTTGGCTATTAAAAACAATTATCAATCAGTGGTCTGCAGGGGTTGAACTCCAGTCTCTAGTTTGGGCTCAAGAATGGAGTTGTTCTATTGGTAACATCCACAACTTTTGCTAATGGAAACACCCCAAAAAAGAAATATCTTTTGGGTTCTACTGAACTAAACTGGACTGCTTGGTAGAAACGCGGCCGGGTCCAGAGGGATCTATTCCAATCATGTAATACCCTCAAACCCCAACCACCGGGTATCTAACTATCCTGCACTGAAAACAGACAGAAGGAATGTCAAAAAGGCATAATCACCCGGTTCCTGAATTATTATACATATGTATGCTTTCAACTTAAATTTGGAGTGGTTGTTTTAACCTTTTAACATGCATCCTGATTGTGACCTCTAGCCTTCAAGTCACTTCTCTCTACCTAAAATGTAAAAGCTCAGCCCTGCAGCCCCCTGCAGCCTTTTCGACCTGCCTCCTGCCCCCTGCACTTCCCCACCCTCCCGTGCCCTCCCTGGCACCTTTGCCCCACGGCCCGGCCTCATTCATCTCGCCACCCCTCTACGGCCAGGGGAGCTGAAGGCCCTCTTTGTATGCACTCCCTGGGAGATATTAACCCCCTGTCTCCGCGCTCCCACCAAACAAAGGAAGCACTTACTAACCGCTAAAGCCTTAACAAACAGCGCCTTTCAAATGAACCCTGCTCCATGCTGTGCAGAGGGAGGGGAGCGCCCAGGAGAGAAAAGCCCAAAACATTTTCTTGTTTTTGCAGATTACAGAAAACTTGGTGGTGCCGAACTCGGATCTTGTCGAGTTGACTCGTTACATTGGTTTCTTCTCAGACTCAGATGGATGTAAGCAAGGAAGGAAGGTTGACACCTGTTTAGTGTATAGTAGTAGACTGTGTAGAGGGATGACGTATTTCTGGAGGCCAACACTGGAAGTTAGCATTGCGTTGGTTCCCTCAACAATCAGTCAATGGGATTTTTCCATTGGATTTTAGATTATTGCTGAAAATAAGCTTTGTGGCAAAAAATGTTTATGAAATTCACATGCTCTTTTCAGCAAGATAATCTTCACAAATTAACACACATTTCAGGATTTTATAAGCATGAATACAATCAGAAGAATTAAAAAGTGAACGATATTAGAGTGAGAGAGAGAATACACGACGAAGCTGTGAAGGCAAACTAGTCGGCATGATCACATTTCATCTCATATAAAAGCTTCAAAATTCAAGAGAGGTGTATCTACTGACGTATTTTGAATTGTGAAAAAAGTATTTCAGGCATCTAACCAAAGAAAATGAATAAAAAAAACACTAACTTCGACACAAGGGAACCATGAGTGCCTTCTTAATATCATACCATCACCATCACATCATTGATGCAAAATATAAAGATAAAGAAGTCCTGCTAAATTATACAAATATATTAAAAGTATATATATATATATATATATGTCTCAATACAATTATATTGAAGTTATTATGGTAGTCCAATCTATTCTATTCTATTCTAATTAAAATTATACATATTTTGTCGAGAGGGCTACAACTACATTTCATTGTGCAATTCTGTATTGTATAACGACAATAATAACACCCCGAATGCTTAAATACTTGAGTATAAATGCTGCAGAAAAACTGCTGACAAACTTCTGTTAACTTGTCATTTCGCCCAAACCAAAATAAAGGTCAACATTAAGATTCACACTTTAGCATGACATGACACACTTGACAACATTGCATTTTACTGGGAAACACAAAGCAGGACCTTTTATCAAAACAGCTTCTTGTGACCGCTTCTGTTGGTTTTGTTGATCAGGACCTGTCAAGACAGTAAAAGCACATAGCCGTGTCTTAAACAGACACACAAAAACCCACACACTCGAGTCTCATGACCGAGTTTCTGGGCATGTGTGTGTGATGTGGTTGAGGTTTGCAGCACGATCCAAAATCACCCAAGCTGCCTCCCAGGTCTGAAATAAATCTTCCAATGACCTTTTATCCCCTCAAAAATGTACGCTTATTATGATGGGGGGAAATGACTTTATGATGAGTTTGCCCTCAAACATTTTGGAGAGTGGATTGCACTCCGGTTAAGAGCAAGAGAGGAGAAAAGGAGAGAAGAAGAGAGACAGAGTCCAGACGCAAGGTAACCGTCGAGCTCAGATAGTGTGAGAGACTGCACACCTGTGAAGAACAAAGAATAATAATCACAAACCATATCATGACGTATTTCACGAGCACATAGTTGAATGATAGGTCAGAACCCTGAGCCTGATGAATGATGCCTCAGCAAACATGCAGTGTCATCATATGACAACAAATATGTGGAATAAAAAGCAAATGTTTTTTGTAGTGTCAAGTTTTAAGAGCAAAACATGTTTGACAACAATGTAATATTTAGCAAATGAATCAATAGCGAAACAGGACACCATAAAGCACAAGCCACTGAGTCAAGAGCTTTACAGCCATTGTTCTGATAAGGCGATACACATTGTTTAAACTTCAGAATATGACCCTAATTAGCCTTCATTGTACTAGAACGTGTTGGTTTGCATTTCTTGCCGCAGGGACTTGTGTTACATTATTCCACGAGGAGCAAACACTGTAAGTTAGTATCTACATGTGTGTTTTTAAGGGGCAGTGTTTAAATATTTTTCCAGAATGTTTGCAGTATTACTCATAGTTGTTGGAGCTGAAAGGTAAAAGTTCACCCCCACGTTGGCACCTTCTCCCTGAACAGTGAGTCACACAGAGCAGTTAAGAGGGCTCGTTGGATAACTGCCATTAAAAGGTTGCCTGTCCTCTCAGAGTGTGCCATCACAGCTGTCATGTGTATATGTGTGCAAGGCACTCACTCACTACTACCTGGCCAAACACAACATTAACGAACAAAAAGATGAATAAAAAGGTTACTGGTATCCTGTAAGTGAGACAAAACAAACACATCTGTTTGACATGTTATTAGAACAGATTCATTGTAGTAGATAATGGTGGCAACTAATTTATTTTTAATATACATTGTTCATTTTGAAGAGTCTGGTCTTTTCCCACCTGGAAAATGTGTTTTAATGACAGTCCAATCCAACATCCCTCTATCCATCAAAACACATGTGGTACAACACCCCCCCCCCCTTCACGGGACAACATGAGGCTCAGAAGGAGCTGACCGGCTCAGGTCCAAGTCACAGGAATCGTCTTCCCACATCTGAGCTTTCTGCCAATGAATGAGGCTTTGTCTGCAGAGGAATGAGATCCATATCTCCCATTTGGCATTGCTCATGTTGTCACTAATCAGAAGCAGATGAGCAGACAAGTTGCGCTCTGCTCTGACTGTGACTGTGTGTGTGTGTGTGTGTGACTGACTGTGTGTGTAGAACTTAGATGGGTTTTACTGCTGAGCGATGAAACATGACTGGGGTTAAAAACATGTTTTTTGTCAAGATCAGAACATGCAGATGTAAAACACAAAGCACTCTGGTCTGCATCACACTTTATGACCACTGTCGGCAAATTATGTACAAATCCAGGCACATGTTGTTTCTGCTCGTCTTCATTATTTCTTTTCAGAATGAAAACAGTCAAAATTATAACTTTTAAGAGCTGTAAAGGTGTCTATTTATGTGTGAATTGTGTCTTCCATAACAAATAGCTACAGCTGAGACACACAGCCATGTGCCGCCCATGGATCAGAATGGGAACGACCATGTATTATGGCGTGGGAGTAGACGGAGCACTATGAATTAGCTGCATGGTTTACTGGATAATAGTGTCACACCATATCTCTTATTATGATCAGCAATGCCACAAAGTCAATGGTTCCATCGAATAAATAAAAAAACTGAGCACATAAGGAAATAGAACAAAATCAAGTGCATATATTGATAGCATTCAGGTGTGTAAACCACAATTACATACAACCAATGCCAAGTTGTATCAAATGTGTATGAACTCAAAACACAGGCGGTTAATATTCCAGCAGGTCCAATACTAAAGGAAAAGGATCCAACATAAATAGTGCAATAAAAAAGGTCCAAGAAGAGTGTTCAAAGAAAAAGTCCATTAATAGGTCCAGCGGGACGCATTTACCAAAGTGCACATTGTGGCTGCAAAAGCACACTGACCGCCAAGCAACCTGTTTGGAGCTCCAGGGTTGAAGCTAAGAGTCAATCAGCTACACCACAGTGTGCATGATGAGCTGGGGGAAATAAATGGTGTTGCTCGAGGGCACTTCAGCGGGGCAGATGCTTGGAGAACAAAGACACTCCCACCGAAAGACTGTGCATCAGTCACACATATTTTAGACGATAAAAATGACAGCAAAGCTGACTTAAAGGTACATTCATTATTCAAAGTGCGTTTTTCGTCTGAGGTCTCACACACTCGAGTGACTGACTGTCTGGCAAAGGCAAGGTGGCGAACACATGGCCAACGTCAAGCGCCTATTTTGAAAGTAGATGGTCACCTACCAGTGGGGCTTTTTATAAGCAACTTTGTGATGTTTCTCAAAGCATGCCGTTCCCAAACTTCTCATGGCCACATTCATTCTGTACAAAGGATCTCTGTTCGCTCTGGCCTCTCTCAGTATCCCTTTGTGAACTTAGTCGGCAAGTCCTCTGCACTGGAATGCCTGTTTTCAGGGTTAGGAGGTACAACGGACACAGAGGGACATACAAACACATACCCATACACTTTCCCCACATCCTTTTAAAAAAGACACCCACATTTTGACATCACTAAAAGCCAAAAGACAGGCCTCTGCGCTTCCCAAGAAGGACAATATATCTTCTGTAATTGAGACAAGTGGCCCTCGTTGTCGTTCTGGTTAACCGCGGCCCATAACGTTTAATGATTATGTGAGTCTCATGGACCTGAATGGGAGAACAGTCACTCCACTGAAGACAGAGACGGAGACAGACGGAGTTTGAGAAGGGAGGGAATATCTGAGAGAATGACAGGAGATGGAGAAGAAGGAGAGAGAGAAGGCAGAAAAGAGTGAGAGCTTGGGAGCTTCAGACGACCTCTTCACCAGTAGAGACTGTATGAAGGGGATGAATGTAGTCCTTTGTGCCGGGCAGACTGTGGGCTCCAATGTATGTGTGTGTGTGTGTGAGAGAGAGAGAGAGTGTGTGTGAGTGAGTGTGTGTAAAAAGAAAGAGAGCTAGGCGGCCCAGGCTCAGGGCCTACAGATGTCTGGAGCTACGCCGCTCACCCCCGGCCTCCACAGGCAGCAAGCAGCTGTTGTCAGAGAGAGACAGGCCGCCCCGGAGAGACTGGGAGGGGGCCAACGGGCAGAAAACAAGAAAGAGCCTCTTTCACAGCCTGGTATGTCCTTCTGGATCCCCACACAATGTATCCTTTGAGGACCCAGAAGAATAACATTTAGATTTAAAGTTTTCTCATCCTGGGAAGTTTGGGTCAGCTCGCCCAGTCCTGCTCTGTAAACTGCCACAGGGTTGATGCTGAGGTTAGGGCTGGGGCTGAGGGGAGAGTGTGGCTGGAGCTAGGGCCAGAGCTGTGGCTGCAGCCTTCACATTTGGGAACTCTGGCAAATAAAGTGAGCACCCAGAAATACTCCAAGCTCCACTTGACGAATACAGACAATGGAAATGTAAAATATGTGGTAACACATTTTACTGGTCATGCCAAATTCTTTGGAACACAATATCAAAGTATTTAGCTTGTGGCGACTCAACGGACTAACAGATGACAGCCTCGGCCGCTCATCACCAACTGTAACTCAGACAATCACAGTGTTGATCAGCCAGGATTCAGAGTTGCACACGCTGAACTGCCAGCAGGTGTTTATGAAATCTGCTCCCAGCACCTGCAGAGTCCAGGGAACTGAGCCACTCTGTGTTTCCACTGCTCCGGAGTCAAACAGGGCACAACGCATTACTTGTTGTAGTACAGAATGTGCCTTGGCATTTATGCAGCCAGGTTTGTCGAGATGTTTCCACAGAGGAATTAAGGAAGTAATATACTAAGGGTATCCAGGGAGGAAAGGTTTTCACTGTGGTCTCTGTTCACAAGCTTTGTCAGCTGGAAGGGGAAGGAAGGGAATTTTCTTCTCCCAGCTAAAAAAAAAGCCAGACCTGTCAAATTACTGGAACTCCTTTAAAGTAAACAGATTTGACTCACCCGTACTTGGATAAAAATATCACACCTGTGAGAAGAAAAAGTAAAATCTCATCTTGTGGCACACTTACTACTACTACTAATAATAATAATAATAATAATAATAATAATAATAATCACTATACTCAGTTCCTAATCAAAAGCCAGTATCAAAGTTTGACCCCTTCTGACCTCCAGTCCAACCCACTGTTACCGTTCATGTTAAGAAAAGCTTTAAACAGAGAAAAGGGAACCAACTAAAGGGAGGCTATGGCTCAGGTCAAACACAGCTATATTATTATTATTATTATTATTATGTATGACATAGAGAAAAATATGTTTTCACAGACAGAGAACAGGCTTGTATTCATGGTCATCTATGGAAACATGAGCCATTTTGCCCATTCTCTGTTTCCCGTTGTGACATCATTTGACCTTTGGGCAGCTGGGCATTGGCTGACGTGGTGAAATAGGGAAGGGCATGGTGGCAACATACAGATCATACAGAGAGCGATACTTTGCCAAGACAAACAGGGAAGAGTCAGGAAGTCACAAGGCCTTAAATGCCCAGGCAGGCCGGACCAAAACATTGGCATGCTGAGGCAGGAGGTTGAACCCACTGATTATGTCCGGCTGTAAAGGAGACAAAACTAATTAAGACTGTCAGACGGATATGGACGGTAAACTGAAATGGTTCACTGATAAAAAACATTACCACCACTATATTTTCTGCACTGATCTCAGGGGCCAAAACATCCTAAAGACGATTACACCCTTTGAGAAATAGCACTGAATTCAGAATGCACTGCATAAAGTTATGCATTTAATAAAACCTCCATAATGTCAAGGTTAAACTCCCATAATTACATTATCTATCTTCTCATACTGCCGAAGTGACTTACACCACACAGTGAACAATGAGGTACAGAAATGAATATCAGGTGATGAAAATACTGCAGGATGTGTGTGAGTAATATTCAAACAAGTACTATGAGTCAGCGTATTGGCCGAGACATTTTCTGGTCAAATTTCAGGGGGTGGAAGACTTGTTCAGATTATTATTCAAGTAAAGGTATTCAGTATTAGGTATTACGTTTTTTAAATTTAACTCATACATATTGATGATTTCATATTCTTTTTTATATTTAGATGTTTGAGCTAACTCAGGTGGTGCCTGGTTTACCTAACAAACATGATTTGGGTAGTCGATAAATATAATTATATTTGATTCAATTCAATTTGTGTTGCCAAATATCCCAAATGACAAATTTGACTCAAATGGCTTACAATCTGCAGCATATGGTATGCTCTAAATGTCTGATGATCAGATTTACATTCTGGAAAATAGGTACTAACTCAGATAAATGGAGAAAATAGAGGAAACTATTAAATTTCCTTTAGAAATTGTAGTTATTTCAAAATAGATGTAAAGATCAGGCACCTGAAAAAACTTGAATACATGTACTTAATAATGTGGTTGATTCCCAACTATGCAATTAGATAGGGGTGATCAATAACCATCACTGTCATCATCCATCAAATCACACTGCATGTTGTACATGTGCCTGCACAGAAGTAAAACATCCAACATATCAAACAAAGATAGCATGTTAACAATGCTATCATAGCTGACTGTGTATGACTCAACACACTTGAGAATAAAGTCCCCGTTGTGCACAACGTTTCATATCAATGACCAAATTATTCAAGCAGCATTCAAAAAGTGCGTGCAGTAGTTTGACCAGATTAGATCAAAAGTAAAGTTATTACTTTGTTTTGCTTTTTTTACCGTCTTTTATTTATTTAATTGAAGCATGTTATTTCAGTTTTTGAAGAAATTAAGGAAGGAGGTGGAGTACCAAAACACTTCAGGAGAAGTCATCTGCACATAAACTGTGTAACATGCTGCATACATTCCAGTCCAAGACAAATGTAAAGTTTTTAATTCAACATAATCTACCCGTACTATTGAATATCACTTAAAAAAAAAGGAGTTGCTGAAAGAAACACAAAAGCAAACACAAGTCAGGGGAAAGGAGGAAGGAGGAAGGAGGAAGACAAGTCTGGAAAATGTTTGAGAGAGACAACAGGAGAGAGTGGAACATTGGAAAGTAGAATAGCTCAACCGCAAATAGGCTCTTTCACTGAAAGAATGTATATACATATGATTGAGTTTCTTGGGAAGTCTGGCTATCCGATGAATGGATTGTTTGTTTGTCAGCCACTGAAACGACGCGGGAAGCCACGCGGCAGACATTTACAGAGACAGCAAAAGTCCAGTGATTAATGCGGAGGAGAAAAGTTTAACTGGTTACCGATCAGTTTGATTTAGCTGGTTACCAATCAGTTTGATTTAGCTGGTTACCGATCAGTTTGATTTAGATGGTTACCAATCAGTTTGATTTAGCTGGTTACCAATCAGTTTGATTTAGCTGGTTACCGATCAGTTTGATTTAGCTGGTTACCAATCAGTTTGATTTAACTGGTTACCGATCAGTTTGATTTAACTGGTTACCAATCAGTTTGATTTAACTGGTTACCAATCAGTTTGATTTAGCTGGTTACCAATCAGTTTGATTTAACTGGTTACCAATCAGTTTGATTTAGCTGGTTACCAATCAGTTTGATTTAGCTGGTTACCAATCAGTTTAACTGGTCATCGATCAGTTTAACTGGTTAACCATCAGTTTAACTGGTTACCCATCAGTTTAACTGGTTACCTATCAGTTTAACTGGTTACCTATCAGTTTAATTTAATTGGTTACCGATCAGTTTAATTTAACTGGTTACCTATCAG
The DNA here is from genome assembly GCA_023566465.1 of Cottus gobio. NCBI lineage: Eukaryota > Metazoa > Chordata > Actinopteri > Perciformes > Cottidae > Cottus > Cottus gobio. Next base: position 10,381,598 of record CM042232.1, on the reverse strand, counting down.
TTTAATTTAACTGGTTACCGATCAGTTTAATTTAACTGGTTACCCATCAGTTTAACTGGTTACCCATCAGTTTAACTGGTTACCCATCAGTTTAACTGGTTACCTATCAGTTTAATTTAACTGGTTACCTATCAGTTTAATTTAACTGGTTACCGATCAGCTTAACTGGTTACCCATCAGTTTAACTGGTTACCCATCAGTTTAACTGCTCCCTGATAGCAACATAACGTCTACCAACCTAAGCGGTCATATTGATATCGAATGTGTCATTATAGCCAATGTGGCTGCAGAACATGAGGAGGCTCTCTGTCACTTCCTGTTTTCAAAACCCACCGACCAGGGCTGGCAGCAGGAGAGACCTGTGTGTGTGTGTGAGTGTGAGTGTGAGTGTGAGTGTGAGTGTGAGTGTGAGTGTGAGTGTGAGTGTGAGTGTGAGTGTGTGTGTGTGTGTGTGTGTGTGTGTGTGTTCTTGACTGGCCCTTGCAGAGTGAGGACGTGTCTGCAGTAATCCATGCAGTGCAAGATAAAGCTTGACTGATGTTCAGCAGGTGTTATGTACTTCCACCTGGAACTTGGGAGTGAACAGGAACTGACGAGACCCTGCAATTAAGGACCCTCTCAGAAGTGTGTGCAAATGGGACGAGGGGGCTTTTTACCTTTTTGTGATCTTTTCAAACAAATTTCTAATCCGTACCCCTCCCATCACAATTATGCTAAATGATTCATGAGTGATTATGATCCTGTTACGTCAATTGTTTTCTTGTTTTTTTCTGATTGAGGCTCCACAAATCATGATTTGATCATCATGACTGAAATAGTATGTTATACATTTTATTTTGATTATTTTGTTGGCAGCTTAACTAATTGATATACCTTCAGTGGCCACTTTATTTTAATCCATTTATTGTTTTATACATTTGAATTTGGGTATTACAATTGAGGTCAAAATGCATAAGCATATAAAGATACTGTGGACTGGAATACATTAGTGTTGTTAAAATGACCTGTCCTCCCCTAACATGCTTAGAATCCCCTCAATATAATGTAGTCCAGTACAAAACCCCCCTTAACTCTGAACTCAAGGCTAAAACATGTACTTTGATTAACAGCTCCATAATGGTGTCCAAAAAAAAAAAATGACAGGCCTCATAAAAGTAGACTTTATGATGAAAAAGGTAGATACAGCTCAGCAAGTACCCCAATGTGTTTATAAGTGGGTGTGCATGTGCGTGTGTGGTTTGAGACTAATGTTCCCGCTAGAACCAAAATGAAGATGGAATGGGGAATCCAGACAAGGAGATGGAAGGAGGCAGGAGGAAAGAAGGACCCCTATGGGCTTACCAAACAGCCCAGGAATGCGGAAGGAGCTGGGCTCTCTGGCACAAGATGGCCCGTGTGACTGGGTTTAGATGATGGCCGTGACAAAGACTCCTTTCTTACTGACTTTAATAACTACAATACACTGCAGAGCCACACAAGCAACTACTTGTTATAGAAAATACAGATACACACGACATGCCGATACACACACACGCACACACACAGAACACACACTTTGTGTCCCATGTTAATAAACGTTTACCTTTTCTATGTGAAAAGCTGACAATACCTTTAGAATCAGAATCAGAATCAGAACCATTTATTGTCATGTTTGTTTTCACATTCAAGGAATTTGTCCTGGCGGAAGGTGCATAACATTTAACATTTAACAATACACACTTTAGGATGCAGAGTGGAAACACAACATAGTTCTGGAAGAGGTCTTCCCTCTGCATAACCTTTACTTGTGTGAGATGTTACTGAGAAACAACCCTCATAAAACAGAAATGAGTCATCTCAGCTCATCTCTACTAAAAAGATACTTTCTTTTGCAGAAAACCAGATTTGTTAGTGTCAATTAGTCACATGCACCCTTGGTACTCATTGGTCCATCAAAACACTTTCCCCGCCCCTCAACACTGTTCTAGGTTCATTTAGAAAGAGAAGCAGGTCCCTTTTGATGTGGATGGACAGAAATGTGGGCCGTAGAGGCAGACATGATGGACTACAGTGAAACACATAACACATAACACACTGGACTTGATCATTAAATAGCAGAACGACCCCAATACTTGACGGCATAATGTCATTAAAAGAAAGGCAATAACAGCATTTTAACTAACTCAGTGTGGACTGCACGGTCCTGCTCAAGAATCTAGCCCTTTATACAAATCATTTTAACATTGCACACTAAAGTCCCCCACCGTACTACACCCACCCCACAGCACTATCCCATATACCCCACCCTGTCTTGCCACTCCACATCTGGACAGCGGTTTCCGGTGCATTCCGCGGGGTCTTGTGCCTCTCAATTGCTCTATTCACATCCCCTCACCACCCTGCGTGACATGCACCTTACATATGTGTGAAAAAAATTCCCAGCCCTCTAAATGTAATTCCATGTTTTGACCTTTTTTTTATTAGAGAAGTATTTGAAACTCTAAGCAGCTGGCCATGCATTGCACAGGAGGCTGACATAGTCGGGTATACTGGACCAGGGCGACTCCCTAATGCAGCCCATCTGGGCTGGCAATAAAGTAATGCTAGTCACTCTTCATAACGCTCCTACCTGGATCTGTTACAGCTAATTCTAGGGGAACAGCTGGGAACTTTGGCTTCAAGACGTTTTAAACGGTTACTTATTTGAAAAAATGCAGCGACAGTGCCCTGTTCAGAGAAGCTCTCAGATCTGAACATGTTGAAACGTAAGGCTCTGCATTTGTTCTGGCAGTTCTGATAGCAGTAGTCTTTGAGTCTTCATAAATTTGCCTCTGGCAAAGACTCAAACTCAGACTGTTTGACTCAGATAGTATTGCGAGGTAGGCTTGAAAGAAGGATGATTTTGTTATTGAACAGTTAAAAGACTAGTAACAGACATAAGAAGTGTATTCCTGTCATCGTTTGTCTTTGACCACAAATTGAACACCTTTAAAACTCAGACATTATCATTGAAATACAGTAAATACATGAAGAAACAAACATGTATAATTGGTTGTTTAGTGGATATTTTGCCCTTAATGTGCCTGAACGTGACTATGAGCTGCTGTAACTCATCACATCTGAACAGGCTGACTGTGGCTCAGTGGTTAGCAGGTCTCTCCTTCAATCAGAGGATCGGAGGTTCGATCCCCGGCTCCGCTAATCCATTTTGATATGTCCTTGAGCAAGACACTTAACACTTAACCCAAATTGCTCACCGTTGCTGTGTCTACTGTGTATCATGTAAGTCGCTTTGGATAAAAGCGCCAGCTAAATGTAATGTAATGGACATTGTTCTTCTGCGGCCCATTCCAAACAGTAAGAGCCCGTGTTTATGCACTTTTTCCAGAATGGTTACTTGGCCGGAGATGAGCCGTTTCCCATCTCCTCCTGATCAGTTTCCACCTCTGCTACCAGTTCAGGTGTTACCCTCAACAATAGCCATCTTGTCCAAACTGTCACCCTTCACATTCTTAAACCCGTGTAATCCCAGCTCCACTACATCATAGTATTACCACAGGTGACGAATATCTCCAGCAGACACAGTGGGCTCTTTGTTCCCCCGGTTTGGTTTTCCTTCTTAAAACACGGGATAGCCAAGAACGGATTAGGAATTTCTGTCAAAGACAGGTGTACAGCTTTGACACCGATATCTCAAAGAAATTCAGCTTGAATTCTATTATAAATGAAAATAATCAAAGGGCTGAGATACATGACTGAATCCCATTCTACAGGGCGTGTTTTCTGCAGGTTATTATGTCTTTATCATAAGTCCACAGAGGCAGCTACAGAGGGGAAAGTGCTGTAAGTCACTTCAACAATGGAAGGCTTTGTCCAGTGCATCCAGACAACCCATCTTGAGCAAACACACTGTGGCACTCTGAGGCTGAACAACCACGCCGTGCGTGAGCTGTAGGAGTCTTGTTGATAAGGGACACGTGCGCCATGGAGTTTGATATTCGGATCAGAAGATGGTGTAGAACCAGGGGTTGACCAGTAGGTGGCATCACCACACAGCAGAGAAAATAATACAGGAACGATGCATCTTAAGTGTTTCGGAGCTCTGCTCATATATCTGAAGAATTGCTGGGGTTTGTTACATACAGCGTTTAAGCATCAGTGAAACTTTACCTTGGAATAAATGCAGACTAAACTGTATTATTGGTTGTAAAGTGCAGGAAGTAAACTCAATCAGAGCCATTAATCACACGTAGTTGTTATCACTGTGCAGGGTTATTATGTCTGCCATTAAACATTTCAGATGCCGAGGTGAAACATATCCAATAGCCCAATCACGATGGTCTATCGCGTTGTAAATCCTATCAGGTGTCCTGATCTTCTCCCCCTCGGTCTCTTTTTTTGGACGGTGCGCTGATGATTTCTTCACTTGTGTGTCATCAGAGCCGCTGTGCCATTGTACTCTGATAAATAACCCTCCTGGCAGTGTGCGCTCTGAAGCCCACTGCCAGCATCATTCATGAGCAATTACTGCTTCCAGACCTTTCCTCATAACAACACAGCCTCGGCAAAGACACAGTGACTGTTTATGAGACACAAGGCTTATGTCTGCAGCTAGGAGCGGCTAGAGAGAGGCTCTGTTTGCTAAATCACATCTGAATTAACAAATGTAAGCAGGCAGATTTATTTTTGGTACATTTCTAAAGTTGATCTCAAAATGGTGTACATCCTGTATTGACTAAAGCGCCCCCTGCTGTAATCTGTAATCGTGCTTGACCATTTCACACTTGTGATTAATGAAACTGTTAAACATTCAGGTTGATGTCACTTCCCTGCATTTCAAAAGCAAAAGTGAGTGTATCAATGTCAGCTTGACTTATACATTGATTTATATCAAATAAAATATCGCAACAAAAACCTGCCAATGTCAGCTCCACAGCCATCTGGGACTTTCGGCTTCGGACTTGCCTGCCAACAAACCACCAAACTGCTCTGTATGTTTCTCACTGCATATTTGGCCAGAGACAGAATGTGACTTCAGAACAAAATGTGGGAAAGCTGTCGAAATCATTCAACCTAAAATCTCCTTTTGGTTGCATGAGAAGCTGTCTGGCCCGAGATCCCCAGCAAGCTGCAGACGGAGGTAGATGTGGGAGAGATCACCCCACGTTAGCAGGGCTTCACCAGATCAGTAGGAGATCACTGGCATCCATCTCGCCTTGCAAAAACATCCAGAGCCAAGCATAACTAAAAAAGACGGGGGCGCAGTTTGTTGGTAATCTTGTAAATCTGACGGGACTGTGAGCTCGGCACCCTCAAATTGAGCGAATCTCCGAGGTAGATCTATAGGGCTCTCAGAGCTGTCTGGTGGAAGAGAATAACAATGCTGGAATGGACTGAAACGACTTACTTGAAGATATGTTGTTCCCGAAATCAATAGTGCCACATCTAGACATGACTGAAGGCTATTACTGTGCTCATCATGAGGGACTCCAGCTGATAGAGGCAGCCTATCACATTTATTTTGTCATAACCATTTATTTGCGGATTTATCGACGGACAGAACTCGAGCACCGGATGGTAAATAGTAGAGTAAATGCAGATAGTGGCATTTCGATGGATGTGTTGTTGTTGTTGTGTGGGTGCTAATCACACATCTCTGCATGTGCAGTCAAACCACACCGAGGGCCCATTATTCCTGACATCACCAAAGCACACTCCAAAGTGTAAGATGAGATTATTAAAAAAGAAAACCGATGAACACCTCTTTGTCGTGAGGAGGGCTGTCGGGGGTCCGTGTCTGTTGGCTTATGAATGACGCATTTAAATCAGCACATTGTGATCACCTTTCATATACACACTTCTGACTGCACAGGCAATCTGTAGGAGAGAAAGCTGCATATGTTAAGCAATAGCTTCAGAAGGAGCATGCTTTGACAAGCTGTAACATTTGTCATTAGAGCCTCTGCGTTGTGAGTTCTCAGAAGATTGATCAAAGCAGCTATAAAAGAACCCGCTGCCCTCCTCTGTACAATCCTTGTCTCCTACGAGTTTCATTGATTTGAACAATGAAGGCCGGAACACCAAATGAGCTTTGCTGATTTTTCCAGCGGTCAATTCTTTGACATTTCATAGTTCTTTCTTCATGTTGCAGACTTTGTTTTTCAACTGGGTTCAATGAAACACAAAAGTTACTGCAGTCGGTCAATGCACCCACCAAATGCAACTGGAACTTCATGGCAGAAAGATTCTCTTCTGACCGCATGAAGTCTGCCTGTTTCTATATTCACGTAATCTGGGGAGAAGTGGTGTGAATGTATGTGATCTTGGTTGTTGGTGTAAAGTAGGACTGTGATAACTTGGCAACCTTTCCAGGGTGTATAGCCTCTCACCCAGTGCATTATGGGATAAGCACCAGCTAGTGTTGCATAAACACCAGACTAATTCAGACTAAGTAGAAGTACTAACTTAGAGTACTCGCAAAGACCTACAAATTATATGAGTACTTACTTAATAACACCATTAAAGGTCTAACAAAAACTGTCTGTTTTGCACAAAAGCTGCAGCTGGTGATAAATGTTGGATTTTGTAAACCAGGTTATTGTTGAAATTTGGCGGTTTGTTTGGCTCAACTGACAAGAAGTTATCGTCACGTAGCCATAGTGGTAGGTTGTATTGGAGTAGTTTTACCAGCACAGTATCAGACCAGATACTTATGCAATACTTTGACTAAACACCTGCAACAACTAATGACACTCACCAACCTAAGCAGTACGTTGTCTTAACTGCTAATTTGCAGATTTTATAATGCTAACACTAAAGTGAAAACGATGCTCCTACCGTCACTGGGAACATCTGCATCATGCTGGAGTTAGCATTTAGCTCAAAACACCACTGTGCCCTAGTACAGCCTCACAGATCTGCATATAGCTGGAGCCTCTTCAGTCTGGTTTATCATACTCAGGATGAATAAAGAGCAGCAGGTCAGACCTGTGCTATTCAACAGAGGCTAATGAGCTGTGTTCCGTTTTAATGACCTGCCTTTATATAGCCTCCCGTCTGGTCTGGCATTTGAGTTTTTAGTCAGTCAGGTAATTACAAAGCCGTCACATACCCACAGCCACGGCACACATGATACTAGCTGCTTCCCTTTAGTGTGTTGTAATTGAATACTCACCGTGTATTAAAAAACCACCGGGATGAGCACAAAGGTCAAGTCTCACGGAAATGCATCTGAAGGGGATTATTGTGTCCATATCATAGCTGAGATGCACACAGTTGAACTAAACGTCATACGCATGCTCCCCAAAACAATGTTAATTACATTGAGGCCATCTGTGTACACTGCATGCAGGAAAGATGACTTGATAATATAACTTTGTAATTAACTGCAGCTCAGAGCCCGCTCCCTTCTTTTTAGTCTCATTTAAAAGAGTCATTATCGGAGAGAATTTGGAAAGGATAGTGTCTCGTGTCTATTTGACAGAAATATGTTCCTTCAACTTAGTTATTAAGTTATTCTTTTGGAACTACAAACATAAGTAAGCGCTAAATTGTTCTAAGCCGGTGATATGTGATGCCGTGTCCCTCACACATGGGGGCAAACACAGCTGAAATGTCATCCTCACAGGTACATGGATACATTACAGGTATGGCTAGAAATATCCAGCTGCTGGTTACCAGACATTTTGAGCTAGAGGTTTACAAAATACTGTGTACTATTGATATATAACTGCAGTGATACACAGAAGGAGAGAAGATTCTGATAAACAACCATTGTAAATCTGCCTCTGAGCTGGAGGACATAACATGTAGAGGTGTTGCTGTGACTTTAATGAAGAGAAACAAGGCCAGGAAGTCACGACGTACCCTGGCATTTACCTGCTAACCCAAGGAAGTTTTTCTACCTGCAATTTTATCAGCAATATGCAGTAAAGGGTTTCAAATTCAGCAGATTGAAGGCAAACAACATTTGTCACCTGCAAAGCTGTGCCTCGAGTGGCACTTTGTGCATTGTGTTTGTCAAATATGATGAATTCATCAGGTTGATTAGATTTTCCTCCAGTATTGCTTTGGCTCCCGTTTGCCAATATAGCGTAACCGCTCTGCTGATCATTTTGACTTGACTTCGGGCAGTAAAATTCAACTAAGATTCATTAGGTTGTGGAGGTGGAAGATAAGCCCTGCTCGGGTGACAGAGGGGCGACGCATCCGTCTGAAAGCACCCAAACAGGTCAACAAGCACAGTGGCAGGCTGTCTGTTCGGATGCTCCTCTGCTGGTTGTAATGATCTCATATTTGAGCCTGCCATCCGGCAGCAGCCCATTTCACAGCATGCGGGCAGCTTCCCTAAAGTGCCAGAGTGCAACTACATTTGATCGGATTATTTTTGCTTCATATATATATATATATATAAACAGCTCACAAAAGCTATGTTTTTTTTGTACCATTATAATGTATTCTGACATGTGATGACACTTTGACAAATACTAGAAAGGTGCACTTTGAAGGGGCGTCTGCAACAACAACTATGCATCGGACACATACACACACAAACACACACACACACATCAATGGCAATGAGCTAACCTGTGAGACACTGGCCTGACAATTGGGAGTTATTCTGGGTTGAGTGTCTTGCCCAGGGACCTTTCAAATTGCGGACAGGAGGAGCCGGGGATTAAACCCTGCAATTAGTCAACGACCCGTTCTTCCACGGTCACAGCTATTCGTCCAGCACTTTAGTCTATGTCCAAAAGAAATGTTGACTTGCCTTACATGAACGATCTGGAAATCCCCCAAATGTATTAAAATGCATCTTGTAGGAGTAATGCATGTCTGTACCAAGTTGTATGGCAATCCTTCCAATAGTTAATGAGACGTTTCAGGCTGGATCACAGTGGTGGGCCTAGAGCCAATGCTGCTAGCATGGGGAATCTGTGTGGGAAAAGTGAGGGATGTTGAGAACTCCCGAGATGTTTTTACCATAAAGTCATTATTAATGCTACAAATTGATATTCTGTCCACTAGTGTACGAGCAATGTGTCTCGACATAACGAGATGGCAAGAGATCGATTACTGCTCACTAGCATTAGCATTGGAGGAACCTTCTTTTTACAAATGTTTTCTTTATTTCCATCGAGTCAGCAAGCATTTCTTTTTTTCTGCATTAACATCAGGGGTTTATGACTGTTTAGGCCTTCGTAAAACAATTACTCAAATACTGGTGTGATGGAAAAAGGGAGGTCAGTGGGAGGATGGTAACAAAGCAGAGCTAAACATGAATAAAGCAACGCCAAGAATGCATTTAGTTGCTCCCATGGTGGCAGTCCGTCGAAGTAGAAAGTGTTTTTGCTGAAAGGTGGTTTACACTCTGTGAAACTCAGCTGGTGTTTGAGATTAAAAATATAAAAAAAACCTGGGTCCACTGTCTGCATATCCAAATCAATAAGAACAGAAAGTTGAAACAAGCTGGAGCAGGCAGACAGAACACCGATAAGTGATGATAAGTGATGGTTCAGTTTTCGTTTTGAAAAACAAGACAAAATGCAAAATGCAAACAACAACAACAACAAGCCGAAACTCTGCTGTTTTGCCATCTATTATTTGCTTCTATTTGTAGTGCAGACTGTCGGCATTCACGTCGAGTGTGATAATTGATAATTGTCCATGGATGTTAGAATGAACTGCATTGATATACATTATAATTTGTAACATATTATGAATTTTATAATTAAAGTATTATATGCACTTTATTTTAGTTCTATATATGTATATTATAGTATCATCTGTATATGAATATGGTATAAAGTAATAATAATATAATATGAAAAAAATAATAAATGCTTTGATCTAGTTAATAAACTACTTTAAAAACGGGGGAGTAGTTTTTCCGGAGTTACTATTATTTTCCTCTAAAGTAGTAATATTTCATCATTTTGGAGCGTAATTACTAGCCGTAGATAGTAGGAGCAAATATTCAGAATAAACTCTATTGTGACCACGCCCACCACGGTTCCTTAAGTTCCGTTTCCTCCTCCATGAAACCTCTCGCTACGTTGCAACAAGCTGACGGTTTATGGGACGGAAGAGAGCTGAATCCAATTCTATATAGAATTTTATATAGAATTGAATCAAATTATATATAGAATTATAGAATGTCCATCCATCCATCCATTTTCCACCGCTTATCCGGGGTCGGGTCGCGGAGGCAGCAGGTCAAGCAGGCTGACCCAGGCTTCTCTCTCACCCGCAACATCTACCAGCTCATTCTGGGGGATCCCGAGGCGTTCCCAGGCCAACTGGGAAGTATAATCCCTCTAGCGTGTCCTGGGTCTTCCCCGGGGCCTCCTACCAGTTGGACGTGCCTGGAAAACCTCTAAAGGGAGGCGTCCTGGAGGCATCGTAATTAGATGCCCGAACCACCTCAGCTGACTCCTTTCGACACGAAGGAGTAGCGGCTCGACTTCAAGCTCCCTCCTGATGTCCGAGCTCCTCACCCTATCTCTAAGGCTGAGCCCGGCCACTCTACGGAGGAAACTCATTTCGGCCGCTTGTATCCGCGACCTCGTTCTTTCGGACACGATCCAAAGCTCGTGACCATAGGTGAGGGTTGGGACGTAGACCGACCAGTAAATTGAGAGCTTTGCCTTTCGGCTCAGCTCCTTCTTCACCAAGACGGCCCGGTGCAACGCCTGTTTTACTGCTGCAGCCGCACCGATACGCCTGTCGATCTCCCGCTCCATTTTACCCTCACTCGTGAACAAGACCCCGAGATACTTGAACTCCTTCGCTTGTGGTAGGCACTCTGTCCCCACCCGGAGGATTTAATCAAATTCTATAGAATTCTATATACCGTAGAATTCTTTATAGAATTGAATCAAATTCTATATAGAAATCTAGTAAATTATCATCATGTAGAGTTAAATATGAACACTGATTAGAATAAAAATACTCAGAATTATTAACACTGAGGTATTTAGACTGGGACCAAATGTTATATGTTTTGGAGTACTTTTTTTTCTCAATTTGAGTCAAATTTACTTTGACAAAACAAACATAGAGTAGCTTAGCAAACTACATGTTCCAGGTAGCTTGCCCATAACTGAATGCAGCTATATTCATTATGAATAGTATGAGAAAAAACATACGAATGAACGTATGAACCTAAAAATTATACATCCCCAATAGGTATGGGAGCTTCGTATGACTTATAGATGTGAAGGAATGTGATTAAAGACACATAAGAGTGTGTGTGCATTACACACGGCCTGCACGGCTTCGCGGTGTACGCCGCCACAGCTTGCAGCCCTGTTGCTCTATGACTGACTTGGACAACAGAGTACAGTACGTCTTCCCCGTGAGGCAGCTGGCTTGACAAGGAGAGAGAGGGAGGTGAGAAGTTCCTGCCGCTCACCAACTGCTCTCATATCTTTGTAAAGTCAGAGTGAGTCCCCAAATGTCACGACTGACACGGAGTAGCCATGGTGATAACCCTGCGATGTCAGGAGACGATTGAAGGGATTTTCAACCGTCTACTGAGGGCTCGGCACGCACTGATCACAGCACAGATCTGCAGTCACACCACGTGGAGGCTGACGGTGAAGATGGAGGAAGACAACGGAGCGTCCTGGTGGCTCAGTTGGTTAAGACACAAACTCAGCAGCAGAGCACAAATAAAAGCAGAATTTCATTTCATTATGAAATGCGACTCACTCTTTGATTCATTATTCCTTTAATGGCTGATGGGATGGCTCACTTGCTGTCAAGCTGTCTTCCAGTCGGGAAGAGAAATGCTCGGTGAGAGCTGAGCATGTATTGGCCGCAAGAGGAGGCCGACAGATGGGTCACTGAGGCTGGTTATGAAACCTGGATGGGGTTGCACACCGAGTCTTGGTGAGCCACCACACCTACAGAAAAGATCTGGTGTGAACACACTTTGGCAGAAATGAGCGGTTTCCTTTAGCGTAGAAAGCGGTAAACAAACATGTAGGCACAGTTACACCCATAATGTCACATAATGACATCAACTTGATCAAAGTAAATCCTGTTGCGCCATTTGTGTCATATATGCTACATGAGTTCTTTAATGTTAAATCTTAAATTCATTCTTAATGAGCACCGAATGTAAAGTGGCAATCTGTGTTGTTAAAATACACAACAATATGCACAACACATACGAGGCAATAACGTGCGAAGACCCATACAGATGTAATCATGTAAAGATTGTTTAAAAGAACGAGCATAGTGCTATTCAGGTAATGTGACATCACAGGATATTGCCAGGAAATTGCACGACACCATCAAGCTTCCGTCTGACTTTCTTTAATCTTTCATTTAGCTGGCCTGAAACACAAGTGAGGGGCATTCAGTGTTACGTATGTGTATCTCTAGGGGGAAACAGATGTCACGATTGACTAATCTCACAAACTGCTAAAATGGATTTGTAAAAATCACTCTGTGATAATTACATTCTGCCATCGAGATGTAGTTTCGCTGTAGAGGAAGAGATGCCCGCAGCTGTGATTTAGCAATCAGTGTCAGCCGATCGTTCAATATGTGTGAAATGTGCAAAGTCTGCTGAGTGTGTGTCTGTGTCCGTGCGTGCGTGTGCGTGCGTGTGTGTCTGTGTGTGTCGTATTGGGCTTAAATGATGGCCCGAACGTCTCTCACCAGGTTCTGGTTTTAAATGCGACGCCTCCTGATGTGTAAATGGCGCGTTAAGTATGTCAGACCTACGAATCTACGGATAATAAGCTGCTAAAATAATGACATCTTACGTGAGGGAAGAAGTACGTTTTGATGTTCTTAAAGGCTGTTTGACTTCATGTAGTTTGCTTAAAGTTTATGACCCACAGAGCAGAGAACTGGTATATTACGAAAGATCTGAGAAATATGGATCTTGATGAATGAGAAAAGAGAAGCGAAGAAGGGGAAATATCGGAGGGTGGTCGTGATAAAGCGACACTATGCATTTGGCCTTTAACTCTGTTCCTCATTTGTCTCGACCGATTCTGTTTCAAGACACAGACTTCTTCATCAAATGAGGTTTGCAGAGCATTCTTCTGACTGACCATGAGTCTTAAAGTCTTAATCACTATCTTGTACAACGGCCCGCCGCTTCAGGCTCCAACATCCACACACCGCCAGCAGCAGCATCTGGAACCAGAGTGGTAATTGATCCAGGAGCTTATTAAAAATCAGACGACTCTAAGTTGTCCTTCAAAATAAGTATTTACTGTAAAAGAGTAATGCCACTGTCGGATCAGAACCTGTCTATGACTGATAGTAAGGCTCGGCTGTCACTTGACTGTGGCTGTGTCCCAGCAGCACGATCATTAGGCAGCAAGAAGACAGTTTGTAATCAATTACAGAAAAGATGTGTCCTTTATTACTAAACAGCAAACAGAAGTTTGTCTCCTTATCACCAGACTAGAGGACTCATCCTGCCACTAAAGCACACGCTGAGAGTACATCCTGCAGAGGTTGTGAACACAATGCTTTTCATATCCACAGTAGGAGAGCCTCTCACATCTAATGGCTGATAAAAACATTGTAATTGCTGCAATTATGGTAAAATTAATATATTGTGGGCAAAGTAAGTACACTTTAAAACTAAAAAAAATATGAATTCATGCTCAGATCTTATCCAAAATATATATTTAAATATTCAGCATTCTGGTTATGCTGATAGTTGGAGATATACCCTCCAACCCCATTATATCTAATGACAGTGTTTGGGTTGCCGTTGGTAATAAATTAGTATATCTATTAGAGATGCTTGGACACGTGTGCATCCTTTGTTTGAGACTATGATTCTGCAGATATAGTGTGTTTTCTATCTGCATACATCCCTTACATCGATATTATTTAAACAAAAGGATTACACAAATGTATTTTGTGAACATTAAGACAATATTTGAAAGTAAAATGGTTATATTGCACCTGACACAGCCTCTGTGTTATGATGTGGGAAAAAATAATTGCAAGTAAAATAACAAATAAAAATGGCACGTGCTAGTATCGCCACTCTCAGAAAGCCTTATCTTCTGCAGCCTGCAAATCAAAGCCTGTTGTTAAACTGTTGGCTACGAACAAGATTATTGTTGTATTTCTGAGATCAGCTGCTCATATACCGATTGTGGGGGCCACAGCTGACTGAAGCTATAATGAAAAGGATTGTCATCAAGCCTTCTATGTGCTCTCATAATGAGAAATCGTAAAGAAACCCTTAAACTTTCAGACAGAAGAAAAGGAAACCGTCACCACTTCTCTTGCAAACAAAAGCTCTCTTTGTCGGTCAATCTTGTGCTAGACAGGACGAATGCTGCTTGGTGTTTGGGCAATATCCTTTCCTTATGGTCTATGATCTTTGGTGTGTGATAACACATCAGGTGTCTGTGCTTTTCAAATGCTCTGGTGTTGCTGTCGCTCTGCCAAACACAGATGGTAATCACTGACAAGCACGGAGCCAGGAGGGAACAAAAGAGCAACCAGAGGGAACAATGTGTTCCTGCTGATATCCACATCACCAAAGATAAATCAACAATGTAGAACTTTAATATTGGCTGCTACCGACGAGATATTACTGAAGACAATGCACAGTAATATAACTTCATGGTGCATGTTACGGCTCCTACATGTTGTCACAAAATAGATTGATAAGCGAGGAAGAATAGCACAGTAGAATTTATTAGCTTATCATTTAATGTAGTCTGAATACGGTACAGGATATGTTCTGGCTCGGTATGAAAAATGAACAATTTCTGTGACAAACTGAGGCTCTAAAGGATGTGTGAAGGCTTCAATGGTTTGAAACAAAAAGAAAAAAAACAAAGAAAAACTTTGATCTTGCAGATAAAAAATCCCATAAAATCAATTACTCTTTGAGCTGTGAAATCTGGGAAGAAAGTGGCACAACCCGCAAGCATGAGGCACGTACCTTTTAAGAAGCTGTGCTTTTATATCTCAGTTCAATGTGAAAGTATTATTGCTAATCCCCCAAAGCTTCGTGGATTGAAAAGCGCAACAAAACCATTAAGAGGAGCCAAGAAAACTCATTTTGCCGTCCCTAACTTATCAGACTGACATATTGAGCGGCACCATTCTTTCCTTTAATACCTCTTAAAGTGGTGTGGACAGCTTTCATCAAAAACCTGCTTTTCCCTCGAAAGTTACATTCTTTTTCCAACCTCGCGTTGGCTTCGCTGTCGTCCGTGAATGGAAACGTGAGACGAGCACAGCATTAACTTTAATTAGTTGATTTCCTCCATCTGGTAAATCATATAGCATGTGATTACATTTCTAGTTTTCATGTGCATAGTTAATCCCAGAGAACAAGACGGAATGGAGCAGTAATGGCGAGATGTACAGTGTAAACACAGGACCAGCAGTAGTTGAGGTTTCCTGCTGTTCTTCATGGTTGGAGATGGACCAGTTAGAACTATAAAGCCCCCGACCACGATACAAATGTCCCATTTAGGATCTCATGATTTCAATCTCTCTCAACAGGTATGTTCTGGATAAACCCTCTGGCTCTCGTTCTCACCTAAATTATCCCTGGGGCAACCTGATATTGTGTTTAGTCATGAAGAGCGCTGCATTAAAAAAATATCTGCATAAAATATATAATTCATCAGGTCATTGGAAAGATGGAAATGAGATTTGGAATGGTCTCCGGTGAATGCAACACATTCATGTCTGGAACTGGGTTTTATTGTTCACACATCAAGAGTTTCACATCTATTAGTATTTTCACAAAAGACTAAAACTGTAATGCACTTAGACTGTGAGCTGTTATGGTATTTGCATGCTATTAAAATGTTATATTGAAAAATAAGAGAGGGACCAATAATATCTATCAATGGTGCTTGCACAAGTTACTGAATAAAAACAAGTGTTAACTTAGAAATAATTATGTGATGGACATATTTTTACACAGGGGCCCTGTGATGTGTTGTACGCATCTCATGAGCAAGAGAGGGACGTGGCAGAATGAGAACATGTCGGTCACTGCAGTGGGATATAATGAGCCATAAAAAGGTAAGAAGAAATGTCCCCCAAAAAAAACAAAGAAAAGAATAGTAACGAATTAACCAATAATGCTCAAAAAGTCTTTTCCTCTTTTTAAGAGCAATTCCCCAAGGACGCCCCCTTCCACCTTCATTATTTGCCAAGATACAAAGTATCTGACAGGGCACTGATTTCGTCTTTCAGGTTTGATGAATTGTCGAGATGTGCACCTAGTGATTTGGTGAAAAACATAATGAGTAAAACTATCCACAGAATAAATGTAATATTACAAGACGATTCAATGAATTAGGTATGAACCCTGAAAATAGGCCGTCCTTTCTACCAAAGCAACCCGCTTCCCTCGGACTTGTTTACTGGAGGAAGTCTGGCCTTTTGGCAGTCCCGGCTGACGGCACATGATTGATGATGCCACACGTTTCTCTCCCCTGAGCCCGGGCCTATTTCTTCTGACACCTTAATAAACTTCAACACCAACACACAAACATGAACGAAAGCATACACACACACACACACACACACACACACACATAGACAGAAATCGGAAGCCACAGAGAGATTTTACGATTTCTGCTGAGGGGTGATTAAAGAAGAGGATTCATGGAGATGAGCGTGACTACAACACACAGCGGTGGAACCAAGAGCCAAAAGGAACCATCTGAAGGTGCATATTGAATTACTACTGTAAAATAAATACTGTCTTTATGTATTCAAGCCATTTTCAATCACAAAGAGCAGATGAGGGACACATAAATGACCAACCGCACAATTATAGCATTTTCTAATGAGGCAGCCTTCATACATGGTTTCGTTGTGACTAAGGGTAACACAAATGGTTTTCACAACCTGGCAACCCAAAAGTTGACTTATAACTGATGTGTAAAGCATTCATAATTGTTTTATTATACAGTAATTAAAGAAAGGAAAGATATAACTATTTTCAGTTTTTAGTAAATTAAAAAATGAGGAGCAGGAAGTTCTTGAAGAGACAATAGTGGAAACATACGCAGTTTATTAAGACATATTTGTTTGTTTTGAAGATAATGAGCATATAGACATGTTTATAATGCTGCTAATGTGGTTTGAAAGCTTCTGTGAACAACAACAATGATGATCATAATAAATAAATGATATTTATATATATTTATATGATAACATAAATATTTGTGGGGGGAGAATCCCATAAAACTAGCTCAGCTACTGATGTCCTCTGGTTATATTTGATTACACGTCTGACCTTAATGATGAGCCATCTGTGCTGACTATCACCCACAATGCATCACAAACCCCATAGCGCTCAACTTTTTCAAAATTCTAAAAACTCATAACACTGCCTCCAGTCACGGCTTTATCACTGGCAAAGTGATATATATATATTCAAATATAACTCTTGACATCTAAGTGGCATTGTGTTTTCCCAGAAAAACATTTGAGATACGCTTTAACACTACGGTGACTTGCTTTTGCACAATAACTGTGGCCAAATCAATTGAAACAGTAATGCCTGCCATTACAGTGGAGCGTGTCACTACATCTAACTAGATGGCACAAAGTAAAATTAAATGTTTCATCTGTGTTGGAGGAAGAAATTCATCAAGCTGCCAAAAATAAAGTCCTAAGTCTTAACTGTTTGTGTCACAGCGCTCAGAGCTCCTCACCTCATCCTGATACCTCGTCTCTCTAAGTCCATCTAAACCGACTAAAGCTGCTCATTAAACTTCACATACCTTCACCGCTTCAATTCTAGTGGCAATGAAACCATTTAAATTCCATGCTGTGACATCTACAACTCATCAAAATAGCAAAATCTCTGTTTTCTCTTCAGCAGATGCATGCACACTGCACACATTACATTTCATTAAGCGGACACTTTTATCCAAAGCGACTTACAATAAGTGCATTGAACCATGAGTACAATTTCTTCAATAAAAGTTAAACTACAGTGCTATCAGTAAGACACAGTGTGCACTCTCATTCTTACTGCTGTGACACAATGCCCAGTGATCTGAGTCAGTGTTGTTCTTGTGTTACATCGCCATACGGCTTCATGACGGCTGCAGTCACTCATCTCCATGTCACATCTTTATGTGTGTCATTTAAATAAAGATGCTCAGTGGCTTCAGATCTGCTTCAACCATGTGCTCCGTTACTTTGCTGAAGGTCGGGTGCTTGGTCAAATCACAAGGAGGGGTCTGGATGTCCGTGTGCGCCCAGTATACCGAGTCCAAAATGAGTCTGGACACCTGCTGTGATTAGCTGGGTCACGGCACAGTAGTTCTGTGCTGCACTGATGTCAGGTCCACACTGACACAGTTAAATGTTCCACTTCTACACCAGTGGTAGTTCTCATTAAATCTATATATATAGCCAGAAGGCCAGAAGGCTCCACCCACTCCTCATCAGGAGAGCATTGAGATCAGGTGTGGGAGGAGACACACCTGATCCTGATCTCCTCGTCAAAGAGGCGAACAAAATGGGGGGAGGGGACCAAAGCAGAGAGAGGTGCTTGAAGGAGATTTAGCCGTCTAGTGGCCCGGCTGATATAGTTTAATTGGTGTAGAATTGATGGAGATCTGGACAGAGCTACAAAGGTTAAAAACCTTTAAAACCTGCAGAACTGTCCTGTGATTGCTGCCTTAACTTCACTATATATATATATATATAATATTCATGGTATGGGGACTGATTGAAGAAGCAATTATGTGAATGATTGAATACAAATATTCATATACAAATACTAAATATCCACTGTGTGAGACTTCATGGATACTCATGGCCGACACTAGTGGACACTGTTCACCCGGGTCTTCTGCACCGCGGCGGACCTAATGAGTGTAACACAGTCATGTCCGTTGTTGTCTTCTCTCAATTTGCTCCCCTTAAGGCCCATCCATCCACATCAGTTCACCTCAACGGAGGCAGGTAGCAAGTGTCAGAGCGCGCCACTGTCACCAGGAGTTATGTGAACGTGGGCAACGAGCTGAGGCTCTCGCTCCCCGCAGCACATTGTGACAGTGATCTGAACGGATGCTCCTCAGGTACAACGGGTCACTGATGGTTCGGATTGTATCGCGGCTCAGAGTCACAGATCGGATCAGCACAAAAGAAAAAAGGGAGCAAATATATATTTTAGAAACCTATAGATACAGATTCCTTTGTTGTTTGATTATACAGCTGGTCTAGAAGACCACTGCTCTGAAGTCAGTGTTAACTATCAAAATGTCTAAACGTTATCCTTTCACTTTTTTATAGTAATTTATTGTCGGTTTTCTTTTTCATAAAAGCACACAATTTGAATGATAAGGACATAAAATATTGTATTAAATGTATGTATTATATCAAACTATTAGTGTTAATTGTGCAGTATAAGATCCTTAGAGCTAGTGTAAACAGGTCACAGTTCATCTCCAATTGTTATTTGGTTCACGTTTCTCACAAACATTACATGTGAACACATCATGACACATCATAATTTACCTTTGCCCAATAGTCATTTTCACTGAACAGAGCCTGAACGCATCATAATTTAACCGAGCGAACCTCTATATTACATATAATATACATGTATTACATATATAAGAAATCATTAGCTCTCCATCTGTCAGTTCAAACACAGATTTTCACACAGTGACGGTTATTATTAAACTGATAAATTAATCTGCGGTTCACATGTGCGTCGAACAGTGAGGGGGGATCGTCAGTGGTCCGTTACACCACTATTATTGGGTGTATAACGGAAAAAAGAGTGGAAGTTTTTTGTTTGATTTGTCCCCGTTTGCTCAACATTCATACAAAGTAGTTCAACAACTCAACAGAGCCAACTGCAGAGCACTCCAGTATATTGCATTTTAATGAGTCATAATTTATGTGAAAGTGCTAAACATCAGCTACAATGGCCGACGCATATAATCTGTTTGGTTAACATTATTCCGGGTAATGTATATTTAATTACCGCTCTATTTACAAATCTCCATCTCAATTACACAGCCAGAAGACATGGCGGGTTCCAATAACCGCATTATCCTCGCTGTGTTCAATATTAAAGATGAATTAAGAGGCGGCCGATGCTTTATTGAAACTGAAGCAGCTGAGCTCTCCATCTCTGTCACTGCGTCTCTGGCTGTTCAGTACACCTCAGCTCCTGCAGGAAAGAAACCTTATCTCTCCCTCATTCCCTCTCTCTGTTTGCCACTTGTCGCGTTTCTGTCTCCTTACGCAGCCATCTGTCCTTGGCCTTGAGATCCGCGTTGCCGAGCAAACATTAAGTGGGCTATATAGATGCAGCTTTTGAAGTCTGTATACTAAACTGTTACTTACTGAGAATGATGTAAATAAACACTTTCTACTTAAGGGAACACAAACAAACAACATATAGATAAATTAATGATTGGGAGGATGGACTTCCTGTTTGCTGATTAATGTGATCTTTTTGACTTAGTTGTAGCCAACTAAAGATGAAAACAGACTCCCGCCAGCGCAGCATGCAAAAGGCATAAGGGAAGAGGTGGCTGCGTTTCTCCTCCTCTTATGTATCACAAACCAAACTAACATCAATAAACAGATCGGCATCTAGTGGAGCCTGACAGAACATCTGGAGGTCCTAGACTTTGCTGATGTGCCAACAGATGCAAGACAAGTCATAGCTATTCGAACTGCAGCGGAAAATAAACATTCGGATGAACAACAAAAGCAAAAAAAAATAAGAATCAATAAATTCACTCACCACAGAGAAATTATAACTGTGGATGGAGGAACAGAGGAAGGCATAAAGGTAAGACTTGATCTGGAAATCACAAAGTGTTTTACTCAAGACAAAACTCAAAATCTACATCTCCAATTTTAAAACCATTGTGCTGAATAGAGCAGAAACTTAAAAAACTGCCACTAACATCATCAACAAGCTGTAGTCATTCACTAATCCCCGTCTCAGACCCCTCCTGGGGATCTACCGGCCAAACACAGTCAACAATACCAACCTGAGCGAACGCAGCAAACAAGAAACAGTAGGAGGACATCTGAAGACGAGGCAGTGGAGCTGGATGAAGATCTCTCCTCAAAGAGATGTAAGGTGACCCCCGTTAGGGTGATCTGCTTAAAAAAGGCAGAAAACTCTGCATAAATAAATGCACAACCTAGTTTGTGTTTCAGTTGCTTAAATACACATTATTCATGTTATAATCTGAGGTGTGTGTGTGTTTGAGAGACTCAAGGCGGTAGCATTTAAGCAGGATGAATATGCACATCCATGGCACCGGAGATAATCCCCACATGGCCAATGCGGTGCACAATGTAAGCATGAATAAAGCCAAAGCTGAAAACAACTCGTCCCAGACACACAGACAGAGAGGCGGACGCATCTTCAGCCGGGTGCTCTCCATTGACCTTACTAAACTCAAATGAGCCTTTTGTTGTGCTAACCAACTCTTCTCATGCTGTGGACGTGTGCAAATCAAACATGAGTCATTAAATGCATACATGCATACTGATCCGCCCATAAACAGATTTGCTCACACATATTCAAACTCCTAGTTCTATATAATGTACACATGATACATAAGCACATACAGTACATGTATCCTCATAAGTATATATTAATTCATATCAATTAGATATTCTTTGGGCTCGTTTTTATGAGTTGAGATAATTATTTTCGCTATAAGATCTCATTTGATGATGCATATTATTAAGCCTACTGCCAGCAGGCACATTTAAAGAAATATAATCTGATTGATTGGGGTGATGAGATATTAAAATTAGCCGATACATTTTCCCAACACTTTCACATTTAACTTGTCTGATATTTTGCCCTGCGTCTTGTCTAGCCCTCAGCGGTGGCGCTGTTAGATTTTGCAAGATTATGGTCTTGAATTCCTCATATGCGTTCATGATCATCTCCTGCTCGTCAGCGAAGAAAAAAATAGGCTCTTCCTTTAAGTTTATTTGCCGTTGTAGTGTTAGAAAATCATGGTTATGGTGATCGAAGCTTCCCACTTTCATCCTGATTACTGACGTCTGGTTTGAATTAACGAGATCGTTTGAGCGGGATCAGCCTGTGAGAAACCGAGATAGCCTGACTTCAATCATCGGGTTGATTTAAGCTGGATAATAGGACATGTGATCGACTTAGTTGAACCATGTACGAGGAATGGGGCCCTGGCTCACTTTTTAAAGCCAGCATGCTAATGTTGTGTATTGAAGCAGTTTCAGGCTCAGGGACAGTTTACTGAAACAGTCCTGTAAAGTGTCAAGAGGCCAGTTGCACAAGTCCAGAAGGATTTGTATGACTTAGCATCAACGGAAGAGAGGTGAGGACCGAAAGATGATGATCATCTGATCACCTCAGACACTCTTGGCCTTCTGTAGATGTGATGTTGCACAAGCTCATGTAAGTTGAACAGTTCCTTAACTAAGTAAGTACGTAAGTAAAGTTGATTTATATTGCACTTTTCACAGACAAAGGGTCACAAAGTGCTGTACAGGAGCCAATTAAACCCGAATTGACAATGAAACGCAGATTTTACCGGATCACATCGAGAAGTATTCAAAAAATCACAAAGGCTTCCAACGTCTGCTGTTGTGCAAGAAACAGAGGGAATGAGATGCAGCAAATTAGAGCAAAACACCAGACTTGGGTTTCATAAAGCCTGCAAGCATGAGCCTCCACATAAACTCAACCTTCGACTGACATCTAGAAGAATAGTTTTAGGTATTTCATTTGCTTGCCAGCCTTGTTCGCGGTGTCTTGATGTGGTTGTTTGTAGTCACATACAACTGTTACGTGAAAAGATAATGCCACATTGCTATTGGCAGATAAGCCGAATGGATTCATTAGTCCTGAGAAGATATGCTTTAACCTTTTGGATGCAAAAAAACATCATGTGGCATACAAGCATATGTACATATTATGTTACAACAAGATAACAAAGGCTTGCATTTACTTAAGCCCTGGCCAAAGTTCATCATGCAAACATCTCTTCATTGAACATATCAGAAACATTAGGAGTCGTGTTGAGTCGAGGCCACTTTAGGTTCTAATTGACTTTTCCAAGCGATCTGAATGATGGCAGCTGTTTCAGTCGTAGTTGCTAGTTGAGAGGTCGGCGTTGTGCAGATGGCAGTGCATTCTGTTTACACCTCTACTCGAGAACTGGGCCGCTGCCAGATCTGCCCCCCGAAGCCCGAAAGCTAATATATTAAGTGTACCGCAGCCTCACACACACACACACACACACACACACACACACACACACACACAAATAGCTCTAAGTGCACTGACAATAACCAGTTGCTTTGCAATTTTTCCTATTTATGGTTAGATGAATAATACTGTGAACTTGCTATGTAAATATCATGCCGTTATGGTACCGATTATTAATGATTTATCTATGGGTGTTTATTTTATTTGTTTTGCATTTTGCAATCGTGATACCTATTAGGTCATAAATTGATTAAGTCTTTGACAGCATATTCTTTGGAAAGTAACAAATTACACACAGTAAGTCTCACGGGAGGTAAAGCGTTATCAAGTTGGATAGGAAGACCAATAACATATACAGATATATTAAAAGCATATTAACTCAGTGTCTGCTAACTAGATTTGACTTCCATTGCATGGTTGGCATGATATGTATGACCATTCTTGTTAAAATAACACTCGTCTCCAGATTCAGAAAGTGTAAAAGCAGCTAATTGTGGATTTATCTGAACATTTATCGTTCCTCTGTGATTCATTTCTTCATAAGTTCAGGGTTTAAATAGCATGCTGTGCAACATTAGCAGTCTGGAACTTAATCATCAATGTGTTGCTTTAATAATGTTCAGCTCTAAGCAGCAGTTTTAATCCATCAAAGCAGCGGCAGTAGCACTGTAGAATTTAATATTAGTTATTCACTTCACATTGTAAATGGGAATCAATTAGCAATCGGTCCTTGCAAAGAGGAGTTCCTGCTGCTTTGCCAGTCAGATAGATGAGTGTCATTTGAGGTGACAGAGGGAAAACCAAGGGCATTTACTAGTCTGGGAGAAGTGTTGGTGAGAGGTATTCTTTGGAGGAAGCTTTGCACACCCCATAATGTGATGATTGGACTCAGTGAAGCTGGAAACCAGAAATGACAAGTGAAATAAAAACAGAGCCGCTGCATGAAGGAAGACGTTTGTTTATCTGCAACAAGTGTTGATCCTAAGATTATAACTCCTGAGGGGGGGCGATAGCAAGGTGGTCGGTCTCACTGACGGCTCAGGCGGGCACAGCCCACCTGAGAAATCGAAGCCGACGCCTGCCTCCCTCCATGAGCTACGGTATCTGTCATCTCCTGGCTCGGAAAAGAGGAGTGGAAACCAATTCTGGTTTCATGAGATTAGAAAGCTGCACTGCACACAATGACCAGGAGCCCACTAAGCTCGCACTCTCACGTGTACTGTGCAAATGTAGCGGTGTATTCATCTGTTCAACTGTTCAACTGAAAGGGTTGAAGACCATTCAACCAGCTGACTGTAATCTATATGTTCATTGTGACAATACTTCTAGCCATTTTAATAATTCGTTCCACAGATTCTCAGTGTCCAGTGATTTGGGTGCTGTGATTCTGCCAGGGCCGGATTCACAGCACCCAAGAAGTCTCGGCCAGCAGTCGTTGAAAGGGAAAACGAGTCGGACAATGTCACAGCTGCGAATAGGAAATTCATAAATCTCTGTCTGACGGTTGGCATGAAAAATGAATGAAAACAAGATGGAGGGAACTTGGAGGAATAATGGGTTTGGGAGCTAACATGCAGTAGTCTACAGTGCCACCAACCCTAAATACGTGCTGCAAAAAGGACGTTAGTGGCAACCCACACACTGTGAGCTGGCAGCCGAGCTCACACATGGCCCTCATCTTGAAGTCAGAAAATAGTGTTGAGGATTCAGAGGCTTCATTTACATTTTAATTACTTAGTTCCACAGCAAATAAAACATGTGTATGCATAACCAAACAGAAAATGAAATTAACAGAAGAGGAATGAAACAGAATGAGCAGGGAAAAGACCAAGTGAAACCCAAAATAGAAATTCACGAGTCCACAAGGCACCAAACAGTCAAGAAATACAAGTATCTTCTTGTGTGTCTCACATATAAAATATGTTTTGTTTGATCTGTGATGGTGAGAGAGTGAGTGCGATGAAATAAATTGACTGTGATTGTTACAATAGAGGGAATTCAAGTTTTTGATTGAACCCGAGAGTCTGAAGAAGTTTTATGGTTTTTAGCAAACACAATCGATCACAATTAACAGCCTTCAGAAAGGAGCAGAGTTTTTCTCTGGTAAACAAGAAAAGAAGTGAGCAGCGGCTGCTCTGCACGCCAGAAAACAGGTTGCAACGAGCCTCTGGGGACATGAGGGCACCATTACAGACACAACAGGAACTGACCAGCTGTCAGCTATTAGACAAAGCAGACGACAAGAGCTACACCCGGGCTGCAAAAACCAAATCCAAACGTGTGTTCATGACATCGGATAGTCACACTGTAATACAGTCTGCAGCTAAACGCCACACCTGGAAAATATAACACTGCGGATTAGCCCTTGGGCAGTTTTCACAACACAAGAGGTATATATTTGTGCTTCCTCCTCACCATCATCATCATCATCATCATCATCACATCTCAACATTACCCACAAATGAAATCACAAACTCCTTCATAATCCAATTTCAAATGAAGCAGCGCAACCATACCGATTATGTAATTAATTTGGATTTTACATGCAGATTTGTCAAATGTCATTGCTGCATCTTACTGTTGGTGTTGTGGAATTAGTTTGTGTTCATATTGAGTTGCAGTCAATCTAAACTATGATTATAACTATACATAGATCTGCAGTAAATGCTTATGTATCGTTCTGCAGAGCTTAATGCATAATGAGCTCTGGGAAAAGCCAGTAACGTCTCAGTCAGCCAACATGATTGCACATGAAAATAGAATATTCACCAAACTCATACTAACACAAACTAAAAAGGACATGATGTAATGGATTCTTTCTTGGGCCATTGCCTCATGAAATCAAGCTAGTAGTGTTTCCTGCTGACAAAACTGACAAACACAAAGGCACAACCTCCGTGGTGGAGGCAATAACAACAGGTATCTCAAAACAAAAACAAAATTGAGCCGTGGCAAAAATAAATAAAAAATCAGAGTATTTTATATCAGACAGTAACACAGAGTGAGCAAACAGTCGATACTAATGTTTTATTGAGATCAAGAAAGTGGTGTGTCAGGTTTTTCAGGGGCAGAAACATGTGGAAGAAATGACTTTACCGTAAGACTGAGGCACATTGCTTCCTCTCTTAGTGCTCATGTTTTTTTAGTCTGGAAAACATCAACACAGTTGACAGATCAAGCCCCTCCAGAATCGCCAGGTCACTACAGTACTGTCTCCTAGGAGCTGGAGTCAGGCTTTATCACAGCAGCCAGACTCATTATATGTAAATAATCAGCGCAGTGCAAAGAGTCCACACAGAGCTACGCCAGGGCTGAGGCTTATGACTGAGAATGCGAAGAAAAGAGAAGCAAAACTATTGCATTAATATTTGTTACACTGTGGCCACAGAAGGAACTTGCTTTGATGGGCTGACAAATTGGGCTGACATATTTCTGGTAAACAACTTATAAAAGTTACTTTTCAAAATCAGTGTGCAAAATACACTCAGTTGCCAGTTTGTTTGGTACTCTTTTTTTTTTTTTTTTTAAGCTACTGCAGACTAACACACCAGCTCTGCAATAAACCCTCTCTTCAAGGTTGAAATGTTCCTCTTTTTCATTTTGGTGATACAACTGTAAGATTAACGACCATGAATACGTCTTGGGAAGAATTTCGACATAACTGAAGGTAGGCAGTAATAGCAACAACATTACCAACATGTAAATCAGCCATAAAAGCATCATGATGCATTTACTTCCTTGTGTACAGAAACAGCCCGGGTAAAGTAGGGTTCAGGCAATTAGTTGCTCAATCGGCCAACAGAAAATGGATCGGCAACTATTTTGATAATTGAATTGTTTTCACTGGTTTCGGCTTTTAAAGTGATGTTTTCCTGCTGCTCTTTAACATGCATGATAGTTAGCTACAAATGTTTTGGTTTTGAACTGTGGGTTGGACAAAACAAGCTTTACATGACATATTATAATCACCATTTGGCAACATTATCAAGCCCATTATCCGAGGCAGTAATCAGCCGATTGAACAGATAATGAAAATCCTCATTGGTTGCAGCCTAGCAGAGAAAACATTAAACTGTATGCATGTTTGTGTTTCACACAAAAATCAGCATTTACACTAAAATAATTTTAAATTATATTGAAGCAGGTAAACGTAATTTTCCATTCCCATGTATGCCAGCGTGATAACAACATTACAACATAATGGGTGAAAAAAAGATTAATTAATTTGACCCTTTGAGCTTTCAAGCTGTGAAGGGTCACGATGTAGCTTAGTGACGTTACACACCTCATAGGAACAGGTGGGAGGAGAAAACAGGGAAGTTGCAGATGATTAACATTTTGATGAATTTTCATTTACAAATATCATCACAATAAACTGGACAGAGAAAGTGACTCCCTCGACTGATGACATGGAGTGGATGGAGGGAGCACTGACTAGCAGGCCCTTGAGAAAGACATGAATATGGAGCAAAAGGAGGACAATCACATGGGACATACATTATGAAATGTACATCCATGATGGCACAAAGCAACGCTAACACAGACATGTGGCTTTGGTCCATTCAAAACTAAATCCAACAACTCCAACTCTTTTTCCTCTCCTATTCAATCTGAAAATGGAAAGAAAAAAAGTTGACTACCTTTGTTCTGTGAAAAAAAATAGATTGCAGCAATCGCTTTCAGAGCGCCTGGCTAATGTGTTTCTCTCATTGAGGAATCATTACGAAAGATGCTAAAAGCATCTGTGGCATTCATTGAATATTTTGCAGCACGCTGCTAATTGTTTGTCAATTTACCCAAGCGGAATGTATAATCAATGCTTTCAAGTCAGGGTCTGAGGTGATTGGCCAGGCCTCGATCATTAGGAGCAAATGTAGACCGGAGCTTCAAGCTCTCTCCGGCATTAAAGCTCCACTTTCAGTCAAAGTAGAACTGAACATCCCATGATTTCACCTCAAGCGCCATTCAATGACGATGTGTATCGGCACGTCTGCTTCAGCCTGGAAGTTGAACAATGCTCGTACCTGGAGGGTCATTAATAAGCCTAATCTTCCGACAGTACATCAAAACAAAGTGGTGTTTGAAACAAATGTTAAAATTTCCCAGCACCATTTATATTTTTTATATAGCTTTAGTTTACCCTTATTTGCATTCAACTCTAAAGTCAAGTTAATGGATCATTGCTCCTGGTGGCATGAGAAGATTCTAATAAATGCATGTTTTCCCTCCATAATCTGTTTAATTTCCCCTGCGACCGCTACATCTGCACCACGCAAGGCCCATGTCAACACAACACCTCCACACAGAGAGGGAGAGACACTGCTGCTGTCTAAGACAGCTAAGATGTGCTCATTTTACAGCTCGCACCTAATTACATTTTGCCCAAAGTATAATGTGGAATCACTCAGAGTTTAGTGGGCTCAGAGGACTTTCAAAGACAAAAAAGAAGTAACAGGATCCATTGACAACGCGATACTCAGTCAGCACCTTCCGTCTCAAACTAAAATGTAATTGCTTGGCTGACGTATGCGTTTGATGCAACTGAACCTTTTTTCCGCATCTTCTTGAGGCGCGGAGTCACGTCAAGGCCGAAGAGTGCATGATGGCGACACTATGAGAATACGGACGCGTGCATCAATTTTGAGCTTATTATCGTCATTTACTCTGATCTCAAACTAATCATCAGTCCATCACTTGAACGACTGCAATAAGGACCTGCAGATCAGGGACGGACTTCAAAAGAAGCCGACTCTTATGTCCGCTGGTTGCAGAAAGGCTTCACTTCTACATCACTGTGTCTTCTCACTGTGGGGACAGGCGTGATGGAGGCTTCTTAGAGGCCTTCAGCATCCCTACTGGGACGATGAGTTATGTGAAGGACCTTTTCACTTTTGAGTTTGCAGTGACAGCTAGATGAGACTTCCAGCTCAAATTATCTGACATTTAATCACAAGGTGACATGAAAAGGCCACTGCAGACGTTGGGATCTGAAACGTCGTGGATCGATGAAATCTCTTCACAGTGAGGCTCCAGGCAGGCCTGCGCTGTTCGTTTTTAACACTATACGAGTCATTCATTCTCACGCTGACAAACTAAAAACCTGTGTTCATGGGAAGCTTAAGAATACAGTTAAACAAAATACTTGGTTTGTTGAGCCGTAAAAGTCTAAAACAATCTCTTTATTGAACAACCTCCTGGCCTCTCAAACACACACACACACACACACACACACACACACACACAACAAATGCGTAGCCTACAAGGAAAAACAACATGATGCATCACAACTTTCTCATTACTGCTAAATCCATTAAACCCAGCTTGCACTGGACAATGAACATCCACTTCACCATGTAGAAGCTTGAAGGATAATGAAATGTGCTTTACCTGAGCAGCAGGTTGGAGTGTTTTGGATGGATTTCTATCAAAGGGCTGAAAAACGGACATGGCCTCCTCATAACCTCCCGCAATATGCTAAAGGGTACGTTTGGGCATCACAATTAATAGTTTGGAGAAAACCAAGAAAATTACAAAGCCTGAGTGCCACTAATGTGGAGAGAACATTCTGCAACCACGACGCTGCGGGGTTCTCATCCCTCCTCCCACTTCCGTTAACAATTGTGTCTTATTGATGAGACATTAAAAACAATCGGCAGCAGTGGAGTTGCTGTGGGGGACTTTAATGGCGCGTAATTTAAGTGAATTTGGAGAAAAACAAAACAACTTAATTTGCACCAGAATTAATTGGATGGCATTTTAATTTAGCTCCACCTGCATGCGGAGCTGGATGTCTGTCTTTATCATCAGCCTCTCTCGGGTTCAGAGGTGAGTCTCCTCAGCATCTCCTCGGCGCTCTTTGTGCGCGTCCTTTAACCCGCACGCAGCTCTCCAGCTGGAGGCAGTCAGCGCGCGCATCGCCCCGCGAGCGCATCGTCGGAGCTTTGTGCAGCGCACGTTTGTATTTCATTCACTTGTCCGACCCGCGGTATGTCTTGTTCTCCTCACATGTGATGTAGACTACATTATGGGAGTATTTAAAGAACAAAATCGCGTCGCAGAGAAATGTCTCACTTCGATGCCGGTGAGAGAAACTTGAGGAATATTTGGAGATGAATCTGCCGTGAACACCGACATACTTTCATCACAGAAGTGGCGCATTTTGTAGAGAGTGAGATTGACTCCAGTTGCAGGTAAGATGAGACTTTTTTTTTTTTTACTCGCAGTAGTGATTGATTAATTCAGTAGATGTGAGAACATTGTCCACCAACAGGTTGATGTGATTATTCCGTTCTAAATAAGTTGAAGCAATTGTCTAAATTCAGCATGTTCAGGTGTTCATGTTCAAAGCTCTCCCTCTAATATTTAATGTCGAGTCTAATTGTTTCACAGTATGCAATTGTTAACCGGTAGCATCATGCTGTGCAGGCATGTGTATTGAAACCAATGTGATATGTAGCCACCAAACCCCGTGCATATTTATCTGAGCAGGTAATCATTTATTGGGCTGAATATCCGTCTTCTAATCCTCTACATTTCAGCACCAAAAAAACTAAAGTAATGCATTGCCTTATGCAGTACAAAATCAAAACACCAGACAAGAAGACTAAGACCTTAAAGTAGCCACTTAATTAAAATGGTATTTCACCTGTTGTTCGGGTGGAAAACCACATTATTTCTTTTGACTGCTGGCTTTGTGCTGGTTTGGTCCGGTTTTAAAGGAAGCAGACCTGATTTATTTTCAAATAAAGCAGTTAAAAAAAAGAATATGGCATAAAATATAATATTACTATATTATTACAAATATTACTCATGCTCCATAGTCATCCATTTTATGTATTGTTCACATACTGATAAGTGCAGAGGATTTTCTGTTTCACTTCAGCGGTCTGTTATCCTCTTTTTCTGTAGGAATAATAAACAATGTTTTTTATTAAAGCAGTTCCTCCCAATGCATTTCCAAATATACATTATATAATATCCCAACATCCAGGCTTTTCAAAGAAATGTCATCACCATTAACAGGACTCCAATTGGCATCCACCGTATTCTGCTGCCATGGTGAGAATGATGAACTGGCATCATGAAACCTCTCATGTTATTGCCACCAAACTAAGTTATCGTACCATGTTTGCCTCACGAGCATTGGCAGTGACAAGCACTTCAATCTGACTGCGTCGAGGCTATTGGCAGTACTGTGACTCCCCTCATTCAATTACTTAGGCTGGTGTTAATTTACATCCATGCCCACCCCCTAATAAATTTCTAAACATGTGTCAGCAAAGAATTCCGTGTAACTCGTCACAGCTGATCATGTCGCCACATTCAAAGAGCAAGCGCTTCCTCAGGGACGCTTATACGACTTTAGGGTGTGCAGAGAGATTTCCTTGGGTAGCAGGACCCGGCCTAATAAGACTCAGGTAGAAAGCTGACAAAGACGACGACTGTTGATCTCACTTTTAAAATATATCAAGTGGAAATGCCGATCTTATTCCCTGTCAAATTGTAAAAATCCCTCATAATAAAAAGGTAACTTTGAAGTATTTCCCACTGTTACTGAGACAAGTGTTTATGTGTGCAGGTGAGATGCCACAATCCCCATGAGTCAGCTAGATATCATGGACTCCTGGATCTTCCCATCGTCCCCTCCCAACCTGTCGGAGCACCTCATGTACGACAGCTTCCTGCCGAGCAACGAGTCCGACCTCCATAGAAACTACACAGACCACAGCTTCAACAAAACCAGCACGGTGGTCATCACGTGCATGTACTTTTTGGTCTGCACCGTGGGCCTCTGCGGAAACACCCTGGTCATCTACGTGATCCTGCGCTACGCCAAGATGAAGACTGTGACCAACATCTACATCCTCAACCTGGCCGTGGCCGACGTGCTGTTCATGCTGGGCCTGCCGTTCATCGCCATCCAGCTGGCGCTGGTCCACTGGCCGTTCGGCCCGGTGCTCTGCAGGGTGGTGATGACCGTCGACTCCCTGAACCAGTTCACGTCCATCTTCTGCCTGATGGTCATGAGCATCGACCGCTACCTGGCGGTGGTGCATCCCATCAAGTCCACCAAGTGGCGCAAGCCGCGCATGGCCAAGACCATAAACCTGGCGGTGTGGGGGTCGTCGCTGATGGTTAACCTGCCCATCGTGATTTACAGCGGAGTCATCACAAAGCACGACGGCTGCTTCTGCACCATCGTGTGGCCGGAGCCTCAGGAGGCCTACTACACGGCCTTCATGTTCTACACCTTCATCCTGGGCTTCTTCCTGCCCCTCATGGTCATCTGCCTGTGCTACTTGTGCATCATCTTCAAGGTGAAGTCCTCGGGCATCCGCGTGGGCTCCTCCAAGAGGAAGCGCTCAGAGAGGAAGGTGACTCGGATGGTGTCCATCGTGGTGGCCGTGTTCGTGTTCTGCTGGCTGCCGTTCTACGTCTTCAACGTCACCTCCGTGACGGGGACCATCAGCACCACGCCCATCCTGAGGAGCACCTTTGCTTTCGTGGTGGTTCTGGGCTACGCCAACAGCTGCGCCAACCCCATCCTCTACGCCTTCCTGTCGGAGAACTTCAAGAAGAGTTTCCAGAACGTCCTGTGTCTTAAGAAGGTGGGCGGGCTGGACGAGGCGGATCGCAGCGACAGCCGGCAGGACAAGTCTCGTATGATAAATGACCCCACGGAGACCCAAAGTACTCTGCTGAACGGGGACCTGCAGACCAGCATTTGAGAGGAAGGGGAGGGGACTTTCCCCGTACATAT
Organism: Cottus gobio; assembly: GCA_023566465.1. Lineage (NCBI taxonomy): Eukaryota > Metazoa > Chordata > Actinopteri > Perciformes > Cottidae > Cottus > Cottus gobio. Next base: position 10,348,635 of record CM042232.1, on the reverse strand, counting down.
CTGAAACAAGTAACAGCTCTTATCGGCATCTCTTAGGTCCCATCAGAGAGGAAGACGGCATCACGTCCCGTGTTCAAGAGGACAAAACAACAGATTGTTCCTCTCTCCGCCTTCGACACACCATAGGGTTTCTCTGGCTGTAAACAAATCCATTGTCACGTAATCAGAAGTTCGTGCAACTGTTTGCTCTGTGCCGTATTTGAAAATGAAATCTGTTTGACTGTTTGTTCCCAGTGTATTGACTCGGAGGTGAAGGTGGAGGATGCACTAACACCCACTTGCAAACAGTCCCCAGGGTGACATGCATGTTCCCTGGAGACCCAGGATTACAGGCATAGTTTCAGAGCAGAGGGCGGGTGCCAAGTTTCCACAGTCCTGCTTTGTGTAAAAACAAAGGTGCTCATACGCCGGGAAACAACATGCTGTTGTTAAAACTGACCGCCTCATCGTTCCTCTTGTTGTTCCTGTGACGTCTGCAAGTTATTTTCTCTCTTCGACTGTAAATAACTGCAGAGAATGGGCAAAGAGACTGCACCAAAAGTCAAAGGATACACGTGTGTCACAGTGTTTTGATCCCTAAAGTTTGACTTGTGAATCAGTAATGTTTGTTTCTGTTTTTAGACAGAGAACATAATGAATGTCAGTGCCATTGATTCTTGTGTTTTGTAGTAGAACATTCTGATTTATGTGTGGCTATTCATACCTGTGAAGAAATATATAAAATGTAAATGTGAATATCTGTGTTCAGTCGATGGGCAAATATTTCGTCCTGTGTCCCTCGCTGCTACAATATAGCGGCATATAATACATGCATAATTTATTTTACATTAATGGTGCTGGCTCGATGTACCGAGCCAGCCTCAAACCAAAGTGCTGCTGAGATGTATAAAACTACTACAATGTTGAATTGTATAATATAAATTAATGCCACTGTATGCCTGCTTCTACCAGACTGTTCTTTTTCATGGCTTATTTTCCATTTTTGATGTCATATAATAATAATAATGCTGTCATTGCTTGCTTGCAGTTGTCTGCTATTGTCAAAAATTGCAAATGGCACGACACTAAATAATTGAATATGATTGCCGAGTCGGGGCCCAGCTCCGTGTTTTTATGTCAGCCGAGAGCATAAAAGCTGTTGAGATTATAGTGAAGGATTATTTTGCTCCAGCGAAGCAGAAGGGTCACTATCTGGAGGTAGTGAACCGGGATATAAACTGGATTTAAATATATTACATTACAAACACACGTTCTATTTATTGTTTCACTGTGCTCTATTACAAAAACACCCCTGTATACCCCTCTGCTTCTTTATTTTCTTGGACTTGGAAATATGAGGGGCTGAGCTCCTCACGTGCTGCCTTGCATTGCAGGATACTCGCTCACACTTTGTATTGTGACACTGAAGCCTCCAGGTTCTGTCTCCGGGCGTCTCAGTGACATTCATCTGTGGAGGGCTAGAACACTCTGGTGTTCCTCAAGAAGCACGCACGCACGCACGCACGCACGCACGCACGCACGCACGCACGCACGCACGCACGCACGCACGCACGCACGCACGCACGCACGCACGCACGCACGCACGCACGCACGCACGCACGCACGCACGCACGCACGCACGCACGCACGCTATATTGTGGGATTAGTATCCTGGTCTGTAACATCTCTGCCACTGAAAGACATGACACACCTTTAGAGTCTTATATTTCCATAGCAACAGTGACCAAGAGCGTTAGTCCCATGATTACACTAATTAGCATAATAATGAAATTACTCTGGACATGAATTATGTTGTTCAGATGAGTGAAGAAAAAAAAAAAGCAAAACCAAACACTTCAGTTCCATAATACCTGATGTGTAGTTTGGTGCAGTATAATTTATGTAATGTAAAACAGAACCATACACCTTATGTTTACAATAGCAGGCAGCTGTTGCAGAGTTGTTGTAATAATTAGGTTTCTGGAAAAGACTTGTTCTTACATACCTGCATTTCTTAAGACTATAGTGCATATTTCACTTGGCATTTGTTACACAAATGCGCCGTCTCACGAGTTTTGGAAAATCTTTGTTAAAGGTTTTTCCATATCCATAGAAAGTTATCATGCATGTGCTTCCAGTTTATATTATATTCTACTGAAACATCAATTTAATGGAATGAACATGGGTTGTGTATAGTTGTGTTGAACCGAAATAAAATAACTTAAGTCGTCGATCTTTGGTGTAAAATCGTGGGATGCTCTGTGAAAAAGATAAATGCTAAAAGATGCAAAATATTTAATTAAAAATGATAAGACTCCGCATATTTTACATTACAAGTCATCAGCTGTCAAGATATATATTAGTTTTCCATTAACATTTGGATTTTATGACACATTAAAAATATTTTATGGTGAGGCTCATTACATCTCCTGTCTTCACATCATGTTTTAATACCTAGATTGCATTGAATCCTGAAGGCAAGTTTGATGAGTTTTTTTCACCCACACCTCATCTGAACTTCTTGGTTTCACCACTTAGTGGTGCCATAATCAAGCTCATACCCAGAGCTGTTCTAAGGCTAGAAACACAACAATGTGTCTAATAAAGAGCTTAAAGGCGAGTGTGCATGTTTGCAAGAGCCTTATTATACAAGTAATAAGTTATACGCAAGAAACACTTCTGCAAAAGCCTTATTCATATGCAAGAACCTCAATTTGTATGCAAGGAAAGAAAAATATGCAAGAGCCTTAAGTTATATGCAAGAAACACTTATGCAAGAACCTTATTCATATGCAAGAACCTCAATTTGTATGCAAGGAAAGAAAAATATGCAAGAGCCTTAAGTTATATGCAAGAAACACTTATGCAAGAGCCTTATTCATATGCAAGAAATATGCAAGAACCTTAATTTGTATGCAAGAAAAAAAAAATATGCAAGAGCCTTAAGTTATATGCAAGAAAAAAAATGCAAGAGCCTTAAGATATGCAAGAAACAATAAAATATGCAAGAGCCTTAAGTTATATGCAAGAAAAAGACAATATGCAAGAGCCTTATTCAGCCTCAATAAAGGACCTTGTTTCCTGTACAGCACCGTCTTGTTCGACCTTGTTTGACCACCGGCAGAAACACTCTGCAGTACTCTGGGACATAAAGCATGTTTTACTAATCAAAGGGTGTAAATGGGAGCACGAGGAAAAAAGACAGCACATACACACACACACACACACTCCAGTTTTGTTCTGAGTTTAATCACTGAAACAGATAATGAAGCTCTCCTCTTCCTTCTCGTTTCAGCTGCGTCCCTGAATGTCCTCGGGTGGCCTTAACTGCTCCATGATACACCGAAACCAAAGTCTTTGATTTTACAGTTGGGATAAAACCCGCTGTTGCCCTCTAGCTGAGGTTCTGCAGCAGACCGAAGGATTTGCATGTTTGTTTTCAATTACAGAGCAGCTAAACAACCAGGGGTTGTGGTTTTTAATGTGGCATTACTGTGATAGACTAGGGCCCTCATCTTATACATGAGTGAATTTTTTTCATTTTTTATTCAGAATTTTTTATTTTTTAATACATACACAATCAGTGATATTCAAACAAAACAGACCACAACACCCTGATGTGCGTGTGCATTATCTAGAGTCTGACAGCATACTGATTGAATAGAGCACTGGGTTTACTGCACTGCAGAGGCAAGACACCACGGACCACAGCGGTCTACACCAGCCACACAGTTGCCATGGAGAAGATTAACACTGATGGATTCAGAGCCGGGCTGCGGTCGCACAGCGCCCAAATACGTGCAATATGTTTCACCCTCTATACGGCTCACGTGACCGTCTTCCCATCCCCAAACTACAGAACACAAATCATGACGGGCAGCAGGCCTTTCGAGGCATCACTGAGGGCAAATTTCCACATCTTATAAGATCATGAGAGCCCAGTCGCATGCATGTGTTGGTAAATGGGCTTTTTTTGTTTTGCACAGAGCATTCAAGGTGTTCGAGAGAGAGACCACAGCATTCTCACGTATTATAGGACCTCGTGTATCGAGTCTTCTCTTCAGAATGCCAGACGAAAAACCCAAAGCTCACATTCAACATACAATTCATAAACAGCAAAAAGGTGAGCCAATTTAACCATCACCATCATTATACCAACAATTCCACAAGAACGAAAGTATAATACGTCCAAAAAACATTTCCAGTACCAGGACAGCGAGGGACTGTACTGAAAAATAAAAAAGACACTGAAAATAACAGTTAACAAAAATTCAATGAGTTGCTAAAAAAAACAAAAATAGATATTCCCTGCCCTCAACCAGACTTAAAAATAAAACAAACACAGTATATAATGAACATGAGCACACTCAGGTCCAAATCTGCTTAGTTTCCATGGCAGCACTTCCCCAGCAACTGGCAAAGGCAGCATCTCTAAGCTCTCCCATGTTTTTTTCTATTTTCTTTTTGCTCTTAAAAAATAGATGTATACTATATTCATACAGTATTTAATAACAAAATTCACAAATGATAAGAATCATAACCATACCTTTAAAATGTCCTTGCAGAGTCCATAATACGTTTCTTACGATTCTGTTCTTGTTCTTTTGTGTGTGTGTTCAGTCCTATATGCATATGACAACAAACTGTCTTCCATCAAGTAAAACGCTTGGTCAGTTGAAACAAGAGCACCATGGGAGAGAAATGGAGGGTGTGTGTGTGTGTGTGTGTGCGTGTGTGTGTGTGTAAGGGGGGAGGGAGGGGTCAGAATACTGTAAGAAAACTCCAGGTGTGCCCAATCAACATGACAGCCAGTCCCACTCAGACGCCCCTGCAGCAGGTAAGGGAAGGGAGAGAGAGAGAGATAGAGAGAGAGTGAGGGGGTGTGGCCTCTTCCCTCTGCCCAAGCCTGGAACTGACACCGGCCGACGCTTCCTCCATCTCTCCTCTTCATTCAGTTTTGTCAAGTAGATGCCAAGAAGTAGCTCAGTGCTTGTTTTTTGTGTGTGTTTTTTTTTCCTTGTTTTTTTTCTTTTGTACGGTTGCATGATTTCACACGTCTTTTTATTGTTGTCCTCCAGAGCTGGAGGAGCAAAGACTGGTAGTCAAAGAGTTTCAGGTAGGTTTGTGTGTTTGTGTTTCATCCTGTCCCCCAGGCCCTTGACTCATTAGAAGCAGTGGTTCTTCATGGTCAGTGGTCACAAAGACTACTCGTACTCAAGGAACTGTTTATGGTAGAATAAGAGATACCTGAGAGAAGAAAGAGTAAAAGCATGTGATGAGATGTCATACTGTATGACATTGTAGGGCTGCGGATGTCTTGTTTCCATTCTTACCCTTCACTATCCAGTACATCCTTAATGCTGGCCTTGGTGATTATGGCGTCATCACATTTGAACCACTGGTCTTTGTGCTGGCGGATGAAGCTGGTGTAGTGGCCACTCTCTAATGTGCCTTGGTGGTTGACCACAGCAAACAAGGAATACCTGGAAAAAGACAGAGACGTGAAGTTATTCTGGCCGGAGTTTTAGTTTAAAACAATCAAAAAAGTATTAGTAACAAAGTGAAGGGGTTAGTGTTGTCAAAGATGTATGTATTTTATTGCAAAGACAAATACTTTTTTTCTTTCCTCTCTACAGGTTGTTTGATGGATCCAAAGTGGCAGAAACAAGAAAACAACTTGTATTTTCATTTCGTCCACCCTGCAACCAGGAAGCTACTTTGCAAAGAGGAGAGCGAGCGGCAGCTCCGGAAGCTGCGACAACTAACTGCAAACTTAAGGTCCGTTTCATTTGCGCTGGTTGTAGTGCGATCGACACGCACGCCGATCTGACTGTTGTGCATCGGATCTGTGCATCGGATCTTTTTTGGATCGGCCGGATCAAGTTTGCCAGTTTGGAACGCTGCCTCCGGTTTGTTTGGAGCTACACCTTTAACACAAATATCTCATAAGCACCATTATCTTGAAAATACATGGGCGCCTTCATTCACCTTACACTCTTTCTTGTGCACTGGAGGCATCATCAAGGTGTCTTGCACTCTGACTCTCGTCTCACCTTCGATGGTGTTAAGACAGTAAATTCCCTGTGACTGTCCTGGAAAATGAAAGCTATTGTAACCGCCATGGATGAGGAAAACTAAGCTGCTTTTAATTGGCTTCAATTTGATTTAATTTGGGGGAAGTCACAGCCAGATGCTTCAGGTCATTAGCGTGTGCTGCGAGTGGGAACATTTTCTCCTATGATGTCAGTGCTGCTGCAAAGCGGCAGCGTTAATAAATCAATTTGCTGTAGCGCACGCTTTCCAAGGTATACTCACTTATTGTCGTTGTTTAATACATCGACGGTCTGTTGATACTGCCCGTTCATTCTGCTCTCTTTACTGTGGGAGACAGAGGAAGAATAGCAAGACATTAACATTTCTTATTGCATGTGTGTGTAAACATGCTTCACTGGCACATACATCCACTAGGTGGCAGAATGATCCTTTCCATGAAAGCAGATCTGTCCTCTAATGATTTTACTGTCTCTGAGTGGAGCTGAATGGATGCTCCAGCTAAGGGTGGGGCAATACTGCTCCTGAATGCTTCACCTACCTCAAAATATATCTTAGGGAGCAATTAATAATGCTGTTTTGTCAAAGATGCAGATGTGTGAATTTATTTAAGTGTATCATACAGTAAATATAATAAAAACATTTAAAGAGGCTGCTACAGTTTTTTTTTTTTTTAAGAAATATATCTGGATGTGAAGACTGGCAGGACCAGATTCAGGGGGAGGAAAGCTATTGGGCCGACTCGAGGCTTACCTGGATGCCATGAAGGGCGTCATGTCCAACTCTAGGGGGAAGGAAACATATGTAGTGATCTTTCGCCGCAGTTTAGCAGAGTGCTCAAACCGCTGGAGTTGGCCAGAGAGGGAGGGCGAGAGAGGGGGAAGGGGCAGAAACACGAAGAGAGAGAGAGAGAGAGAAAATGGGGGGAGGGGAGAGGACACATTTATAAATAACAGGCATCATCATCACAAGACATACAAAATACAACAAAGCAAGTGAAAATGCTTGCGTTCCACCCTGGATGTCACACATTTACGACAAGATAATCGCAGGACTTGGATTGATCTGAGACAATCCTCTGGCATCCTGTTCCTATGAATATCATAAATACATTATAGGCCCCTCCAATTCTGTTGTGATTAATAAAACATGAACAAATGAGGACTGTACAAGTCATAGGTGTCCTGGGACCCTCGGAGAAAGGGCTGCACAGTGGAAGGTAATGCACCAACAACCGAATCATGAACACACCGACGCACAAAAACTGTACCAGACTGCTTCGTCTCTGTGTATGTGTATATATATTTATAGAAAAACAATTTAGTTATTAAAAAAGATAGAATAAAGTTATTTAAAAACATGAAGTATGTGCATTTGGATGATCTTGAAGCCGCATCACATGACAATAGTTACAAGGAATATCTGCTGTTTTGGAGCGATGACAAAATTAGATGTGTGAACTATAAAAGCCCATTATAACCTAAAAATTAAAGTTGTCAGCCGATGACAACAGGTAGTGTAACAAGCGATAATTGGAAGCACGTCGTCATCGGCGGACTCACTTTCAGATGGAAACACGCTACGATGGGGAGCTTCTTCATCGTCAGCTGTTTGGTGGACTCCTGGTAACTATGGCAACCGCCACACTTAATTTTGGCACTGCTTCCTAGATGCTCGGGTCGCGTAAACCTGCAGAGGGAGGAGGGGGTTGGAGTGAAAGGGAAGAAGAGGTGAAAGGAAGTGAAAACTAACTATTGTGGCTGTGTTGCATAAACCCTTCGAGCCTCCTTGGGCACCCTGCAGCTGCAGGTTCTAGATCAAGTGAGTCTGGGAATGTAGACGGGCTTGTGCAAAGTCTGCCTGCAGAGTTTTGGTGCAGCCACTCTGCATGTCAGCCCACCCAACCCAGACCCCTGCTGGTAACATCACCACGGCAACAGCAGCAACCAGTTCTGTACCTTTAAGAGACTTGCTGCAGCAACTAGGGGTGTGTGAGGTGCTGCAGTAAAAAAGTCAGAAGGAAAAGGAGGCAAGAGAAAGAGGGGGGAGGATGAGACGAATACGAGGAGGTAGAGAGTGAGGGCACAGGGGGAAAGGAATTAGGTGGAGAGGGGAGGGAATGAAATAAGATAAGGAGAGGAGGAAAAGAAATTGCAAGAATGAAGAGGCAGTGGAGGAGATATGAGAGGTCACATCTGCCAACCTGGTGGAAGATGAGATCCAGTGATAACAGGGTTGCCGTGCCTGAGCAGACACAATATGTAACCCCTTAGACAAGTGGAGGGATGAATACAATTTATTCGGAGACTATTGATACCCATGGATTTGGAAAGGAGGCAGAAGGGATAAAGGACAATAATCCTATTGGAAAAAGTAGAGAGTGACAGTACCATCTTTCGTTTCCTTGTTTTATGAGCATCCATCATTTTCAATCTGACAAAGTTTCAATACCATCTATGTTTTTCTGCATCAGCACAGAAAAACAGATAGCAGTACTGCTGTAAGGCAACCGGCGACGTCGGAGGAGCGCCTCTGATTTTATGCTATTGAATATTCTACAACCTACATGACAGGGAATTTAGTTTGGTTTAGATATAAGGGGGAAAAAACCCTGACAGGCGAAAAAAAAGACAATCTGTCCGTTGTCAGCTGAGACTGAAGCGGTACCTGCGGAGGCAGTCTGTGAGCGTGGTGGAGCCTGACAGGTGGCTCTCTCCATTGACTGTGCTGCCATCCCCTCCAGGGCTGAGGGGCCAGAAAGGCGTGGATGAGCCAGGAAGGTCCAGACTGATGTCCCAGAATGGATCTATCGTTGTGGAAACACCACTAGAGAGAAGAAGAAGAAGAAAAGAGAAGAGAGTTTGGTTGTGAGGTTGAATAAACAGTGTGATTGTGTGTATATTTATTACAGGTCATGATGAAAGGATGACGACATAGATGGCAATACACAAGCTGGAATTCACACAGCCTCTGTAGATTCTGATCATGTTTTTGTTTAAGCCTGCTGGAAGATTGAGTGTGTGCATGTGCATAATATACACACTGGTCTTCTAGGTCCATTTGCATTTCAATGAAGTGTTACATCAGAGAAAATTGGCTTTACATAAGGAATTTGTATTATAGTCCCGATGGCTGTGATGGACTGCACCCTGGCAAAATGGAGGCTTTCAGTGTAGAATACATGCACAAAATACAAATATATACGCATGGGGTTTGCACATTATCACTGTTGATTAGATGAGCCATGTGCTGCAACACCCCGTGGTACCAGCAGGTGGCTATTAAGACAAGTAGGCATACATTTATGGGTGAGAGAGCAACCTAGCGGTAATATATGTCACCATTATGGTTCCATTTTTGTCGAAAAAGCCTTGGGGGATTCCTTTCTGCTGCTTAAGGCTTACCCATAAGTAATCTGTGGTATCAGGAGACCCGTTTAATGATTACAGAGGAGTTCAATTTACCGCAGAATGATACTCAGAGCAGCATCACTAGCTCTGCATCAGCATCCTCCCTTTTCACTGTGGAGGCAGGTAGCATGGCACAGAGCTGGGCTCGGCTCGCCTGCTAGCCGGGGCGAGGTGCTTTGCAGTTCAGTGCAGCGTGTTAGTGTTAATGTGACAGGACAGCTCTAGGGGGCAGGCAGGCAACGCTCGGGTTGTGCTGCTGTCTAGACAACCCCCCTTACAGCAGCTCACCAGGAGTCGGGCCTTTAAATAAGAGCAGTGGAGAGGACACAACCAGGGGTTCACCCACTCTGGGAGGACAGGTGGCGTCCACATCGATCAGAACTACGAGGATAGATGGATGATGGATGAATGAGTGAATGTAGGGAAAGAGGAAGGAGGGGTCCAGGTAAATGGACAGAACACCTCTCAGATGGGACTTTATTTTGGTAATCACCTCTTTACACTTTTTAAAGTTGCAGACACACAAACTTACTGGCAAACCTGACAGGTAACATCTGATTGCAGGCCCCCGGTGAAGATTTGGTCAATGATGCAGTTACAGTGGTTTGGATTGTTTGCCTTCTTCCCATTGTCGTCTCCTGCGGACCGCAAAGAGCAGAAATATAAAATAGCCATACAGATAACACCTGCAACCTCTTTAGCACCTCTGAAGGACTCGGTCTGGCCCTCTTTCTCACTTTACCGTTCCCCTGCAGCTGAGCCTCTCTGCTACCTCACAACTCTCTGGCTTCTAGATAATCGAAACAAACCTTACTGCAGGGTCTGTGGGTGAGTCAGGCTGTCATTGCACTGCAGCAGGGCCTATTGACATTCCTCACACTGCTTGCTTCCTGTCCCTTTGGTACACACCATTGCCAGTCTCCTTCAGTATGCTTCCAGTGAAGTAAGACACTGTGCTCTGCGTGTAGATCTGAGGTATAACTCCAAATGTCGGATTAGAGGCAGTATGTGGCCCAGACACTCTCCTCTCAATGGCAACTGCTCTTTGCTGCGTTTCCCCACTCAAAAAATCATAGTAGTGTTTTTAACCCAAATGTCGTACGACATATTGATCGCGTGTATGGCTTACTGATGGTGTCCCCTTTGCAGTGCCTGTGTAGTACATCCAACGCTGCGATGAGGAACTCGTGGGCGTCTTGCTGCTCGTAGCCTGCGAGGTGACGCGCGTGAGTCCACACCAGGTGCAGCAGCCGGAAGGGAATGTGAGGCGAACGGTGGCCCGAGTAGAACTGAGCGCGGGGAAGAAAGATGAGAGGAGTGGGTGGTTAGCCTATTTTTCCAGGTGTTACCAGGTGAATTATATTTTATCACCTCGGTGGCAAACGCATAGCGACATTGCACGCCGTCATCTATAATTCATTGCTGAAGCATAACACGTGGGGGCTGTCACTCAAGATTTCTGCAGGCCTCGTCAGATATGAATGAATATGTCGCCTAACGGCACATCCATAGAGAAGTGTGATGTGCAAGAGGGGGGAAAACTGGGTGGAAAGCGGGAGTGTTTGGAGCAAAAACATTCATCTGTAAATGGATGCAGTCTTAGTGTTGCCATGGGAATTCGAGTGAGTGACAACCCAGGTCAGAGATGAGCGGAGCGCATGAGTTATTAGGGTGCAAACACTACAATGAAGTTCCAACCAGAGCTCATTAATGCCGGAGAGGGCTCTTATGTCTCGACACGTAGATGGTGCACACAATTCTGAAGTCTCCTTTGAATCTCGCAAACTCCTTTTCGGCAGTTTGGAGGCGGGTTGACAAACAAACGATGCTCCAAGAAGAGGAGGAAACTGGAGCGAGAGGAGAGAGGCTGATCAAAGCAGGCCGGGGCCACACCTCTCACTTTCACATCTAAAAAGCTCCGAGGCTGTGCGTGTCTGCGGAGTCAGAAGACGCCGGCTTTTGATGACGATATGGAGGTGGGTTGAAATAGAATGAAGGTAGCATTGAAATTAGAGAGTTGGGGACAAGGCGTGAAAGTAGAAAAACATGGGAGCGATACCGCTTGTGTGTAGAGATTATTTATGTTGTATGACTGATCCTGAATTTCCAGCCAAATAGGTGATAGAGGTGAGCGATTACCTCCTTCATGTGTTAGGTACAGACGGGAAAGGCTCTGTGTATGTGTTGTGTAAGGGGGGAGTGATGATTCAACTTAATATAGCACCACTTGCCATCTGTGAGCCAATATATACTGGGAAGTGAGAGGGTGTGAGAACAAAAAGCGATGCAGTGTGGGAGCAGCCCAGGCAGATATTACATAATGTCAAGGGCCAATGAGTTTGTTGGATGTAAAATGCCAAACTTTTGTAGAAAGAAAACGGGGATTAAGAGGCTATACATGGCTGTGCAACATTATTTGCGTCGACTGACCAGGTTCAATAAAATGTATAATTACAGCTTTCTGCTTATTCATTTGCATGTGGCTCTCTACATTCCTTTCAAGGCAGGATTTTTGCCTCCTCTCTGCCTCCCTCTTTAGACTTGACAAAAGAGCTGAACAGTGACTCAGCCTTCTGCAGTGGGTTACACTGCGTGAGAACATTCTGTATTATATGGCTGGGAAATAAACTGATATTATGGCTCAGTTTTAACCGATATGCGGTGTTCTTTTCTTTGTGGGATTTAACAAACCTATGTAACAAGTTCAGACACGCAAACGTCGCACCATACCTCCTGAAAGAGCTGCGACATCTCACACACCAGACAGGAGTTTGATTGCATCTCGCACTTGTGTCTGTCGGAGAGGAAGAAGTCTCGCAGCAGCGGCGTGTGTGTTAGGGCCTGGACAATACAGTTCATGAAACATGTGTTGCCCAGGTTTATTAACCCTCGTAAACCTGCAGGACAAAAAGGAGACAAAGAACAGCATGAGAGACGCAAGGCAACAAAGATTAAACATGACAGTGCCTCTGATTCATACTGCTGCCAACGGAGGGAAATGAATCCCCGCCAAGGACCTCATCTCTGTTTCACTGGACTGCTCAACTCACTTGTTAGGAACCATCAAAATGAGAGAGCATTACTGGATTGGTAGCCAAAAGAACCACCCATATTATCTTGATATGAAACCTGGTTACAGATTCTTAATTGTGAATATGTCCCCCTTTCCTTTGTCTTATGGGACATTGGACTGATTTTCTTTTTGGTCATTTGGTCGGACATATCAAGCATTTGACGACATCACCTTGTGCTTCAGGAAATTGGCCGAGGGCAGTTTATTATTTTCTGGCATTTCATTAGGCAAACTGTTAATCAATTATAATCTCAAAAACCATTGGCAGCCAGTTGTAAATGTAAATATCTGGTAGTTGCGACTCTATATGGAACCACATCTCAATATGCCGGTATAGTTATTAAACATAAGAATATGGTGTAGGGTCAGGTCTGCCAGCAAAACGGTGTGTATCCTGGAGTAGACCCAAAAGCTGTGAATGGATTCATTTAGAGGGAGAAAAAAAAATGCTAAAGTCTTGCAGTGATGACCAGTAGAACAGGTGAAACCCAGCAGGGTGTTGGGTCAAATCCAATTGAGTGCTTTAATACTTCAGACTGGTCCTGGTGTGTGCACACACACAAAAACACACCAAGCCAAACAAGCTCAATAATAATATGAAGGGGGTTAGAGGATGGCAGGACACAGTGGGCAGAGGGACAGATCAAAAATGTTGAAAGAAAGAAAACAACGAAAGAAACAAATCACTGAGAAAACAAGACAGAGTGAATGTGAAAGACATTCCTCTGGGGCATACCTGAGGTATCGCACTCACAAGAATAGACCGGACAGACGGACAACCCCACACCATAATGCGCCTGTAGAGGCCTAACAAGGCCTTGTTCCCGTGGTGTGCATCTACAGCATCAGCGAGGGAACGCCGTGTTGTTGTGTCTCTTACGGTGCACTGCCTGTGGGGCTGTTGACTTTGGGCCCACTTCCGCTACAGGATCATGTAGAGACACACACGGGGATGTCTGGGGATCAGAAGCAGTGCAGGCTAACGGGTGCAGCCCATTGCTTACCTATGGTGCAGTTCGTAGTTATTTTCCTCCGCTTTGGATTGTGTCGTAATAATTCTAGCTCCCTCTTGGTGGGCTCCCATGTTGTGTATTTCTCCCCGATGCCTGTGGATTCAAGGAAATGCAAACGTGACGGCCTCGTTTCAAAAGCTGCATGAAGTTATCGTAAAGAGAAAACTAAAAAGCTTTACCTTGCAATTTCCAGGCTTTCCTCTGTTCTTCTTTGGCGATCTGCTCCATGTCTTTGTCGTATATGTAGTCTTGACACACAAAACAATATATTCCACCGTATAATAGGTCTATCGCTGGTAGCAGAAGGGAGGGAAAGAGAAGGAGAAAGAGAGATTGCAGTATAATTACAAATAGATTTTTCCACCACAGTTACACACATTGGGTTTTATTTACAGCACAGTACCACCTCGCTGACACAGCCAGCCTCAAGACAAGCGCTACATGTTCCATCTCATTTCTGGCAATGAGCAATTATTGTTATTAAGAGATATGAGGATCGTAGTAATGGAATAGGTGCATTCGTCTCCCACCCCCCACCTGGGCTGTCAACTAACACCACCCCTAACACCACCCTCGTCCATTCTCAAACTCTGCGGCAACAATAACTCTGCTCTGTTGCCGTGACAACCTATTCTTTGGGAACTGGACATCTTTCTGTCTTTGGTGCTACCCACACTAAGGAGCGAGCAAACACATCATATAGAAAACCTGGTGCACGTTATAGTGTCGTCACAGTGCCACAGTGTGTGTGTGTGTGTGTGTCAACATACAAATATGCCGTGCAGAAGAAAATGTATTTGAAAAAAACATCGTCTTTCCGTGTTTCTTTTCTCCGGTAATCCTCGGCCACAAAGGATGCTCCTCTGGACAACAGCAGCCCAATTAGGAGAGAATAATGAGACACGAGTGGCAACGAGAGAATGAAGATACAGACGATGAAGTGCTGCACAGGATGCAGGGAAAAATATAGATCATGCTCACTTGAGCGAAGGGTGAGCGCAAAGGACATGGAGGTGGAAGACAATGAGAAGATGTGAAATGAGTCCAGAGAATGACGTAGCTAGGACAAGGAAAAACAGATATGAAATGAGTCCTGAGGTGTGAGGTTGTTAGGAAAAGGAGATATGCAAAATACAAAAAGTGAGCCCTTCGAAGGGAGCTTGCTTTCTTGCCGTAGAGCAGACAGGGAGTTTGAATTAATTTGATGAGGTGGAGACGAACAGAGCGCCAGTGTCAGAGAGGCTCTTGTGGACAGCTCAAAGGTAATTAACACTGTGGCCGTGCACCAGGGGTATGTGTGCAACCACACTGTTAAAATGCATTAAATCAATTAAAGCCATTCAAACAGCTACCAAGCTGCCATCCTCTCTTCTTGGTTTCTATATAAAGTTGTCCGTGTAGGGGTGATATCAAAATCTTGCTCATTAGTGTCATTGTCTTATTTAGCATAATGAGCATGTAGGATTGAAGCTAGGCTTTCTGGTAGATGTGGATTAGTAATGTCTGCCACAGCCCCTTGCTGCCGTATGAAAGGCAAGTGCAAACTTAAACTCATGACATTTGACTGGCTCAGGCGCTCCCCACCAGAATGGTAATGTGCTGCGGTTAGAGTGAGGTTCGGCTCCCTGTCTGCTCGGAGGAGAA
Organism: Cottus gobio; assembly: GCA_023566465.1. NCBI lineage: Eukaryota > Metazoa > Chordata > Actinopteri > Perciformes > Cottidae > Cottus > Cottus gobio. Next base: position 10,333,465 of record CM042232.1, on the reverse strand, counting down.
AGTTGCCCAAAGTAATGCTGTAATCCTTGGCTGATTATAGCTGATGCTGCAGTGAGCCACAGGGGTGCATGTGAATGCGAGGACTGATGTGATGGGACTGGGCCTTGGACATAAGGAAAGAAGGGACTATACGTATATTGATATCATCATTTATCTCCTATTGTTAGATTTTATTTTCAATATAGAGATACATACACAAATTGCGGATTCAATTAAAACCACAAACCAATTACGATTTGCTCCCAAATGATTTCTTAAATAGTTGAGTGAGTGAGTGGCTTACCTAGATTGTGTCTCTTGTTTTTCGCGTGCTCGTGGATGTGTTTCTTCGTAAAGCAGCCGAAGAAGACGCAGTAGAGACACGAGTGGAGTCGGTTCAGGTGGGCTCCACACATGTGACAGATACACGACTTGGCCTGGAAAGAAAGACCCAAAGGAGGAGTGGGGTTGGGGGAAGGAGGTATGGGGGAGGAATGGACAGAAAAGAAAAAGGAGAGGACCATCAGTGAGGAGAGAACATTCTGTGCAGCAGGACAGAGCCATGAGCTGAGCTGTAGAGTGGTGGAGGCCGGCAGAGGGGAACTCCCTGCTAGCCGAATCAGATTACCATCTTCCAGTCAGTCACACAAACACTTTGGAGGACACGATGCTTGAATAGACCAGATATGAAGAGACGGACTAAAGATTGCGGGGCCCGTCGACAAATTCTTTGCAGTTGAATAAAAACATATTTCCTCACTGAATCTTTTGCTCTCTAACACATGCAGGGGCATGATGGGATACGGTGCTTGGCAGTTTGAAGCACACGCCAACAGCAGCTGGAGGGTAATAGGTTTAACTAAAGGCACCAAAAGGTAACCGGACTGCCCAGGTCCACTGTTGTATCTTAAACGTTTTAAAACCACTGTGAGAAGGGGGAGAACAGAGAACCGCACAATGCGGTCAACAAGTGTGACCATGGTAAAGATTGACGCAATTCGGGGCAAAAATGAATACTTAATAAGTGCATTATAAAGGACTTAAACCACGGCTATCTAACTTTTGCTGTATTTAAAACACAATCACCTAACATGTTTCATTGTAAAACACCAGGCAGTCACGCTAATAAACGCAGTAACACACCAAAGGCCTCACAGACATACAGGCTATGTGGCTGTAGACCAGCTTGCAGGCTGCAGTCTGGTGCCTTAATTGTGGTGCAGCTGCAAGAGATAACACTGTCCGAAAGATTTGAAAAAGTAGGATGAGAAATATTACCAATTCTATTTAACTTCTGGCCCTACATAAAACGTACAGCATGCAGGTTGTCTATTGAACAAAATCATTTTAAGAACAACGATTACGTCAACAAATCCAAAATCTTTTAGCAGTGATTATACTCCATGCTTTCACTATACAGTTATGTTGGTAATGTTAGTGAAAGCATAGCAACACATAACCTGCTTTGAGGGGGAGAAATTGAATAAGAAAGAAGATCCAATCAAAGCCTGACATGGTGCAGACCAATGCCGCAATGAGTCGCCCACTCATACTGGAGAGAGAAGACAGAGGGAAAGTAGGTGGAAAGCAAAGGTGAAGAGAAACAAAATGAGAAGGAAACTATTGGCCGGAAAGATTTAGCAGTTTTTTGTTTGTTTCTGGTACACTCTGTGAAACTAGCTCAAAAGAGAGACTCTCACACTCCTACACACGTTGCTTAAGCTATTGGACAGAAACTCAAAAGGCCCTGTCCAGTATTGTCGGCCTATTGATATCTTTTGATTAGACACACAATAGAATAACCTGACACCATATGAACAACATTTAAGCGTATTGTTGCAGAGAAATAAAGCAGGTTGGGCCAGCCAGTTTCACTCTCTGGTTGACACATAACCCAGAAAGGTCTATTCAATGGGATGTTTACGAAACTCAGAGGAATAGCTAACAATGGCTGAAGTATGTTAAAACGACGGTTATCTCACGGTTATCATTGCTTTGTGTAATCTTTGCAATCTCAACGGCGGCACATGCCGATGCCACTTAGTCAGACCGGCCGAACAACACGTCATCGGAAGCGCTGTGATCGACCCAGGAAAAGGGGGAATCGAGTGGGAGAAAGGACTAAACAGCGTGGACATAAGGGTATTCCACCGCCCGGCCTGTTCCTAGCTAATGTCCGGTCGATGGAGAATAAGGCTCAGGCTGACCCAGCAACGGGAGATCTGAGTCTGTTGTGCACACATCTTCACAGAACCCTGACTTCATCATAACATCCCGAATCAAGCTATTGCACTTCTCCAGCACATCAAAAACAACATCCCCAGCCTGCCTGGGCCCTCGCCGGTTTGCATACAGAGTCGACAGATCCACAGGGGATGCAGTCTCCCCTGCTCTCCACTTATCTGGAAAACAACACCACCTACATCAGGATGCTGTTTGTTGATTTCAGCTCAGCCTTCAAACACAATCTCCCCCATGAAACTGATAGGTAAAGTTAGCACTCTGGGCTTGATTACCTCACTCTGCAACTGGTTATTAGACTTCCTCACAAACAGACCGCAGGCGGATCGGATTGGCAGCCAAACCTCCTTCACTCTAGTGTTGAACACCGGAGCCCTCCGGGGCTGTGTGCTCAGCACCCTCCTGTTCTCGCTGTACATTCACGACTGCTACCCAAACACAAAGAGAACTCCGTTGTGAAGTTTTCAGATGACAATACCGTCATCGGCTGGATTACAAACAGCATATAGAAAGGAAATCAACAACCTTGCATAGTGGTGGTCAGAGAACCTACTGCTCAACGTCAGATTTAAGTTAATGGGAAACAGCATCACAATAGAAATTGGCACCCATCTACTGAGCATCAGAGATATTGGTGAGAAGAGGATCCTGCGAAGACCTCAGGGAATATTAAAAGACAAAACCCACCTCAGCCACAACCTGTTCACCCTGCTGCCAGCTGGAAAGAGATACTGAAATCAACTGCCGAACCACCAGACTTCAAAACAGCTTCTTTTCTCTGTGAGACTCCTTAATTCATCCTCCACCCTCCATATATAATATTGTTTTTTGTTGTGCTATGTAGCAAATTGGGACTACACTCTAAATGTTGTTGTGCAACCTTGTCGTATAATGACAAAATAAAATAAACTATGAGTAACTATGTACATTTCTTTAAATAAATTTAAAAAGTCTAACAATAATATATTCTGCAGTGGGAGAGATCTGAATCTCTGTAAAACTGCTCTTGTTGGGAGTGGGAGGAAATGGTGCACAAGCAGGTGGGTGCAAAACTGAAATAACAGTCCAGAGCAACTCTCTCTATTTGCATCTATTTCTATGGATCTTGACAGAGAGCACCATAAGTATATATCATGGTAGGCTAGGGATATAGGTGATACATAAAACATGTGCTAGTATGCAGTGCTGCAGAAATAGGCCGCACAACTGGTTTGTCAGGCTTGTGTTTTGGCTGCACATTAGTGGGTGTGGGTTGGTTTGTGATGACATAGAAGTAGAGGGGATATTCAGGGTTGCTAAGCTTTGTTTTTTTTCATATTGATCTGTTATCCAGCCAACTCTGAATGGCTGTGAAAGAGAAAAGGACAGAACCAAATTAGTGAGTGATGCTTTTCGAAAAGGGATGTATGCGAGTGAGGAAACAAGTGTTGACTGTCACTAAAAACCAACCACATCAACGATAGAGGTTGCGTCATTGACACGCGATGAGAAAAAAAGGGCAACGTGTGTAGCAGGACTTGCGTTTTCAGAATCTAAATGAAACCCTACATGCACGAGCAAAAGATAAAAAGACAGGCCAAACATTGTGAAACACATCTGAGGTCAACTGAATTGCTAAGTATAGTTTTGGTTGCCTCTTTGAGCCGATCAGAGGCAGAGTTGTTGTTAATCCCCACTCCACCTCCATTGCACCAGGACTCCAAGTCAAAAACAAGAAACCCTGGCAATGCCACGCCTTGCCCTCCCCCTCCCATGCCTCAATACCCCTTTAGCGGGCAGGAAATCTATCTCTGCTCCAGCACCCCCTTGGCTTCTCTGTAATCTCTCCCTCTCACCATGGTTCACAGGCTGTCTGCTCATCAGTCCTGCCTTTCTCTGCGCCCAGGGCTTTTAATGTTCCATTAGATCAGCTATTGATCAGCCGCTGGCTCAGATGACTGGAACAAGTGTCACACAGGTAGCAAGCTCAAGTTTGTGCCGCGCTAGGCTGCATTTCCCATCTGGGATGCGCTCTTTGAGGCAGGTTAGGCTGGGCTCCATGTCCAAGGGAATCACCCACCAATGTACAAAGCTGCTGATTGATGGAAGAACAGGTGCAGAGCGGTATTAGCTGGATGAAAAGGTATCCAATACATGTTTAACATGAGGATAAGGTAGCATTACATGCTTTGTGGGGCAGCCCTCAGCTTACAATGACCCGGTCCAACAATTACAGCATGAATCGCCCAATGCTGAAGATATAACTGTATACACATCTATATAAAGGAATACCCATACTCAGCTGCTTCATCTCCTCCTGCATTCTTGTACTCTGACTGCCTTATTCCTAGCTCAACATTAAGGTTAATGCATTCACATTCTCAAACAGAGCAAGTAATGTGATGAGCTGTAACTGAGGAGAGAAAACAACAATTATGATGTGGACAAAGGTCTGGCTCTACTGAGCACGCTCCTGCTGCTGCAAAGAACAGACCGGGGAGGGGAGAGAGAGTCAATACGGGGTAGAGAGCACGGCTATGTGAGAGCAGTGAGTCACCAAGCGGCCTCACTCTCATACGCCTGTCCAAGCTACAAAAACATGCTTATACTAAAATTAAATTAACAATTGCTGACATGCATACCACACTATAATATGCATTGAAATACACGCAGAATCTCTTGTCGAGCGTATATAAACACACAGACATTGGTGTGGAGTAACTCAGACACACACGCATACAGTCCTTTATGATTCTCCCAACTAATGTGAACAAGCCGAGGGAGGCTGGGGAAGGGACTGATGGTGATGCTCCAGAACCGTGCTGTCGACTGACCCCGTGGGGCTGCAGCCTGTCAGTGCTTTGGCAGCCTCGCTTCCCACTATCCCCACATGACAATGCCTGGCCTGCAACATGCAGTCTATGTGAGCAGCCCTAGGGACCCGCACAATAGCAATCATACTCTATTCTCTTTTCACTTCCGTCCTCCATCAGCTCATTGTAACCTCCGTTGACGATGGCTTGCTGTATGGTCTTTGCGTGAAAATGTATTCCCACCTCATTCAAATGAATCCAAGCTGAGGGGGAGATGAGGGATTGTTGGTGTGCAGTTTGGCCTCATACTGTCAGACACAGCTATAAGGACACAGCTATAAGGAGCTAAATTCTGTCGATGGGAGTCTAGCTTCTTGCCGTCTGCAGGAAAAAATAAAAACTGGATAAAATGAGGATGGAGTGGAACTAAGCTGAGATCCTCTATATGGTGGAGTAGCTTTGATGCCATGATGAAAAAGAATGGAGCCGAATGCTTCTCTGGGATTTGTGCAAGTTGTGTAGGTTGGCTTGAGAAAGCAGGGTTTGCAGCACATGGGATGGCTCTACAAAAAGGCGTGCATGGGTGAATCTGATTAAGATCACTCGATTAGGGAGATAGGCTGTGCTTCCTTCTGGATTTTCAGAGGGTGTTGGAGAACACAGGAGGCAGCAGAAAGCCTTCCACTCACTAAAGTAGCGATGGTGTTGTTTTATGGTGTGAAACAATCAGTCGGTCCGAGACTGCTTCAGAGCGGGACTAGTGGAACACAAACCAAACAGGCATGCTTTGAAAACTGCCACACCGCCTCATAAAAGGAGTCGCACAAAAGAGTATCAAGCCAATATTTATCCAATTCACGTATGTAGACTGACCAAGGCTGCAAAAAAAATAACTAAAAACATTGACAAACATTTACGGCAAGCGGGAGGATCCTGCAGCTGGCAGTGTGTTTGTCTGCACAGATGGCTAACAGTCTAGCTACAGCTTAACAAAAGGGTGCCTGATCACTTGTCAAACCCTGCAGCTACCAGATGCCCACAGCCACCCTGCGCCACAAAGAGAAAACACACATTGAAGAGAGTCCGTAAATGTGACTCCTTGGCCTAGTCCCCTTGGACTCAAATCTCTCTAGGACCCACAAAGCCTTGAATATTACCTCAAGGAAAATCTATGAGCACTGTAGAAAAGAGGCACATGGGGCTATTGGTGCAACTGCAGTGTATTCAAAAGTGAGAACATATAGAGTAGGCTTAAGTAATAAATTACCTTGCAAGGGTCAAATGCCAAAATCTATGCCTTTTTCACAAGGACAGAGAACCATTTTCACACAAATTTGTCTTGTTCCAAGAAAGGTTGTCACTCGGACCCACGGTTTTAACAATAGGAAATAATTGAGTGTCTGCACAAGAAGAGATTGATTGCCTCTTGCTTTTGGGCTTGGCCGGCCCCTGGGGAGTGATTGACAGCTCATTAGCCAGATGGTTGTAGTATGGGAGGGCTGGACAGCAGCCTGATTGGCTGGCTCAGGCTGTGACCAGCACACGTTGTAGCAGTGATGTCTTTCCAAAGCCGGTTGGACAGTCAGATGAGAAGTTGTGTCTCCAGTTGAATGAAGGGCAAAGACGGGAAGTGGTCAGAGGCAGAGATGGAAGAAGAAATCAGTCAAAGTGAACTTGTCTAGTGAGGAGGGGCTGAGGGCATCTTACACAGAGAGGAGCTTAATCAAAACGCAAAGTCATGCTCTTCCTCAGGCAGCTATATTTTAAAATGTATGACTACTCAAGCACCCATCGGCATATGTGGTCATTGAACATACTATAGCTTTAATAACCGACCCTAAAATGACAACAAATATTTTTATTCAAGATTCTTTTCTCCACCACTGCTTTGAAGATGAAGTTCAACCCCATTAATGAAAAGGTCTTAAGCAGCGTCCACCATCCTCCTTTATCACCAATTTAACTTGTGTGGCAATGTCAGTGTTGCATCTTGTCAGTGTGGCAATGTCAGTGTTGCATCTTCTGGCCGTCTAGCATCTCTGATCGAAAATAAACAGGAGGATGAAAGCACTGTAGCATAGTCAGTAAAAGTACATAACAATTCCTTCAGTCCACACTATTAAAACAGATGCTGAATATCTATGCGAGTCTAGATTATCTGAGGCTGAAACATTGGGAGGCATGCAAAGGGGACACCACAAGGTGACACACTAGGCCCATTACTAAGGGAGGAGGTGAAAGACCTTGTGGCATTTGTTTCGTCTGACTCACTGAGCCAGAAAGACTGACAGACTGAAAGCCACATTAGACAAGACCTGGGAGTGACAGAGAGCACACAGACATGGAAGAAATAGGGCTGGAAGGCGGCCAGAAGCCCATGACTGACATCACCAAACCCACTGAGTGATTTATATGAGGCAGAGGGATGAGGGTAAAGGACTGAGGGGGAAATGGGAAGATTTGCTATGAATTTCAAAGGATCCTCGGAAAGTCACATAAAAACCACTGAATACAAATTATTTATTTGTCCCAGTTTAACACTATATTTAAAGTAACCTTAAAATTGTTGTAAAACTATAGCATTATAATATTAAAACAATACAAGTATTTTTATTACACACACATTTAATGGGATAATCAAAAGACTGAGTTGTGAGCGGAACTAGGTTTGCAAATTAAAAATAAGCAAAAGCAAGGAAAGGGAAAATGAGGAAGAAAAAGCGTGGGAGTGAGCACAGAAGAGGAACAAGCAAGGGCTACGAAGAGGCAAGAGGAATAGATCCTGATGCTACAAACGTATGCTGATGAGTCAGAAAGCAGGCTTGTGATGTGATAGAGACTGATCCGACAAAGAGATCTGCCCACAGCACAGGAATCAGCCGCTCTCAGGGATTGGTCGTGCCTCAGTGCATTTTGTCTTTGTGTGTGTGTTTGTGTGCGTGTGTGTGAAGAGAATGAACAAGAGGGAGAACAGAGTGACAGAAGGAAGGAAATGTGTCATCCTTGAGAAATATATCAACTTTCATACCTCTGAAATTCTCAGCAACATCTCAGAAACGATTTCTCTCTCATCACAAGCAGAAACGGGGGTTGCGCTAGCGGGAAAATGGGGGAGGGGTGGGGGGGGATTGTGGATCCTCTGATCATATATGATTTATCAAAACTAGAAGATAAAAAAGCTGACTTCAGTCAGCTCTTTAATCACAACCCTTACTCCTTTAATCAAAGTGACAGAAATTTCTTCAAAGAAGTTATGGTTGTAAATTCCCATCAACCCCACCCACCCTGCTTTCATCTCATCCAATATCCACTCAACCTAAGATAATGGCTCTGGTTTAACTGCATAGCAGATTCCTTTATGGCGACAGTGTTTTAGTAGACACAGAGCCTCCTCTTATAGATAGCAAATAGTCTATTTTGCTGGATGGAGCGGCACACAAAATACATAACCATGACCTTCATGAATATTCACTCTATGCCTCCACCACCATTCACCAACTATAAATTATGAATATGACTGGAGTTGGGCCTAAAGAGGAATGAATTCAACTGTTAAAGCAACGACAGGTTTATGTTTTATCTCCGCGCTGTGCTGACATCCTTCTGTGCATGTCTGCTTTAATGGCATGTGGCAATACGAGGAAACCAGTAATCTTTGCAGACAAAGGCACACGTGCCATACGCAAACAATCGCTCACTAGACTTAAATTTACACTCACAGCACGGTAATATAGATTACGGTTGATAGATGAAGAGACAGGGAATAACGGAAGGTACACGGAAGATAGAAGAGGAAGTAGATCAGAACAATAGTTCCTCCTCTGCAATCTGAAATGGAGCCGATTTCTGTAACATGACACAAACTGACAGTCTACGGTGGGTGTAGCCCCTCTGGCTATATGGCATGTAGCACACCTCGACCAGGACAGGATATAATGAAGCACAGATGCACACAAGAAAATCATGAAAGATTTAATGTTCATTAAAACCAAAGAGAAAACACTATTGCATACATGTGTATTCTTGCCATCTCCCTATGTGGGGCATCTTTTATACAATGCTCAATCTTGAATTAATTGTTTTTTCCATGGAACATTTGTGTCAAATACATTGAGAAATGTTTACGCAAAAAGGACAGCGGACGCGAGGCCGGGAGGAATCTACAACGATATCAAATTTGTCACCAAGTTAAATCTAAAATGTATGGCCACAACTTGTGCCAGTTTCAGAGTGCACGCTCCCATACACCGTGTTAGCGTTAACCCACATGCACATCTTAAGCTAACAGGGCATTTCATCGAGGACCAACTTCCCAAAAGAATTATTATTAATTAATGAGCACTAATTAAGGATGGCAGATCCCAAGCCACACTGGGTTGTGATGTCATCTCTGCAAACTCCTGTGTCTGGCACTCATTCTACCATTTGTTACCAATGTGGGTTTCAGATTGTGCATACAAAGCAGGTGACAGATTTTCCACTAATGTTCCTGCACATTGCCTGGGAATTGATTTTAGCTTAAGTTAGAGAGGATGACAGCTTGCAGAGAGAATGCTGAGAACAGACCACATGAAAAAGGAGGGGAAAAACAGTAATTTGGGATAAAAGGCACTCGCTAATCAAACCAAGTCTGAATACTATGTAAAAACATATTTTCCATTCATCAGTCTTCGAATGGCAAGGTCTTTCAACTCTATGCAGAAGGTGCCTCTTGTACAACAATGCTTGCGGTGTGTTTGCCATTATTGTACTATTGTAATACGAATGAGCGGTAAGCAGTGCAGTGATGAGCTTTGTTTCATCGACCATGCAAACATTCAGAGTACCCGAGTACAGGATTTGCATTTTTATTCCATAATGTCAAGATACCAGGGCGTGATGTTAAAAAGGCGCCTAGTCTTCAAGCTTGTGATTCAGAGCTGAACACAATCACAGACTACACTGCCCGCGTACCACTGGAGCAGCACTACACCTGCTTTGCATGTCAGAGTAGCTCGGTGGTAAAAAAACTCAGTGAAAAGGGGGTTTGCAACACAAGACTTGGACTTGTGAAGTGCAATTAGGCAATAGAGAGAACACTTAATTCAGGAGCCACTCCTATCAGTCGCTTAATGCCATTTGTCAATCAACTATAATTGTGAACAACTGTGCTCTTATTTCAAAATCAGAGAATAGATAAGAGATAATAAGATAATAACTTGGCAGCATTTCTAAAATGTAGGAAACATTACAGCTAAAAATGGTAAATATATTATGCATCTAAAAGTTCACCATTTGTTAAAGTCCTGATATTAAACAGCAATGTTTTCAATGCCTATTGATACTTCAAAATGCCACAAGGTCACAGATGTACTGTGACGCAGTGGTATGTGAGAGGAGGTGGTGCTCATTTTGAAGAATTAAAAACTGCAGTGACAGATGACATGGACCGATGGAGGAGTCGGACAGCATAAAACTACTATACAATCCAGTCTGAAACTACAAATGACAGCTTTAAAGTGTACCAACATTTGCGACAGCAGTGAGCAATAGAAAGCACCCACGGCCGGTCGTATTTAATTAAAGTCTGACTGAGCTCCCGTTGATTGCATTCCCGACAGGAAGAATGTATAAAATAAAACTAAAAAGTAAGTGTTGCTGTGTCACCCACTACACTTCCTTTTTAGCTTTTTAGGACGGTCTCGTAAATTTGCAGATGCTCTCCAGCACACTTTAACTCTGATGTACATTAGAGTGTAAAAATGATTCATAGAGACAACCAAATGCTTGACACTACAACACTGTATAAACAAAAGGGCCATCGACCATTTTGTGCTGCTATTTGCTTTGACATGCCTGTAATGTAACTGAGCTATGCTTCTGGCTGTTCTGCTCATAGTCCACCATCCCGCCCAGCACACTCACTGGCTGTAACTGTGTATCACAGCAGATATAGGGATGGGGCTGAATTATTCCACTACACAGGTTCACATTTAATATTCAGTCCATTAAATGAAAAGGCACCGAGGCACACAGAAAGGTGAGCAAGAGGAGAGAAAGCAAGCCAGTTCGTATTCTTCTGAACTACAGTATGTCAGTGAAGATGAGGGGGGGAGATTTCAACTCACCAGCTCTGTCCATCCTGCATCACCCTGAAGCACCTATTTTATCACAACGACATAAAATGTATGACATGTTTAAGTGAAGCATGGATTTAAAAAAATATTTATATATATTTATGAAACAGTCAGGCAACCTACAAAATGTGTTAATCTATAATACAAATTAAGCTGTATTTGTTTCCCCTAAATGAACATCGTGGCACACAAAAAAAACAAGTTTATGTTTGCAAAAAGAGGAATGGAAAGGGGTGGCAAAGTGGAATAAACTGCAACACAGTCCGCTGATGACATCACATTGTAGGGAGCTATTCGGAGCTGTGTAGGCCGAGCAGGTGTGGGATAAGCCCAAAAAGAAATTGGCAATGAAGTAATCAGCTGACGTCCTAGCATCCAAACTTGTCAGAGAATGACCAGTGCAAAAAGAAAGAAAAACACACACACACAAAAACACCTGGGATGCACAGGAGAGAGAGCCGCTCGTGTGGGAGAGCCACAATGGGTACATTTGGTGTGGTAACGTTAGCTCATGGCCACAACTCCCCTCAAACCCCCTAAGTTTAGCCACGCAGCTAACGCTAGCTGTTCAGCATCTACCAAAACAGATCCGCCGGGCTAACACTCACCGACTGGCTCACAGCGAAAAGGCCTGAATAAAAGTTTATCTGGGCGGATACGGAGAAAGTAAACGTTGCGGTTCAAATAGCAAAAAGAAGCCACCAGTCGCGCTCGCTAACACACCGGTGATAACCTAACGTTAGCGGGATAGCCCTTGTTTAGCTGCATTACTGCTGCAAGACTACAGCTTCACTGAGACCGTCGGTGATTGTACTTCTTGTGGGGCATTATTTGCACCCCAGGTCCGTGTCTGTCTGTGCCACATTCACATTATTTCACGTTTGTTTCCGAAGGTAAACGTTGCGGTTCCTGTGTGTTTTTACCTTGCGTCTCCTGGTCTCAGCAGTACCACTCCAAACAAAGCATTGGTATATGACTCGAAGATTTTGTTTCCAATTGTCCACCTTATAACCGTTCACATGGGAGCACCCGGCCGGACTCATGACAGACAAAACATTCAGTTTTTTTTTTTTTTTTAAGGGCAACAATGAAACGTCTCTTGAATGGTTTCACTTAGCTAGCTAGCTAGCTTAGCACGAACTGCCTGTCCAGAAATGGTTTCCGTTTGGAAATGGGACAATCGATGTAGTATCCAAAAATGCTCCCCGGGCATCTGACAAACACGGTCTGCGATTAACTAGCAACACATCTGCTCATGTGGTCACCTCACGGAATTATCACTTCGCTAAAAAAAGATTGCTGCTCCGGTTGCTGTTTTGACAGCTGCCCCCTTTATTTCTTCTTCTTCTTCTTAATCGTTAGCGCCACTTCCACTCTCACGATTAGTTAGCTTTCTTTCTCTAGTTAGCCTGCTAACGCTCCACTACAAGCTTCACAATGCCCGCCCAGCGTGCGCCGTGATTTGCCCACACAAAGACGTTGCGTCACCACGTCGGCTCTCGCGCACGTTGAGTGTGCTTGGTTTTCATTCCAATGTGTTCCGTTTGGGTGATTGTTGTATTTGAATGCATCGATGACGTTACCGTATACAAATAACGCCTACCACTCAGGGTAGTTTGGGTTTTATATATGTGATATTTACAACAACGTTATTATGAATGGTGTCCTTTTCCCCCCATTCAAACTCATCTGTTATTGCCCCTTTTTTTATGGCAATCATTGTTGATTGATGTGCACGATGCGTCCACTGTCTCACGGATGCATATGTTCAGTTCATGACTGCAATTTAGTTAACTGTGTGACATCTAAAGAGTACAAATGAGGCCTAAATATGTTTAATCTGAACATCAGCAAAATGCCCCTGTCCTTATTTATAATAGTAAACGTCCAACCCGTTACTATCACCAATTAAAGCCTACCACCTAGTGGTTGTATGGTGTATAGTAGTCACTGATGTAAAGCAACTCAGTTGAATACTGGCGATTCAATTCAATTTAGTTTATTTTGTACAGCCCAAAATCACAATTTACAAATTTGCCTCGGAGGGCTTTACAATCTGTACATATACACATCGGATCAAGAAAAACGATGTGATGTGCCGACTGGACTGCGGCCCGAGGCTTCTCTGGCCATGACGGCCTTCCAGCCTCTCAAATGGGATCTCAGCTGTGATTGACTTTCAGGGCTGATGCTCAGATAACGACAGCTCATATAAACAGTTTCAAAAAGACACAATCCCAAAGCCCTGACAAACTGGCAAGAGCTTTCCTTTATTTTGTACTTATTTTTGTAAAAAAAAAAAATGTTTACATTTCTGCTGAAAGTCTACACTCAACTACAATATTCCTACTGTGGCGCAGACCGTATTAACGCAACTGTATAGGCACTAGGGTGCTGTATGGCCTTTATGTGTTGCAAAGTAATTCTAATGGGTCCATTCCCAATGAAGATGCACAGACGTGTAATCATTTTTTGTCAATTTGTATTATGGTTAATGGACCTTAGACACACGTGGGAATGTTAAATGGCATGTTCATCTCTGGCAGGTATGGGGAAGATGGTGGAGAGAGTTGTAATGAACTAAATCTGCACCAGAAAGGGAGATGACCCAGAGCAAGCAGCTCACCTTCATATTCTTCAGGGTACCCTTACTCCATTATGACATTGTGATGATTAATGCCCTATTTTGCTTTCAAGAAGAAGAAAAAAGTGTTTGTGATGTTGTGATTCCCTCGACTGTTCACTTGGGGGCAGTGAAAGGCTACTCAGCCCTAAAATTAAATGCTTTATCTCTCAGGAGGAAAATGTGATATTAGTCACGGTACTGTACCAATTATAATAATGAATATAAGTTCAATTAAGTAATATGTTGTAATATCCTTCCGTCTACATAATATATATGAGTTATAATGTATGCCATTTTAAAATCTTAAAATAAACTCACGTATAAAAATGAGATGAGTTTTCTCACTTCTACACAGACTGCTTTTTCCATTATTGTTTTCATTTCGTATAATTTAATGTTCAAATACATTTTTGAGCATTATGTGTCTATTAAGGTCAGATTATATGTTTTGGGTGTTCTGGTAATAACATAAAATAACAAATTAAATCATGATAAGAACTGTGAGAAACCAAATTGAATATATGTTAATGTGTATGGGTTAAAAAAAAGCCAACTGACCAATAAAGAGACTGGCACAAGAGGCTAATGTGTCAAAGTCTTAAGCCGCAGTCACCTGCTGTCTTAAGAGAAGAACTAATGTGGCTCAGATGATTCTGTTTGTCATGAACTTAATGGGTGAATCAACACATGTTCTTCTCTTAAACAAAGTCATCTGAGCAAAAAGAACAGCGTGTTCACATTGCATTGTCTATTGTCTCTATTGTGTTTTTTTTTTGGTCCAAGGCATGTAGGAATGGGTAAAAACATAGATAAAGGGTACTTTAGTTATAAACTACACAACATTGGGGTGGGAATGCTGGCTCTGAAATGGATGAGCAGCCATGAGCTTAACTGCGTTGCTTGAAAAACTGATTTAAATCAAATGATGTATAGCTGGTAGCTGAACAGAATTGTTTGATAGGAAAAGGGATAAAGGGGGCCAAATATGTAAGCAACGAAAGGTGTTGAAATGAGAGTGATAGTGTATATTTATCTGTATTTGCATACATCGTCATATTACATATTTTACATAAATGAAATTTGGTCTCTGCATTTAACCCAGAGCAAAGAATTATATGAGCTTAAGTGTACGGAGAAGGAGTTGATCTGTCATTTGAGTCTCTTAGTTGGATTAAGGGTAAACCATCAGTTCTAAGCCCTAGTAATTGGAGCCATTACAGCATTTCATAATCATAACAGTGCCCCTCATCTGGAATGGAATAAAGTGCTGGTCCTGCAAACAATTAGCCTTTTGCCCACAGTGCTCATTGATTGATGAACTACACGGTTTGTTTGCATGACTCCTTTTCAGCAATAACACCAGCTGTAATGCAGTAAAGGCACCAAAGAGATGTGCGCTAAAATCAATGGATTATTTGTGCTCGATGGAACTGTGCCTCTGCTTTCTTGGAAATTTGAGTGTCCTAATAGACATTAATGGGTATGAACTAGTTTTATGGCAGAGCCAGTTCTGAGTAAAATGAAGCACCCACAGTCATTCAGCTTACTCTCAATTATTAAATGTATTCACTTCAGGTGGTTTTGGACCTTGTTTAATTTAACTCTTGAAGCTTGATCCTTTTTACACACACAGGAATTTATGACTGAATGACCCCAATAATGCATGGAAGCTTTGTTAATTTTATTAAATGTGACTTTGGAATAAATAATGATCAGCAGCTAGCTACAGTTGCTGAATGTTTCTTTTCAAGAAGCTTCTCTCTCTCTGCCAGAGATGATGGGAGGTGGCACATCCGTGGGAAGCAGCCAGCGGCCCTGGCACGCCCAGAATGTTTACGAGCCAAGCCTTTCTCACTGATTTCACTTCTTCTTGTACGTCATTTTCATGTTAAGTGATCTTCATTTGTTGTTCATAATTTTTCATGGAAATTTGTTAGAAGTGCTGAGGGCTTAGACTCTTTTCTTCAGAGGTATATTTCTCAAAACAGATTACGACATGAAGGATTTTGAGGAAATCTAAGCTTTCTTAAAAAAAACGAAGAACCAATTCAGAAACTGACTCAAAATAAATGGTATTATATCCTCCCTGCACATGTTTAAGAACAGACATTATACTTTGTAGTGTAAAATTACAAATGAATTTATAATGTAATAAATGGTGCTTCATTAGGCTTAGACCATTAAACATCAGTCAACCATATACAAGGGAAAATAATTTCTGCCTTCCTAGATGAGGGAAGGATGTGTGAACTGCAGGAGAACCAGAAAGTGTGAATAAATATTAACTGAATGTATATTCATAAATATTTGATTGCATCAGAGACCAAAAGTTCCCATTTCAAGCTAGTTCAGTGATGAAGTTATATGGTAGAATCATTGCTTTCCTAATTGTTCTGCAGAAGCAAGTCTTTTTCCAGTGGTGATTTGAATAGCAAGTTTCCACTAAATCAAAAGATGAGAACATACAGTAATTATGCTTTCCATATGGTCATTGTGATATTATAACTTTCATTATCTTTCTGAATTAAACATAGCTTGAATACTCTGAACTATGGTCCAGAAGGAAACATGCTTAATAGATATAAAGCTATAAATATAAAATAATCCCATCATTGTAAGTAAAGATAATGATCAATTAATGAATGAATGTATCATCTGGTTGAGATATGCTGGCTGTAAATAGATCAAAGTTACTAAGGATGAAACAAAAGTGAAAATGAAAAACAAACTTGTATGTGCACATGTGATATCTTACATGGACATGAACTTTTACAACCTTTAGCACACACACACACATCATTTCACTGATGACACAACTGTTCTAATACCTAATTACAATAACATCTAGCATGTTATTCTAGTCGAATATCAATGGTGTCTGTGAGATTAAATTATTGGGTCACAAAATGCCCCATTTTTCCTCATCAATGTGATGTGTCAGAGCTTTCCCCATGACCCAAAAGGTAAAACAGACATTACATAATATCCTACAAATTCAAATCTGGGTCACATCAATTCATCTTTATAATGTCAGTATGTAACGGTCAACATCATACTGGAAATGATCATTAGCACTAAATGGTGTAAGTGTCTGGTAAACTCACAACTACCACTCAGTCGGAGGTGTGACCAAAGAAAATGTCCAATGAGGTCAAGTCTCACTAAAGCTCTTAATTAGGTCTTCACTGGCTGTGTCACGGCGGTGGTCACTCTGCTGTGGCGGCTAATGAGAATGTGTCCCCATGGCGGGAGCAGTAATGTTTGTGTGGGGGAAGAAGATGGGATTAACTGTGGATATTTATAATGGTCAGTGAGGTTGAGGAGATCAAGAGGTAAAGTCAAATCCATAAAAAGAATAGGCCGTATATACGTAGAGGCTGTTACCTTTGTGTTTTAAAAGATCTTAGACACTTTGCAGTAGGTGTCTGCAATCTTTTTCATATTGGATTTGATATTTATGCGGATCTGTCATTTTATTCCATCCATGTAGAAAAAAATGTTCCCCATAATATGGACATTAATCATATATGAGAGCACCAGATAATATCGCTGTCATCCTTTTGGAAACATCCTCATCTGAGTGTAAATCATTTACCCTTCCAATCTTCCAGCAACAGGCAACAAGTGCTATCGCCAGTCAAAGGCAATGTGGGTGAAGTTAAAAACAGGCTGTGAAAAATCTAGTATTTGTCATCATCATTTTCCAAAAACTCATTTGTTTACGCATTTGTAAAGCTACTGCATGCCAATGGTGGCGAGTGTGTCTAATGCAGCCTCTGAATTACAGACCAACTACATCATAAGCACAGTTGGTAACATGTGGCGCTGGGATGCTGTTAATTATGGCTGTACCTCCATTTGCAGGCAGCAGGCCATAAGCAACTCAATTAACACACGTCATTACCAATATTGACTCATTCTGACTTATCAGCATCTCTAAACACTGGGGGAGCCTATTTCAAAATCATTCAAGTTGTCAGGCTAATGGGGCGTACGACTGGCACAAAGAGGATGCAGACCTGTGGGGGGCCTGATGTCACAGGAATATAAGTCAATGAAGGCTGAGAAAATGATGGACCAAGGTAGGTTTTTATTTGCAGAGCACTGAAAACGGTACCAGCTGCAATTAAGAATCAGTAGACTGATGCTTTCCTGTTCATATTTCGTGAGGTTTTTCCTTTTATCCTATGCCAATTATACAATTTCAACACAAAGAAGTCATGTCTGCAAACAAGGTCAATGGGTGTCCGAATAGAAATACATGACCTGAATAAAACTCTTCACTCATCTATCAGATAGACATGTAGTATGACTCATTGGAGTCCATTAGACCATATGTGTGCACTTCATTCACACTATATCTACACTGGTTGCCATGTTTCACTCTAAATGCACACCACGTGTTGTGGCACCATTGGAGTCATAGGAGGTTGAGTTTAGGTATAGACTCGACATGTGGCATTATTCGAAGGTCAGGTTTCTTTGTTCTGTGTATTACTAGAGATTCTGTGGCCTATTTCAGCGCAAAAATAGGCTATCAGGGGTGGTATTCAATAGAGAATATAATGGTGGAACAGTCTCTCATAAATAGCAGGAAAATAAATGAATTGAATGAATTTTAGGCCTCTCCAAGGTATAGATCTATGACCCAATGGACCCTTAAAAAAAATAAGATTTCCCCTGGTGTCTCATCTATATATACTCTCGTGGTTAGATGTGACATGACTCTCATAATTTAGGCTATTTCCATCTTTCTACGTGTTGTTGTTGTGAAATATGAGAGAAATATGTTTTGCTGTCTGAGAACCTTCTGCGATCAACACATTTAGACGCAGAATAGCAATAAGATATATTAATATAAAGAACCCTGTTCTTCTGTTAACTTAATATATAAAACAAATCAACACAATTTGAAACATTCTGTCATGTTAAGCACAGAAGATGGGCTACAGTAAGTCATCCTCAAAGTGGTATGTATAAGAGCGCCTAACTGAGCTAGTGAGGCCCGTTTGAAGCGGTGGCAAAATGTTGTTTTTATCGCCTGACGTCATCATAAGGCGCCTGACGTCGACTGTCTGCGCCGCGGAGCAGGGAAGGCGATGGCGGTGTCTCAACCAAGGCAAGAGAAAGAGAGCGAGGATTGCTCTTTGCTGCCTGTAGTTCATGACATTATCAAATGGTAAGATGACCGGCAGATTCACATGTGTACTCGCTGCTGCGTGAAAACCGCTTTGCTTGTCGTAAACAGTCGGAAAACGTGTTGATCTGTTAGCTAAAACTAACGTTAGCTAGCTAGCTGTTACCGCTGAGCTAACTAGAAAACGGTAGCTACATGTCCAAAATAATGTCAGCACGGTAATAACATGTCCCCATTTTCGCCCTGCTGTTTTTAAGCATGGACAAGGACAGCCAGGACGTCCACCAAGAACTGGCCAAGCTGAAGGTAAAGATCCAGGAGGCTCGGGAGCAGATCTCCAGCATGCCCGGGGTAGACAGCAGTCCGCTGGAGCAGCAGCAGCAGCTCGCGACCCTTCAGGAGCAGGTCCGCACCAAGAACCAGCTGCTGCAGAAATACAAGAGTCTGTGCATGTTTGACGTGCCGAAAGCGTCATGAAAACCGAAGTCTGGATTACTCTCAGACAGTCGAGGTGCAAGAAGAGAAGCAACGTTTTGTTTTCTTCCTCACCTGTGGAGCAGATGTGGCGTTCAAGAACACGGGGTGGACATTTAAAGGAACAGGGACTTTTCCTCGGTCATCTCAATGCCACATGTTTTTGAATGTCACACGTTGTCCTTTTTTGCAAACTTGGTTTATAGTGTTTGTGTGGAATGTAGTTTTTTTATTTTATAATTTCCTGTGACATCTTGCAATGTTTTCTATTAAAATAATGAATTATTAACGTTGGCCTTAAAGCCTTTTTTGCCAATTTCCCAATAGTCATACACATTATTTTAAGCCTGTGGCCTTCACTGTTAATTAGCCTTAGCATGTTTTTGACACAATGATCATTTATCCAGTTGTTTTTCACAGGGGATTAGGGGATATTCAGAATCCATCGAGTCAATAGTGGAATATACAATTCCTATCCACATGTATTTGCTAATGGCAGATGTGTGAGTTAACTCTGAGGGAAAGTGCTTGGGGAGTTTGTTATTGGTCCTATAGACCAGTGGTTCTCAAATGAGGGTACGTGTATGTGAAGGCACTCCAAGGGGTATGTGAGATTGTGAAAAAAAAATCATTTAAAATAGTTATTAAATATTCAATCAAATATAAGTGCAAGTTCATAATCTGAATTTTCTATATCACAGATACAGATGGCACAGTGCTGTGTATTACATTTTTTTTCAACCAAAAATGCTTTACATAACTGAAAAAAGGTTGAGAACCACTGCTATGGACCATAATGCCAGTTATCTGTATGTAGTTACAGGATGATAATGACCATGTATTAACAAATCAAGACTATTTCTCAGTGAAGTGACAACTCAGAGGTCGTGCTGCATGAAGTCTGCAGGACAGTGAGTGTTTCGTGTAACTTCACGATGTTTTGCTTGAAAGGAAAGAGAAGAGGAAGACAGACTATGAAAGTAACAAGTGATTTTATTTTCTCTTTTATCCAAAAATTGACGTAGACAAAATAAATACACATTCATATTCAAATTTGTTCGTAATGCAACAAACATTCAAGGTTCATTCAACAAGGTTGGGGGGAAAAAAAATTGCAAAATGTAAACATTTTTTCCAGCAGTGCCATTCTCGGCAATCTAATATAGAGGCAGATTTTTTTTACAGCATTTTCAGAGCATCTACACAGGGACTGGCCTATGAGCTGGGCCACTAGCCCCATGTCAGTGTCTCATCACAGTTTGGATCACAATGAGTCTCAGGCGCTGCAGTACAGTATCTGGGCTCATGTGCTCTGCATGCACAACGGCTCCTGCTTCAGCTCTGGACAGTCTCAGAAAATGGGATGCACACAGTGTCAGCATATGATGCAGCCTTTCTCTTTGGCCTGGCTGCCTCCTATAGCCTTCTCCTTTATGTACATCAAGTCGCTGTGCACGCTGGGTCTCTGTGCAAACGGCGCCACGATGCCGTATGCGTTCCCATCTTTGCATTTCTTGCTCTTGAAGGACTTTCTGTGCAGAACCTCGCTGTACTGCACGGAGACCTTGCAGTGCCGACCGGGGCACATCTCGTTCGGCAGCTTGGCCATGGTAAAGAGAGTCTGAAACATTTGGTCCACGTTGGTGTTCTTCTTTGCGGATACTTCAAAGTACGCGCAGTGCTC
Organism: Cottus gobio; assembly: GCA_023566465.1. NCBI lineage: Eukaryota > Metazoa > Chordata > Actinopteri > Perciformes > Cottidae > Cottus > Cottus gobio. The sequence continues at coordinate 10,312,416 of CM042232.1, read as the reverse complement.
GTCTCCACCGACCAGCTGCTCGATCTCGTCCTCCTGCACCTCTCGGTAAAAGTCTCTGTCACACTTGTTGCCGCAGATCACCAGCGGGACGTCCACGTTCTCCTTGGTTTTGTTCCTCAGACAGGACTTGGACTCGTGAATCTGGCGCTTCAGGCGCTGCACCTCCTCGAAGGATTCTCTGCTGTCCAGGCTGAACACCAAGATGAACACATCACCTGGAAAACACAACGGAAGACGCGTTCAATGCCAAATAATACATTTTAACAGCAGCATATGCACTCTGTACACTGCATTATATCTATCCACGTGACGGTTTAAAGCTCAACTCACCAGTAAGAATTGAAAGCCTCCTCATTGCAGGGAACGGATGATTCCCAGACGTGTCCAAAATGTCCAGTTGGTAAACGTCTCCCCTGATGCCGTAGAGTTTCCTGTGAAAGTCCTCAATGGTGGGCGTGTACTGGTCGTCAACTTTCTCGTTCAGAAACCGAGAGATGATGGCTGTCTTCCCAACTTTAGTGGAGCCCAAAATCACCATCCTGTGGCAGTTCTTGGCCGGAATGTCGAACTCATTCTCGGATGGGGACATGTTCTTAATCATGCTTGCAGCAGTTGCACCCCGAGGGCTATGGTGCGAGAGCAGGAGACGGGTGTAAGTCCTTTCTGTGATGCGAGGCTGCTTTCCTCGCTGTCGCTTCTGAAGCCCGAGGTGGGCAGGCTGGGAATTTATGGGGGAAGTTGGCCGCGCCTCCCAAATGCGTCATGCGTCACGCACCAGTTTGGGGAGCTGGAGCAAGACCTGATATTATAATGTCACTATGGCAGTTTTTGTGCGTCAGCCCTGTCCACCCCTCTTCAACAGAAAAAGGGAAAGAGAGCTGGTTTCCAAATAAAATGCTTAATCTTGTAGAACATGGTGCCCTATTTCCATGCGTAATTACCACAAATGAACTGCCTAAGAAATGTCGATTATGACATTTGAAAAATCTTACCAATAAAAAGCAGAGTATGCACATACTTACTTTTGATATCGTATGTGCGTGCACCTAAACAGCCTTTTCTTTGTTTAGCTTTATCCCTAGAGAAGCGCGTGCACATTGAACAACAGTCGAAATGCGTGTGAGCATTGGCTTTATCTGTTTCCTCGATCACCTGTAATTAGTGAACAGACTTCCCTGAGGAGAGCGAGGCGAGGAGAGGTGAGGAGAACGCAGGGGGCGCAGCACACACACACGCACACTTGTTGTTAAAGCTGAAAAAGTGTGTGTTTGATTTTAATCCTCATAGCCTACTGTCATATGTTTTCCCACATGCTTGACTTTATATTTGCTGTTGTATCTGAAGTCTGAAGGTTGTTGTTCTCATTGGCCTATCTATGTACTGCGGTCTTACATATTGTATTTGTGTTTTTAAGCAACATGCAATTAAATTCCATGGTCCTTTATTTTGAGGTAAAACGTTTCTTTGGGATAAACGTATTTGTCTGAATGATTGCTAAAAGGGAAGCAAAAACATTGTTACAACAATAAATATACGACAAACCACATAATTAGGCTACAACAATGGTCACATATGATCAGATTTAAAACAATAACGAGTTAAGGAGACTAAACAAGCACACGTTTCCAAATATACTGTACACGAAACAGTGGCAGTGCTATTGTTCAGATCCTTGTTAAAATTAGAATCCAAGATGATATTTGATGGATTTATTCTTCTCAACATAAAAGCTTCACATCTGCTGAGACACAATGATAATTGTGAATGCAAGCAACAATGTACAAAATTAACAATGAGAAGAAGAAAAACATACAACTAAAGAACAGCTGCTGTTACTTGTGCCTGGAAGCCATCCAATCAAATTTGTATTGACTTTCTCTTTTGTGTTAATGAAAGTAACCTGCAGACCGTCTAAAGATAGAGTTGGTGACTCAAACTCTGCTCACCACTCTGCCACCTGAACCACTTATCACCTTTACATTATCTTCTCACCTGTGAGATCAGTGTGGAGGGAGAAAATTACTTTTAAAAGAGAAAATCTTCTTTGCAATTCCGGTGTTACTTGTAGCATCTAATAATAACCGTATCTATTTAATTATTTATTTCCGTAATAGCTATATGACAAGGCTCATATATGAGCCTCGTATTGATTCCTCTGTTTGCTGTTTTATCATTACTGAGCTTTGTTTTTGTGTGACCACAACAAATTATAATCTAATCATACATACACATATTTTCATCATGTGTAACTTCAAAGGGCAGATAAGACAAACCACAAAGTTATTGAGCTTTTTGGAAAGGCTATTATAATCGTAATTCATTATAATTCTTCTAGCCCTAATCATTTTTCCCACATTTAATTTAAGATGTCTTGTGTTATATAAAGTCCGTTGGTTGTTATAGTTGTCACTGTGTCAAGATTGTGCATCATCAATGGATTAAGTTGAAGAAAGCAGCAATTCATGTTCAGAAGGTTGCCATTTAAATCATTAACTGCCCCCTTTACTTTTCTCCTTCTTTCTCACCAAGCCTGAAAAAAACCAACATTTTACACAATGTCCAAAACATGTCCAAGAAAAACATATAGTCCTACATCTTGGTATTTACATTGGTTTCATGTGAAACCTAAAACCTGCATGATGACCTTTTTTTAGCCGTCTGCAGGGCATTGGGGATGAAACAGATAGGTGTGCGTAAGCCTGGTTGTTCCCTGCTTGATCAACGGTGTGTAACCAGGAGAGAACCACTGCTACCCTCTTCGCTATTGGTCAGTAATCAAGCCAGTGTGTCCCAGCGATGCGTAACAGCACACATGCATACAGGCTGGTTCAGCACGGCACTGCCATATTACACTGCCTGCACCAAAACATGGTGGAGGGAATATCATGTATGTTCTCATTCCATAGGGAAAGACATCCTTAATTAGCGCTGTGCATTTTGATAGGTCAGTTGTTTTTAAGGTGCTTTAATTCATTCATCACATTTTATTTTACTATACACTTGGATACTAGGGGTGAAAAAGGCAATTTATTTGTATATCTGTATTCACTTATTTGCTAGACAGATTTAAACAATTCTTTGTCATATGCTCAGAGAGGTTTTCCAATGAATACGTGTATAGTATCCAAAAATCGGCTTCATAAAAAAAGTAATAGCTGACATAGAACAGGTCACGGCAAGAGCTTAGCCGTGAGAGTTTCTTTGTTTGTTTGCTCAGAGAAAGATCAACATTTTAAGTGTTAGTTCTCTTGAACCTCCGTGACACGTACATAAACCCTGACTGCTTCCCTGCAGCTCAGGGTCAGTCCTAGAAAACACAAACAGTACACATGTGTCTTTAATGTCCCTCTTGACTCGGGGCCTTAGTCTTGTTCGGTGAGCAGGACCTAGACACAGGCACTGTCCTGGCAACGTGGCCCTCAAGCAGAGTGAGCACTCTGGCCACGGCCAATCACATTAGACTCATTTCCTTCTCAGCCATGTTTGCCTTCATCTATTAGTGCAGAGGACAGAACATAAACTGAGGACACCGAGCTTCACAGCTGATGTTTTTTATTCTTTTTATCGGTGAAGTCATTGAACCAGTTTCAGTTAAACACATCAAAGTCATGTTTTCTTTTTTTTATGAAGGATCCAATCTTGTAAAAAAAACTGTTCCAGACAGTTAAAAATACAATAAAGGATAAAGATTCAGTAAACCATGGAGAAGTCGTCGTTGTCTTTTTGCTGCTAGGTTTTATGTTTTGTTGTTTTTCCTTATTTGAAAGTCTATGAATTAAATAAGACACGACTGAAGCAAAAAAAGCCTAAGGAACACGCTGACTGACAAACAGCAGTGACGTATATATTTAAACTCATAATTAGAAATCTGATTGCAGACATAACAGTACAATGTTTGGCACCGTGTCATCACCCCCGTGCCTTGCGATAACATATCACACGTGAACAGCCCTCTGTGCGTAACATGCACCACACATAATCTGTCAGTGAGAAGCATATGTGTGTCTGTGTGATTGTGAGTGTGCTGCCGGAGATTAAGAGCCGATCCACGTTGACGCTTCTGGGGTTCTTTTGGGCTTACATCACAGTAATGTGTCCGTACAGCAAGGCCAATGAAGTCTGCTGCGTTTCTATTTTTCCCAGAATATGTTTTACAACACATGAACAGGCCAGGTGAAAAAACTCTAGAAAAAAGATCTTCCAAATATTACAGCCATTTACTTGGTTGACACACTACTACTTTCAATGATTTACACATTTTCTTACACAATATTATATATTTGGTAACGCTTTTCCTGTTTTAATTATATTCCATTTTCCTTTCTTGCATGTAACTGCCATAACTCTTTAACCCATTTGTGTCCCCCAAGATTTGGTGACGTGCACAAATCACCACAGCAAAATTGTATGTAATTTTGCCTGTTGGTGGGGCGACAACATAATGAATTTAATAGCATTTTACAATTATTCAAACATATTTGTGGGATAATCCTATCTACCTATCTATCTAGCATATGAGCTATGCTGCAGTCTAACATTACAATTTTAATTGTATGACTACAAAGTAAATGACTCACATACCGATTTATCAGGTGCGTTGGCAATAACAAAGACCCAACCTGATTAGGCACAGGTGTGGGTCCCAAAATCAGCATATTTATTTATTTTAGAATTACATCACATGATAATTGAGCTGTGTTTGTAACCATGCAATTTGCTAAAATGCCCAAGTTTGCAGGAAAATATCTAAATACAAAAATGCAATAAAGTCATCAATAGACTGGCTACATGTACTACATGAAGTGTAGTCGGCTATGTTTATTGGAACAACCATGGCATTCTAAGAAGTGCATTTGTTGATATTAAAAAAAATAGATAATATGTTTGAACTGTCATCTTTCTCTCTGCACTGACCAGTTTAACTCAGAAAGATAAAGCCCATATGGAGAGATGCAACTTGATTAATTCAGTCTTCCCGGTGCAGGAGAGGCTATCTGATCGTGTATGCTGATGGGAGGAGGGGTCCTACTGTGTTTACATGGCGTGAGACTGTCGCGTGTCAGGCCGGGCCACGGCTGTTCAAACTGTTGAATGAAGCATGATCCTGTGGTTTCCAGTACAAAGCCTTCAGGTTTCAGAGCCAATCAGATCTTTGCCGACCACCTGTATGTTTTGATAAACCTGCAATCTGTTATCTGTGTAATTATCCGTGGCATGCAACCTCGCGCCAGACTCCCTGCATGACGGACAACATGTGATGCTCAATATCTCTGTGTTTTTAACAAGGCCTCCATGCACCATCAGGGTTACACGTTTTGTTTGTATTTCATGTTCCTAACCTGACCTAACCTGAGAATGTTCTGGGCTCCAATTTCATCTCACTCTGACAGGAACATACTCAAATAATGATCATGTTTGATCCATCAGGGTAATTTTGATGATGATGGCGGTGGAACTCTTATGAAACCAAACAGGTTGTTAGAAATATAAGCTCTCTCTGTGTGAGTTATCAGAAATGATTTGGCACTGGTTTACATCACATGCACCGAACAGCGGGCGGTTCAGAGGGTTCTTCTGATCTGACCTGTGTGACCTGCGATTCTTCTGAACAGGTGGTTATTTTGCTAATGGACTGGAGAGCAGTGGATGCACAGACAAACACATCGGATTACGTGGACCCGGAGACCTGAACTCACCTCACAGAGTTGGAAGGATGTCAATCTGATCAATATCCATGTTCGCTTCATGAAATAAACAGAAGCACGGGCTAATTACTGTCGCTATCAACTACCATCTGCACAGGGAAAAGTAACATTACATCTGCAAGTCAACCTCAGAGGAAGCTTATTTTTTATTTTTAATATGAGTTAAATGGGAGGATTGGTACCACTCTCATGTCACGCTTAAGCTACAACCTGCAAGCTTTGCTTCCGTCCAAAGGTAAGAACATCTGCCGACCAGCACTTCTTAAGCTCCATTAACACGTTGTTTCTTGTTTGTTTGAACATGCAGTAGGAAAGTATAGAAACTATGAATCCTTGTGGAGTGGTATCCATTTCTACAGTCATGATGAAAATAGTCATCTCATGTAATTCATTTACAGAGCTCTATTGTTGAAGCTTCCAAACTACCTCACATCTCTTTCCTCATTTAAATATAATGCTAGTTCACGATCCAGTAACTACTTAACCGTATGTCACTAATGTACGCACTAATGTTTGCAGAACTGGTTGAAGATGTGTGTGATATCCCCAAAAAATAATATATATATATATATTTTTTTTTTATCCAGATGTAATATACCCTTCACCTGCTAAACCCTGCACCCTGCCCTCCACTACAGGACTCGTTCCGCATGGCTTCTCCGGTTTTCTTTTGTGCCGAGGATGTTGTTTGTTAGTTTGTTTGCTCCATTGTCTTTCTGTGTTTTGTTTTGATCCGTTTGTCTCTGCCTTATGTCAAGCATCTTTGAGTGTTTAGAAAAGCGCTATACAAAATTAAACTATTATTTAACTTTATTTTTTACAGATTCAATAACGTCTATAACTTTCACATTTTTTGTCAAATCTGCTATTTTTTAGAAAAGAAAAATCATCAAATCAGGTCTGTGGTGAAAAAGAATAAATTGATTACCAATTTTGTGTTTGGTTATTATGTACAGCTCGATCAATTTAAATTCATTATTTTATGAAAAAGTGATGTTGGAGACAACCCAAGCTCCAAAGTGTGTTGTGAGGGAACAGAACCCTGAATACTTTACATTTGGATTCATAATAGCAATATTTAAAATGTACATTAAAGCAGACAGAGGCATTTCTTTCTTCTTTCTTTTGATGTTTTTTTGTCAGTTATTTGGAATGGTGGTTACTAAACATGCCCAACTTCCTTATTATTCCTTATTATGTGAAGTTTCTCCCCATTAACCCTCCATTTTTACCAACCTTTGGAGGTGGTGTGATAAACAATATGAACACAACAATCACATAAGAAAACTCAAGCAACACAGTTTCAGAGTTGTCTTAAGGTGGATGCCAAGCCTGTTGAACAGAGCTGTATGTCAGCGATGTAACATGAGATCACTTGTTTCCTTGTGAGTCAGCGAACAAAAGAGCTCCTTTGGAAAACTGGTCATAGGCGCTTTACTGTTTCCATGAGGCATTCTTCAGACTTGTATCCGAGGTAATGGTCTCTTCCAAATCTGTGTTACTTCACCGAGCATTGAAGTTGGTAAATGTGACGACCACTGAGTGATCTTATAAATGCTTAACCTTAGACGTCAGCGAGCTGCTGCCCTTTGTGTAACGGGAGAGGAAGAAAGGAGAGAGAGAAAGGTAGCAAGTCTTTTATGAGAATTGATATATTTAATTCCATCTCACTCACACACACACACTCTCACACACACACACACACACACACACACATATAATATAAAAAAAATTAATAACATCAGCTCTACCACCCGCCATGTAGTTCTGCAAACATTTGAAATCTCCCCAACAACACCCCCTCCGCACACCAAACAAATATTACATAAACTCCCCGGGTGGTACATGAGCTGGTGTATGAAACAGCTCACCTGGGATGTGGGTGAAATTGTAATAATCTACGACTTAAGATCGATGCAGTTGGTTTACAGGCGTCTTTGTATGAATTTAAATTTCAGCAAAGTGTAAGCGTGGTTCTCAATTGCCGACTGCAATGACACCCAAACCGCTCTCCCTCTAACGCTGCATCATCTGATCGCAGGTCTCCAAAGGAGGTGCGTCAGGGCTGCATCACGATAAATCACGGTTTAATGCACACCTCTTCTTGATTAATGCCACTAAAAGCCCACTCATCACCCCCTATACCAGACATGCATATGGGGTAAATGATAGTTTTATAATTTGAGTTCAATATTAATTAGATTAGATTAGGAAACTCTGTTAATCCCCAGTGGGGAAACACATTTGCCACCAAAAACTCATACAAACGACAATAGACACAGTCAACAGTGCACAACACACACACACAAACACATTACAAAGAATAAATAACACCAGAAAATTCCATGTTTCATATTCTTAATTCAAAAACCACATCTAACAGTGTTTATAAAAAAACTCAAACTGCTGCTGGAACGAAAGACCTTCTGAGTGGTTCAGTACACTGAGGCGTTCTGAGCGCATTACAAACGCTGCATAATTGATGCCCTTCAAAAGAAACAATCGTTTTTTAACCTGTGTTCTCTTTTCTACGGTGACCTTCAAGTTTCATTATTCATTACAATAGAACTTTGTTCATTTTGCATTCAATCCTATGAGGGAATAACTTTCTGGGGCCCGCAACTCAAATCCGCAAAGCAGGATTATGACCCAAGATGAGCCACTGTAAATATTATGCATCAACACGTGCCCCGTACTACCCACTTCCTCTGTTTTTGTTTACATCTACGCTGAGTAATCAGTGCCCGTTCTGACTCAGTGTGACTCCAATCCCACCAACTGCGAGGAGGGTTTCCGCCCAGTGGCCAGCATGGACATTACTGTTGGACTAATAAAGCATATATATGCACGTTCTTTTCAAATAATTACACAGGCAGCATGCACAGGCATGCTTACGGCGCCTTTAGTGGGCTTCAAGTTGGACACACGATAGCCGTCTTAATGAAGTCTGATCTGTGTGTGTCTGTGTGAGTTTGTGCTGATCTGCTTTGGCAATTTGGGAGTTTGAACGGATGTAAACAGGAAGATATCACATGGCTCAGAAACCACACATAAACAAGATTACAAACAAATATACACATAGGTACATGCAAACATTTGGAGACATTACATTGCTTTACATTCATTTCTACAAAATGAAATACATTTTCTTCTAACCCTAAACAAATCCAAGTCTTCACCCTAAAATGGGTTTAGATCTCACATGATCTCAAGATGCTATGTTCTGACCTCAAGGTTATATGTAATAACCTCAGGGTTCTATGCTCTAATCTCAGGGTTCTGACCCCAGGGTTCTATGCTCTAATATCAAGGTTCAATGCTCTAATCTCAGGGTTCTATGCTCTGATCTCAGGGTTCTATGCTCTGACCCCAGGTTTTTACGCTCTAATCTCAGGGTTCTATGCTCTAATCTCAGGGTTCTATGCTCTGACCCCAGGTTTCTACGCTCTAATCTCGAGGTTCTATGCTCTAATCTCAAGGTTTTATGCTCTGACCTCATGGTTCTCTGACCTCAGGGTTCTCTGATCTCAGGGTTCTCTGATCTCAGGGTTCTATGCTCTGACCTCAGGGTTCTCTGATCTCAGGGTTCTATGATCTTAGGGTTCTCAGATCTTATGGTTCTATGCTCTGACCTCAGGGTTGCTCAACTGTAACTGACATCAACTATACATGTAGAAACCTTCAGTGGAGAGCTGGGCCTATCCACAGTGTAAAGAGTTACAATAAAAACAACTGTGACTGGTGTTTTCAACCCATTATGACTCCCTTCATCATGGGTACTGCTTGAAAATCTGCTCCTGAAATATAAAAAGAATGCATTGTGAAAGCTAATGAATAGGGACTATTCAACTGCATGCCCACTGCTTCTGTGATTCGTGTAACAAATGAATGACGAGACTCTAATGATGAAAGATTTATATAAAAATCAAGCCTTTTCATATTTCAAAGCAGCACATTTCAGTGTGTTGTAAGTAAAACAAAAGTCAAATCCAAAATATAACTTCCTTTAAGAGTAACACCTGTGGTGTTACACTCCCTTGATCTCATTGAACACAGTAATCAAAAAGTTGGGTAAATCATTTTATGTTGGAGAGAAATTGTCACTTTTGGAACAAAATATATTTCTGTAAAATCAAGGTTAGCGTAATAAACCTGTATTTCACCCATAATTTAGCAGAAGCATTTTCACCATTAAAGACTGTCAGTGACTGCTGAGGCTAGGTGATGCGCAGCTAATTAGTCCACAGTGAGAAAAGCTTGTGTCCCGCTGTTCACAGCCAGACCTTTCACCTTTATACCACCGGCAGTTGAAGGCCTCCAGTGAGGCCACATTGCTTCCTTATCCGATTTAGTTTTTCCCCATCCTTCCTGCCAAATGTCATTCAATAAGTAATTATATGTTCAGTCATTTCATGTGACCTAGTTCGTCTGAGCTAATTAAGTTAAACTTCAGTTGTGTATAAAATGTCATAATTTATATTATTTTAAGAAGACGTTGATGCCACTGAGGTGACATACTGCACGACTTGTGGCCTTTGAGGGCAGGTTGTCTTGGTGCAGTGTCTTTCTTTCTGGTTGGCACACCCGACAAGTGGTCACAATAGGAGAAGTAAGGGTGTTACTACTAGCATGAACAATAACTCTGCCCCAGTAAACCGGGACAGGATCCTGAAACCGAAGCAACTAAATAGAATTCAGCCATCCACATTCCCATCATTTAGGCATCAGGCTTTCTTAATGTCAAACTGGTGACACAAACACTAAATGAAAAGTTATTGGAGAGGAAAAACTGTTAACTAATATGCAACTAAGGATCCGAAATGTCTTTTTCTTTTGTCAAGTCAGTCCTAAAGTTTGTATAGAGAGACGAGATGAAACGAGAAGCAGAGAACTGTTAGGGCTGACTAAAAAGTTCTTATATGCCCTCAAAGAATAGAAAGACGGGAATAGACTATCTAGTGAGGTTTCTGTGGACGGAGTTGCAATATCTCAACCATATGTCCATGAGAAATAGGTCCACCTTTTTCACTGCTATTTCAGGATTTCATTCAGTTTGACATGTTCAACTTTTGGATGTGTTGATTTACCAGCTGCTTGCTTCCTTTGCGAATATTTTGTCCAAAATCTAGACTAATAGCGAGTGCAGGGTTTTCAAAGCACGAGCTAAGAAAAGGACACCTGTGCCGGTCTGACTCTTCCACCTATACTTTAATCAGTGTGCTGGTAAATGGAAGGACAACTCAGTGTAAATCCCATTAAGTGCACCAGTGCACATATCAAGCCATATTTAGGGGTAAAAAGCGAGGTGTTGCAGTGAGAGTACGGGTTGTTGGGAAGCTAAGGACGTGTGATGAGTCAAAAATATCCCATAGTCCACATGGAAATAACCCAAAATAGAATATCCTCATATGTTCCGGTTGCTAAATGTGGTGTGAGACAGTAATGTCTCAGACAGTAATGTCTCACCATGTGACAGGATGAGGGAACAAAAGGCCATGCCCTACAATCTGTTGGTTATCATCTAACTGGAACATCTGGCCCCCGAAAAGTCATTATCAACAGCAGGAGCACACAGGGAGCAGAATAAATGACAGACTGGGTCAATACGTAGCGGAGCCCCTGCACCAAGCTAATTGTGTATAATTGGTTCGAGCAGCTCTGTGTGCATTAGCGGCTCTGCGTCCACCATGATCCCAGGGATGGACCTTATAGAGGGACTGATGTTCTGTAATGCGAGAATGGACGCAGAGGTGAACAGGTGGCGCAAACATATACAGCCGATGTACACGACACACGTACACATGGCCGTACAAACTCATGCACACATGCAAATACTGAACCTCGGTGCACTACCCGAGCTCTCATCTGAACCTGTGAGGCATCTCAGTTCGCTCTGCGTCATGGCAGCTTTCGTGTTCAGACTATCCCTCGTATCTCCATTCGGACAACCATGTTTATGGAGCATGATAGTGATCAACATGCCCGATGAACAACCCTGTGCACCTAATGTTTCTCTGACCTCAGGGAACCTGGCTAGTTAAGCCTTACTAGGTACAAAGTGTACCTTGTGTAGTATTGTGTTATACCGAGGACAACCAAGAGGAGTGCATTGTAAAAATGAAATGAAGATATGCAGGGATCGATTAAACCAGGGTTTCTCGTGACCCCAGGGAAATGTAAATATGTGCAGGGATAGAAATATAATGACAACTTTAGATGCAGCAAGAACACAGCAGAAGAGACAGAAAAGGACAAACAGATAGTCAGGGTTTGATTGGCTTTGTGAGCTTTTCGTTTCACATACACTGTGGGCACCTTGGAACAGGGTTCATACGGTCATGGAAAACCTGGAAAAGTCATAGAATTTGGTATTTCCAGGCCTGGAAAAGTACTTGAAAAAAATAAAATCCCAAAAGTTTTGGAAAAGTCATGGAAATGTGTAATATTCATATGTTCATGTCATTCATTTAAGCTCAATTTGAAATAATGAATATTCTTTTAAAAGTAAGACGCTCAAAATATAAGCAAGAGTATATCTATAAATGTTTATTCTTTAATCAAACTATTGTCTCTCATTCATTTCTGTAATTTAAGGAATACTGTATGCTTTTAAATCCTCATTGTTAGTTTAAATGCTACATTTTCTCACTTTTTCATGTATACACCGAGATTTCACAAAATGTTTGGTCATGGAAATTTGGTTTAAAGTCATGGAAAAGTCATGGAAATCTATTGGTCAAAATGTGTATGAACCCTGTTGGAAGCAGTATGAGCCAGCTTTCACACCATTTTGTAATTTTACAAATATATGAGGTATTCAATCACTTTACTAGTGGACACTTTATTCAGGTACTGAGCAGATTTCCTGAAATCAATATCTCTTTGGGTGCACTATTTTAATATTGAACTCTCTCGGTAGCACTATGAAGAACTAAAAAGCAGGAAATGGCCACTATAATTTTGTATTGTGTCCGTTGTGAAATAGAAGTTGTATAACCCACATAATCAGAACACTTTTCTTATGTTGCTAATTAGCACTGAGGCGACCTTCTACTCAAGATCCACAAAACACATGCGTCAATCTGTCACTGTGCCTTTAATGGACTTACACAATGCTCTTAGAAAGTAATGTATTGAATAGCATTGAGGAGAAAGACGTTCTTTTTATGTTTTTTTCTTTTTATGTTTTATTCAACCTCTCACTGAACTTCCTTTCCATGCCCTACTTTCCTTTAAATTGGAACTTTCTTATATAGAAAAGATGTTATTCAAGCAAAACTTTTTCTCACCATATGCTCTGCGACATTACACCAGGTTGACCTTTTGTCACGAGCACACTGAATACAGACAGCGACAAGCAGCCAGGTGATGTAAAGCAGATGGTACGTTCTGAATAACTCAGTGTGGTCACCTTGTTGACACTTTTATGTGTAGTATGTGTGCATGGTTATTTGGCTGATTGCATGGTTAGGAGCATTGAGTATGTAAAACATAAACTGACAGCAGCCTAACTGTATGACGAACTGGCCTCCCACAGTCACCCTCAATGTAGTGTTGGTTAGTAATGTTTCCCCTTTGTCAAAATATTGCATAATATTTTTAAATTAAAATATTATTATTAATGTAGGCATATTCAGGTCAATGATTAATTCATTTTAATTAATTTATAGACCCATTGACTTTAATAGCTCAAGTGTGTTTTAATCTGCTCATGTTCATATAATTTGTTAAGAATAAAGTTATAACGTTTCAAGAAGATCTACCTGCTATATAGTCTGCTGTGCATGTATTACTCTGTGGTAGATGTGGCACATCATTCAGACAGAACCTCGTGGTCAGACAAAGTTTAGGGAAGCGGCTGTGGGATGCTCTTTATCAGAGGTGGAAAGTTGAAACGAACAGGAAACAGTTTTGATCAGGCATAGATCTCACCATTGTGTGTATTTCTTTACACAAATGTAACTTGACCACCTGCAATACAACTCACAGACGCTCCCCCAAGCTTTTTAGTGGGAAGTATCCTAGCGTAGGGAGACGATCTCCAATAGAGTAAAGGTGTCTATTTCATTATGAGACGAGACAATACGATGGGTAGCTATTACAATATCCAAAATATCAACAAAGAAGAACTCGCCTTTTTGCTTATTTTATTCTCTCGCCAATTTACTGCTGTATGAGCCTATATTCTTAATAGAAGCTTAAATTACTTTTACTTACAATTCAGTAGTGGCTGGATGGTATTAGGGACATGCCCCACTGTATATCTGTGTGACTGCTTGCATGTGATGTTCGAAGTTGAAAATAAGTGTAAAGAGACAAAGTTTAACTCCTTTCATGCATGAATGGTGATTTATACATTAAACGGATGATCCAGACCAATCAGGAACAGATAGTTCTTTGTCACTGTTATGCTCGCATGAGATGAAACAGTTTGAATCAATTCATCTCCTTTCATAGCTGAGTAAAATAGAGACAGAACAATCCAAAGAAAATGACAATCAGCCTGACCATAACACTATGTTCTCTCAAGAGGACGTGGAATAAAGTGCAGTATCACAGGACCTTCATGATAAGGCCATCGCAGTCAACGCACAATTAAAAGAGCAGAACATTATCCGAGGCACTTAGCACGGACTGGACCAAAAGTAGAACCGGTCGTGGAAAAGGTTATGAGGAAAGGACGGCTAGATCTGACTCGCAAACACACACACACACTGGACAAGCTGTTCTCTCTGCCGACTCAGCAGTCCAAACACATCCTGACCTGTTTGTGTGAATGCACCTTTGTTGTGCACATCTTCACACCTTGCTGTTTCCAAATGACTTTTTTCTCCCCATCAGAACAGCCAAGCCACACACATACACATACACATACACACACAAAACACACACATACACACACACACACACACACAAAACACACACAGATACAGTTTTTGTTCCTTTTTCCATTTTTTAGACAAAAAGGAAAAATGTGATCTCTTAGGACACACCCACCTCCCCAGACTGCACAGCAAGATCTCTTTTAATCCCCGTCAGTAATATGCAAGGACCGGTAACATCTTGAAGAACGATGTTTCTGTCATTCACACTATGGAGAGGACGAGAGTTTGAGGAAACAGATGATGAAAACCTTACGTCTATGTAAGAGAATATGCTACTCCTCTGCGTTGGACACATCGGCTAATCCTGTTGAAGTGTAGATGAGTTAGTGATGGGTGGCATGGAATAGGAAAACAGCTCATTTTAGAAAATACACCACGATTGTTCCTCTCACAGTTGGCCTTTATTTGTTGTGTGTATATATATCTTTCTTTTCTTCTTTGATCTTGTTCACTATATGACATGCTCATTATCTGAGCTCACATACAGGCAAGCATGTGCCTTGGGCTTCAGGCATCATTGAATTCATTTTAACTAATAATAATATTCTTTATAGTTAAGTTACACTTCTGTAAAAAGAGTAATTTTGTTTTCTTTGCAAAAAATAAGTACTACACTCCTCTAATCATGTCTTTTACAAATCATAGAATTGGTTGAAAAATACAACGGCCTTTTTCTGTCTTGAGTTTCTCTCTATTTATATATATTATTTGACCATGTGGACATGCTGTAGCCTACTTTGAAGTACTCCAAAAATGTTGCGTTGCCTTTAATTGAGGAAGTTGTGGAAGTGTTATGATTGTGCAAAGTATGCCTCAAAATCTAAATCCGCTTGTTAAAGAGAGCTGATTCTGCCGACAACTTCTGCCCCAGGTTTGACTCTCAGAACATAAATTAAAATACCAAAGGGATGGTTTCTATACCTGTGACGTGGGAAGTTATTCTTAGAATAATACGAACATCTGAATGACTAAGATTCCACAAATTATCTGAAAAGGAAATCTAGTGGAACAGGGTTGGTTCAAATCCACAGATAAATTAGAGAAATGTGTTTAGAAGACAACAAACCAAACAAGATATGTATTCAAAGTTCCAGATTTTGACAAATGATCACTAATATGCACTATGAACTGAAGAAACATGAGAGCGATAGGAACAGAATACAGTGCATTGTATAATAACACTGTGAATATTATAATTGACCTGTTTACCCCACACTAAAGCCATCAGAAAAAAATGTTTAAAACAACCTAAAATAAATTAGGAATATTTTCATCTTTTGAAGGGTAAGAAAATAAGGAATATTAATTTATTGTAAGGAAACCTTAACCACAACTGTTGCTGTAAATTAGATGAAAACAACAACAAAAATGCATAAAGACATACTTACACCTTGCCTGTTTATAGAAAGTTTAACTTAAACACTTAATTTCCACATGCCATGTTACAAATAACATCAATCTCCTAAAACATTGACATAGTAATTAACACAATTAATATTGATCAATATTCATATTTGACCGAAGAGCTCCATGGTAGCTGCTGT
The DNA here is from genome assembly GCA_023566465.1 of Cottus gobio. NCBI lineage: Eukaryota > Metazoa > Chordata > Actinopteri > Perciformes > Cottidae > Cottus > Cottus gobio. The sequence continues at coordinate 10,296,282 of CM042232.1, read as the reverse complement.
CTGTCGCCATCTGTACATCTGATACATTTGTCTGTTTCTGTACAAAGAGCAAAGGCCGTGCGGTCGCAGCCATTATACAGGCCGGTCTTGTCTCCAGCTGATCTCTCTCTGCATGTTCATCATTGCTGCTGACATTTAACTAACTAATCAAAAATAACAAATGTTACATTTCTACGACTTCATTGTTAAATTGGATTGTAATAACATAAAGTTTGGGCAACAAACAGCTGAAGACTCCATGATGTCTAAACAGTATAACATGCATATCTTCTATAAATAGACCGTCCTCTATCTCGACTTAACTACCCAGTCGAGGGTCTGTCGGTTTAATTAAGTATTCATTGGAAAATGTAAAGACAGCTTGCTTGGTTTGCTCATTTGTTTCAGTAAATTTTCACGCTTATTCTGCTACGACCAATAAGTATTAAATGACCAAGCCAATCACAGAATGCATACAAGGCCACGTGCTGAACATGTAGGAACGTTTTTTTCTTAATGGCACTTTAACAGCATTGTCTATGTGTATATGTTATTTCAAATGTCTTACTGATTTACATTACATTTAATTTAGCTGACGCTTTTATCCAAAGCGACTTACAATAAGTGCATTCAACTATGAGTACAAACTCATAACAACAAGTTAAACTACAAAGTGCTATCAGTAAGAGCCATTTAAGTGCTATTAGAGTGCTACTTTCCTTATTCAAGGTATAGTCGAAAAAGATGTGTTTTTAGTTTGCGACAGAAGCTTTAATATGAATTTATGTCAATTTCAGGAGTGGGGAAGATGTGCAGTATGCAGGCTGAAGACGAAGACTTATGCTTGTGTTTAACCTGGGATTTGTATTAATAAAAGTTGCAAAACCGAAGAAGGCCGTGTATTGTCTGGACAATTCGTTTTAAGGGTGCAACATATGGATCTGGATGCATTGCCATTAATTTCATTTAGGTAGATAATTTATTGATGGACATGTTAAATGTATCAATCCATTACAAAAGTCAAAGTAGATTTCTGTGCATGTGCCTCGTCTTCAATAAAAGACAAGTCAAATACAGATGTTTCTTTCTTTCCTGTATAGAGTTTGCCCAGATCCCATAAAGTAAGAAGAAACCAGCTGTGGTTGAATTGGCTTCAGGCTTCATTTCTTCAGATTTTTAGACAATGTTTTCAACATGGCAAGACATATTATCGAAATAGATTAACTTTCAGTGATGTGACACTTATAAATTCCATTCATTTAAATAAAAGAGCTATTCCGTTGAGTGCATTTTCATAAGAATTCAGACTATTACTGAGAAACCAACTTTCCAAGAATGTTTTACAGTCATGGACTTAGGAATTTGCACATGCCATGAACGATTTTTCCGACTCCACAAAGATAACATGAACAATGTAAAGCCGTTTGTTTTTGAAGGTGTTATGAAATGCCAAATCATTTAAATAGCAGAGACGTTGTCAAAGAGCTCCTTGAAAAATGCAAAAAAGGTTATTTTAAAAGTACATTTTCACATACTAATCATTAATACAGGCTAAGTGATTCATTCATTACATGGCTGAGTTGAATAATTAATATTGTCAGCTGAGTTGAGAAGCAGATGAAGCCATTGTTAGTTTGTCATTACAATGATGAATCATTTGATTTATCCACAAAATATGCAGCTGTGAACTCATCTGCATTCAACCTGATGCATTCACATGTTTTTTTAATGCACTGATCAAGTTTGAGTTAATTTGCTTCTGTCTTCTTTCGTAGTAAATAAAACATCCAAAATGCACTCTGGTGGTTATTTATTTATAAACTTTGTCTCTTTGCATCTGAGGATTTCTCATACCAAGACATATCATTACATAAAACCATTTTGCATATTTAAATAAAGTTTAAAATAATGGGTTCACCTAGGAGGGTCTCCCCTCAACCCTGTTGCATTCACAGCAGATAGTTATAGTAGCAGCGCCCCTGAATCATCATCACCCTGAGGTGGAGGAATATTAAACCAAAGGACAGACCCTGGAGCAGGCCGGGTGCTTGATGTTACACAGGCTAACACACTCTTTGGTTATTGGTGATAGATCAGCACAGCCCTTGGAAAACAATTTGAAAAATGTGTTTTGCTAACAGATTACTATGAAACTTAGTGGGGAATAAGGCCAAATGAAAAGGCACAAGGGACTTCTGATCCACATACCAAGCCAATACATTTGCATAAGTAGTTGCTTAGGAAGATTATATGGAGTACATATGACTCTAATCAGAAAATTAATTCTCCTGATGTTCCACTGGATGATGTGGAATACAATAGAAGTAACAAGTTTGGCCGAATCTGACTATATCAACCCCGGCTTTTTACTTGAGATTAGAAATAACGGATAGATCGGAAATATGCACACAGGGGGAACTGAACAAAATCCCAGACATGCAAAAATAAAACTCCAATGCAATTACTAGACAACTAGAAAAAGCTGCTCTTCCACTTCTTTCTTAAATGTTTGGGGTTTTCACATACAATCATTTTTATTTCACAACCTTTCTGATAAACTGATGTCTGAATATTATTTTTGTGACTGTGGGACCATATCTTTTCTCCTGATGCCTTGCTCAGCATCTTTATATAACTGTCTCTGTCAGAGAGAAGTCTATAGCCTCCCGAGACCCAGAAATTAATTTGTGTACACTATAGTGCACATTATGTTTTTGCTAATTCCTCTCATACTACAGATGTCACTCTATTGAGTCCTGATGTTCATTGGAGAGCACTGTAGCTTTAAAATGACATCACGTGTGGGGGGTGTGGCCTTGTCAACTTGCCTGTCTTTTCAAAATGGCAGCCATCACATCAAAACTATTTTATGGAAAAAAGAAATGTAAGCATTATATTCATATTTAACATGGATGTAAATATATATATATATGCTGTCATAGTTTCAACTACATGTAACATTAAAGGATAACAAAATCTGATCGTATTTGAGGCAACATCACTATGTAATTAGAGTAGCACCTTTGGGTAATAAAATTGTTTTAATATTAATTTGTAAAGATGAACCAGATCAGTCATCTGAGGACATTGAGGCAGAGACCCTCAAAGTGCTGCTCCTGGTGCTGGATTGATCACACAGACCGACAAACAGATGATGGAAGCATTGAATGTCCTCGAGAGCATTTACAAACACGGACATCAAACCCAATGACATAATGCTGGTGAATAATGAGTGACATCTCTTAAAGATACAACTCATTGACTTTGGGTTCAGCCCTTTTAAATGGATGTTTTATGTCAATCCTAAAAAAGAATCAACTCCAGAGATTGTTTAACTACATCTCATTTATTTATACACTTGTGAATTGAAAAACAACAGACGAGATAATTTTGTTGAGCAAACTCCACAACTAATTTGTTTCTCTAGTGTGGACTTTTAAATGTCGATTCAGAGTTAGGTTGTGTGCAAATGATTTACCACAAACTGAACAACTAAATGGTTTCACGGCTGTGAGGACAGTCATGTGAGATTTCAGGTGATATATATATCACAAACTGAACAACTAAATGGTTTCACGCCTGTGAGGACAGTCATGTGAGATTTCAGGTGATATATCACAAACTGAACAACTAAATGGTTTCACGCCTGTGAGGACAGTCATGTGAGATTTCAGGTGATATATATATCACAAACTGAACAACTAAATGGTTTCACGCCTGTGAGGACAGTCATGTGAGATTTCAGGTGATATATATATCACAAACTGAACAACTAAATGGTTTCACGCCTGTGAGGACAGTCATGTGAGATTTCAGGTGATATATATATATCACAAACTGAACAACTAAATGGTTTCACGCCTGTGAGGACAGTCATGTGAGATTTCAGGTGATATATATATATATCACAAACTGAACAACTAAATGGTTTCACGCCTGTGAGGACAGTCATGTGAGATTTCAGGTGTCCCTTTTTCATGCACGTGTACATGGATTTCCGCCATTCGGCGCAAATGACACGAAAGATGTTGCTTGGAGAGCAGGGTGAGGACGTTGGACTGCCTGGTGAGTTTTGATTATATGTATATGTTTTTGATTATAGCTTTTTGTTGTACTTTACTTTGAACCAACCGCCGGCATGTTTCATGTCAGAGGAGTTATGCCGAAAGAAATGTAAGGGACTGAGGGAGTCTGCCAATTATCCCACGTCACATTATTTACCACCTCAACAACCAACAGCGGAATAATGACATGCGTATACATCTCATCATTGACCAAATTTGGGAGAGAGAAAAAAACCCAACATCCGACATTGTTTTAGGGTATGTACACACCGATTCAACATACATTTTAGTGACCTCCGAGTGGCGAATTCGGGAGTCACAAACCATTAGCGTGTATTACAATCTTACTGTATTTACGTTTATCCTTAGCCAACAGTTTTTAATAGGATTCAACGCTGTCCGCTCTGGCCCCTTTAATGCATGTGACTGGTTCCAGGCTTTGCCATCTTCTCGTTTCTGACTATGGAGCTGCCAGTTACCAGAGTTGGTTTCTCAGCGGGAGTGTCGCTGAGTGGGGAGAACCGGTTAGAAACATGAAGAGGTTGGTGGTGCATTTCTGCTTCCTTTGTTCAGTTACCCAATTAGCCGCCGAGGAACAGCTAGCAGAAGCTAACGGTAGTTGGTCCACAGCGACTATGGGGGTTGGGCTAACGTCTGAGCGTCGATGGTGCGTAGCCGTGCATCTAACCCACTGAGACTGGCCTCAATTGCTCAGTTAGTTCCTATCATTAAATATGATAAATATCTCGGGATGAAGTAATAGCATATTTTGCATATAGATAAATATATACTCAGGGTCATACGTATTTGGACTGTGACAATATTTCAAATGTTGCCTATTTCTCTACTGAAATGTAGACTTTCAGCTTTATTTTAATAAATTTGAACAATATGGCATTAACTGTTTAGGAACAGCCATTTTTACAGTCCCCCACATTTTTTAGATGTTCAGAAGTAAAGACTGATTTTTATCTAGTATCCTTTAACGCCTTGATGTGGCGTGGCGGCCATTACACGCACATTTCGTGCAGTTCGCCAAGAAACTCTGGTATGGGAAAGCTACGGCCCGCTGTAAAGCTTCTCAGTTACCGACTTGAGTTTTCCGAAGCACAATGACGGCAACAGACTTCTTTAGTTTACTTGCTTCTTTATTACAGTCTTCTTTTAGGCTGTGTGTACCAGCTGTTTGTACCGACTGACAACTGTGATGCTGATAACTTCCACAGGGTCAAGCTGGAGTTGTGGGCCAGCTCTCCTAGATGAAGACCTTGGATGAGATTGAAGACTCGCCTGAGTCCTCAGAAGAGGAAACTCAGACAACTGGAATGAGCATCCGCCACTCAGGGCAGAGCAAGAAGCCACATCCTGAGGAGCTGCCCAGGACCTGCATCTGGTTCAACAACCATTTCACTAAAAGATGCCTGGGATTTGTTTATCAGTGACATCATTGGTGGTTCTGAAATGGACCTCCTTAGCGAGACCTAATCCTTGTTTTGGACACTAATATTCTCATATGTCACCTGGATTATGTGAAAAAGAGCATATCTCATTGTCATGGTTTTTTTTGTTTTATTTTGAAGTCTGTCTCTTCTGTCCTCACTTTCCCTGACCCTGTGATGGTTTCCAGCTGTGTCTAATCACCTGCACCTTACCCGTGTATTTAAACCATGTTTGTCTCCTACTCCAGTGTTGGTGTGTTTGCCTTGTTACTTGTTACTGTTCGTTCATGTTATGGCCTGCCTATCGTGCCTAGGGGTGCACAGGCATAAACACACATGAAGGAAAAAATAGCCTTGGCAAAGGGGGAACAAAGAAGGTAAACATGGCGTGTGAGAGGTTTAGACAATAAATATAATTTGTCAGCTTCTCATTTAACAATAAAAGGCAGACAACTAAAATGAAAGCAAAAGGCATCAGGGTCTCAAAGGCCAAAACAAACAAAAACCCCACACTAGCTAGAAAACTATTTTTTTCTGGCCTACCGAATGAAAAGGAAAAACAATACTGACCTCCCCGCCTATTGACAAAACAGGAGAAAACAGAAATGGCAGAGAACCTTTGCACGCTTCCCACAAAATGATGCAGAAATGTTAGTCTGCACTCAGACACAGACCAGAAGGTCTGCTTGCTCACCACTTCGAGAGGACAGAGAGAAATGGATCAAGGAGCATTTCTACCCAGCCCACTAATTGCCTGATGTCTCTCAGGTGGCTGCTCCAGGTGCACCAATTGAGAAACAATCAGACAGCCCTCTTCTCAGGAGGGGGCGGTGTCAAGTCAGGGGACGTAACAGTTGTCTGCCTGTTTTTGATCAGGTCTGTCTTTTTTTTTTTTTTACCATTAAATTCACTTTACACCCATTCATTGTTGCAGAGAAGGGTATTCAGGACTCACCACATGTGACACACAGATCATGTCTCAAAACAAATATCCTGACCAGGACAACTTCAAACCTTAACATGATGGAATTAACTGAAATAATACACCATCAGTGCACAAAGAAGGATGACAAAGGCCGAATCATTTTAACATCAGTAAAACAAGAAAAAGGAAGAATGAAACCCTACAAGGAAACAGAGTTAGGGGATTTTAATGCGGACACCTGGCAGATGGGCAGACACGTTGATTAGCCGTTTCAGTACTATGCATGACTGGGCAACTGACCCTTCATGTGCAGGGGAAACACCAGTGACCTCTCGACAGTATGAGAGTAAGTTAGACATAAAATGGCAAGGTGAGAAAAAGATAGACATTTCTAAATTAAACCTTACTCAACCAGACTGCTCAATCTCAAACTGGATCGGCTTTCAGTCTCAGTGCAAAGTCTTGGAGGATCCTCCTCAGTTAACCTCTTCTAATTGGCAATGGCAATCCTTGATACAACTATGGGTCTGCAGTATCACCAAAGAGAATAATAAATTGTGCTTGACTCACACCTTTGTCTATGAGAAAGGAAAAATGTCAAAAGCAAATCACAAAAGAGAAAGCACAAATAGTCTTTGTCCTCAAGTGAAGATCATAAGGTAAGAATGTATCCAGGAGTGTTTTGAGGCTGTCTAGCAACAGAGGATACACTCGTCTAACCGTATGCAATAGGTCTGAAAGTAAAAAAATAGTTTCTTTCTCAATTAATCTGAAAGTTATGTTTGCAGTTTTTTATTTTGTCTATAACAAGTCAGAAAACACCTGTGAAAAATAGCCATTAACTCCTTTCCAGCTTCATGCATTGAGCTCTTCTGTAACAGTGAGTGGATCAAAGAAAGGAAAAGTCGACAGTCAGTGTTTAATGAGGTGTTGTTTGGTTCTACCTACGTGTGTGAGCAGATGTTCAGCGTGATGAACATCATCAAATCACGCCACAGATCCCAGTTAACTGACAAACACCTCAACTCATCTGAAAGGTTTGCATGTTTGAGACCAATATCCTCCGTGTATACATAAAGTTGCTTATATCTGTGTTCTAAGGCATACTATAAGTTTGATGATTGAAATACCTTCTTCCAGGTGGTAGGTTTGTCTTCTCTTAATTTCACTGTGAAAATGAAAATTTTGAAAATTGTCAAGGTTTCTATGATTTACCTTTATAGCCACAGTTAAACCCCAGCCATTTTCCCTCGAATATTCCAAATGGTTTTGCATACCCATTACATTACATTTCATTTAGCTGACGCTGTTATCCAAAGCGACTTACAATAAGTGCATTCCACGGTTACAAACAAGAATCCCATACTAAATACAGAATATATCCTCAACCACAGGTCTATTTGAATAATTCAAAAAGGTAAAATATACAGAAAACACTCACACACTCGTTAAGAGGTTAACATAGCAGTATATGTGTTACTGGTTTATTGGTTGATGATAGAACACTGGAAAGAAAAAGAAAAGAATCCGATAAAATTCCGGAAAGAAAAAACTTCCAGGATGTTTCTACTATAAAATAGCACAATGTGTTAACAGTATCTCTGCAAAGTTTGATTTTGATTAAGTGAGGTTAAATATTTTTAGTATTTAATTTAGTGCACATTTCGTGAACCGTAGGTTTATACCCGCAGAGCCAAAATGCCCTAACTATCTTCCTGGATCTTGGACGCCTCTGGTTCCACAACAGAGGGGCTCTGCTCAAGCAGATGCATTGTTACATACCAAGACAGTGTGGAATATTGTTTCATCCATAAGTAAGTCATATTTCAGTTTTTGGGCTGTTAAAAAATATAATGTGGTTGATATCTTGCTGAGGCTTTGTCTCACAGTGAATTTTGCAGTATTGGCGGATTCTGTAGGCAGTAAGCTTTCCAGAAAGGTGCATTCATCATGTGTGGCAACAAGCTAGGGATATGCAATTTTATATTTTGATAACTTGTGCAGCTCTCTCGAGTCACTTTTGAGTCCTCTTAAGTCATATATATGGTTTATGTTAGTATTTATCGTTGAATTGTGTTATAAACATGTAAAATGGACTAAGCACTTGTAAGGCCAGGTTGTGCATTTGTTTTTGCTATGTCACATCAGTGGTTTTGGTATCGATTTATGGGAGTACAAGGACATGAAGAGTGAGGAAGAGCTCCTGATGAAGAATTCAGCCTGATGAGCCCCCTAGGGCTCATCAGGTTTCAACAGACCCAGCTGGACATTTGACAAAAGCGTCTTTCCGTGACATGCTTAAAACTACTAGTATTTTTCTTACTGCCCCATCAGAGCGAACAAACCATGCTGCACACACTTCTCCCTCGAGTGAAGAAAACATGCAACTTTCCTCCAGGCTTTTTCTTTTCTTTTAAGATCAGTCAAGGGCATAATTGTTGACTGTTTCATTTAAAAGAAGGCTGTCTGCTGTAAAATAAAACATTCTCCAGAAATATATATCTAAGTCGTAGTAATGCAAGACTGGCAGAACAGTGTTGTCTCTTGCACCATTACACATCTATTATAAATGCACATGTTAAACCCCAGAGACCGTTTAGATCACTCTGATTGCGTTTGTGCCTTTTTTTGTGATTCTCCGAACACTGCACATTGTTTTTGACTTGAAACTACAGGCATTGGGTCACAGATAATGCTATAAGCCATTTTATAGAGCGCGTAATTCAATAAAAAGACTAGTCAACAGAGAGGAACTAGAACATTGGAAATAAGGAGGTGACAAAAGATAAGGAGCACATGTAGAAAAACAAACCCTCACTCACCACCAGCTCAGCAGAATTCTACATTTATTAATGAGGAACTGTACATATTTCTTTATGTGAATCAGATACGTACATCATATCTGGAGAGATATAATCCAGTTATTTTTGTATTTATATGACCTCCATGTAAAAATACCATCAAAATCTTAGGCAACTGGATTGATTAGGAAATGTGCAATATGCTCATGCTGTCACATAACAGTTGCAAACCACTGAAATTATATGTAACTATATAATATAAACAATATGGATAACTTTTAATTATTCAGGACCTTTCTTAACATTTCAAGACAATTTAAAGTACTAAAACAATTAAACAATATAGAATAATAAATATTAGAATAAGAGTACAATTTTAACTGTACAAATGAAACAACCGATAGTAACAATATATTTGCACAAATCCAGACATGTCAAACAGACAGTTTTACTTAAATAACACATACGGCTGATAAACAGTCCAGCAGCATGCAACAACAACGTTAGTATTGTTTTAACCTTTCACCTTGAGTCCAGGTGTACTTGTCTGTGGACAGATTGTGTCACCAGAATAGTGTTGCAAACATGCAAGATGCAGTCACAAAGCTTTGTTTGTAGAAATCAAAATGACATTGAGCATCCAAGCAAGGTCGGCAGGGTTAAGGCGGGAGGAAGTGTTAATTCTGCCTTTGTCCCATGCCCATTCAATGCACGTCTTGCATTCAGCTGCGTCTGGTTTTGCTGGTAAGTCCTTTGAGCATCAGACGTTTGCCAATCACTGTAACTCACCAAAGGGTCAACCAAGACAGATAAACCTGCTGAAGTCGAACTCTAAATGTTTCCTGTGCTTGAAGAAGAAAAAAACAACAACACCATATAAGCTGACTCATCTAACAGGTGCCCTCCGTCTGAGAAAACAAAACAGAAAAGGGCAGAAAGGATGCATCAGTGATTTTAGTAGTGATATAGAAAGGGCACAATGTTACAAGAGTGACAAATACGAATTTTCAACATGGTTCTCTTTTCTCTCGAGGGCTCCGTGTTTCAGAATAGTGCGTATAGGTGACTGCGTTCGTCAACCCACACAAATAACCTTCGATGTTAGTTCACAGTTTAAATCTAAACTGAATGCTAGGCTCAGCAAAATGTACACAAGTTGTGTCCACTACATGAACTTAAGGGTAATGTTTAGTATTGTTATGTCGATGTCGTGACCCTTTGTCCTCTGTGAAATTCTGTGTAAAGCCTGACGCATGCAATAATGATCAGGGGAAAAAAGATCGAAATTTAGGTGTTTCTTGAAACTTTCTGATCAGATGTTCTGTTTGTCATATACTAAACATCTGGCTTCTACAGCAATGTACTATATAGCTGTTTTGAAGCTCCCTCTTCAGATAAGACAAAAAAAAGTGTAGTGTCAGCTGATTCATGGTGATTAAGATAAAAACACATCAAGTATTATTTATTTTCTAAGAAAAAAGTTATATTGATTAAAGTGAAATATTGGAGACATGAACCTCATTTGATATTAAGATGTGGTGATCTCCTCTGTTTTAAGTCGTGTATGCTGGTGTTGTTAGGGTGACCATTTAGTTTGTTTCATACTTTGGTCTTTTGAGTTAAACTTTTACTGCTGTTAATCAGTTGCACTTTCCTTTTTAGAAAGTATTTTTTAGTTGTTGCATTGTGAGCATCTCAGTTTATTGTCGATATAAATGACTATGTGTTTATTCATCCGTTGCTTGTGACTCTTTTTCCCTGAGTGTATGTACACTGTTGCTCCCTCATCCCCTGGACCTTAATCGTAACACATTTAAATCACCTTCTATAACGAGATATTTACAGAACATAACAGTGTTTTGTTATGTAAGAGTCATCTGGTTTCCTGGTAACCTCTGAAAGTGGCAGATTGAAGGTATGGCCAGCTATTATAACTGTGACTTGAGTCACCACACGTTTAACCCCTAAACCTATACCTCTGGTTAAGAGCATTCATCAAACTATGTCTTCTAGTTAATTAATTGTCAATCTCTACATTTCGTATGCTGAATCTGTGGGCGAAAGGACAATAATTTGATATTGGAAGTCTTCTGGTTTGTTGGTGGTCAGAGTATATTTACCAATCACGGGAGCAGGCTTTGGTTGAATGCAGATAAAACAGTCCATGTGGAGCGCAAAAGAGGAATGTATTGGCCAAAATGCAATCTCGGAGCACATATAGGCTTTCGTCTGACAAGGAGTTCTATTTTTATTGGTTTAAAATGAGCTTGCAAATGTGCACAAGTAAGGAAGTCTTTCCTCGTACATCAATCGTCTGGCTACACCGGAACCCAAGAAATACAGACCCTTGCACCCTGAGGCTTTTATTTTTGTTTTGCTTATGTGACATTATATCTGGCCTTTAGAAACCTGGGGCCTGTAAAGCCTGGTGTAGGTCATTGAGCAATTTGCAGTATATGTGACGTGTATAACACAGTCTAGTATATACTATACTCTAGTATAAGTATACAAATATAAGTTATCGGGTTTAAGGAAAGATATAGATACATTGTGAAAATAGTATTTTTTTGCATATATATGTAATTTAAAAAAAATGACAACATAAGACATTTCTAAAGACTCAACAGGAATATTTGGTTTTGGGATAAAGGCAGTTGGCTCTTTTGTCTGCTTTATACAAAAGGGTCCAACTCATTTTTCACAAATTATTCCCTTGCTTTTCCATCACCAACATACATGTTTTCCATCACCAACATACATGTGTATGTCTTAATATGTCACAAAACACAACCAAATCCAATTAATTTCAAATTAATCCATCTATTCATCATGGAAGTTAAGTTTTGTGTGGCTGTGAATACTGTTAAGTTCAAACCTCGGGAGAGCGCGTGGAGAGAGTAGTCTAGGATATCGTTACTTATAATAAAAAGTATTTAATAAAAAGGATGATGATGATGATGATCAGAATATAGTTCCCGGCCGGGGGTGTCTCGCTTCAAGCAGTCCACAGGCCACTCTCAGTCATGCTGTAAGCAGTTAGCTGTCTGTGCTATCCACGAGAAGGAACATTTCACCCCGTACAAATGTCTGCGCGAGTTGTTAAATACTCTCATTCGCTGAGCTTAAGGCCTCTCCATTGGTTAGTTTCCCAGCATGCAAGATAACATAACAATAACATAGCATTGTGGGGGCAGGGGCGTGGTTTAGCGCGCCTGCAGCAGGAGAGAGAGAGAAACGCGCTCATTGGGATCAGCTGCAGTTCGTTAGCGGGCTGCGGCTGAGACCAATGAGCGCGTTTGAGCAGGGCTATTTAAGCCCGACAGGGAGAGCAGACAGGGAGCGAGAGAGCATGAGTAAAGTGCTGACGCTTGACGGGAGAAATAAAAGCCTGTTTAACTGCAAGAGCCGTGTCTGTGCCGTGTGTCGAGAGTCATGCATCCCCGGGTAAGCAAGGAACCTGCCACAGTGGAGCCCAACGTGGGGCTTACCGAGGGGGAAGCGACACGGAAAGCGGCACCGTACCGGACTTTTGATGAGTGGAGGGAGTACTTGGAGCAAAAGGCGGCGAAGCGCACGCCGCCGGGTCCCAGTAGCAGCCAGAGGGGGGGCGTCGCGGAGGCGCTCGGGCTGGAAGAGGTCCCAACGGCTCGGCGGACCAGAAACCGGAAAAGACGAGGTGCCGGGGCTGCGGCGACATCAGCGGCGGCGCCGGCGGAGTCGACGGTGGACACCGCGGGCCCCGACGACCTGGAGGTACTGGAGGTGCAGGCGGGGGAACGGGAGAGGCGAACGCCGGAGGACTTCCACCTGAAGCCGGGAGATGCCGGCCCCGCCACCGACCAGGACGGAACCGACCCGACGACCAGCGAGGGGGGGAAGGCAGCGGTTGCCACCACCGGGACCCGGGGACTGGGCCCCGCCGTGGCCGATGCCGGACGCCTGGGACCGCAGGGACATCTGGCCGGACCCAGGACCGTCCCCTCCGGAGCCGCCGACGGACCCCTGGAGCAAGGGACACGTCTGGCGGAACCCAGGACCGGCGTGCTGGACATGTGGTCAGCCGGGGCACCTCCACCTGGACTGCCACGTGATGGAGGTAGACCAGGGGACGCGAGTCGCCGTCACGCCGGCCCGGCGTTGGTGGAGGAAGAGGCGGTGCCGGCAGCGGGCGAGAGATAGCTGGAGGGACGGAGAGGTCCAGCTGGTCGCTCTTGCCCGGCGGGCGCCGGAGGTCAGGGGGGACACGCGGCGGTCCTCCTGGGGCGGCCAGAAGTACGGTCGGCGCCCCGAGCTGGAGCAACTGCGCCGAGAGAATCGGCGACTGCGGGGCGAGTTGGACTGGGCCGTCGCAGACCGGCGACGGGATAAAAAGACCATCAGCCAGCTGGGGCGGAGGCTGCGGGCCGAGCGGGAGGCTCGGGCCCGCGGGCCGAGCGGGAGGCTCGGGCCCGCGGGCCGCCCCAGCTGGCACAGGAAGGTATAGACACGTTACCCCAGTCCGGGTGGCTCATTCCCTAACTCTCTCTCTTGTGTTGCAGGTGGCCGCGTCGGACGGAGGGTGAGGGCCGTTTGGGTCCCGGGAACGGAGGCGAGGGTAACCGACCTCACGGGGCGCCTGATCACCCGCCGCCCGGACCACGTCCCGCTCCACCGACCCACCGGGAGGGATGTCAACGCCCGGACCACCCGTTGGCATCGGGCCTGGAAGAAGGCAACCTCAGGGTGGTCCATAGGTCGGGGATGCAGAAGGTCGGGGCTGACTCCCCCGCCCTCGGGGGGAGGGGGGGGAGTTGGTTAGACCGGTGGCTCCCCGGCCTAAGTCGGGCGGTGGGGGTATGTGGGGGCAGGGGCGTGGTTTAGCGCCCCTGCAGCAGGAGAGAGAGAGAAACGCGCTCATTGGGATCAGCTGCAGTTCGTTAGCGGGCTGCGGCTGAGACCAATGAGCGCGTTTGAGCAGGGCTATTTAAGCCCGACAGGGAGAGCAGACAGGGAGCGAGAGAGCATGAGTAAAGTGCTGACGCTTGACGGGGGAAATAAAAGCCTGTTTAACTGCAAGAGCCGTGTCTGTGCCGTGTGTCGAGAGTCATGCATCCCCGGGTAAGCAAGGAACCTGCCACAAGCATGTTAATGGCTAAACCCTTCCCAGGGGCGGAGTCCTACTCAGGTAAACAGTCCTACTTCCTGCTAGCTTTTTTACTTCCGGTATTTCCGCCATCCTGTGCTTTACGACCTATCACCACGTGTCTATGCCCTCCATCTTTAATTTATTCCATTCACACCTACGATTTCACAGTAACATAAAACCCACAGTGTCTTTCTACTATGCTACAATACACATCTTCATAACCTTAATTAATATTCCTATCAATTATTATTATTATCCTTCATAAGTATTGTAATTTAAACATAGACATTCTTTATATTCATGCGCAAGTTAAAATAACTATTACAACTCAACAATACTCAACAAACAAACATGAAACACAAAGACCTAAAAGTGTTTGTTGGAGTATTTAATTTACATAGTTGCGTCTTGAAAACTGGAATGTGTGTTTATATTTTAAATGCACATTTTTGCATCCTGTGCTTGTCTGCTTGACAACAGGGACTCAGACGGAAGCTGTGACTTAACATTGATTTCAGGGTACAGTGCTGAATGAAGCCCTGATGCTTTTTCCTCCCATTTCGTCCTCTTCCTCTCTTCTTCCTTCCTCCTGTGCTCTTCAGTCAGAACACACACTGTTCGGATATTCATACCAGCTAATCATCTTCATGCATTTGTGGGCTGTACAGTGCATTTGGGAGATTAATATAATGTTGTCCCAGTAAATACCCCTTTGACTTATATATGTAATAATAAATAGAAGGGTTACAAGGAATAATAGTATAGTTGACTGTTTTTAAACTTGCTGACATCTGAGAACTGCTTATCTTGTATTTCCTATGCTGTCAATGTTTTGTTTATTTATTTCTCTTTTTCTTTGTGTATATTGCGTTTGCTTGGTTTTCTCTCCCATTAAGTATCTTTGCCTCTTCAACAAGAATGCATCTCTAAAATAATGTTTAGTAACCTCAGACCTCAGCCCAAAGTTGGGTCAGGCCTGAGTATATATGCATACAGAATCCTGTTCATTTTCACAGCTCTCCTCATCCCACTGCCTGCTAATAACAGCCATCTGCTCCGCATCGCCAGCCCATTACTCGGAGCAACCACATTAAGGGCTGCACTTGTGACTCAGCTCACAAGCCCCTCTCTCTATCTCTCTCTTTCTCTCTCTCTCTCTCTCAGACAATATGTCCACATATGCGGAAATTACATCTCTGTTTAGTTATTAAGGTGATGTGGACTGATTTGATTGTTTTATTTGGATTTATGTCTATATTTGGCACACATCAATATTCATGCATGCTTCAGGACTGACTACTGCAATAACAGTGAATCTATCAGAGAGATTGACATGACATCCTTGTTACATTGAAGTTGAGGAATGTTGTGACACAATCTTCCAATTTTAATCACAGAGGATGCTTTTCCATACAGTGTCTGGTATAAAGAGATGTTGTTTTGATTTAAGATCATTTACATTTAAGTGTGATGTTGATGTTATTGGGCAAACTGCAACGCTTTGTCCTCAAATAAAGTGTAGAACAATATCAAATAAAATGATCAACTTCTTATAGCATGCACATGATTATAATCAAGACAATCAAAGCAATCAAAAGACAAACAACCCAAAAATACCCTCTCTTCTATAAACAGGGGATTATATCAACTATGAGTGGCACCCATATAAACATCACCATCATATAATATTTATGACAATATCACAAACACTAATAAATACCAATACAAACATATAAACCATTACTTCTTTCATTCCTTTCTGAATTAATTCATGGCTATCAGACCCTAACTATTTTAATACACATAGAAATGATTTGCATTATTCAGATTGATAGGAGGTATGAAAAATGTATATTCAAAGTCCATGTATATATTTCCCATGCATTGTCTTCTTTTTTTTTTTTAAGTCATAAGTCAATAAAGCCAGAGGTAGACCGAGTCAGAAGGATCTTAATCATCATTTATGTGAATTTAACCAGTGAAAATCAGTCTAAGGTCAGAACAGAGAGTCACAATGTGCAGCAGCCGCTTCTTCTTTAGAGTCGGCCTCCTGTCGTCAGACAGATTTCAGGTGTTTATTGATCACCTGGTGCACAATTGAAGGGTATAAAGTTAATTTCAGGAAAAAGACACCGTACCTCTCCAGGCTTGCGCTTCATGCTCTTCACTTCAAACGCTCCAAATTAGTCCACTCTGACACGAATAAACAGTGGTTCGTCTCGAATACGTAACTCGAGCAGTGTCTACATACCTCCGTTGAGAGGATCGGGAAGCCTTGAGAGTTTGTGACACTCGGTTGGCAGCAAAGACGATCGAACTGAAAGTCTCTGTCCTGAGTTATTTAAAACACAGATCTTGAAGATTCATGTGCAACTTTTTCCGATACAACTTACCCGCTCCTTAGCAACCAACTAAGGTCTGATGTCCTCCTGAAGATCTCTTCAGATTTCCTTTAGCAGACAACACAACAGGACTCCTCGAGGATCATAGATGGAGCGAACATTTGACAGAATTCCTCTTCTATCAGATAGATTGCATCCTTCCACACTGAGTACTTGCCCCACAGTCCACGCCCAACCTTCTCACTCCCTTAGCTCTATTGCTGCCAGAACATCACATCTGTCGCTTATCTACTTTGTAAGCAGGAATCTACCTTTTGCACAGATGGAACCAATGTCACGATGACGAGATACAACTTCCTCCTCTGGATCCACTGACACAAGACAACCATCAACATCGGAGCAATGCGGCACCTTGTCCACGGTTTCCTGGCTGAACTGTTCTTTGGTATCTTCTGCACACAGCTGGGAGACGACATTGCCCACCATCAGTGTTCTATTGGTCAGTGAGGTGTTGATTTAAATCCCCATCAGGCCACCAGAGAAACCTCAACAAATCAGTGTCTTCAACTGGTACCTTACCTGGTGAAACCTGCATTCAACATTGTGTGAAGACATGTTCCCTGGAAAGTCGCCCTGCAGTCAAAGACAACTCTGATCTTTCTTTTTGTAGGACGGTGCACACCTTGCCATCACTACCTTCCAATTCATCTTCAGGCACCCTTTCAGCACTACCTTTGGTAACAAGATCATTCACTGCCTGATATGATGTATCCTTCTGATGCCTCTTCTTCAGGTGCAGAGCATGCTGCTCAATCTTTTCTTGTTATTTGGCATCCTTTTAATATATTTTTATTTATATTTATTATCTTGTTATATAGCTTTCTAAACATGATGTTCAGCTCTCTATTGGTTGTTTTGTGTCAGCTGTGTTTACATTGTGTCAAGTTCTACTCACCTCCACATTCACCCTGAAGTTTTCACTTTGCAAGATGCTGACTTTTGGTTAGGGTTATTATATTTACAAAACTATACGAATAAATACTGCAATTTTCATGAGAAATGAATTATCAATATGTATCCACACAGGAGTTGTGGTTTGTTGCTTTGAACAGTTTTGAAGCTCGCTAGTCTGATAAGAGAAATACTGTAATTTCTCAGCAGCCTTAATATGCCATCTAGTGGCTTTGTGAGAATTAGTTGCTTGCGTGTTAAAGGACAATGTCAGCTGATGCATAACGACACAATCAATAGCTAATATTTTTCTGAGAAAAAATAACTGATGATGAAACTGAAATATTGGGTACAATTTAACTTAATTTAAGTGTTTAGAGTGATTTAGAATCACCCTAATGAGATGGCAATATGCACATTAAGCCTTTGTTGTAAAAGTAAAGTAGTAACACAATTGCCTAATTTGTTTACTGTGTATTATTACAATAGTATATTTGGCACATACCCACTGACTGCCATGTATACCCATAATAGTGTTGTGATTCTATTATCTCCTAACAGACTTTTCAAAATGCAGAGGCAGTATATGATCCCATGGGAAAAGGAAGTCAAATAAAGGAGCTATCAGCCGGTAGCATTGTGTATTTTTAAAAGTGAATTTCCGCCACAATCCGGCATTGCCTTGTGGGAACAGAGCCTCTGCCTCCTGTGTAAATGCCTAACAGCCTAACACACAGAGCTGTGGAGTAGTAATGAGAGTGGGTCATTGTGCTTGCCAACTTGCCATTTTCAATCCTTTCACTTCAACCACAGAAGTGGTTGAAGTGAAAGGATTAAAACAGTGATACACAAACAGCAATGTGGTCAATATGGTCAACAGATTTCTATATTTTTGAGTAATTGTTTGGCCAAAATTAAAGCAAAAGTTGGAGAAATCTAAACAAAGTTCGGTCTGTCAACATTGGTGGATGAAAAAAAGTAAGAGAAGAGTAAGTAACAGTTATCTATCTAAGTCCATCACATCCTCAACATAAATATGTAATTTTGCGCTTGAGACTATACAGCTCCCAGAGTTCTTTGGTTTGGTCACGTGAACTCAGGTGTTAGAATTCACCAAGTATGCAGCTGATTTTTACATTTATTTCCGATTTATTTATGTTTTGGTCATTGGGGCAGCACAACTATAAAGTTATGATACATATTTTAGCGAACAGTTATTTAGCAACACATCCAACATAAATTAATTTGAAGGAGTCAAATATATTCACTCACCTTAAGTTACTCGCTTTTGAGCACAGTTATGAGAGCTTTTTGTTGGGGCGACTGTGGCTCAGTGATTAGCAAGTCTGTCTTTCGATCAGAGGGTTGGTGGTTCAACCCCAGCTCAGCCAGTCCATGTCGTTGAGCAAGACACTTAACCCTAATTGCTCACCATTGCTTTGTCTACGGTCTGTTGTATAGCATGTAAGTCGCTTTGGATAAAAGCGTCAGCTAAATGAAATGTAAAAGCCACTGTGCGCTTGTATTGGCAATTGATAAGGATGATAATGTCACTCGCAATGAGCTGTAGCCAACCTTGTTAAGACCTTCAGTGTTTATATTTCTTCACAAACCAGGAATTCATCAACCAGGCATTGAAATTAATTGCTGTTAACTTGGATTGTCTCCATATGTTGCTCTCAGGTAAATAGCAACGTGCAAACAGGATGAGTTTCCAGGTTCCACAGTGGCTCATAGTGATGAGGCATCATCTATCATTGCTGACATAATTTTACATGCAATTAATGGTTTCCATATTTTTTTGGCAAGTGTAACTAATAAAGAGATAAATTATGTTGCAATGTACAGACAAAACAACATCATATCTTCATTTTGCCTTGGGCCAACTTAATTAAAACATGTTTTGCCATGTCTAGAACCCCGTTTTATTATTCTGCAGTGACAATTAATCAATGTCAGTTCTTAAGCGTTTCAATTGTTACTCTGTTAAAATAAACAATGTGCATGCTTATTCATGAGATATACAATGCAGTCATTTTTATATCTCTGCTGTCACCGTTCTGAATATAAATACTCGTAATTTTTGATTTGTTGCTTTCTCATTCCTCAGGATGTGTGCACTGTATTGTTGATTGTCACCAGCATGTTTATGTCAAGCTGAATGTGAAAGCATATTAATAAAAGATACTATTTCCATGCAGAGATGGTAATGAGGTAAAGGGCAGTTTGGTTATTTAATGTGCGTAATGTGTTCTTCTGAACACTTGGTGGCGCAACAGATACCAGAATAAAACATGAATGGATTTAAAGTGCTGCAGTGCCATCTGTTGGTGAACCTCTTCATGTGTGTCCACAGCCTTTCTTAATGACACCTCTGGAAATACATGTATCATCAATATTATACAACATATCATATCCATATGTGATGGTTTTTTTTTCTATTAGTATAAAAGCCACAAATTTACAGCAAAAATATTCAGAGCTTCGTGTGTACAACGGTGTCCTGTTACTCAGTTGTTTCTGTGGTGAACAGGTGAAACGTGACCTTTTCTTTGGGGGTCACCTTCTCTCCCTGAGCAGCTTTAATCACCTGTGGGTCTTGTGTTTTCCAGAAGAAAGTAAAGATAATGCACACATTCCCCACCTTGAACTGTAAATAGATAATTTCTTCTGTTTGATTCCAAGTTCCCCCAACGCAGAGAGAGGAAGTGTGTTTGTGTGTGCAGGAGGTGGGCGAGATACACTGGGTGTTGTGTGTTTAGCTGTTACAAGAGGCCCTGTTTCTACTTCTACTTCTACTTTTCTATATCAATGGGTTGAGTGGGTTTGAATAATGAGCAATCTGTGAATGGAGATGAACAATGTCTAATTATAATAGATCATCGTTAAATGAATGTTTAAATTATTATTTTATTCATTATTATTTTATTGTAGGATCATCCAAAGTTAAAAGGCTGAACAAACATGCTTTAACAGTTTGTGGAGAGCTTTGGAGGGACTGTAGCTGAGATTATGTTGCCACTCATGACACGGAGGTTGCAGTAAGGAAAGTGGTTGAGCCTCAGCTGTTGTTATGATCCGAGGACCAGGGTGACTGGACCGTTTTGCATCTGTTGCTCGACAGATGCAAAGTTATTACTGTGTCGAGCAGTTGTCCCGTGTTTTGCAACCGAGTGTTTATTATAGCTGGAGGTGCAGAGATCACAGTGAGGGGCAGAGAAGTGTGTCCTAGGTCAGTTATACACATGTAGATGTAGAAGAAAACACAAACAACTAAGAAAGAGGCTGCCTCTGTGCTGAATAATTTAACTGCTTGTGTCTGAAATTCAACAAAAAGAAAAGCATAAAGCAAACAACAAATGAACAATGATGCAAATTCACAGAAATGAGCTTGTAGTGCTCTGTATAAGCTAAATGTGAGTTGTTTTATTAAACCGGCATATGACTTGCATCCACCTTTCCATTCTCTCAGATGCTGATAATTGATGTTATTACATGAATGTGGGTTGTATTTTGACAGGGACGCCAGAGATGAACCGTAGCCCAAAAATGTAGGGGAATCCCCCCCAACCTCGCTGCCAGAATGTGGCTTGTTTTGCCAGTCAAATCAGCGGCCCTGGAGATATTTCAGAGGAGAACTGGGGACAAGAGAGAGGGAGGCGGGAAAGACATTTTGGATGAAAAGCAAGTGATACCTGAGTCTGGTGGTGCCAACTTGCCTTGTGATGAAAGATCATGAGGGATATTTGGAAAGTCCCTGCAGGGCAAAAACCTGGGAGTCCAAAAGGGGCTTCTTCCCTACCTCCTGACAAAATCAACATCCCATTATGAAGGTGAATTTGTTATGTTCATTTAGTTATGTTTTCGTCTCGTGACGGGGACGTCCATGGGCAGAGGGCGATTGTGCTTCAGGATGCAGAGGGAGTCTAGAATTATGGGCGATTTGAAAGCTTTTCTGGACCGGGTTCAAGAAGTGCTGACGAAGCAAGACTAAACATCGCAAACCGCAGTTGAAAGATTTGCACATGTGCTGGCTCCCCCTGCGCTCCTGCCACCCCGGGATTAGTTCCATCCTACACTTTACATGTGTGCAGGCAGGCATGTGTACACACACACACACACACACACACACTTTACATGCATTATGCACCCTATAATTGGAGTGGAGGAAGGAAAGCAAAGCTGAGAAAGAGAGGTAAGTGTCAAGAATGATGGGAAAATGAGAAATAAGAAACACAGAATTCCTGAGTAACCACAACCAGCAGCATAAATAAAGTAAGCTACCACGTTGCAGTGGAATGAAGAATCAGTAAGTTAGACTCTATTTGGATATGTCAAAAGGATTAAACACAATATATCATCATTGCAAAATAAAAAAAGTATGTGTTGTGAGAATAAAATCCCATATGAGTTTATGAGGGCAGTAAAATATAAACAAAAGAACGAGTAGAATTAAATTCAGTCAATAAATGTATTGCGATTGAAACTTTTATTTGGGCAGAGGGTGACTTTGAGGGTTTGTTGGTCAGCAGTTGCACTTATTCAGGTGATGTTTAATTCATTTAGGGCTTCTGGAGCAAATAGTAGAAATTTAGATAAACTCACCTTGTCCAGATGAATACCTGCCATGCTTCAAACTACTTCTACCAAGAAGCACAGATGTACTGTAATAACATACATTATGGCATCATTCCTTTATTTCATTAAGCACTATGCAGCAAACAATTCACCATTCACACCACCACACCTGTTTGTGGGAGTGGAAAGTATAACCCTTCCTACTTCTGCTTATAAAAACAAAGTAGATAACCTGAGTGCAAATGTCATTTTAAAAACAGAATTAATTTGATCCAGTGGTGCCTTTTAAATGATTTGACCTCCAGTGATTTAATCTGTTATATTGTGGATTTCTGACCTCCAGTAACCTTCACCAGTTAGCCGGCCCATCTGCGTGCCCTGTGCGGTCTCCCTCCCCTGCAGCAGTGAGAGCTCCTCTTCTCAGGGATATCACACGGCATATCACACAGTGAAATATCTGTTTTATTTAAAAGCAGATCACCTTTCACATTCGATCATATAATCCCAGCACACCACTGTGTGCTACTACCCCACTTCCACTGCCAGGAAGTGAAATGCTAGCTAGCTGCCTAGGAAGAAAGATAATAATAGCTTTTCCAACTCAATATAAAGATATCCAGATTAAAGTTAAACATTGAGAAAGAATTAACTTTCTAATCAGATCATTTCAAAATAAGTAGCGAGAGTTCTCTTGGAAGATGATTTCTGAAATAAGAGTGTAAAATCCATTTCTGTAGCAACGTAGTGTATATTCTCTCTTGTTCAGTGGAAAGCTTTACCATTTCCTCCCCAAACCCACTCCTCCTCCACGAAACCATAAAAACAGTCAGGCGGTCGACATGCAGGCCTCCTGCCTATAAGGGGTAAGAGTTCAAGCTCATTAGCTGCTACAGGGAATAGTTTCTCTTTCTGGCACAAGTGAGAGTTCACTGCGTCCCCCTTCCTGCAGCCTTCTCTCTGTCCTTCTCATGTGTTGGTCTCAGACCTTTGCCATCGCTTCATAACCATGTGACATCATGGCGCTGTCACCAAGACAAATGGTGATTATTATCAGTTATTTTTCTTTCTCTAAAGAAACTAGCTGGGATGCAACATGTGACTGGAAGTGTGTTGTTGACAACGTGGACACGTTGGAGCCCTTCTTCTGACTCTTGGCTGAAGAACTGAGGAGAGACTTGTGAGGGGGACTTTTATCTGTGGTCATGGGGGAATGGAAGCACCCAGCATGTAACACACCACACGTGAGATTTGAATTGTTTTATTGAATCTTTTTGTTAAGTTAAAAAAAAAAAAGTAGGAATACACAAACAGTAAGCTGCTTAATGACTATTTAAGCAGGCATACATTTAATCTCGGGTTGTTGTTGATTTTGAACCCAAACCAGGTCGTTTACTTTTTCGGGGTTCAGACTGTGGGTGTCCTTACTGAGGGCTAAACATGATGCTTATTTCCTGGCCTTCATGAAAAGTCAACATAGTGCTGTCAAACATCATTGTTGCTTCACTAAGAAGTATTATGAATATAATAGTCCTTGAGCACAGACTGTTGTCGAATTGATTCTATACGTGGGAAAAAATAATGGAGCAAGGCCAAGACAAACATGACATTTCCTTGAGGAATACCGAGTAGAGGAAGGAAAATTGGAAACCACCGACTCCAGTCCTATCCCAGTCTTTTATTACTGGATATTGTGGTCAAGATTGACCATCCCAGACACAAATTCCACCTTTGACTATTTACCTACACTCATCCTTCCATCTTGCGTCATTCCCACCCAAGTTTGGAGTGATGTGCAACCGTAAAGTTTGTGTATGCGTTATCTTTCACCCTCTCATATCTGGCCCTCAAACTGAGAGCAAGCTGCTCTCATTTTAATTCATTCAAATCATCATCAGCCGCGGCTGATCCAAATAGATCACCCATTTGCATCGAGCTGCGTTTAGCTGCTGCAGTCAAATGGAACTGCTGGTCTCTGTAGCGCGGCAGTGAAAAGCCACAGTGCAGGGCCTCCATGTGACCCCGGTCTCCTTGTCTGTGGGAGCAAGTGACGGTCAGGGATTCGGTGACGGGTTGGAGGCGCCAGAGCATTGTGCAGTGGGTGACCTCTGCAACCGAGCTGAGGTTTGTTGCTCAGCTGTAATGAACTCAGCCCACCACTAAAAGGCTAAGACTTCCTCTCATTACCAATGCTCGGTCCCAGCGCCCCAGCCTCTCTGAGGCCGCAGTCAAGGGGGTCTAGCTCTAGCATGAGAAGGCCGACGGTGAAAGCAAATATTATGGTTGCATGATATGCTCTGTTTGGTTAGTTGCAGTGCTGCTGATGTTGCCTGTTGACTGAATGCAGCTGATCAACTTCGTGGGTTTGGTGCTGAGTCTTAAATGTGTCTTAAATGCATGAGAGGAAAAATGTCAAGGGGGCGGTAAAGCAGGATTCATCTGTTTGACGCTTCACGTTTGTGATTCTTGGGTGGTGATAAGGACTGCTATTATTCAGAAAATAAAATTTTGAAAAACAAGTGAATAATATCTTGAAAGATTTGTTTCTATTTGCTTTAACTGATTCACTACAACTGCAAATACAGTGTTGCTCATTTCAAAGCCAGGAGTGTTTCACAGTGTCTGGAATGTGATAAAGTGAGAGAGGGTTGTGTAAATGCCCCCTCAGCCACTTACTTTGTAGGTCCTCACACACACACACACACACACACACACACACACACACACACACACACATACACACGCCTCTCCTGCTGGCCCCATATTGTTTTATTCTTTGACAATAGATTTAGTTACATAATGAACCCCATCCATATCAAAGGCTGGACCAGGGATAGACTGGCATTGCTCCAAGCCCCTCAGAATGGGCCAAAACCACATGGGAGAACAAACTCTTCCCTATTTTTCCCCTCTCCTCTGCTCTTTGTCATACCACAACAGATACCAAGTGTGAGAGGATGGACATGTGTTGCTGATCATATGCTTATTAAACAAATATTGCAATGGTCACCTAATATGTTGTGGTGTACTGTCCGTTTTACTACGGCCCGGAAACCAGAGAAAGTGCGGCATCGCAGCTATAGTTTTAAAATGCATTCCCCATGGTGCTGCAGTGTATAGGCTTGTAAGAATTCAGCCAGTGAGTATAGAAAACCGACCGCAGGCTTGTATGCTATCTGTGCGCCGGCGGGGTAAACGGGTTTTGATAGGCTCTGCTGTTTAGTCTGAATCGCCATGTTGCACTGGGCGACAAGATTTGGTGCTCCCACCGAGCGCGCTCACACACGGCTCTGCCAAAACTCAGCTACATTTAAAACTGTGGTCCTGCTGTCCCTGCCACACTTTTTGCCAAGCAGCTCCACAAGCAAGAGAAATAAGGAAGAGATCTTTTTTCTTCTTCTTTCTACCTGAGACTTTCCAGCCTTCTGTTCGTTTCCTTGTCTTTTCTTTCTTTCTTTTCCTCTCTCATAATTTGTGGACTTCTCTTCGCTTGCTTTGTCTCTACCTCTGTGCATCAGTAGCATGAACTGGCAAATGTTCCTCCCACACGTTCCAGGGTCTCTTACAGGATCCCACATGCTGGTGGCTCAGTCTCTCTTCCTCTGTGTCATCGGTGACGGAGCAGTGCAACTTGTGAGGGTGCTGGGGGCCGTGGGGCAGCCTAACAATGTGTGTGTGTGTGTGTGTGTGTGTGTGTGAGGGGGAGCAAATGTGTGAATTAACAATTTAAAATTGATTGATGGTCTCATTAATCTTCAAGTCCCGACTAATGTCACTTTAAATTACTGTAAGATATAAATATTGAACATATTAAGATTCGGGATTGAGTGCAGATTTTCACATACACGCAGCACTAGATAATTTGTTTTCTTAAAAGCTGTTCATATTTCCTTTTTAAAGTTCAAAGGGAAAAAATAGATATTATGGTAACGACTGTCAATCATCAAAATTCTTTTTAGTGTGACTAAAACTGGATAGTAAGTGTCTCTGTGATGAGGAGAGAGACAGGAAGTGTGAAGGGAAGAGGGTTGAGATGAGACAACTTCAAGTAAAGACGGAGAAAGTACATGACGATGGAACCGTGCCACAGTTCACCACAAGCAGAAAGCTGTGACAATGAAAACACAGCCATAGTTACTAATCAACAAGTCTTAAAGCTGTGGAAAGAAGATGAGCAGCTATGCTGCCACCCCATTCACAATTGAGATGTGCCAAGAAAAAGTGAAAAGGAGAGAACAAATGAAAAAAGAATGCGAAAGACTGTGGACAACTGTTCAAGGAACAGAACATGACCAGATGTCAAATTGTTGCAATTTCTTTTTCAATTTCCTTTATTTCTTTTCTTTTACATTTTTTTTTATTTTGCAACACTCCACCTGTGGTGGCTGTTTGTTTCAACACCACCACTATCACCATTTTACAGAGCTGATAACCCCATTGTTTTGTAAAATAATATTAATGAATTTGTTTTTATACTTTTGAGTGTGTGCTTTTTACCAAAAGTGAATTTTGTGTGTTTTATGTGATTTATGAGTACCAGAAAGTTTCATTAATCAGAAAAGTTGTAAAAAAAAGAAGAAGCTGGCACTCTCTTTCTATGGTGCAGTAATCCCTACCCATCTGGCAATGAAATAGACACCGAGAAATATTTGCAATAGTTTTAGACCCAGGTCTGATTATCTTTTCAGTAAACAACCATAATCAGTCGCTCCACTGGGACAGATTTACTTCAAAATGGAATTTGTTTTCCATGCCTGATTGAAGCGCACAATTTTCGATTTACTGAGTATTTAAAATAGCTTTATTTATTGATCCCTCTTGATTTACCAAGAAATATTAAAATCCTTAAAGTACAAAGAAAATGCAACTTTATTAACATTCAAACCAGAACTGTAATGGTTTGGAATTCCAGACACTTGGAACGAAGCTCTTTTATTCCCTCTCAGACGTTCTAGTCAGCAGCTAAACTGGTTGAAGTTAGTGTCAGGTCCTCACAGGAACTGGTTGATTTAGGTTTTATTGGCCAATTGTAGATTACCTTGGAGAAGCCGGCAACAATTTAGTGGCATTTCGAGAGCCGGCGTGTTGGCACTGTGCTTCCTCCCTTCTTCTCTGTGTGGGCCCCTCCGTGAGGTCAACGTTGTTTCTGTCTGCCACCCTGTTTTGCTTGGCCGGGTCCTGCCATCGAACAAAGGAGGCACCAATAATTTAATAGAGTCCTTTATTTAGTAAGAAGAACATTGAGACAAAATAAGACTCATGGAGTAATTTACTTGGGCGGAGCAGCTAGAATTTATTTGAGCACGTTTGCTATAGCTGATGTGGAAACAGTTAACCCTTTCGACTCAATCCTTAAAGTTCAGGATGCTAAGTCACAAGGCATTCTGTAAAATTGTTGCAGATTTCATCGAGAAATCTAAAGTAGAACGTCTCTACTTCAAAAGTGTTGACGGCATCGCCCAAATACATGAGAAGGATGAATACGTTTCAATTATGGTGGAAGCAAACATACAATAATAAAGGGAAATCAATCAATCAACACAACTTACTGTTATATAACTCATTTCCGAACATATTTTCTTCTGTTTGTAGACAAACTAATTAGATGTGATGGACTCGGTGCATCAAGTGGACTCAGGCTGGGCACATTCAGTGACGAGCAATAACCATGCTTTATGTCCACTTCATTTCCCTTGCAAATCAGCCTCGCATTCCCAGAGTTTTCACAGTTCCCAGCTCCCTCCTTTTCCCCGAAACATGCCCTGAGTCCGCCAGGCTCATTAAACAGGATGAGACTATTACCAGGCGAGTTATCCTGCTCCCAACAATGGGATGTGGTCAGGTGGTGGAAGCAGCAGTTCCACTGGCTTTCCCCTTTGTGTCCTCTGGGTCCGAGACCGCGACTCCAACTTTGACCAATATGAGGACCGCCGCTCCGTAAACAATAACTGTGACAGCTGGAATGTAGCACAGCCTCAGTGCGGCACTGTTGAAATTACTCTAAATTATATTTCATTTCCAATTACTGCTTATATGTGAGTGGGATCGTTTGTGCAAGCATTTACTGTGTGTGGTGCACTGTGGTTGTACCCACTGTGAGTTTGTGTCCTAAATGTTCAGTTCTTCTCTGGCAAAGTTGCAACTGCAGTGTAAAATAAATAAAAAATATGTGTGTTCATTCATTCATTCCTTCATTCAATATGCTTTGCTGATGTAACTCAGTGATATTTCCCAACTAGATCCTTTTTTTTTGCTATATACAGTCGGTCTTTCAAGAGGCCCAATCAGAAACTGTGGACAAGTTCCAGGGAAACGGGACCCAAGCACCCTGAAGAGCCTTTTCGCATCACTTTTATTCACTCCTGTTCTTTCTCAAGAGTTCCTCCTGAAAGTATTTGGCAAACACTGGTGAAAAAAAAGACTTTGAGAGGAGAAAAACAACAAGTTGTTCTTGAGCCACCCACACCCCATCTGCTGTGGTATTATCTTCTTTTATTATCTACAGATTATGTGCGCTGATATGATTTCTACAGTTTGGTCGGCTGGTCATTGTGGTTGTTCTTGTTGTGTGTTTTTTGTTTGTGGAGTGCTGTGATATGAGACAGTGAGGGGGGAGAGGAGGGGAGGGGATCCTCCCCCATGTGCATCTAATCGTTCATTCAGCACCCTCTTAATGGCTTGTCAGTTCCCCTTGCCCTTCCATTTTCTGTCCAATTAATTCCTTTCTAGCGCTCCGGATAAAGGGACACAATGGGACCCCTCCACAGCATAATGAATCATTAAAATTCAGCCCTGGCACTTGGCTTCTCCCTGGGATGGTTAGGGACGGCTGCTTGGCATGCATGCCAGGGCCAACTTGAGCACTCTGCCCGCTGGACCAGCAGAGATGGGATCTCTCCTCATTCCTCTCTGCGGTTAAGCGAAAAAATACTGAGCGTAATGTTTAGGTGCATACGTCTAACTGTCTGTCAACTTAAGGCCTTGTTAGGTCAGAAGGTTATGGAATTGGTACTAAGCCGTTTACTGCAATGTGTTTAATTGTATGTATATATATATTTTTATATATATATATATATATTATAAAAAACTGATGAGATGAGAAGCTTCTGAGCTCAAAAGCAAATTAACATGTATTTTGCAAAAAACTTGCTCGCACGTCCACCTGATTCAATCAGAATCCAATGAAATTTTTTGTGAAAGTTGAATTACTGTCTGTTTGGTAAACTGAGAATAATTCCCAAAATGCCGCACCGGTCTCCCCTCACAGCTGTACAGATGTTAGATAAAGCTGCCATCCAGCACAATGATAGACCCATAAACATGCTCACTTCAATGGAATTAATTCTATTGATTTATGCATTTTCTATACTCAAGTTGTTTCTAAATATATTTAGGAACAAATATGCACATGAAGTTGAAAATAAAAATGGAAGCAAATAAGAATGACAAAGACAAATATCAAGAAAAAATTATCTTTTTATTTAAAAAAAAAAGGCCAGCATATGGGTTAGCTGTGCGAGTGTGAATGAAACTCTAGTTAATGGAACAACGATCATTTTCACAGCCTTTCTCAAAATGATACACCAGAATAATATACAAACACGGTCCTGTGGACAAAACGCGGAGCCCGATGCTCCGTGCGTTTCTCATACAGCATCTCACAGAACGTTAAAAACCAAGGCTGTAAGGAATGATATCAAATTATGGATATAATCAGGAGTTAACTGTAGGAATATCTGGTGTCGATTACTGATTGTGTGCTGCCTGAAGTTTGTTAATCATTCAATTTCATATAGAAATACTGACAGTAAGCATTAGAAGGCACAACAACGTTTTGCGCGAGCCTGCAGCAGTGAGTTGGAACTTGATGGTCGATGAGATAAAGATGGGCAACACACTCACACACTCTTATTTTCTCCTAGAACCCTAAACTTATTTGAGTAACGGCTGCATTTAAATATAACCTTCAGAAAAGAGTTGTTTATCATCTGTTCCCAAAGAAATGGTTCACACATTCAGAAGCACTCTATCTCCCTGACACACACACACACACACACAGATGCATGTGTGTGCACGTATCCGCGTGCTGTTCATCCACGTATGCAGGAGGTCCAGCTGACATGTCACTCAGAGTGCGTGGTGTTATTTTACCCCATTTCCTTTAACCCTAGATCATGACTAATCGCGATTTGCCAAGCATAGCTTGCAGACACCTGTTCTGTCCTCTGCGAGTCTGCTGGTCAAGCTCTGTTTGCTTGCAGCTTGGAATGGAGATGTTAGTGGAAAATGATCTTCAATGGAATGACATTAAAATCATAGTACTTGTATTATCACTTCATGTACCTTGTTTTCATTAAAAGCCAAACAGTACTGTAATAACCAAAACCCACATTACATGTGTTTATCTACTTAAGAACAAGACAAAAAAAAACGATAATGCATGAACATAAATACAAATAAGACTTTTATGCCAAAATGACACTTTAAGATTTCATACGAGCCTTTTAGTTAAGACTGGTCGACGGATGCAAATGGCTGCGATATAGCTCGGGCCATTCATGTAAATTTGACTGCAAATTCACATAATTGGTCCGGTGTACATTCTCCAATGTATCCGCTTCTCCATCTGCTTCACAACAGAATTGAGCCAAACAGTTTCTCTCCTACACATCTCCGTGGCAGGCCTTTGCTTTACCTCAAGTGTGCACACACGTGCAATCTTTAACTGGAAAAATTATGGAGGGGAGAGGGGTGGGGGAGAGGAGGGGGGGGGCGTACAGGATGTAGGCGTAGGCGACACGTCCTCATGGAGGAGTTTTGGCTCGCCAACAACACAATTTGTCTCTGTGAAACAAGTCTGTGTTTTAATCACAACGATATAACTTTGTATAAAATCAGCAGGCACTTTTTTTCTTCTTTTGCTTGTTTAACGGTTCAAAATGGTCACAGGTAGCCTACTACACACACTTCTCCACCTGCCCCTCACTTCCTTCATTAGTAGTGCATCAATCTGAATGAGTCTCTGGTGCGAACCGACTGCTTCTTGTCCCCTCAAGGTCGAGACAGCGTGGTGTAGACGGGCTGGTCCCAGCTGGAGGCGTTGGGGCTGTGGGTGGGAGCCATGGACAGACTGTTGAGGATCGGGCTGCCGTAGGGCCGCCTGGATGAGTGGAAGTACGGGTACTGGTAGAGGCTGGAGGGGTAGCCTGAGTAAGGGTTATAATAGTTAGAGCTCTGCAGGTCAGTATAGTCACACTGGGAGCTGGAGAACGAGGCTGCGGCCGAGGCAGCTGATGTGGCCGAGGTGACGCAGGCCTGGCTACTGTAGGAGCCGTACTCGGAGTGCGATGGGGACCCGTGGGAGTGCTCGCTGTAGTGGCTGGGGCTCAGTTGCTCTGTTTTAATATGGAGCCGGTGCTGGCCCACCTCGCTGGCGGAGGAGGCGGAGGAGGACATGGCACTCTTGCGGCTCCACACAGACCCGTTGGCACCCGCGTGGCTGTATGAGGAAGTGTAAGGCCCACCGGGCACTGGAGCCTGCCCGTGGCTGTGGTCTGAGGGCAGGGTGGAGGAGCCCGAGGCGTGGCCGTTGAGCGGGAGGTACTGGTCAAACTCGTGCACGTCGAAGGTCTCCATGTTGCTGATGACATCAGTGCTGAGCTCCGAGATGTCTACGTTGCTGAAGTCGATGTTTTGCCTGTTGCTATCAACAAGACGGCGGCCTTCATGTTTCAGATCCTGCTTCACTCCGTGGTGCAGGTCGGTTTTGGGAGTAGTGGGTGGTGTAGGAGGACCATGGGGCTGCCCTGAAAAAAAATATGATATTAGACATTAGGATGAGGATTCATCACTCTAATTACCAAATGATTTAAACAATTTACAGCTGCCTAAAATAAAACTACTACATTATTTCTTCTAATAAATGATGTCATACCATGCTCAGGGTGGTGGTGTCCATCAGTCATCCCTGCCAGTCCTCCGAGCCCCGGCTCAGCTTTATACATGTGATGAGCCAGTTCTGCTCCTGAGTCTGAGTCGCTCTGGCCTGGTTTCATATTCTTCCGTCTCCGGGGCTGGTACTTGTAGTCTGGGTGATCTTTCTTGTGCTGAACCCGGAGCCGCTCTGCTTCATCTACAAACGGCCTCTTCTCACCTTCTGAGAGCAAACTACGGTGAAAAAAAAGTACAAAACATTAAAATGTGTGCAGTCATACAACAATAAAAAGATCAAATGAATAGCTGGCCCTGGTTACTTTTGAGGGTTTTATTTATTGTCAGGGACAGAAGAAAATGCCAATTTTCTTTTTGCATTATTATTTTTCTGAATAATTTACGTTCAAAATAAATACTTAAAAATATATGCAGTCAAATCCATATTTATGTGCAAAATATGAGCATGTTTATGAAATGATTGCCTCCGAGTGTCCTTAACGTTATTCGTGTTTAATAATATGCATTTAACTATTTATCCCTGCGTATTCCTTTATCGAATAAAATGTTGACTTACCGCCACAATTTCCCAAGAGTCTTGCTGAGCTCTGCGTTGTGCAGGTGTGGGTATTGATCCGCCAGCTTTCTGCGGGCCGCTTGCGCCCAAACCATGAACGCATTCATGGGTCTCTTAACATGAGGCTTATTCTTCAGAGATCCGCTGCCCCTCACGGGCATGGGCACCAAGGACCAATCGTATCCTTTAAGGACCTGAGAGACGGCGTCCCGTATGCAAGCTGGGAACCGGTCGTCATCCTCCGAGTCCAGTTTCTTGCCCAGACCGGCCAGCAGGGATCCTTGGCCGTCGGAGCCCGTCGGTGAGGACGGAGCGTCGGAGTCGGACTCGTCCTGAGACATGGAGCTGGTCGTGCCCGTTGGACTGCACGGTTGGTCGCTGCCACACTTGTCATGCTCCTCTGTCATTTTTAACATTATTTGCTCAGCCACTTTAGGGATGGAAATCCCAAAAAGGAATCTTCAATAAAAAACAAAAAAAATCACTGAATTGAAGCCCGCAGCGAAGTGGCCAGTGCGCCTTTTACGCACGGTGCGCCACGGTAAATTCCTTCAACACTTCTAGTCAGTACGAGTCCGTTGTTTTCCTTCGGCTTTCCTGTTTGTTTGTCTTCGGTGCTTGTCTATGCTGTCATGGGAGGTGCAGTCGTGGAAGTTGTGCTCCACAATGTGAGCTAAGGAGCTACACGTTCCAGCAACTTGAGTTGCAGTTTTAAAACCGTCACTCCACCCTCCGCCTGGGATTGGCTGTAACAAATCACCACTTTGCCCCCATTGGTTCCTGCTTCTATGTGGGCTTCATTATATTATTAATGATTTTTCTTGTTTTCATTTGTGACACCGTATTGTTTATATTAAAGTTGCACACGCAACACGTTTATGCTTTTAAGAAAGGAAAAAAAAACTACTGCAGTTTTTAAAAAACATGTTGGATATTTATTATTGTGTCATTGTTAATACAGAAAAAGTAATCTTCAGTCTTTAAATGTAAATAATGAACTCACATTTGGTAATAATATTATTGCAATACAGGTTGATAAAGTATTTGCAGTGTATCATATATTACTACTTTCCTGTTGATATACAATATTTGAGTTATTTAGAATAATAGTTTTGATGGTTAAAACACATTTAGAATGTCAGGAAAAGGAAAATTTGCTTAATTATGTCAAATGCTAAAAGTAGATTCTTTTAAATATATAATAATAATAATTTCATTCTGAGATCAAGGTTGACTCAGAATAGACCATCAGAAAAGTTGTGGCAGGCTGAGAGCGTTAAAGTTGATATTTTGGTTTTGATTCTTTCTGATAATCATCCTTTAATGTGTGGTCAAACATGTAATGGCAAACGTGTCAAAGCTGGTAACACATTTGCAGCAGGGTTGCAAATTATAATTATTAAGTATTTAATTAACATCAAGTCAGACAGATCTCAAAGATGCAGGATGATCCTCCCACTCACAGTTATAACTGATGGCTTAATTTCTCTTTGAGTATTTCTTTTTTTAATAATGTATTATAAAAAAATTTCATCAAGAATATGTTTAGGCATGTACAGCGTGTGATCTTAACCCTTTCATGTCTGTCTGTCTACTCCAAAATAAAAAGTGTTATGACTCCGACTCACCCCCAAAACCGACTTCTGACTAAAATGTGTGTTGCGTTGATGATAAAAAAAAAACACAATGTCACAAGTCTGTGTGAGCTCTATTAAATACATTATCAGAATTACGAAGAGGAAGTTTGTTTGTCCCAGCAGTCCGTTTGTGATCTATATGTCAACCACCAGTGAAGCTTTTTTTATGACACTGAAGAAACAAAGAGCAGAGGAGATAGGAGGGCAGATTGAATCCCTGCCTTTGTTAATGGTGTCTTTGTGTCCTTGTATTGCGGGATGATTTTTATCGCTGGCCTCACTGTGAAAAGACAAGGTGTGTTTGTGCTAGACGGCAGTTTGCTTTGCTCCATGCACGCTGCAGGTGCTGAAGGAAGAGGAGAGAAGCTTCACATGCAGTACAGATTCTGCAGGGTTACACAGTAAGGTAGGACGTTGCATTGTTTGGCTTTTATTAACAATAGGCAAAGGGCTTCTCCAGTGAATTGTATTATGTTGTATTTGATGTCTGTGGACGGCTCGCGTGTCTGCCTTTATTTAAACTTGTCATACAAAATAACGAAACATTTCTATCGCAAACGATAAAAATGAAAGTGCTCCTTTGGTCAGTCCAGAGCAGCCTGTCTAACAGCTGCTGTCAAAACACTGTTGGGTCAAGTTCAGTGCATGTGTGTGTGTGTGTGTGTGTGTGTGTGTGTGTGTGTGTGTGTGTGTGTGTGTGTGTGTATGTGTGTGTGTGTGTGTGTGTGTGTGTGTGTGTGTGTGTGTGTGTGTGTGTGTGTGTGTGTGTGTGTGTGTGTGTGTGTGTGTGTGAACAGACAGGACAGCGGCTAGTTGTCAAACATGAGTGACTCTCACTTCACTCTGGTCCTGCCCCACATATGGAAAATGATTTGCTGTGTCAATGCATGCATGTGTGCGCAGAGAGGACTCTATAGACTCAAACATGACTCGGATATGTGCGTATTAATATCGCACATGCTTACCCTAACGCAAGGCTGTTGTTAATTTTTTATAATTGAACTAGTAAGCACTCAGCGACTAGAAACCATTCATTCATTCATTTGCTGTAACACAGAAGACATAATCAGTGACACATACGTAATTGATTGTCTGATCCTTTTTAACATTCCCTTTGAATTTGCAATACAAGCTGTGTTTGTGTCAAAAAATCCCTGTTCTCAATCACCATCAAAACTGGTTCCTGGCTCAAGTTGTCTACCCACGAAATTTCATGGAAAGCCTTCAGTCAGGGTTGATGTATCCGGCCAACAGACAAACAAACAGATCCAAATTAATCAAAGCAGTGTGTCATAGTTCAAACATAGTGCGTAGTGTCCTTTTCTTTTTTTCTTTTTTAAAGAATAAACAGCATTATATTTTAATATGATTTTAATAGCTGTTGGTAGATCATTGGTTAAGTAGAGCAAAGCCAACCACCTACAACTCCTCATCACTCAACTCACATCTGAAAAGGCTGAAAGTACGTCAGGATGAGCCCAGAGTGAGTGACAGCTGCCATCATGCCGCTAAGCTGTGGGCGGGTCTTGGTTTCAGGGCAGAGAGAGGGGAGACAGACCTAAACAGACTCCAGCCGTCCCCCCTTCATGCCTGTATTGTGGGGAGAAACTCTGGCCAGAGTTTGTGGGCTCTGAGCTCTTGATTAGAAAAGGAAGGAGCAACAGAGAGGCAACCGCGCATGAACCTTAAGTGTCCCAAAGAACGAAGGAAGGTTTTAATGTTCCTATTTTTGCGAGATGCATCTCAAAGGAAAGACCAGAGTAAAGATTTTCAATTTTTAGTTTTTTCGAAGCCTTCGCAAAGCATGCTGGCTCATTTCTCTTGGGCCCGAGTCGATTCCATCCCACATGTAAATTATACTCTCTGGCTTTTAATGTGCATACAAAATTAAATTACACAGTCAGCCACAGGAATCCTGCCCCCTTTGGTCTCTGCTTCTGTGTTTTAATACACTTGGGCACATTTCTTCACTTTAGCCAAGTTATTGGACGGAGTATGACGAGCTGTTAAATTGGCATAAATTGCCACAGCACTGTGCAGTATGAATGTGTCAGGATGAACCAGATGAGGAGTTCATGAAGGTCATGAAGTTCATAAAAAACTTAAGTTGAATACATGTCTGCTACTCATCCAACAACATATTGCATGTGAAACATATATTTCATATTGAAATATGAAATATTGAAGTTTGTGCGTGTATAAATGATAAAATCCTGATTAATTCTTTGATTTTTTTGTATTTCCACATGGAACAACTGTGGAAACCCGTCTCTCTCCAGCCACCACAGTGCTCCGAACCTAAACCCAAACAGCAGGCCTTCATGTTGTTGAATAATCTCACTGATTGCACACTGAGTCAATGTAGGTTTACTGAACTGGGAAGACTGGCATGCCCTCCCTCTCACCCAGACGCTCCCAACCACTGCCTAACCAAATGTGGAACAAGCTCTCGGGCTGCTAACAAGCCGTGTTTCACCCCGGCACCACATCTACCAGACCACTTCTATCTTTGGTTTTACACACAAGAAGGTAATTAGTGCAACATTCACAGATGGGGCAAATGCATCTGGAAGGTAAAACAATATTGTATATTGTACAGCCCTGTGGAGATATTGGACACGCTATTGCTACAAGTGAAAAGATTTTTTCTCACACACATTAAAGCGATTCTCAGTGATGGATGTAGCTCCTCTTCCTTTCTGTCCAATCTCTACTCATCCCTTCCCCTCTGGAAGTTGCATGGTGGATGTTTTCCATTTTGGTCTGTTGCCAAATTTTGTATTTTCCAGGTTTTCTACTTAGTGAGGTCGAGGACCCGGGGATGTTTGACTCCACTGGTTCCAATCACAGTCCAACCCCCATGACAGCTGCTGTGTGTTAGGACCTCCCATTGACCCCTGAACCTGCACTATCCTAAATTCATTCTATTAAAACACCATAATGAGGGGTTTACTGGACCAATTGCAGGTTTTATTTAAACCTATTAGTAGACACAGAGAGGTGGAGGGGAGGGGTTGAACCGTGAGGAGGGAAGGGCGGGAGTTTTGAAGCGATTGAAGGGGGAGTGTTTGAGGCTGAAGGAAACAATTAGTCCAAAACGTCTCAGGGTGTGTTTGGCCTTCGGCCACGCTAGTTTTTAATCTCTGGAGTATAAAAAGAGCTCAAGTGTTTCCAGATTATTCGCAGTGTTTTCTCTCTGACATATCACTGTTTGTTGAGGCAGCTTGTCTATGTTCATGCGAAGTAGAGATTGCGGACAGAGTTTTGGAAGCTGTAGTAGCAGGTCGGGACGGATCATGTTAAATCATTCTCCAGTTTCCTCGAGGCTCTCCTGTAAATCTTTGGTCTGCAAACTGTTAGAGGGTATTTTAGTAGAGGAGTGACTTTCACGACGTGCAAGAACACTTTATGCGTACGATATGAAGTGCCTGATGGTTCCAGGTTTTAACACAAAGCTTCTGTTTGATCGTTGCCTGAAGGTGAAGCTCACAGTTGATTATTGGAGAACAGATCAGTGGACCTATATATAATATTCTACATTCTTGGAGCTACAGAGAGGATCTTTAGCAGGGATGACACTTCCCATTGTGTATCTTGTCTCAGAGTTTTCCCAAGAGATCTGCAACCCCGTCTTTCTTCCCTCTCATCTTCACGGCATATGTTATGAATAAGATCTGCGGTGTGCTCAGTCTTTCACATTGTCTACTTTTTTCATCCTTGATTCTCATAAATCATCTTCGTAATTTGCTTGTGAGTTAGATGGTGCGGGACATGTAGACATTTAGGACCAGGCGGCAAGAGAACAGAGAGCCCACCCCTTGACTTTACGGGAATTGGGAGGCCGCTCTACAAAAGCGAGACTATTTAGAGGACTTGTCTGGCTGCGGGACGTTTGCCTCACAGCACCAAGATAACTGTGGTGGATTGTTTTTATTTGCCGATAATTAAAACAAGAATAAAAATCCATTTGCACTGCTCATTTTTACGTTCCTTTTTTTTACGAGCAGAAGACGACAATTTGCACATGCATGCACATATTTACACACAGAGTGTGTAGCAAGTGAGAGCAGTGCACACAGAACATCACAGTACGAAAGCTAAATCTCTTGTGTACAATTAACATAGCAGGGGTTAATTTATAAGCTATGAAAATGATAATTGGTGAAGTGGATGAAATTCTCCAATTAGGCTTTTAGAGTACCAGCCAAGAGGTTCAATGTTTATGAGCAGCAGTTGGTCCGTCTGTCTCGAGCCTGTCTGTAACCTCTCATAGAAACACTACACTGTAAAACACATCAGCACACCTGCTGCTCACTGCACGAAGAGTGTTGTGATCATCTGAATCCATAGGGGTTGTATCATGTTATATATATGATATTACAGGGCTAATGCCCAAGGTTTGATTTGTGGGTAATTTACAGCATACTTCAAAAGTGTTAGTGCTTTAGTGTTCGGTTAAAGGTGAATCCAACTGTTGTACGTATTACATCGTACATACATATATTTGATAAACAGTATATTTATATTTTTATGGCTTGTTTGAGGCTGCAGATATACATTACTCTCCCCATCCTCCTCCGTAACACGCTGTCTTTTGTCAACGCGTATCCATGTTCCCCTATAAACACCCATCAGGGTCCGCCTTACTGCCCAAAGAAACCAGCATGGCAACATTATCCAGAGATTAGCACCATGTGCAGACACAGTCAGCTTCAGCACATAGCCTCAGATCGGTTGTCAAACAGGCTCAAATGAAATCATGCTGGCTGACATGTCATCACCCTGGGAATGTAGCTGAGCATTGCACTTTCTCAACCGGCCACGGCAGGAGCCCTCCATCTTGTTTTGGTATTGGAACATCTGCTTCTTCTCTTTTTCTTTCAATTAGCACATCATTGTTTCCTTTTACTTTGGTCGAGTTAATATGATCTGTCGGCTGGACAATGAGGAGTGGCAAGATAATAAGACGGTGAGCCTTCATTCAGAAATAAGCTGCTTTTGCTCAGAGTTGGAGGGTGTGTTCACCGCGAGGACAGGACCTCTGCTGTGCTAACGTCAAGCTAGCTGTAGATGGTCAGCTAACGCTTCCAAAATGTAAACCAGACTGTCTTGTTTTCTCTGCTCGTTAAATACAGGAAGCCGTGTGCGTGCATGCATGTGTGTGAGTGTTTTGGCGGATTAATCTAACCATTTACTTTTGCTGTTGAGAGAGTAATTAATTCAATTTCAAATAACTTAGACCGACCCTGGCTATGTCATGGAATTAACCAGAGCCAGCAACCAATCGGTGACCCAAAAAAAGAAAAAAAAAATATCAGATGAAATAAATCATTTTAAAGTGCATTTTTAAAGCACTGTTATGGTTTTGATTTGTGGATACTTTCCTTGTTCTTTAACCTTCCATGACTAGATATTTCATCCTCCTCTTTAATACATTGAGATTAAACTATGACATGCTGTATGGTT
Source organism: Cottus gobio (assembly GCA_023566465.1). NCBI lineage: Eukaryota > Metazoa > Chordata > Actinopteri > Perciformes > Cottidae > Cottus > Cottus gobio. Next base: position 10,256,471 of record CM042232.1, on the reverse strand, counting down.
TCTCTACCAACTGTCACGCAGACATCACTTGCCTCAGGCAGAGAAAGAAGGAAGCACTCGTTAACTGTTTCCACTGGTTGTAGGTGGGAGGGTATTTCCTGGTAGCCACTTCACTATTTCCAACTGCTTATCTGGCTGTTGCAGACATGCAAAGCAATAAAGCGAAAAGAGCGTCTCATGCTGTAGCTTTCAGGTGCTTCACATAAAGGCGAATCAAAAACGCGACGCTTACAGCGCTCATGGGAAAACTAGCACTTGAATACTGATGTTAAACTAAAGCAGGTTATTTGTGTTGCGTTTGTTGGGTTGTTGTGGGGAGTTCTGGCCACGACTGCATGCTGGTGCACAGCTACAGGTCACATGTTCTGGGAGTCCAAGGTTACCAGGGTCACTTCCTGCTCCCTTTAAAGAGGTGCAGAGCCCTCGCCGGGGACAAAAGAGACCACGGAAGTACTTCTGCAGCACGGAAGATATAAAGAGTCTTTTCAGTCGACCACCGAGTCTGACCTTTTCATTCACAAAGGAATTTCACTTTCAGAGGAAAGTCGCTTTCTTTGGAAATGTAGCTCTCTCCTTCATCTTCTGCTGCATATTCATGCTGATCCTGACCAGTTTAATCGCATATTATTTATGTTGTTTCTATTTGATAACTGACAAAGAGACAACAAACAGAATCCTGTGTTGCATAATTTGGTGACAGGATCTGAGTGTCTAACCTCGACTGACTGGTGACTCTGTTCAGCTCTGAGGACCATCAGTGCGTAGATGAAATTACATATCTACAGAAGATGGTCAAATCATCAACATTTGATTCCACTCACATTTGATTACATCTGCCCGTGTGTGTGTGTGTGTGTGTGTGTGTGTTTCTGTTCTGTCTCTTTACTAGCATTTGGCTCCATCACATCCACTTTCAAAGATTGTTATTTCTTCTAATTTCAATATGTTTTGTTTTAGCCAAACATTTCAATTAAAATATTCTGCTTATTTTTTGCCAAATTGAGGGAATTTTAAGCCCCCCAGTCCCTGTTCCACCTACCTCTTGTGACTCCTAATGGCAGCCCCTGGGACAGCTTTGGCTCCATTTAACATACAATATAAATCCACTGAGCTATAGGGTCCCTCATTTAACAACATGCTGTTTCATGGTGCTGTGAAAAACTCAACCGACTTTTATGGATTATATTAAGAACATGTCATTGTCGGTTTATGTGATTGATTATTGCATTCATGCTTTAGAGCTTTGAGCTGCCCTGTTTGGTTTTGGGGATTCATTTATCATCTATAATTTGACAATAATATGACACTCTAAAGCCAGGCGATGCATCCAACAGTAAAACAGCAGAATCCATACAAATGGATAAATTGTTTGTGTAATGCATTTGTACGTGTTTGTGCATATGCATGTTTGTGTTGGTCTAAATGCAGCATACAGACCATGTGAGAAGCCCATCAGTTGTCCACATGTGCTTTTGGAAAATTTGGTACCAAGCTTAATCAGAACCAATGACCTCGGCCCCCCATCCAGCAGCCAGCTTTTTGCTTCATGGGTGTGTTTATGGCCTCAAACTCAGGTACATATATTTATGATGGCAGTAAAGTGGGCCGCTGTAGTTAATCTCCTAATGACGTCTCCTTTCCTCTGCCACCAGTGAGTCTGGGTTCGGGCCACAGGGGCCGATCGCTGGAGACAGGATGGGGGGAACGGGACCTTGTTTTGGGGACCCAAATTCAAGAGAGCAGGGCTTAAACTTAACTAGGTGTTTGGCTCAGAGTAAGGTATGAGACAGGGCCTTGCTTTTTCAGTGTGACTTGCAAAATGATATATAAGTGACTGGGCATATTCCAGAGGTGTGCAATTCAGTGCCAGGGTTACATTTCACTAACGGGAAACAAATGGGCAAACACTTCTCAGCTCTCTTTCTATATTCCAGGAAGTTTCTTTCTCATGTTCTTCTTTTAGGGCATACATTCACAAATATGCTTTGCATAAACCTGCTTAAATAAATAATATTCACTTGTCAAATTTGCATGTGCACAGGTGTGAGTATAAGGTCATGTCATCAATGTATGTTTATGATGGGTGTGTGTGGTGGTTGGGGGGGACTCCATTATTATGAGGGTGCCTGCTACTGTATGTAACTTTACTTAAAGTCACAGTATGATCTGCTGGTGAAACTGGTGCACACCAAGCAGAACAGTTACCGCCCTTTTCCTCTTTCTGTCTCCACTGTCCATCTTCCCTCCTCCTTCCTCTCTCCTCTCCTGGTTGCAGTTGTATTTGTGCGCCTTGGGAAGATTACAAAGAGGTGCTTTGTGAGGGGATGCAGCTGCTGAAATTCGACTAGATCCAGCTGAAGAGAGAAGGGAGCAGGTGGGTCAACAACGCCACCCTGCCGTTCCCAGAATATCAGGCTGCAGAGCTGTGCCTCCCTCCCCCACCCACACACACACACACACACACACACACACACACACACACACACACACGCACACACATCCTCAGAGCACCCCTAACCCAGCCCAGCACGCGCACACAAACAAACATTATACCATGTCAAAATACAAACACAGCAACACCCACCGACCAGCAATACAGCAATATGCACATGTCAAGAGACCGCCTCGGTGGAAATACTGCCCACTCAAACAAGTGTGCATCACTGGAATCATTCATACGGTGGGAGAATGTTGGCAGAAAGTTAGAAAAGCAACACAAATAATTACAACAACACACAAACAGTCCTAAGTGCTCCCTCTCTAAGGCCTCTTGCTGATTCTGCGTTGTGGCTTTTGATGATTAACAGCAGTTATAACAAGGTCAGTGAAAGTGTTGCAGGAAGCAGAGGAAGATCCTGTCAGCTTTGTGGAGTTGAGATGTTAACAGGTCAGGGTGCTGCCAAAATGTTGGATTTTTGCATCGCAATGGGGACATTGGTAAGATGACCCTCATCCGGCTTTGTGCGGCTCAAAAAGAGGTGGTAGGAGATGGAGAGAGAATGAATGAAAGAGAGGAGAGGAAGTCCTGCAGGCGAATGGTCTTGTTGTTGTTGAGGCGGATCGAGTGTCGCACCGTCCTCTCTGCAGCGGGCACCACGCTGGACCAAGGTGACATGAAATGCACGGATACACATTTGATTCTTTATTCATTTAAAAAAAAAAAATCTTAGATGATGTAGAACTGTAGACACACAGAAGTAGTATTGTTAAAGAAATGAAAAATTATGTTACCAATTTGCTTTATCGTCTCCATCTTCCCCCTAAATCATCTCCAGCTCCATAATCTTTTTTGTTTAACACATACAGTCTCTGTGGGAACACCAACCAAAATATGGATGCATTTTTGTATTAACTTTGCATATGTTTTCTCTCTAAACAAGCTTTTTGATAATCATAAAAGCAATATGCTAATGAGATGCGAAGAAGTTGGACAGTACGGAAAGCTGTGGGCTTTGTGAACTATTCTTTGGCTTTACAAAATATGTTTCTTCAACTGAGGCCTCTCTGTATCCTTAATGAGAGCTTTGACGCACATCGCCTCCTCCCCCACACCTCAGTGTACCCATCCCCCTTCGTGTGAGCAATAATTCAACCACATTGATAATAAGTCCTTCTGTCCTGCCCTGAAAATGCTTGAATGTCATTTCATACACACTATGTCCCACAGGGCTGTACCCTGAAAGAGCCCACTGTCCCACACACTTAGTATTCCTGCCTCGAGATACTCGCAGACATCCTTATCACCACCAGTTAAAAGTCCGGCGAGCAAGCACACTGCACCACGTTTTCTCTTTTTCTCAAGGAAACGTTCATCAGTGTTGCACTCGTGATTTTTCTGACATTTATTTGTGCTTATGTGCAGTGTTTTCTCTTTCTCTCTGAAGGCCTTCAAAACTCATATCTAGACTATGTTGCCCTTTGATTGCATAATATATTTTCGTTTTCTCTCTGCAACATTTCCATCTTGCTGAGTCTTCTATTAGAGTAAAAAATATATCACCCAGTTGTCATTTCTTCCATCTTTTCTGAATGACTTCAAATCTTTTCATGGGTCAGCACTCGTCCACCACCGTTCATGTGTCTGCATGTTGAGGTTTAGTGACTTGATATCAGGTCCTCCACGGCGCTGTCACTCGCGCCCCGCAGCCGTCTCTCCCCGTCAGACTCGCCGCCTCTCGCACCGGTTGGGAAAACACAGCTCCCACTCTTCATGTGGTGCTCCAGCTTATTGTTCATTTTCTTATCAGTCCCCCTGGTTCATGTGATATAGTAGAAACAACACAATCTGGGCTCCTCGCTCGCTCAGATTACAGTTTGTGTGGAAGTGTGAGAGAGATCACCATTAGAAGGTGGATCTCAGAAAATGCAGACTTCCAGCCATCTGGAGCCCCATCTCTCCACATGTTTTAGAGTGTGGGAAGTTGCAACAGCATGTCACTGGTCTAAAATCCCTAAATATTTCATCAACTCTTTGCTCACTCGTGGGTGTGAGGAAGTTATTGTTTGAGTGGTTTTCCTTTTCATTTCTTCTTGTGGCCAATCACTCTGCCATCACTATTATTCACATCCACTTACATCAATTCATTTGTCATTTTAAATCTGCCTAATCTGCGTCCAACTCACGATTCTGACAAACTGAAGCCATATGCTGTTGATATGACACTGATCACATGCTTTCAGCTTTGTGCTGTGTCCTCTAAAAACAGCTCTGGGCAACTGCAGAAGATGCTTCCCACATCTCACCTCTCCTCCATATCTTCTGCTGCGAGAGTAACGGCATCCACATTGCCTAGCAAAGCGTCATGCCTGATGGCCGCCATTCTCACATCTGCTTCCTGGAACGGCGACGGGGAAGTCTCCAAAGAGCTCCCAGCGGAGTGTGGGGCATGTGTGCTCACATATGAGGCGAGAGTTTGAGACTGGGGCTTGCCAGCGTGGTTTATTTTCAAAGGGTAGTGCTGAGGATGTGTTGAGAGGTTGAGGAGTTGAGAGAGCTCTCTGCGCTCTGGTTTGGGTTTCACCTCCCTGGGACACAGCTGGGGGGTTGGGGTTAAGAGTCCAGGGAGGGGGTCCGCACGGATTCTGTTTAGAAAACAGCACAAACAAGGAAGAATATTATTTTCAGTGTATATGTGTCAGAGACAGACAGAAAGTGTGCAAACGTGTACATAATGTGATGTCCCTATTTACAGGAAATGTTACCTGATTCTTGTTTTTTCGTGACCATGTATATTTAAGTGTTAAAAAAAAACATGCAAACAACCAGACTGCTCTCCAGCAGAATAAGGAAGTACTGCATTAATGCCACTGCCATCTAACTGCCATATCTGCAACATTTATTTCCCTATTTTTCAGCAGCCACACCAACATGTGTAATGATAGGCATCGCTCCAAGAGGGCCACTTTGCATTTAATAAAAAGGCCTGGGCCATATGAAAAATGCATAGAGCTGAACCGAAATGTATTTGGTTATTCAAAGCTTACTCTCTCTCTTTTCTGGCCTACATCACCAAACACACGCGGCATGTTTTTCAGCTGCCGCAGCAAACTGAGAAGTTTTGAATGCAAAATAAGATGCAAAAGGAAAGATTTGCATCTACAGGACAGTTTTTTGAGGTCAGCAAAGGCACCCAAACTAATTTGGACTCTCTTTAATGCGAGCAATGATAGCAAGAAGAGCTACTTGTTGACTATAATAACTGCTAAAAAGTTTTATTGACTGGTGTTCATGCAGAACATTAAAATGTAGTCACCAGATATTGGACCTGCATGATATTGTGCAAATTCGTATTGAAATCATCAGGGTAAGATGTAAGAGCCTGTCCTTGCTTGTCCAAATGAATCTCCTCACCATAATGCTATCCATCTGAAAGTGTCTCCCATGCTCATTAAACACCATAGTCTCTTCTGGTTACAATCACTATTATTCCTTTTCCTCACTTTAATATCTTAACCATGAAACTCTTATTTTACTCCCACATCCGCGGTAAGCAGTGCCACCATACTGTACATCTAGAATGCAAAAAAAAGGGAAAGCACACAGACGGCATGTCTGGATTTCTTTTACGATTCTTATGGCTTCTCTGCATTTTCTGCATTGTGTCGGCTGCCAAACAGTGAGACTGCCACAGCGCTGCTGCTGCTGCTGGTGTTTTTTCAATCAGACTGGTGTGGACCTGGGAAGCGGAGCAGTGCCACAGTAGAATTCAGGTGCCAAGAATATAATTTTCCTTAAGTGCTTACAACTGTAAAAACCAAAGTTGATTCCCTGAGACTGAAAGTAATTACAGGTCATTTAAATTGGAGAAAAAAGGTGGTTTTCGCAGAACTCAAGAAATATTCTGCGGCCTGTTTAATATCTGTTTTATTTGAAAGTTTTAACGTTCAACTTAGTCATTTATATTGGTTCTGTGTCATTCCTCTGAAGGAAATGCCACTGGCTGTGGTTAACCCAAAGATTTATGATTTGTGGAAGATGTATTAGACTTTCATATCAATTCTAATATAGAAAAGCATCATCTGGAATGAAATGGACAGAAAAATCTAGTCTTTAACTTCTGCGTATGGCCTACTTATCCTTCCTGCTAAAGTACTGGCTACATGTGATGGACTGCATATTATCAGCCTGTCTGAATTAACCCATAGCTGCTGGTTTGTCTTCAAAAGGAGACGAACTTGGCCGAGGGATGCTCCACGTGTATCCTGCATCTGTCGTGACGGAGCAGGGCGGGGGAGGGGCTTCCCCCGGCTTGTGAGAGCTTGCACCTGTCAAAGAGGATGGCCTGGCTAATCACTGTAAGTTTGCAGCGGAGTGTGTGCCGGGGGGGGGGGGGGGCTCAGGTCCGGAGGGGAAGGGGGCGGGCTCTTCTGACCCAAATGGTTTGACTATAAAAAGAAGGATGTGGAAGGAGAATCCCACAGATCATTCTCCCACCTTCACGTCGACCACTCCTTGGTTCTTCCCCTCTCCCCCCACACTCCTCTCATCTTCGGACATCAGAGCCCGCTTTCTGTTTTCGTTGTGAAATCATATGGCTATTGACAGCTATTGCTGACTCATCTCTTCTATGAAACCCGCCTTCCTGGGAATATCTGGCCTGCCATTGGCTCCCTCAGGTCTGATAACGTTGAGACTGTTCCTCTGCTCTCTCTCTCTCTCTCTCTCTCTTTCGCTGTGTTGAGTCATTCTCTGGGAAAAAGCGAATCGGCAGTCCGCAGAGATTCTAGAGAACACACTCTCCGGTTCTGTTGACGAAGGGTGAGGTTCATCTTCTCCTCACCTCTGGAGGCAAGGACCTCACAGTGTGTGAAAATCTGGCCCCGCAGATACACCTCGGTTTCCATGAGTAATAAAACATACATGCATGTTTTCCCACAACAAATGACTTCACACCACAGTGGAGCGATGCACAATCCTCCTCATGCTGCTGAAGGAATAAGTCGGTCTGAGTTGTGTTTGTGCATAACTCTGGAAACAGGTAATTATTGGATTGGATCGGCAGTGGTGCGGTCTAAACAACTGAAAGCGAACAGAAGATCTGTTCAGCAGCAGCAGCATGTTGTTCGCTCGGTCTGCCAAGTTGAAGGAGAGTTTTCAATTAACGTCAGATGTGGATGTCAAAGTTTACCTGAATATCAGTTCATTTTAGTGCACATCTATTTGGATTTATTGTTAATTCCTGGAAGACTCCAAGTATATATTATGCTCCCTCTGCGTGTGTCTGCTATGACTAATTGCCTTTGGCCGGCGCAGTCGAATGCTTCATGTTTGTCGGTAATCATTTGAATTGACCACCGTGACGTTCCTCGAGAAATCAGAGCCTCTATTTAGTTGCTCTGATGCCTCTACGTTTTCCACATTGTTCTTCTCCTTCAGAGGGCTCTCACTGCCAAAGCAGCCCAACTCCTGCAACGAGCAGATACATAAAGTATAATAGATCTTCGGTATATTCATGAGAGGCCACCTTTTGTAAGAAGGCAGTGGAAAGCATCTCTATTGTGCTTTAAAACGAGATAACGGCTTAAATGAACAACCGGAGAGCGATTAGTGTCTTTACTGCACTTTCACTTCAGATCTCTTAAAACTTGCAGGCTGCATGACGTGTAATGGAGCTGATAAAATGCTCATAATATGCATAAGATATGTCATCAAATGTTTTACAACACGTGTTGCAGCAGACACCATAAATATTCAACTGCTTGGTTCATGCGTTATTATACGAGATGGATGTTTCAGAGAAAGCAAACAGGCTTTTTGTTTATGATGCACACACAAGTTAACACCTTCATCAAAATCTGAAAAGTGGGACCTTTTGTGGGGACTAGTCCTTCAAGTGGAACTGTGGGTCTCTGGTGTGTCGTCAGTGACCAACCCTAACAGATCCCTCCTGAACAGTGGAAGCTGGACTAGACATTAAACATGCAGAGAAGTGCCTGCTGTCTGCAGCTTGTCAATGTGTTTCCACTTATCTCCACCAACTCCTCCTTCGTCTTTCTCTCTTCTCTTTCTCTTCGCTCTCCTTCTATCTCTTCTCACCCTGTCTCTCCCCCTGGGGGAAGAGTTTGAAGTGGCATTTCTGGGCTTTGTTTCCTAAACAGGCTGGTTTTGTTGTGTCTAGTGTCTGGGCTTTGGCCGGGCCTGGATGCGGAGCTGAAATATAATCTAATACTGCACTCGCCACACTGCAAGAGGTGGTTTTTAAGGATCCTCTTAGTGGCCGCTTGCCACTTTATTCTGGACCCTACAGGCTCCCTACTGAGGGGAGTGAGGGCGATGGCTTCCTATCCCGGGATAATGATTTGATGCCTCCCACTACCCCCTTTGCTCTAAGTGGTTCTCAGTGGTCTCAAACTTTTTTTGTCACGCCCCACTTTGGAGGAAAAATAATGTTCATGCCACAACAAAATTGTAACAAAATGTTCCATGTTGACTTTTTATATAAATCACTTTTTGTGACTCCTACAGCCGTGCTTTTTCAAATAATAGAATAAAGAAAATTTAAATCACTTTCAAGTAAACCAGATTTCTCCATCAGACATGTGCAAGCATGCGCAAGTGTAACCTGTTAACATTTCCACGAAAGTACAGGCATTTCACCTGTGTACTTTTGTAATATGTGAAGTTCTCAATAAAGGTCTTGAAATAAAGAAATGCTGCATTCCCCCCACAATCCACCTGTAATACCTCTGTGTCCCTCTAGTGGGGCGTGCCCCACAGTTTGAGAACCACTGGTCTAAGTGCTCCTCAAATATAGCGTACTCTTATTTTATAATGGAAACAGTCAGCCTGCAGGCTTTAAAGGTCCTGAAAATGCTATTTCTTCAATAAGCTTCTCATTATTCATAATTTCTTAAGCATACATCTATAAAGTAGTGCAGGGATGCCATATTTTTGTCGGGCATCCCGGAAGTTAGCATTGCCCGGTTCCCTCATTTATTTTCCATTGGATTACAGGTTAATGCTGAGGAATACATTTTTGTGTATATATATACTTGCACGATATAGCAAGAAAATAACCACTTTTATAAAGTTTGAAGCGTGAATGCAAATGCCATAAGCACTGGTCTACCAGTTGCTGCTACTGTAGCTTTCTGTGTCTACCTGTTAGGCCTCAACACCCCCCCACACACACACACACACACAGAGGGCACGTGGGTCCCCTGGCCTGGCTGGGCTGTGGTAGCTTGTAACCCAAGTGTTTTATTAGCAACTGGTCCAACACAGCTAATTGCTTCCTGAGGGAGCCGCCTCCCTCCGCTCAGCGACTGATTAACGGCCCACATTATGTGTCTCGACAACCTTGACAATCTATTTTTTTTTCATTTTGGTCACTAACTTTTTTATTACCCTGCGCTGCCACAAATCTCCAGTGCAAATCTCCAGTTTTTTTCATTGTAAAGCAGTTAAAGTGTTCTAACCTTTTTTTCAGTAATTCATGTTTATTAATATGATTTAATGATTTGTCTTGATAGTGAGTTTTTTATTACTCGCTTTGATGGTATGTTTTGCGACATTATTGTCATATGTTTTAGCTTTGCAGCATATATATATATGTATTTGATATTTTCAAATTATTTAAATATTACTTTTTCCACAGAGATGATGAATCTCTCATAATTGGTCATTGAAACTGTATCCTTCTTCTACACATAAATCAATATTCAACTATTGATGAGGCATCAATTCAAATTTGAAAGTATGATTGTAAAAACATTTGATCTAATTTAAATGTTTTTCATGGGTCATATTCCCCATTAATGTTAGTGCACTTTGCATGTTTCTTGTTTCACAAACAAAATCTGGGTCAATCAGATCCAATAAAAGTTGTTTTATGATCGTAATTATATATGTTGCTTATTTCTCTCCCAGGGCCTTTATGTTGCTTTTCTGAATGTAATTATTTTCTAACTTTAAAACCACTTGTTCAAACCTATTAGTGGCTTCTCCTTCTCCATGTGTGTATTCTTACATGGGATGACTCTTGTCATACACCATGCATTATGTAAGCATATCATGTAACGGATTGAAACCATGGATCATCTGGTTTTTGGCCTGTTAACTCCCAAAAGGAAAATACTGAATATATGATCAGTGGACGTCTGAGTGGGTGGACATCAGCTCTGTGGTTGCTGAGAATTTCCCTCCATTTATTTATTTTTCTTATTTCCGCGCAGATATTTATGTAAAGTGCAGCTTTTCATCCTCTTTAAAACTTTGTTCTTCATCTTAATTACCAATGCTGAATCTCTGGTCATGAAAAACAGGCACTGGTTTCCGGACTCTTCTTGTCTCATACGTGGCTTTGATGATGCCATTGGGAGCGACGAGCAGATGGGTTTCAAAAGGCTGCTTTCCCCAAACAGGATATAGATGATGTGTAGGCCTGGTGCTCTCTGGAGCAGGGATCAAATGGTGTTCTTCCACCCCCCACTGCTCCCTCCATCACTGCGGGGCGGGGTCCGGACGCACGGCCTGAGGAAGAGGAGGTCTTCCTCAAGTGTGTTTCAAGGTCACGTTGTCTCCCGTGCTGCTTCCTCTTCACTTCCTGTGCATCATCTGGATATCATTGCATCTCCAGATCATTCATATGTGTCTGATAATTAGGTAGAGTCCTTATTGTCTTGGGTTTTTTAAGCAGAGTCACGGCCCTCGTATACTTAAATCAATCGTTCTCCATCGCTCTGCACCTCATTTTGACCCCTGGAGACAGCACTCTTTAATTACTGTCACAATTGCATATATGATGGAGGATCAGGGCCCTGAAACCTTATTCAGCCAAACTGTGGTAAAAACACGCATACTTCTGGTTTCGAGCTTGGAAGAACCCCTCCTGCCTTTTCTCTGAAGTCCTGAGCCAGAATCATGTACGGAAATACAAAATTAACATGGATTTGTTTTCCACAGTTTCATTTTTCTTCCTTAAACGTGTCAGAATCTGGGACATCTGTCCCGGAGCAGACTCCTCTGATGCATCTGTCCTTCCTAGTGCACTCACATGTGTTATAGCGTATGTGCAGCACTTATTGAATGGATTTTAATGCTACTAGAATTGACATTGAAATCAGGAGACGATGATGCTCGTTCAGATTTTTCTGCTCATTGAGGATGCGACCAAGAGGGCAAAAAGGTCCGCGGGGCCAGAAGAAGGAACGGTCATTTTCACATTAGCAGAATCACATTTTGAGAAAGATGCAGCATTCCAGGACCTCTTTATTTGATTATCTGTAATGTCATAAATGCAAGAATGTACTCTGATAAATGGCAAAAGTAGCTGATGAATTAGACATTCCCGTCAGCAAATACCCACGCTCGCATGCCCTCCCCGTCCTCATCCCACGGGCCACATTGCCTCCTCAATCTGCAATATGGAGCATAATTATACTAATTTCTCTCAATTGCATTAGCAAGGGCCTGGAGAAAAGAAAGGCTGTCTTTCTAAGCAGGAGCCTTGGCTACGCAGTCAGCCTCCCTGCACCTCAGAGAGCAAGTACAGGGGGAGGCAACATGACCCCTGCGCTCCGCCTTCATTCCCTCCAGCTCATGACCCTCTTTTCTCTTTCCATTTTTCCTCCCACACCGATTGCTTCATGTGGTGTGAACTGAAACCTATAGAAAATAGTGCTTCCGGTGCTTCCAAAATCAGAAAATGTTGTCTTTTTCCACTTTTTTGGCATGTTCTGTCTGTTTATATGGCATCCCATTCAACTCGTGCTAAAACTATCCCATACTTTATCATAACATAGTGGTTGCGGGTTAATTTTCCTGGATTACGTTTTATGGACTAGTCTACTTGGTTTAGTTTTGGATACTTTGGTTATCTGGTTAAATAGAAGTCAAATAAACTGAGACTAAAGAGCAAAAATGCAGCGCAGATTGATCTCACAACAAAGTTTTAGTAGTGTAGACTATTGATGTCATTGTCTGTTTCTGTGATTGTTGTTCTGTCTGACAATGTTTTACTGAATAAAGAGCTCTGCTGTATAGTGTAATATATACTGTATATCCTGCATAGGACTCAATATAATTCATCTTTCTGCGTTTCCTTCCGTAGTAGAGCCAGTCCTCCATGACCAGGTCACATCGGACTTGCCTGGTGGATGAGGGACTCTGGGGGCCTGCAGGGTGCTGGTAGTGGGAAAACAGCCTCAGTTATGAAAGACACCATTGTCCTTTCTGGCTCGCCAACATAGAAAATGAATAAATCAAAGAGGACAGATCAAGAGTGAAGGAGAGGAGGGAAGGGAGGGGGGCTATCTGACATCTGCATTTTTAAACTGGACATTGAGCATTGGAGGAATGTTGTTATCATCCACCCTCAACTGCTGCAATGGCGAAGAATTTTGCATTGAATTAAAGCGTGATCTGACCTCTGATTGGATTTACACCTCCTCTCTGCCTCTGCAGTCGCCCCTCACGTATACAAATATATCTGCAGATCTATTTACCATCAAGTTTGTATCAAAGCAAGTCTTGTTTTTGTCTTCGCCCATTTGTGAAGTAATTGAATATGTACAATATATATATATATATATATATACAACGTAAATACAACATAAAAACCTGGGTAAAGGTGACATCAGACTGTAAACACATTTCTCTATTTGCTTGTGGGATTTGCGGAAATTGTCTCTCTCAAGCCCCACTTATTTTTGTTTAGTTTAGTTTCAGCTTTAGTTTTCTTGCGCATTAATGTGACTACAGATCAAGTGAAACAAGTCGGCTAAAGGGACAAAACCAAAACCAGCTGAAGCCAACCCGGTCCCACTCCCAACCCTCACTACTGAAGGTGGGTCAGTGCGCCTCGCCGTCTGATCCCAGCACACGGAGGCACCCTTTAGCATCTGTAAGCTGTAAGCGTTCAACTAACTCCAGTCATCATTTTAAAGACGTAATATACGGAGCGAGAACGTCTCCACGGGGCAGGTGGAAGGAGAGATGGGTCAAACAATGATAGCACTTTCATCCAGGAGACCGTTACACGTGTCTCGTGCAGAACTAAAAGTAGAGGATGACATTCTTTTCAAGTCAAGTGACTTGTTAGTCGCTTGCTAGTCGCCGCTTCGTTAAGTCGTTAGTTACTCATTAGTGACGTGAGTCGTTAGTTTAGGTTTCCCTAAAACTAACTTCCTGTGAAAGCGGAAGTTAATTTTGAAAAGTCCCTGTGCATGTAACTAGTAGAAACTGACACGTTATTAAAAAGGGTTCTTTGAAGCCCATATGTCCACCAACCGAACGGCAGTATGTGATGAGTTGAGAGTGAGAATGTGTTGCTAAAACCAGAACTTATTGTTGATGTCTCCTAACTTTCTTTTTGTGAATTACACAGTTATCTGGTTTAGATATTAGTGTTCCAAACTAAAATAGATGGGTCTGTTTATTGGATAAAACTGTCTAGACATGGGCTCATTCACAATCCTGCAAATATAACCTAAAAAAAGTGACTTTCCAGTGAAATGATCAAATAAACATGGTTCGTGGAGTGGAAGTTGAGTCTGCACCTCTGATATAGAAATAGATTTGTGGTTCGCTTTGAAAGATGCAGTGATACCTCCGTGTCATTTCAAGTTCTTTATAATTAGATCGCAATATCATATTCAGATTATGGGGTGGGGGGCATCACTCAGCCTCTGCCTGAACTCTGCTGTCTTACAGCTGGTGCAGACTGGTATACTGGTTGGTCCCAGTAGCAGCATGACAGCAGCTGTCTCTGATTCAGTTCAACACAGTGGCACTTTGCTGCTGCCTCCCATCCCAGGTGTGTGTGTGTGTGTGTGTGTGTGTGTGTGTGTGTGTGTGTGTGTGTGTGTGTGTGTGTGTGTGTGTGTGTGTGTGTGGGTGTGTGTGTGTCTGTGTGTGTGTGTCTGTGCATGAATGGTGTCAGCACAATGGTCGCCCTGTGTTGACCCTGTGCATCTGTGTCTGCCCGGACAAGCTCCACTGTCCTTCTTGCGGCTGGGTCCTCTCTTCAGCGTTGACAGCAAACTACAGGTGCCCAACACATCTGGCACTTTGCACAATCAAACACACACACACACACACACACACACACACACACACACACACACACACACACACACACATCTGCTGATAAGTTTAATTAAAAGCCTTCAAAAGAAATGCACTAACAAAATCAGCAGGGACATAACACATTGCCTTGAGTTGCTACTTTGAGAAGTAGGAGAAGTAGTTTATTTGCAGGGTCACAAATGCGCTCATTATTTGACCAGGCCACGACTTTCATGACCAGACCTCGAGTCATTAATGAAAGTCTGTGTCTGGGGCGGGACTCTGAACAGTCATTACACTGTTTTTTCATCTAACACCCCCCAACATCTTTCATTACCAAACAAAACCTGCACATAATCAATGCTCTGTCCCACAACAACCACTGTTTTCTGAATCTGGACAAGCAAAAAAAGTTTGGTTGAAAGGGGCCATTTATAGACGTTTATGTAAGCTAAAAGCACATTTGTAATTCATTTGCTAACTTCTGAGACACCGTGCCACCAAGCAGTTGCAGCGGTCCATGTGTGCTGCAGTCGGGAACTTGCTGGTGAACTCAGCTTACAAGGAGAGGAAAACAAACTCTGCTCTGCATTTATGCAAATACATCATGAAAGTTAGTGTCAGCATTCTGGCGAACCAACAGTGAGGTCATCGGGCTTGGTTTTCCCTACTGGCAAGCAGAGGCACAGTGTGCAAATACAGGCCAGGGGTTAACCAGTTAACAGGTTTCACTTCCTTCTTCACCTGACGGGACATTTGCATGAGCCTCTGAGGAGGAAGTATCGTCTGTTCCACCTGTCGTTCTGATTCTTCAGAAAAGTTTGTGGCAGTTTTTAAGTTACATCTCTTTTTCGTCAACAAGTAAAACTGAGGCTTACATGCGTTTATTCACCAGAACTGCCCTTGAACAAACCCTTGGAATCATGATTTGTCCCAAACACCTTGCAGACTTTCGCAGCATCAGAAACAGAATCGGTCTTCCTGATAAAACTGGAATTCTTCCCAGATTGTTAGTTCGAGAGCTGTGTGTGTGCGTGTGTTTTTACAGCTCTCGGTCCAGAAGGTCAGGTCACAGGACATGACAGTTGGCCAGTGGAGAGCAGCCTCTAGGCTAGTGTAAGGACCGCGCCTACCTCTCTCTCTTACTCTCTGGGTGGCCTGCGTTTACGAGCTCCAGGAGCAGGTCATCACTGTGCTGAGAACACGGCTGCGGCAGGGGGACTGTTTCTGGGTCAGCCCCAGAGTAGCGACCGGGAATCATTGTTCCTTGCTGTGTATGCCTGTGCGTGTTCTCACACGTATGTGCACGCTTACTTCTGTGCTTTTGTGTGTGCGTCAATTTGGACTTCCTGTGTGCGGCGGTGCGGGGGAGCAGAAATGGGGATGAGATGACCCTCGACCCCGGCCACATGTCCGGGTCTGAAGGCTGATCACCCACACTTCCGCCTGCGGGGCCTCTCTGCTCCTCTCTCTGGGCCGGAGAAATCTCCCGGCTCATCAGCGCTGACTTGATCCTCATCGCCATCACCATTATTATGTTTGTAGTTTGAATTGTCGCACAGTTTGTAATTAGCTTTCTTTTAAATCAATTTTTAAAGTCAGGAGCACGCTGGAGAAGGTGTGAGCCAAAACGTTCACAGTCAAGTCTGAAAGATTTATACATGTGAAGGTGAACTGAATCTTTTTTTATGACAAAACCCTGATTTCTATACTATCATTTTTTAATTGTTTTATATGAAAACCTTTCTAAATAATTTTACTGTGATTTAAATGGAGTAGACTAGGCTACAGCAGAAACACAAAAAGTTTAACTTAAGATTCTTCTTTTTGGAAATAACAATTTGACCAAATAAGTAAAACAAAAACACCAATATAATGTTTCCAAGTTCCAAGGGACATAAAATTGGAATTTCATTTTGACTTGCCAACAATTAAAAATTGTATTTGTCTGTTTTCTGACTCCATTTCTAGAAAAATGTTAACAATCCACCATGGGTAGCGTACCTTGTTGACACTTTGACCCTCAGCTTATGGGAACACCATCATCCCTGTCCTCTCACTCACAGAGCACCAGTCACTGGCCCAGGGCAAACCCACCACAAGGCTTTCATTGACTGCGCCTAATGAGAAGACTATGGTACGGCATGCAAGCAACATGGATAGTTTACTTCCTTTTCTCCACTTCTTATCAGCCTGGGTATCAAAAATCATTAAATTATCTACATCTCCCTTTCCCAAGGATTATATCCAGTCCCGGTAGTGCACACTATTCTGCTAATGTGGTTAAATAAAGTTAAATTATAGAATCACAGAGGCTGCAATTAGTGCTGTATGCTTGTCGATAGAGAGGCCTGTCTGTGTTGGCAGAGTGCGCTCTCCTCCAAGATTCCTGTAATTAAATGTAGGGGTCTGCATTTTAGTTTATTGGATTTATGTTGACGGATTAGCCCATGGCATTGACTGATGGGTAAGACAGAGGTGGTGGTGTGTTGGTGCAGAATCTGGCATAGTGTGTGTGCATGCGATCCTATTGCTGCTATTTGGTTTTAAGAAACCATCCTGAAAGTAAAGGTCAATAAACTCATAAAGCCTCACTGCACCTTCAACAACTGCCTTTTACAAACAAACAACCAAATACGACACACTTTTATGCCTAAATAAGTGCTGCTTATGTGCAAAGCCAGCATTGGTCTAGTGTTTGTGTGTGTGTGTGTGTGTGTGTGTGTGTGTGTGTGTGTGTGTGTTTGTTGGCAGTGGCATTGCCTGTGTTTATTTGGTCAGGGGTGTCAGACAGATTAGCTGGTGTGTTACAGGTGCTATAAAAGTTGTTGCTTTGGACACGGCTCATGAACGGTGTAATGGCTCCAGGCTCATGTTAATCTCAGTCCTCCTGGCTGCGTCTCGGGGTGCTGGCCCGTTTAGCTGCCGGGCCGGGCTCAGGGCTCACAGGCAAACAGCGTTCCAGCATTACGCCTACTGGCAGAGGCCGGGAAATAGGCCAGAGAAGGAAAGAGGGAAGGAGAGAGGAAAGACAGAAAGGGCGGAACGAGGAACCACAAAAGCTCTCATTTCCTATCAAAATCTTTCCAACCACAATCACTTTTCTGCCTTTCTTTATCTACTCTCCTGTCATTTATATGCAGAGACAGAGGGCTCAACAGGTTAAGTGCAGAGCAGAGAGGATCCCAATAATATGTTGGAGTGAAAGATTGAAGGACAAAAAGTGATGGACTCAGTGCCTGATCTCTTCGGGGGGGTTAGTGTGTTATGGAGTCCATGCTGTTTGTTTTACTGGCCCTTGGGGGGGAAATGAACAGAACATTTGTGCTGGATAGGGGGAACCACATGGCCTGCACTTTATTTATGGAGGTTCATCAACTCTCTGAAAGAACATTATGACTCACAGATCGCTGTCTCCTACTGTCACACCAGTTCTCTGCTGCATTTGTTTTGGACCCAACCTGTCGCTTCGCCTTACTCTCAGGAACAGTGCAGTTACCCAACTCTAGGCCATTCTTTACTTGTTTTTGCTCCTTATTCCCATTTCAATAATTTTAATAAAGTATAGCATGATGAGAGCATTTGTGAGAAACCTGTACTTGCTCAGTTGGACAACTGCCAAGCTGTCAGACATGGTTCTCCAATGAGGTAGTGTGTTGGCACAGCCAGTAGACGGGCTGAAAACTCAGGTGTAGTTTAGAAGCATAGTGTTTACGAGGCAATACGCTGGTGTAATCCAAGTAATTGTTTATTACAGGCCTCAACCTATGTTATAAGTAATTACTTTCGGGTGCCCTAGCCCTGTAAAAATCTGTTTTGTTTCCTGTCTGGGTGCCTAACGCCACAATCTAAGCTCCTCCTTCCAAAATGTATATGTTTAACTACACATTTTGAATGATATTACACATAATTACAGTTTTTCTGTGAGCAGCACAGTTGTAAAATACATGCATAAGCTATTAAGGAGCATTAGAGCTTTGATGGTTCAGAGCTATTCCTCAGTGACACTCCATCGCCCTCCATAAAACGCTGTGCCGAGCCAGTGGGGGAGGATTTTAAGTGTGGCACGCTGCTCTAATAGCCACTTCCTTAATCAGATGGCTGGACAAATTGTAATCATTAGCACTGTAGTAAGCAACGTGCATGACATGGGTCTGGAAACTCATTAGAGTGAGTTAGCTGGAGTCGGGAGTGAGTGAAGAGAGGAGGAGGAGGGCGCTGTCACACACTCACCTGGGTCTGTTTGCAATCAGGCAGCTGAAGCAGGCCGTTCAATTAGGGCCGACTGAGCGCGGCACCAGCTTGGACCCACAAGGCCTTGCGTCATCTCCATGGATGCAAGCTCTCCGGCACAAGTATGTGCACACAGTCACACGGTCTAACCCACACAAACTGTGATTATAGTTACAACTATCAGATACCGCTCACACTCTGATTCACTCTGTGAAGATCCTCAATGGCTGCATCAAAAGGCAGCGAGCTGTCGAAGCAGCGATACCGCTGAAGCCTTTTGGCTTTAATCTGTTTTGTAGCTCTGCCACTTTACTGTTGTGCGTTGAAATGTCGTCATCTGTTACTGTCATGAAGTAAAGAATAAGTAGATAAATACTCAGATTGTAGTGAGTCCTGTTTTTTAAATGTAAATAATTAATCAAAAATCTAAATTAATTTGATGGCTGAAACATCAGCACAGCCACAAAAGATAATTTCATCACAACTCACACACACACACACACACATTGCACACAAAAGTGCAAAGGCACACGTGTGCACGTCTACACAGCTGCACATGCTTGAGCAAAGCTCGCATCTGTCCCAGAAACATCCGTCAGTGCCTCCACATCTGTGTGCTCCAGCTCGAGCCTATTGCTCCGGCCCCCACACCCCGCACACGTTCCCCTCAACTGGGCTTGGCCTCGTGCCACCCTCCCTTAGTCCTCCAGCTGAGTGATACATGCGCTAACCTCAGACAGCTATACAGTCCTGTTGCCTATTTAAAGTAGATCCAAAAGGAAATGTGATACGGCGGGTTTTATTTGATTGAGAGGCCGATGTGGCAACAGTCTAACATCACCTCCAATGGCACTAATGTGGAATGTGTTTTCACGGCGACACATGTTCAAAGCTTCTTCCTCGCATGCTCACTGAAGCAGCAAATGCCGACCGGCAAACTGTGCCTCATCAGTCCATGACGTGACTTTCCTTTGAAATGTAGAACACCGGTTGAGGGACATCGTTGACGCTGGCAGATGGAAGCATCACTTAGCGTCTGACACAACATGTGCCATGTGCAATGTGCTTTGACCGCAATTTGTCTTTCATTTTTGAGTGTTAAGTCTTTTAAAGATGTTGTTGTGTTGTCCGTCGTCTTCAGTGATAGCATCATCCCCACCCCCGCACCTTCACCCCTTCACCCCTTCACCCCTTCACCCCTAACTTACCCCTGCCCCGAGGTCGTGAGTCATAAGCATGGAGAGGGGGGGGGGGGAGGGTTGTAAACAGAGCAGAATGGATCCTATTGTTAGCCCCGCAGGCCGGAGGGTGCTGTCTCACCCGGGAAAGTATCGCCATTTGGACTACGCTTGCAGCCAAGTGTGTTTTCCTGGGTGTCCAAGTCTTTCTGTGACATGTGCGTGCGTGCGTGTGTGTCTGCAAGCGCATGTATGTGTTAATTTGTGTCTGCGGCGACGTATCACCACGGCAACTGCTCTTTTTGGTTGTTCATCTCTATCCAGCACGTGATGAGATGCAGCCCGACACCACCACATGAGCATGTGAAACTTGTCACAAGCTAATTTGTAAACTTGTCGTCTTCCATCACGTATCATCACTGCTGCCTCTCAAGGTATTTCCATGTGCGGCCCAGAGATGTGTGGGTTGGTGGGTGGGTGTGTACTCCAGAGAACGCTTGTCCTAATCTGTATTCGTGTACTCGTGGTCAAATTAATACTGCACAGATTACTATAATCATATCTGGCTGTGAAATGACATTTCCGGCCAGCTCTCTTTCATATATCTCGGCCAACCCATTACTCTTCAACTCCCTTTTAAATCTGGTCCAGATTGTTCAGGGCCTATCCGGGGAGCGAGCACACCTTGTTTCAGGAGACCTTGCCCTGGGGGGAGAATCAGCCTTTAATAAGTATGTAAAGGGAAAGACGCACCCTGCCAAAATGGCAGCCGCCCTGTATACTGTTCAGCTGGCAAACCAACCGCCAGAGAAGGAGGGATGGAGTTGGAATCCAAGCAAAAGTAAGAGTGATTTTCCTCCCAGACCTCCTGTTGCAGAGAGACAGCATGCAAGAACGTGAGGAGAGGAGTGTGAAGAGGCTCAACCATCACAACCATCACAACCAGTGCTTCTTTCTCATCGTTATCCTCCTCTGATGCACTTTGCAATTAAAAAACAATTATTTCTCTTAATTTATATTGGAAAGAAGCCATCTAGGCAGTTTAAATCCTCTATACTATACATACAGTATGCAGTGACACATTTGGTTTAGACTCCAACATTGCGAGTGGTTATGTTAACGCAGGACTCAGGCGTATCTCTCGGTGCGCCTGCCCTGTCCTCGCTAAGCTCTACAGGGTGTGAGCAGTCTTGAGTCTGAGCAGAGCGAAGCTTGGAAGAGAGGAGGCTCCCTGCATGTTGGAAACCACAGCACCACCGGCGCCAACTCCAACGAGACATGAGTTATAGCTCCGGCTTCCCCGAAATCAAATAAATAATCTCCCCCGTATTTATTTACTTAGCTCTCATTATGATTTGCAGCCTCCCAATCATTCTATCAGGGGGAAAGGACCAGCTTGCTCTCTTGTCACACACACGTCATTGCTGATTCTCAGACACACACCTGTCACCTGTTTTTACATTTCGGTAGTAGTCATAGCAGGAATATAATCGTGTTAAGTCATTGTCAGAACATTGATGCTGCGGCAGGGTCCGCCATTCCTGCTCACCAGCACAGACAGAAGCAAAAACATTCAACTAGGCTCCCTATAAACACACACACACACACACGCGTGCGCACACACACACACACACACACACACACACACACACTTGAAATGAGCCCTTGGTAGCGTTACAGCTATCAGAGCCTCTTGGCCATGTGTTGAGAGCAATAATGGTAACGGCAATGACAGGCTCGGCCCATACTCTCAATTAGGGTCCCAGAGTGCTCTGTGTGGAAAGGTGTCTGGCAACGCGCCTGACCGCAGCAGTCAAAGAGCACTTTGTCTGCGCACCTCACACCCACCGTACCTGCTCGTGTTGTGGAAACAACCCTACGTTGTCACACACTTGATTTAATAAAATTGGATCCCCAAAATGAGACTTCTTGTGTTTTAGGGGTGCGATAGTCGTAATGGAAAGACATGCCCTCCGCTCCCCGAGCCCTCCCTTCAGGCATCCTTCCAGAGTCAGAACGAGTGGAGGAGAGCAGGGGTAAACGGATACTTCCCCACTGTGAGCCCAGTAGTCTGGGTACGGCACGAGTAACCCCACGTCCATCAGAAGCTCGTAAGCCACAAGCCTGGCTGTCGCTGCAGCGTACAGACTTGTTAAATGATGATTGCAAAAACAGAAAAAGTCTGAAAGGAAAATAAAGGTGTCGCTGCGGTTTTGTAAGTTGGTTTTAGTCTCCTGTAGCTCAGACTAGTGTGTGATTTATCAAGACACGTGTTTATAGGAGTGACATTTCATAATCAGCTCAATAACAAGCTGGACATTCTGGACTTACATGGAGGCAAGGGAGTTAATTGAGGGGGCTCAGTTTGTACAGTGTTGGTTGGTCAACCAGTGATGGTTAGGAATGCAGAAGGATGATCAAATCCCCGGGGTTGGCAGTGTTGGAGGGCTTGGAAACCATGGAGGTGGTAGCACAGCTTACGCTTCCAAAAAATGGGCCTTGATGACGTGTTATTAAAGGCCCAAAAGCGTGAAGCGTGAAGTTAGAAACGGCAGCTATGGTCCCTGCAGCCACAGAGCATCTTCATTCACCGCCCCTAGAGAAGCTTCCTGGTTGTGCATGCTTTATGAGCACAGAGCCACATCATAACATTCTTTTTATTCAAACAACCTTGAGGATGAAGTCACATTTGGCTGACTGTTCAAACTTTAACCAAACTAATCCAGAACTTTGAATCACTGCCCACACCTCCAATCTGAGCGGACAATGTAGTCGCATTATTCACTATTACCATCCTACAGTGTTGATAACGTGTAGGATGGAGCAGCTCTGCATTCATCTTTGCAATCCATGAACGTGAATAATAATAATAATAATATACTGTAGCAATATTCTGAACATTTGTCTGTGCATTCTGTGTATTTTTGTGTCTTGGAATGGTTTACTCCATCTTGGAACAATATCTATAGCTTTGGTCTATAACTCACAACACGTTATGTCTTCATGCATTATGCCATTTGCAGACTCGGTGTAAATACAATATATTGACTCATATACTGTACAGCATGTGCTTCTTTAGTGGCACAAAATGTATTATTGTTTATTCTGCATATATATTAAGGATATTTTCACTCGTCCACTCTGTTTTAATTCAGTTTTACTATTTGAATATATTATTATGCTTTTTTTTCTTTTTCAAAAAGACTAATTTCAGTATAGGGATGGAAAAAGCTTTCAGCTGTGAAGCAATGAACTCAGATAGCTCTCATGGGACGGGTGTAAAGTGGGTAAACCGGTGAACGCCCTAGTGCCGTGTGTGTTTGTTGACACACCCGTGTATGTTGACGCATCGATATTACCGGGGGACTCGCAGGAAGGTGTTAAGATGGGTGAGTATCCAGGCCCTTAAAGAGCACACATTGTGGTGAGCAACTGGGTGTGACGGAGGCTATTAATATGAAGAAAATCACCCTTAACTGCTTGAAAGGCTTTCATTGATAACTACAGGAGATTTAGGAGAGATTGCATCATGTTTACTTCCCCAAAACCAAATAATTTCTAGATCAGTTATGATGATATTCACAGATCCATTCCAGGTTGTGAAATTAGAGGAGGATGAAGACTACGATCACATGAATGAGATCAGAAAATTCAGCATGAGTTGGAACGGCCTTTCACGCAAACATGATTACAATGTGGTTGCGAGGTTCAGGTACGCTTGTTCCATAAATGGTTTTAAGCTCCCAGCACAAATTGCTATCTTTAAAATGTTGTCTTTGAACACTCAGTTCAGCCAGATGACTGTTTTGGCCAGTGTGTGTACGTGCACTCACGTCCATACATCAGACAGCTATCTCCGATCTCTTCTCCATAAGGATTCAGACAGGTTTGTGAGGTTCAATCTCGCGGCCTGCGACATGGAGGTTTGCTTCCATAATTACGCTCTGCAGGGTTATTCGTGTACTTTATGAGTCTGAACTTGTGACCTTAGATGCATCGTGGAACAATTTATGATTTCTTTTTTCTTCCCTCTTGTACATGATAAACATCTGCAAACCTCCCCGGAGCCGACACGCTGACAACTTACAGCGAAGGAGTCTGAAAAAATGAAACAGCAGAAATCTCCCCTTTCCTCTCTTCCTCCCTCAACCCTTCCCGTCCTCTTATCCCTCTCTTCTTCTTCTTCTTCTTCTTCACTCCCATATGTTTCTCTAGTCCTTGGAGGTAGAGAGGGGAGACAAAGAGGGGGGAGAGAGATCCTGCTGCACATCTGAGGTTTATTTGGCCTCTCCCTGGGGAGTGTGGTGAAGCTCTGCATCTCAAGGAAATTGCCAGCGCTCTCTGGTCGGCTTGGCACACTCTCAAACACACTCGCACACAAACACTCGTACACGTACATACACACACACACACTCGTACAGAAATACATTCTCCTCAGCTGGCTCAAGTCTCTCTTCTCCCTGTCAAAGTGGCAAAGTTTGTCCACTTTTCTAGCCCTCAGTGTCACAATCCCTTGTCGCCTGTGTCCATATAGTGCACAGTATTTCGATGTAGTCCCTTTGTCTCGACGTCAGCATATGCCCTCCCACTCTGGAAACCCCCGTAATGCATCCTGAGGCATTTATTGAATGATAACCGAGCAGGCCTGAACTTGTTGCGGAAAAACATGTCTTCCATGGAGTCTATGCTAGAAACGCTGTCAACTTTCAAAAATCCAACTTGAAGAAGTCTGAAGACTGCATGAGATCTAAATCTCATTAAAAAAGAGCAGATGGATGCCACCGAAACGCCAAGCTGTTTATACTCTAATATACAAATACTGTACAGCCACATATTAGCACACACACACACATTGCAGACGGACTGATTTGTCTCTGTTTAAATGAGCAGCATGATGAGTTAAGATACCGTTTTTCCCTTTTTGTCAGATGGAGAAGTTAGATTGTTGCCAGTCTTTGTACCTCAACCCAGACTCATTTGTCTACTTAGACTCAGGACTCCCAGTTGGTGAAGGAAGGAGAGAGAATGATGCCACCTCACCCCTCAGGCCTGGACTCGCTCCTGCTCCTGCTCCCATCCCCCTCTCCCTGCATCCATTCCCCACCTGGCTGCTATTGAGGTTAACATGGGGGGGCAGGGGTTAAACGCAGGATCACAGACAGGTGGCTCTTCTTGCGACCCGGATGTACTTATCCCCTGATCCCCAGCAGCCCTGACAGGAAGTGAATCGCTGGCCAAGTGACCTCCCCTGGTGTGCCTTCCTGTAACCACGTTGCCTCTCAGGAGGAAGGAAGGATGCGGTTTGTTGTCCTCAGGCGCCGCTCATTCACTCTCCCCTCCTCGGCCTGACTAGGAAATACAGATTATTGATTCCAGGCTCGTCTCTACTCGTGCTTTCTTTTTTATTCTCCTTTTTGTCTCTCTCCTTTCCCTTCTTCTTCTTCTCAGCACCAACTCTTCCTCATTTTGACCTTGTTCCTTTGGTCTTTCATTGTCTTTTCCCGTGCCCCTGAGTAAACACTGTGGACATTGGCATACCGCAACATCCCCACAAGATACTTGATTTATTTACCTAATTGTATTTATGTATGACGCTGACTTGTTTATTTGTGTTATTGTTGTTTTATTGACCATTTGCTTACTTTAAATGCCATTCACTTTATGTGGCGGAGAAATCCCAAAGTCAGGCTTCTGGGTTTAGTCTGCTCTCAAATGATGTGCATGCACATTGTGAATTACAGGACACCATTTGGTGGTAGTTAGGAAGAGAGAGAAGGGGACTTCCAGGCAGACAGAGAGAAACCTCGCTAACAACATCAAACGCTGTTTGTGCTCTGGCTGCAGTTTAAGAACAGGAACTCACAGCAAAAAAAGGTGAGAAGGTCATTGGGAACCTTCGCTAACTGCTCAGCCTCACTGATAGCAGCGACGTGCATGAGCAGAGACGTTCCCTCCTGTGATGTTTCAGTGCTTATCCATGTTCTCTGTCTTAACGCACGGCATCGTGAACACATGGTCACACTATTCTCCGATCTGATGATGAAGGCTGAGCAGGTGTGCCATTGGTCCATACAATGTTGCAGCCACATAACGATGACATTATCAGCTCAGTTGCTCTGTGTTTGTGTCCCTCGCCTTCAGGTGCTAGACAGTGCCGCCATGTTTACGTAATGCAGCACAATGCATCCATCCATCCATTATCTGAACCGCTTATCCTCTTTAGGGTCGCGGGGCGCTGGAGCCGATCCCAGCTGTCATTGGGCGAAGGCAGGGTACACCCTGGATAAGTCGCCAGTCTATCCAGGGCTCAGCACAATGCAATGATAGCGATTTAAAGTCGCATAGTAAATCTAAAACATCTTCATATTCCTGTTCTTTTGTTCTGTTCTAATGAAATTCATATGAGATGAAAATAAAAATCTTTGAAGTTTACATACACACCATAAATAACATCCAAAACAAAGCAAACGGGATGTTCACTCCTCTCTCAGGTTGTGTTCTGTAATGTTATTAGGCAAATGTCTATACAGTGATTTTTTTTTCTTTTTACAAACAATAATAATAAAACAAAATCCTTGGCCTAATTGTGTATTTTAAATTAAATGAAAGGGATCAGACTCAGAAAAGGTATTAGAATAGGATTCAAATTAGTAGTCTGTGATATCCCTCTATATATATATATATGAATATATATATATATAGTCATTAGAGTCACATAGTGCCATTATAGATAAATGGGCTCCAATGCAGCAGTTTAAAGGGGAACTATTTGTCCTAGAAAATCATCAAATAATGACAAAGGATTTGTGATCTCTTAAACAGAAGAATACAAAGTAATTTTTGTTTTACTTACAGGTTTTGCAAATTAAATCAACAAATTTGATTTAAAGTTTTTTGTATGAATTCCCCTGGTGTCTTCAACAGAAACAATCAAATGGTTTCTCCTTATTAAAAGTGACTCCTATTCATTGTTTAGTAAATGGAAATATAACACGTTCCAAAAGACTTGGGACACACGAGGGAACAGCAGGGAGAGAGCGTGAAGTGAGATGTTGTGATCCCACAGGTGTTTCTCTCCCTCGATGAAGGGAGTCTGCAACTGCATTGCCACCTAGTGGAAGGGGAGGATTACTCTCCTCCGACCGGTGTGATTTAAATGAGTGTTTATTCTGTAAACAGAGGTAGTGTGCACTGCAGAAGCTCCAGCAGCATCTGAGGGAAAGGAATACATAACTGAAAGATGTCTGCCACCATCATCCCTTTGTTCATTGGCTATTTCAGGTCAGACCGTTGGTCTGCAAGACGTTTTCCAGCCATCCATTCCTCTTAAAAACATCAGAACCAAACATCGAGCCAATGAGTTCACATCTGGAGCTTATGTGGGAGATAGACATCAATATGTCAGGCCTGAAGGCCGTAACAGAGCATCCTTACAGTTGCAAAGAATCAAGAATGCTCATAATATAAATCACGTATCGCTAGAGGCCAGAGACATTGAACAACTTTGTCTCTGTCAGCCACAAAAGGAGAGAGAGAGAAGAAGGGAGGATGGAGGGAGGGAGGGTAAAGAGAGAGAACACGTTGTAAAGGCAAGTGGTGGGTTTGTTTGGCCACATTTCGCTAATTGGTCTCAATGGTGCAGCTAATGGTTTTGAGTTAACGTCTAAACGCCACTGAAAAATATGTGGGAACCAATGAAAGGCTAGCTGCTGTGTTTTATGCATTTTCTTCCATTTGCAAGCTAAGGAGGGGAATTTAAAGTGCAGAGAATTGAAAATGGAGACTGAAATCACCTAATTAAGAGCCACACATAGCACATCCTGTTAGTCCTTCATGATTTAAACAGATGTTGGGCAAAGTAAATTTGGAACTGTTTCATCCATTACAAACTATTGTAGGTTTTCACACCCCAAATGTCCAGCTCACATTTGAAGGTCATGGAACAACGTCCATCCCCTTTGATAATCTCCCATGTCTGTCCCTGTCTTTCAACGCTATCAGGTTATGAGTGGCTCTTCTCCAGTCCAGTTTGTCCATCTTTCATCGGCTGAAGCCGAGGCATGTGGCAACAAAGCTCTGCTGTGGTCAGATGGCATCTGTCCCTTCCATAATCCTGGCGTTATCGCTACACATCAAAGAGTTAAAGGCTTGCATAATTGAGTTAACGAGTGTGTTCGGTCCGTAATCTGATCCTTTATTCCCTGTGAGGAGTGCGGTCACAGTGTGCGACCACGGACAGAGGCGAAGAGAGAGCGGGACGGAGTGAGCGGGCCCTAAAGCCCTGCAACAACTGTGGGTTCACGCTGTGGGCCTGGCGAAACGCACCCTGGGCCAGTACCAAGCTAATGAAAAAACAACAGAGGGGTAATACTGGTGCGGAGCCGGGACCGTAGCACCATGCCCACTGCACAACTGCCCCAGTCAGCACTGGCACTGGACGCAGAGCCAGTTGTCACAGCCTTAATCCCGCCTGCTGAATGACCTCATCATTCTCTGCTCGCCTCCCTGCAGCTGCTGCCACGGCTCGTTACTGCAGAAGCACCGGAGTGACCTCACCTACACAACACGCACAATCCCATGCAAAGTGAGCAGATACACTGGTGCAGTGCCCAAGACATGCAAAACCTTAAAGAATACAATCACCTAAATTGCAAGAAGACATTTGTCTACTGATGGCATCTGGCCTGCAGAAAAACAAACCTTTTATTCTTTAACGGCAATGGGGTTTTCCAGAACCGCTTACCCTGGAAAATTCACAGACCTTGCTGTGGGCAGTTTTGATTGGAAATAATTGAAATCAAATAAATTGCCCCAGTGAAAACTGTCCACAGAGAGGCCTGTGGATTGTCCAGATTAACCAGGGCATTGTTTCGGGGGAGACACGTTGCTTTTTAAATGCTTTGATGATCAAAATGACATTAACCTCCATTGTATTGTGGTCCCAGGGGTAGTTGCAGAGGTGGATACCTCAAAAACAGCCCAGTGTCCTATAATTCTTCATCCAAAGTATTCAGTCACAACACAGGAAGCAATATGTAGAGAACTGAGAAGGGGTTGTGGATGTGGTGGATGTGCGTCTGATTTTATCATGTCACACCTGCAAATAATGATCACGACTCAACTCACCAAAACGGTGATCTTTACCAAACACAATTTGAGTTTTTTATTTGTATTTTCTTTTTTAGTTTCTTGCCTATTCCTAACCATACCTTACTCATAATGTATTTGCTGGAACCATAATATTTCCATCCTTGAAAGCAGATATTGTATTTTAAAAGTGCAGACTGTAATCTGACTGTTGACCCTTTAACTACACATGCCACAGCAATTAAAACAAAACATGGAAGTATCCTGTGAACATAAGGCTGATTTATATACTGTATACATTTGTATGACGGTTCCATATTGCCCTCATATCAAACAAGATCAGACCGTTCTGTACATACATCCCGAGTTAACAGTCACAAACACAGATGTACGTAGTGTTCATGAACATACATCCACACACAGACACACTTGTGTGTGATGAAAATAAAGAGACACTTGCTCTGTTGGCACCTCCTCCAATCACACACGCCGCCTCCACTCCTTCATCCCAGCTGTCACAACTGCAAAAACTCTACAAATACACACGCACGCTCTCGCATATTCACACACACCCACACACACCACTTTTCCTGCTCACACCTTTTCCCGCTCACCATGGCTCTCTCCAGTTGGTGCTTGTGTGCCCACTCTCTGCCGCAGCTTGCATGTAATGTGTGTGTGTTTGTGCATGTTTGTGTGTGCATGTGCGTGTGTCATCGCCCTTTTTTTGCCGTGGTTCCAGCTGAGCTCAGACATGTAGTGGCCACCTCTGGTCCTGCGTTATGAGAGGGAAAGTGGACAGTGGGTCATGTTTCATTCTGGCCTCCTCTAAACTGTGAAAAAGAAAAATTACGGACACCTAAAACTCAATCTGTTCAGCGTCTGAGTGCGGAGAGAGGATTGAGATGGCAGTGGAAAATTTAGGCACGCACTGTAGCTCTGCTTTTTCTCAGCTTTACGCCCATTTGCTTTTTGCCTATAGCTCGATCCAACTTAATGTTCGGCCATTGAATTTCATGATCAGTGTGTGAAATCACTTCTGTGCTTACTCTGCAGGTTTTGGTGCCGGTGCACTTAACGCCAAATGTTTCCTGTTTGACAGCAACGCCATGTGTGAGGTCATAAATCTGATCACCACAGAAACTGAATACAGGGACACTCACGCTTGCAGGAAGCACCCTGGATTAGCAAGGATTTATGGTCGGGCTTTTGGGTAACGTGCCCATCCCTTGTGAATGCATCCAGTACCCTCTTTCTCAAAGTGACAGGCATCTTTGCAAGAGAAAACAAAAGGTTTCTTGCACCTTAAATCAATCCGTATTAACGCAGAGCAGATTCAAATTAGATTTCACCTAAAGGGCTTAAATCCAAATAAATAAGGGGACTGAAATAAGGAGCAGATATTGGGAGAAATTGGGCCTCTGGTAGCGATTATTATCCTCATAGAGTTTTTCCACCCTGGTACCCTGGCTCAGACTCTTATGTCTGGATCTTTTAAAGGGTCCAGAGAGGGTTGGGCAGGTATTATTTTCAACACTTCAGATAAAACCCAGCTACGGCTCTCTGAGGCCTTACTAATACAGACCCCCTGCTGGGTTACAGCGAAATTAAAAAATGAGAAAAAAAAGAGCAGTGACTGTGAAAACAGTATTAAACAGAGGTGGAAATTGCAAATGTGACACTGAGATGCTGTGATGACGTCTTTGGAAAAGTAATAATTAACGCAGTCACCTTTTTAACGACGTAGAGGAAAGAGAATTTAAAAAATCTGTAGGATGACCAATTTTAAGTCTGGGCTTGGCTTCATTGGTTTAGCACATTAAAATATGGCAAGTTAGAGCGAGATGATCATGCCAAGGCAATTTCAAGCCACCAGAACACATTGTTGTTGTTGCAAGGGCTCATTTCTCTCCATTTTCTCTGGTAAGTTACAGTAGATAGGTGTTGCATACATTTACATACAGTGAGGTCATCAGAAATCTTACTTTGATAATCAATTTATCAACGTTTGTCTCTCAAGATGGGATTCAGAAGTAGAGATAAGTAAACAAATTAATGAATCAAATAAAAATTCAAACCCAAGTTTGAGTAAGATCACCTATACTATACTAGCAGCATCAATGAGGCGCAATAAATATATAATGTATAGGCGCTTTAAGTTATAAGAAAAAAGGTTGGGAACCCTGCAATACTGCTATAAACCACATTCATTGGTTAACGTTATTAATGGTCCAATGATAATTATTCAGATATTTTTGGCATAGTCAACATGTAATTCTGTGTCCCTCATTAAGAGACTTGATATGCATCACATTCTTCATCCCTATGTGATAACTGTGGTGTCAGAAGTTTTTAATCATCAAGATTATGGAACGAACAATGAAGTTTACGGATACGTAAATACTTGTGTTGTGTACATACTTGATGTACACAACTTAAAATAATGTGTAACCTGGCTGCCTTAAAATGTTGAGTTAGACAAGCTTACAAACTTAAATTGTCTGAACTTCAATTTGAGTTCATTCAACTAGAATACATATTTGGGTTGTCAAAGGGAAAGCTGAAATTAGTCAACTTTTTTAGTACCACCAACAAGACATTTTAAGTTTGACAAGCCTAAATCCTAGTTGAGACAACAAAGAATGACTAGTGTAAAGGATCAGTAGTTATATTGTAAAGATACACTTGAAGATTGTTTTATCAATTAAAACAAGCAGTCCTAATGCTACTCATTTTCCTCTACCTCACACACACACACACACACACACTTTGTTTCTCTCATTTAAGATGCCTCGGGGTGCGAATAAGTGCCAGGCAGTACCAGTCCACTGATGGCTGTACTCGCCAGGGCCTGATAAACAGGGCCGCCGGCTGGCAGGATGCCTCCTGCCCCTCCTCACGGCACTCGGGCCGCCGGCAGCTGAGAGAGAAAGAGCGGCCAACGGATCAACAGTTGCTGTGACTTTGGTTGAGCGACTGGCCGGGCTGCTGCACGCCACCCAGCCCACATTCAGGGCACCTGACCCTGGGTAAACTGACAAATGCCTGGCCTTTGGGTCGCCTGCAGATTGATGTGACCCTGAGGTTGTTTATGACCTCAGCACACACATCCACACACTCATGCATGTTACCAGTCACGATGTTTTTCAAGCACCTGACGAAGTGCACCCCCTCTTTTCAGACTGTTTGACCTAATGTCGTGGAGATGGAGCTGCTGCAAGAAGGCTTGCACCCACTAAAGAGGGCTGTAATTAAACAGTTGATATAGAATTTGATGTATTATTCACAGTTGCACCACACAGTTAATTTACAGTGCTTTAATTAGACCGCTGCCTTGTTAACTTAAGCAAACAGCTTGATTCGATATACAAACCGCCTCCACAATCGTACACATTATAGTCTCGCAATGTGCCGCATGCATCAGGCGTATTTAACTCATCTTGACAAGGCTGTTAATTTCTCTGAAACCAGGGGAGGATTCCAACGGCTCTCTCTATCCACGTCCCCTCTTCCCTCCAAAATGCCCAGCTGTTGTCAGAGCAGACAGCTGCTTTAGTGGTGGAACAAATCTCAGCTGTTGAGGGGAGTTGCACGAGAGGGTGTTGGTGGATTTTGGGGGTTTGTATTCCCTCAAGCCAATGACACTCCACTCCCTGCTCTGAGCCGAGTTGGGTGGAGTGTGGATAAATGCTGACGGATAGCAGATTTAGGGACGGACACCAGAGGCTACGGCTGTCTGTGTGTAAACTCTGAACCTGGGGCCTCTGAGGTCAAAAGAGTGACGTCCCCAAAAAGTAATTACTTTTTACTTGCTGTGCAAATAAATTACAGTGTTTGGCAGTTGGAAAATAAAAGAGAAAGAGCAGCTTGTTGCATTGATGTTAGATGAAGCTTAAATATTATTATCACATCAAAAGTGTACAAATATGAATATTTACCACACAAGGATCAATTGCCAAATCCAGTAAGAGGAACATACATGCTGTCAAATCTCATCCCATAAAGTCCCATGAACATGACTCACAAGCTATTGATTGTTTCTTTCTGGATTCGCTTTTCAATCTGCTTAATTCATATAATTAACGGAGCTGCCTCTTCAAGCCTGGTATTATTCACACCACACATTGTAAAGGTCAGAGGTAATACAAGCTCGCTAAACTCTCCTGTTGTGAGGAGCGCACATGGTCTTTGAGCATATTCTAATGGTCACGGACAGCATGGCACTTGATCAGAAAGGCAGTTGTATTATATTAAAACATAACAAACTATATAAATGGGGGTGGGGGGGACAACAGCATTGTGTTACTGTCCACAGATGAGCAGGATCTAACCAGAATATGCTGCTGTTCTTTGTTGCAAATGTAAAAAATATGTGGACCATGCTAAAGAGTGACATCCTCCCATAGAGAGACATTTGAATTGTGTTGCGGGTGTGGGTACGAGTCACTGAGAGGCCAGTGGCCGTCGTTTTGACTGTTCTGCTCTGATCACAACCAGCTTGTTGAAGGAAGCTGCCCGTACAGATGCCTGCATGATAAAGTGGTGGTCCTCAAATAGGGGTATGTGAATGCACCTCCGGGGGTACGTGAGATTTTTAAATATATTTAAAATTAGCATCCATTCAAGTATCCTTTAAAAAATTGTTATTTAATACATATTCAAAAAAATACAAGCGAAAGTTCAGAAATGGAAATGTATATATTCTATATTAAATCAGACACTGATGGCACAGCGCTGTGTATTACATCTTTTTACACCAACCACTGTGATAAAGACTGACTGTATATGTAAATCAAATGAATTAAATTGTGGGATTTGCTTCTTATACAAATACATGTTGACATTATTGTATGTCTAAAACAATGACCTAATTTGGGAGTAGTTCTGATTTAGCCCTATTGCTCTGACAATAATCCATTTTTTAATTATCTTTATTTAAAAGGGACGATGCAGTTTAACCATAAATGTCACCATTTGATACACTGTACCAGATTATAGCTTCAGCTAATTTGCATTTGTAGTCCCTTGACAGGTAACAAACATAACACACATAACACAACATAAGTTTATTTGTATAGCACATTTCAACAATAAGGCGATTCAAAGTGCTTCACATAAAACCATTAAAAGCATCAAAACATAATGCAGAAGAAAACAAGATTTAAGAACAATTAAGAACATTCATTAAAACATTAAAACAACAGTAAAAAAGCAAAAAAAAATAGACACAATACAACATTATACGTGGTGAGAAGAACACACAAGACACACAATGCAAAGCTACAGAGCAGCACATTAAAAGTAAGTCATTGTATCCATGTAAGGGACGCAAGTTTTCAACACCGAGACGAACTTGAACGTTGCACTGCTGTTCTGCCGTGTTTGATCTGTGACTATCTTATATAAGAATATATCGCCCTCTTGTGTTGCATTATTGAAATCACATCCACGGCACGTTCCACAGGTTGTTTCCATTTCCACACATTTTTCTCCACATCATATAAACAAAGTTTATGCTATTAGAAACATATTACTTTGATGGCTTGCATTAACGTATTTGGCATACAATTTGGTGGAAGGTACCACATATCATATAGAAAGTTGACTTTCTGATTATTAAGACGTGAAAGCCATTACATGAGTTGGAGAAAGTAAATAGTTTGTGTCGTCATGAATGTGCAAATGTAGCGATTGTTATACATTTAAATATACACATTAGTAGACCGTTCTAAATATATCCTATGTGTTTTATTATATAGAACACACTGGTTTATTTCCGTGAGCCAAATTATTTCAAGAAAATATCCATGGAGAAAAATATGAGAAAAAAGCTAACTTAACGGATATTAAAATGCAGCTGTTTTTCAGCATCTCAAACATTGTCCTTTTCTCTAGCATACAGGTCATACATGTTCCTTGTCACAGATAACGTTAAGGCATGTGGTGAAAGTTGCCACAGCCTCCACAATTGACCCACATATTCGTCATTGAGGACTACAGTGAGTTTCTAATTTGAGGATGACGCACAGGGAGATGCTTTCAGGGCTTTCAGCCAGAAAGAGTTTATTTGAACCCAAATCATGATGTTTGCCTTAATCTTAACCAATCTAAGTGGTTTGTTGTCGCAACCTAATTCCAAGGCCAACTTGTCCCATGTGCGAGGATGGAGAGCCGAGGCTCTTCCTCCTCCTCCTCTTCAGCGCCCCTGCGGTCTGATTGCTGTGCGCTCAAGGTGGAGTTCTCTGCCACATCACATCTAATTGGTGTCGCCTCAACGCGCTGATCGAAGCTGTTATCCTGCAAGGAGCAAGCTGTCAACAGCAGGAAGCGGCTGAACAACAACGGAAGCGAGAGCGGAGTTTTTATTTTTGGGGGAGGTGTTCCATTTCGGGACAATTTCACTCAGACTTGGAGTAGAGAAGGTGTCGGACATGCGTCCTACGCGCAGGTGAAACCAGATCTCCTGTTTCAAGTTCCTCGCTGCAGCAACTTTTACGCCCTCGGACGATTTTCTTTAGTTTGCTTTAGTTAAGATTCATAAAGATAGTTTTGAAATCTTGAGACATGTCCCGCAAGAAGGCTGCCAAAGGCAAAGCCGCGTCCAGCAGCCCGTCTGCAGGCGGCAGCCCCGCCGGGAAAGGGGCCGGGAGAGCTGCGAGGAGCAGCCCGGGCATCGTGCAGATGAACGGCGTGGTCCATCCCAGCAGACCCTCCGTCAGCAGCAGCAGCGAGTTTTATGACATCGCTTTTAAGGTAGGACCTTCATTTCTATAATGTTACACCCCAGATAGGCTATCTCAGAATTAACGAGGGCAAGGCACACATTGATATAAATAATGGCACAGAGGTGACTAAAACTATAAGCAGAGTGGGACTAACGTTAAATAAAGTGTTTGGGCTTGTGTTGACCTTTTTAGGATGACAGGGTGGAATAAAACCCATAGCAGGCTAAATATGTTGGTGGTCTTATTCTCTGCCAGCGTTGCATCTTGCTTGGTTTTCACTGGCTTTCGCTTTTCGACCACCTTTTTATTCATTATTAATCAGCAGCGAGCTCCTGACACCAGCTGTGTCCATAGACGATCGATCTTGGGAAGCGCGCACACGTACGGCCGCGCGTCGTGCAACTGGTTGAATGTCCCTGCAGCACGTGCACATCACTGGGTTTGCGTTAACGGTGCTTCGCCTAACCAGAGTACAGGGAACCGTCACAGCACCACAACACAAACACGCATTCACACCCGCTGAGTCTCGGTGTGTTCTCCTAGTTTCAAGGGACTTGTGCCTCCTCCGTGTTTATGAAGCAGCTGTTTGATGTCTTTGCGATGCTCCTTTTGTTAAAGTAGATGTTCATATTTGATAGTTATTTGTGAGGTGCAGGGACCATTGCCACAGTACCCAACATCTCTGCAGCCAATAGTCACTTTCTTCAGTTTGAGCCTGGACTGAAGCCACATTAGTACACTTGGTTATGTGATCTACATCGAAATCTAATAATATTCCAATAAAATGATTTGCAGATCTGTTATGTCTACTTTGCATGACTGGATGAAACATATCCGCAGGATATTTGGTAAGATGTACCTATACCTTATCCCTCTTTCTGGTTAAATTGTGCCAATGTTTACTGTTCCCAATGAGTGCTCCTCTACTTTGAGTCAGTGAGACAATTTATTGCAGTTTATTTATAAAACCTAAGTGCAGGGAGTGAGCAGGTGCCTCCTCCTGCACACAGCAGACATTTAGCTTATGTAGAGCTGTTTCATGGAGAAGGCATGAGAGAAAAGATGAAAAACAGACACAGAGATTAGAAAAAAGAAAGTTGAAACATAAGAAATCAGAGGGTGAGATCTTCACATATGACCTATTTCCAGTTCTATCTGACCCTGTCACATCCCTTCAGTCTTCTTCTCCATTTTTCATCCGTGCACCCAAGAGGTGCTTTTGATTTCCAGGGTCAAGGGTGTCACAGTCTAACCATAACCCCTAACACCCTAACCCTAACCCCCAGCTGAGAAGAAAACAGTAATCACATCAAACCTTTAACTTCATCACAGCTCACAATAAAAAGAGAAGCAACAAAGTTAACCCTATATTAGCTCTAATGAGCAGTCACATACTCATTCACATACACCCTCTTCACTGGCCATGTACCGAAATACCAGGACACATTTAGCTGAATGATTCATATGTCCTGTTTTTATTTCAGGACAAACAATTTGACACTGATAGCAAATTAAACATACGAGCAAAAGCTCACTTTTGTTTATTCTCCTATGGGTTTTTTTGCTAGTTATTTTCAGTTTTGTCTGACTTTCACTTTATCGACCATGGCAGACAGCCTCAAGTTTTCTTGCCCTCACACCTCTCAGTTTTTGTGCTTCTAAGTTTAGCCCTGCAGTCATTGCTGTCTGAGCTTTTCCCTCTTGTGTTCCTGTGCAGGTGATGCTGGTTGGAGACTCTGGTGTGGGGAAAACATGTCTACTGGTCCGTTTTAAAGACGGAGCGTTCCTGGCTGGCAGCTTCATCTCCACTGTGGGCATTGACTTCAGGGTGAGTCCAAATCAATGCAACAAAAAGTCACCC
This sequence comes from Cottus gobio, assembly GCA_023566465.1. Taxonomy (NCBI): domain Eukaryota; kingdom Metazoa; phylum Chordata; class Actinopteri; order Perciformes; family Cottidae; genus Cottus; species Cottus gobio. The sequence continues at coordinate 10,218,881 of CM042232.1, read as the reverse complement.
ACATGCATGCAAACACACTGTCAGGTTTAGTACCTTTTGTGAAACGGGGCCTAATAAGTACAATGTACTAGATAGGATATTGATTTCTTAAATTAGTTTGACATGCTTTAGTTTTTCCCTCCCTGGTTGATCATGGAGTCTCTCGTGTACCAGTTTTTGTGCTCCCACATGGGCAGCCAGGAAAGAACGTGTCCATCTTTTCTAATGATCACACTCAGGTGTCCAACAGACTGAGACAGGCAAACACTCAGGGCAACGGTCTGCACCGGGCAGCAACAAATAGAGACAGTTGCCTCCCTCCAGCTCGATGGTGACCTCATGCACATTGTCATGTCAGCTACAGGAACAGCCCTGGGTGCTCGTTCAACTCCTCCTTTCAATCAATCACATGGCTTTTTCTGGGCAATTGTATATTGGAGCTAATTTATATTTATCTTACATTGTCTTTTCTAACAGATCTATATGAGTTGAAGGCCTTACACTGACTGGCCTGCATAAAACCTTACTTTAATAACATATTATATTCAGTTTTTGTTGGCAGCTGGTTTTGGTGGTATGTGTTAAGAGCACTACTGATTTAGCCTTGTACTCCTTTATCAATGTCAGACTCTCAATAGACAGTTTGTGAATCTAAATCGATGCAGCAGAACCAAAGATGTTGTTTTAAAAACCTTCCCTTTGCCTCAAATGACATCACTTGAGGCAATGTTACAGACAGGCCTTATAGGAGCCACAAAAGGCTTTATACAACTTTTTCCACTCATGCAGCAGTACTTCCCAACCTCTGGTAATTATTTAGTGCCATAGTTTGGTGGAGTAGTTGGTGTTAAACTAACATGGGCATTTTACTGCTTACCCACCTCCTGACCTGGATAGTACTCATCAGTTACTGACTTGTACCTCCACCCATCTCCTCCACCTGTGATGGTACAGTAGCGTATTTTGAAATGCTATTTAAAGGTTCCAAAGTTGACACCATTTACATAAAGTGCAACATTAGATCCCTTATACTCCTGGGAGGTGTGTGTGTGTGTGCTAAAGTAACCAACCATTATATAGTGCTGTGAGTGGGCTGGATGAGCCTGTGGGTGGATAAGCGGTTGATTTATTTACTTATGTAACGTCTCTTATAACACGGTCTGTGGTCCCGATGTACATTTGGGTCTATCTAAGCAAAGCAGAAGCTTTCATCAGCTTTCTTTACTGCTAATGGAGGACGGAGTACAAAACTCATAAAGTTTGGTGCTTAGTCGGCTCTTTTTGTCATACTGACTTATTATTTAATTGCAGTGTGGCGCAGTGACATAAATAATTTCATTATGGTCTTGTTCTCTCCTGCTTGGCTTCGTGTTCAATGCTTCAGTTTTTCAGTGCAAGTGAAGAAGTCCTCGACTCATGAGGCTCCAACATAATCCACAATGTTCACAAGTCATGATCACACATACTTACACATATAGTGAATGCAACATGTTCAGACTCTCTTAATGAGATTGTACAAATCCGCTAAGCAATTGAGTTAAGCATGACGGTTCTCTGTTTGTCTTGACATGTATATACATGGAGACAGGAAGTGATTGTTTTGATCCCTTCAGTTGGTGGGAAAGACGGACAATTTGCTTCGTTTGGGGATTTGATCCAGTTCCCACTTCAAAGCAGCAAGATGCTGTTTCTCCCTCCCCCATCCCTTGTTTATTGTAGTCTCATCTCGTTTAAGCCTCAGCATGTTCTCAGGATTACAGAGATGCACTTGTGCCTTGAGAGGCTTAAAATACACAGTTATGAGAAGGAAAAACAAATCCACAAAAATTGCATTTGATAATGAAATCTCACTATGAAGGAATTATAAATGCCATACATTCAGTGAAAAACAAGGCATTACCTAATCATATTAATTCCATCCAGATCTCCCCTGTTTCTTGGTGTCATTGTGATTTATAATTATTGCTGAACACTAATGGGAAAGAGGACTGCTTCTATGTGGCCCTGCGGCGCGTTTACGGCAATGACCTATCGACCAAATCAGGTTTATTGGATGCAATTTCACCTCTACAGTTCCCCCAAGAAGCACTGCTTATACTACAATGATTTTTATCACAGAGAATGTGTGGTCTTAAAGCTCTAATGAATCCCACTATGTTGCATGTGTAAAGGATCATTGGAAATCTTTTTCATGAGTTTAGGTCATTTTTCACAGAGATAAAATCTTTCTTTTCTTTTTTTTTAAACTGCTCAATAACAAAAAAATACCTGATTTGGAGTGGTGATGGAGTGGCAAAAGTCCTCATGTTCAGGTTTTTGCTCGGAGCACATTTTGCAGAATACACACTTGCAACCTACATTGCTGCATGTCCAGGTCATCAGTTGCCATGGTGATGCAGGTGCTAACCGATGGGCAGGGTAGAGGGCAGAGCTCGTCTCTGCTTCATTGTGTGTGTGTGTGTTTTTTTTTCAGGCTGTGGAAGGCGTCAGGTGACTGTAAAGGACTTAACATGTAGCTTTGATGTGTTCCTAATGCTCGAACCTGCTAATACATAACACATAAAAATCACACTTCAACGTCATGAGGACATTTTCACATTTATTTTTGACACATCTACTGACCGTATCCACTTTTAGGCTTAAGCTCTGTAGTCTCTTTTATGAATTGTATCTGAAGCAGCAGGACTTTATAACCAATTATCTATGAAAGATCTCCTCCTGTTGTTTTTACCAGTCTGGCTCTGCAGGGCTGCGATGAACCGAATAATTAAATAAAGGATGAAAAGACAGCTTAGAAACAAACTGCACATTTACTGGTTGACTGGATTTGTTTGTTTATTACATTTAGTTATTCAATTCATTTTAGTAGCTAATTAGATTTTAGGGACTTTTAAACACATTGAATTACAAAGAGCAAAGTCATTAGGAACTGCATTTGACATTTATATGTAAAAAGTTGTCAAAATGAGGAAAGTGAAACTTTCCAATCCAAAACACACAGAGAGAAAAACACTGGAACCATAATACTTTTTTTTTTTAATTATTTTTTACTAGAGGTTGCTTTGGGTCAAGAATAATTATGAAGACGTTCATCAATATACATATATTATATATGTCCTACTTTCAAAAATTCCTGTGAAAATACTAAAACAGACAATGTATTAGTCATTTTTACTTTCCAACTTCCCCACCCACCTTTGCCTGTATCACTCAGCTCTATAGTACAGAAAAGAAAGCTTTGGCTACATAGATAAGTATTCTTAATTGGATCAATTCATTGCTGGGTTTGATTGTTTTTTATGGGATTTGTTAACAAAATTATAGAACCAGACGCACTCTTTACCATGTACTGTGTATGTGTATTCAATTCTATTATTTTTTTAGGCCAATGCACTTTTCCATACAAATTAATGGGCAAAGCACTACAGGCTATGGGTGGAACTGTCCTTGGTGCTGAACTCCTCCAGACTGGAGTTCAACAAAATATATATATATATTTATATATTGTATATGTTAGCCAGCCATCTTAAACTGAGCATTATGATTTCCACACACTGAGGGACCTTTATACACGTTCTAAGTGTAATTGTACATCCATCAGACGTTCAGTTTCCTTCATCTTCCTTCCCAGCACACTTGGTATTTTGCTAAAAAGAAAACATGTGCAATTTCTTGTTTATGCATTTTAAAGTTATAGGCTGAAGACACATTTCTTTTCTTTTTTTCTAATTCTCAACTAAATCTCACAGTTAAAAAGAGTTATGGCAGTCGATTAATTTATCTAAGGTGTAAACACACAGTCCCACATGTTATTTACTGAAAGGCATTATTGGTAACGTCACAGAGGCACAGGGCGGAAATGAAAGATGTTCAGAGGGGAGGACAATTAACATCACTACAACCAGCCACCTCTCATTTCCGATGAGGTGGAAAAACAACCTTTCTTTCTCTCTCCATCTTCACAACCTTCCTCACCTCACAACACCCGAGAGAAGTAATCTTTCAATCCCTCAGCTGATGTAAATGCAATGGTGGGGAGAAGAGCAGCACTTCTCACCTCTACTGAGAGACAAGGGAGCTGCTGTCAGTTACGTCTACTGAGCCCCGAGTGACAGACCTCTTATGCAACCACAGATTTCACCACTCTGCGCCTTCTACACAAACATGGATGGTTTGACTCGGGGAAGTCAGTTTGAATGATGCCTGAAGATAGATCATCAAACTTTAGGCTTGTCAGCCTCTAGGGCTGACAATTTCAGTCTGTTGGTTTAGTCTAATCCTTTGTGCTCCAGACTGAAATATTTCAACAACTATTGGTTGGAATGCCATGAATTTATTTACTCAGATATTTATGGTCCCAGAAGATGAATACCCTTAATCTTTGGACTCCCGCTCGGGTACCACCAAATGTTGTCGCTTATCCTGGGACGTATTTCCATATCTACAAGATGGATTGGCAAAAAGTTTTGTTCAGACATTCGTGGTTTACAGACGATGCCTCGGGATGACTTTGGTGATCCCCTGACTTTTTCTTGTGTGCCGTCGTAATGCCTCAGTTATACTTTTCAGTGATCACACAGACTTGGGTTGTGAATGACATGGAAACATTTGGATCTTCTATTTGTGCAGACAATATTCTCAAAGCTCATTAAAGTTCTCCATTCTCTTCCACCCAGCCAAGTAATTGGAAAAGAAATGTATGTGCCCAGCAGGAGAAAACCTACTGCATGGCACCCCCACAAAGGGCCGTGGTTGATGGTGTTGCATTACTTTGGCAGTGCGGACGCGTGTGGACTAATGCGGACATGTGGACAGCATGCATTGTGCTTTAGTTTGAATATTTGTGGTTTTGAGTGAGTTGTCTCTCATTCAAAATGCTCTGCCCTTGTTTGCATCTTGTTTGGTTCACACTCTGGTTTATCTTCAAAATAGTTTCCCTCCCCTCGGCTCCGACCCGAGGTTTTCAAAAGTCATTCATTGTACTTGTGTCTCTGGTAATTTGTTTTATTCAGCCTGCTTACTATTGTCAGTTCAAGCAGAAAAACAGCTTTTGTTTTCTCTCTCTTCGTCGTTCTGGAGCTTAAGTGCTTGGACTGTGTTTGTGAATTCATATACGCTCTCTGAATAAGATGCATGAGCACCCTTGACCTCAGCGACAGTCCCCTCCCTGGTCCAGAACGATGTGTAAACAAAACGTGCAATAACTCAAATTGCCATGTGATGCGCGCCACAATATTCAAATGTCTCCAGCGTATTAATCACATATATTTTTGTTATATATGATAACTGACATTCTGGAAATGCAGCCGGGCATCGCAGACCACACACTCTGCAGCCCAAGAAATATAACACAGCACAACCCTGCCTCCCTTCTTCAATGATTTACTTCATGCACTCCATCTAGGACTGGTTCATAAAATGTCCCTGACGGGTTTAAGAGACATGGATCACACCTGGCATACTAATTCATCTCCTCCTGTTTGTAGTCTGAATTTCCCACAAGACCTTTTATGAGCGATCTGAGAGCAAATGTGCTTCACATGTCAAATTCAGGCAGTGGTGAGGATTGTTGTTTTTAGCCATGCTAGAGGCTCGAGGGATGACCATGTCAGTTGGTGCGCTCTGATGGTTCAGACTTGAATATCTTAAGAACTGAGAGATGGATCGCCATCCGATTTTCCACAGACAATCATGTTCCCCAGAGGAGAATCCTTACTGCCTGGAGATCCTCTGACTTTTCCTCTAGCGACACCATGAGGTTGGCATTTGTGATCTTCCTTTCTTTCTTACTCGTCAATCGACAACGTATATACATAAACATATCGATACTTGTAATATCCTGAAAAACCTGCCACCACTTTCCCCTCTCTGCCTCCCCAGAGGTCGCCTCTCAGGTTCCCACTTACGCTCACGACACACTCCGACCCCTGTGTGCCACGAGTTGGACAAGTGAAGTTTCACACCTTGGAGTTGAAGCCTGTGGAATCAAGTTTCCATTTATAAGCACAGCAGGAGAGTTTCACACGTAACTGACAGCCCCATTGACTCAGATTTTCACTTTCCTCTGATGTTATTTTTGGGTGTAATTAGTATGTATGTGGGGGTGGGGGCTATGAATCAGGCAACTGCAAAATTCAACATTTCAGTTCTCTGATGTTTAAGATAACTTGAAGTGAGGATACATTCAGGCACTAAAAGAGGCATTTAAAATACATTTAGAAATCTTTGACCTTGAGCTTCCGACAACATGCTCGCTCTCATCCTAATTAACCAGGATCAAAGCCAAGTCACTCTGATGGAAGATTTGCTTTCTTAAAAAGAGGGCACTTGGTCTGAATTCCCTTGTTCTGTATTTTTCTACATGATTGAAGCATAAAGCTGATACAGCAGCTTCTGAAGCTTTGTGGTGGCTCATTTGTCCAATGACCTTCATTGTCTTTGGTGAACTGACCAGACTGGTTTGTTGCCATCAGCATTGCCTGATTTATAAGTCGTCCATTTCTTAACAGAATAGACTGTTGAATTATTCAAATATGTCTAGTCTTATTATCCAGGCAATACTCAAGATTGTGCCTTTCCATGGCAGTGAGGATGTGTGTGTTCCACCTGCCAGCGCAGACAGAAAAGAGATGAGACGGAGAAAATATCGTTCCATAATGATGAACTCAGTCCCCTTTTAAAAGATATATTGATATATAGAGGATGGTAGCAGGCTTTTTCTATGCATCTCATTTACATGCTATTTTAATTTAGCCTTTAGTGTACTTGGATCCATTGAGATGGGAGGGATATATACTTAGATTCCCTCATCTGTGAATTCTCCACACTCCATTAAAAGAAAAGCTCAGCACATTTTAGCTCATTGGTGACAGACTGTTCTAATTAAGAAATTGCATTTCATGTTCATAATACAGACTTACCAACACCTCCCACTTCAAAGTTACTGTTTCATGTAGTTCTGAATTTTACTTTTTTGAAGCACTTTTTATTTTGACTGGATCAGTTCCCAACAAAAATGCCAGTAAAGTGCAGGGAAACGGCAGGTTGGCAAAGCTCATTCAAAAACAAGTGAATCTGGGGGCTAGCTAAACGCATGTTCAATCTACAAACAACAAATTGTCTAATTTTGACTTGAATTAAGCAATATTGTGGTTGTTGATCGAAATGTCCCCCTCAGTATGCTTCTCGTTCACAAGTCTATAAAAACAACATTTAGGGAATCCTTAACAAAAATGGTTTTATTTTGGGTGTAAATGTGTTCTGATAACAGTACAGATGTGTGCGTATGGTACGGCTTTAACACAGTCCACGAACACTAAGGAAGTGTATTTTTCCTCTTCCCTCCTTACAATAAAAGGATAAAAAGGATAAGATGAATTTAATATTGAAGGAGGCAACAAGTGTCTGTGTTTGAAAGCTGTAACTTTACAGTGCACCAAGATTGCTGATGTTCTTTGTCAAACTACTTGAAATTGAACCCGTAAACATAGATTTCTTGCCAGACCGCTGACCCCATAATGCTTAGCCAATCATCACATCTAGACATGCGATTCATCACAGAGGTTGTTTTACCTTTGGTTCGGTCAACGGGGTCGTGGTTGCGCTGGAAGAGCTCTTGTTGTGTGGACAATAGCGTTGATAACAGCTTAGCGGCTAAACAGGCTGAAAGTGTGTTAGACAGTCAATTCACTGATCACAGCTGAGCTGGGAAGATTGTCTCGTTTTGATTACCGTCGGCGAGATTACAAAGTAATTTACTGTGGCCCCACATACTGTGTGAGTATGAACGTATATTTGCTCGGTGAAGACTATCAATAGATTATTGATGGCAAATGTCTGTCTGTCTCACTTCAGGCAGTGAGACACTGGTGTGGTTTCCGTTCAATTCCCTTCAGTCACACGCACAGCGGCACATTTAGTGGCTGTCAATGACACAAACACACACACACATGCACACACAATATACAAACCCACACTGCTAACAATGCTCAACAGATGTGACAACTGTTAATGAACCAGTGGAGAGCCAAGCAGGCAGCTCTTGTTATACATCTGTCTCTCTCTCTTCCTCTAGCCTTTGTTAGCGGCCTCTCTTACATCACTGTTGGCCAATAATGTTTGTGAAAACTGGCGCGGTCTGCTGAATAGTCACCATGTTTTGGGATGCAGGCGATCTGTTCGAATGCCTGCAGTTTCTGTGGAAAGCTCAAATGTTATGTGCTCCAATGGGTGCAGAGTATTAAAAAAAAAAGGCTTCAAAGATAAGCTGCCAAGGAGAAACGGGCAGATAACCTGAGCAGCTACTGGTGGTGTGTTCATGTGGCGAATGGAACTGCAAACATTTGTCCACTATTCGGCAAATATTTTCCAAAGGATTAATGGTTTAGTCATTCTATGAGCAAAAAATGCTGGAATTTGGTTGCAGGCTTTCAAATGTGAGAATTTGCATGTATTCTTTGTCTTGCATTATAGTAAATTACAGTGGTGGAAACTAACTAAGTACATAAGTAAGTGCTTTAGTACACCTCCCCTCCACAGTTCCATTTTATTCTACATTGTACTTTCACTCCCATTACATTTATCTATTTTCCACAGAAATTAAATGTTTAAAAACAATTCTCCGTTGTCACATAGAAATCAAACACGCACATGCATACAGGGACACACTCACGCAGGCTGAGTGAGCCGTCATGCTTTGCACCATTGACTCATGAGAATGAGAATCTGAAATAGATTAAATTAGGACGGGCGGGATATGAATCACATTCTCTTTACTTTCATCTTTGACCAGAAAAGAGACAGAGAGTCTGTGTGTGTGTGTGTGTGTGTGTGTGTGTGTGTGTGTGTGTGTGTGTGTGTGTGTGTGTTGCTTTTTGCGTCATAGCTGACGTGTTGTTGAGAGCTTTTAGAGTACATTAATATACAATACATGTTGAAGTGTTTGTTTAGTGGCTGAAAGTGTCTTTGTTCATACAAACACGAGGTCATCCTCTTCAAACATCTTGTTTTGAGAGTTATTCATGCAACAAGTGGATGTTCGTCATCACTTTGTCAAAAGCCTTTTTATTTTAATCACCCAGCAGGTGATTTTCTTCCTGTACAAATATAAAGTTGATTTTGCAGGTTTTTCATTGGCGTTGTAGATCAGCAGGAGTCAAAATTGACAGAAGCAGTGGTCGAGGTTGTTGCTTTGATAAGTTGAAGGATGCTGATGGAGTTGTGTGTGATTGTCCCTTTGACTGTTGACAAAAGGCTGATTCATATTATAGATGTTTCTGATGCTGAGGACATGAAAGAGTGTGATGGATTGTTTCTGTGTTTGCCTGAAGATATTGTGCCAGTAGTCTTTCTGTAAATTGTGTGACTTCAAAGAACTGAAAGTCTTAAATATTGTAAGTTGTCCATGTCTAGCCTCGACTTACATGTTGCGTCTTTTAAATGTGGTTCTAGAGAGAGAAGTTGAGTCTGAAAGTGTCTTTGATGCACATTTTAGAGAGCGAGCACTGAAAAGAGAAGGAACATAAGACAGCAGGGAGAGAGGCAGCTCTGGCATGTGAGGGGACGCTAAAGGACCCATTACAAAAAGCCGTCTCTGACTGGATGATTGCATCTCCTTCTTCTGAAAGCTTCCGCTCCTCTTTGAAACTTCCTCTGTCATTGTGTGCATGTCACTGGCAGACCATCGCCACTCGTTCCCATGCGTCTACACATGTTATATATTATAAATAGTTATAGTTTGTGGAGGAAATGGTTGACTGAGTCCTCCATTATCCACTCTCTCCCAACTGCCAGCCTGCCTTCTCTGAGTGGGTGCAATTAAAGTGCCAAGCTTCATCATGCCATCAAGTGGCAGTGATGTTTTTTTTTCCTGTTTGAAAATCGAATTGAATTAAGAGGAAGTTGGAGCTACAATGTGAGCCTGAGGCACAGTTGGACACACACAACAACAGGCAATAACTGTGTGTGTATAGTGACCTTAACTTTGAGCCATTTTGCTGGATTTCAAGTATAATTGTTTTTCTTTGTTTAATTCTATAACGAGGGGTGAGCTTTTCTGCCTCAGCCATTACTAAAAGTTGTCACGCATTCAGTTCCGTCCAAGTGAGTGTAAAATGTGTGTACATGTGTACAATTGTGAGTGTTTGTGTGTATTGGATGGGGTTCACTTCTGCAGAGGGAGATGCTTGTAATTAATGAAAAGCAGCTTTGCCACCTGCCGCCCTAATGTCACTGAGCCCTATAGAGGCGAGCCCTGAGGAGCTCCATGAATATTTAACCACGGCATGAAAGAGGAGGGGAGTGAATAGTTATGGGAGCGTGGCTGGATGAAGCTCATGAAGACAGAAATGGTAAAGTATGTTGATCAACAGACATACCTGTACCCAGAAACAGAAGATGAGGAGTATAACAGGGTGAAGAAGTAAACTATTTTGTATGTAATGGCATAACGGACTCGCCTCAAGCCTGATCCTGTTAGTTGATCTTTTGAAACAGATAATGACTGCAATTTACATTTTTCTGCAGTGAATTTCCTTTTGTATCTAATTTATTTAAGTATGTCATCTCACAAACTCAGTTTACAGCTGAAACTGTGAAAGGAAATTATTATAATAATACATAAATTAGAAACAATACTAATGATGCATAAATAACAAGCAGATGCAAAAAACAAGGAACCATTAAAATACATTTTAATTGTGTAAAGAAAAACTCTTAAATAATTTATTCCGCTAATAAAAAGACAAATTTCCCCAAACCACCACAGTTATACATCATAATGAAAATAATGACTTCATCATTACCTGCAGCGAGATCTATCAGGGAGGGATTGCCTTGCTGCCAGAACTAATGTCACATGTGATACATACGACTTAATACAGATTATAATGATCCTGATTAATTGCATTTTTGTGTGTTATGGATCAATGTCACCATTATTTGTCTATATGTTCTGTGTATTTGATGTTTTTTGTGTGCCATCTGAAAACATTTAATTTAGGTGGAAGGAAACATGCTTTTGGATGGAGTGTAAGCTATTGTTAAGTATGTTTTTCTCTTTTGTTTTGTGCTGATTGGTTTATAATTTTGAGAAAGTGCGTCACGATTTCCGGAAACGTGTCTCAGCAGTTGAGAAACACCGTAATAAATCTGAGTAACACATGCAATGGCTGCGATTATTCTGGACCACCTTAAACAAAATAAAAGTGCTCCGCAGAGTGAGATGAGGCTCTGCTGCTCTCCCAGTGCTGTGGTATCATAGAAATTAATGAGGACGCCTGTGTCGTTGGCACCCTGCAATTGTCGCTTTGAAAGGGCCCTGAGGCTCTCAGCTCTTTCAAATAGTCTTTTTTCAACTTCACCAGGTCACCCAAGTGAAAAAGTCAATAACAGGAAGGTTCCAGCTATTACACTCACAGCACAGGCTGAGGTGTTTTAGGGAAACAGACTTGGCTTTTTAAATCAAAGGTTGCGACTGATGAACACAAAACCTTAGAATTTATATTACAATTACGTTATGTCTGGGGCTTGTGTAATGTGATTACACTCGCTTAAAAACTAGAGGTGACCGCTCTTTTGAAGCGGTGGCTCCAAACCTGTGGAACGCCCTTCCGATTGTCTTGCGTTCAGCAGTCTCGCTTGAAGCTTTTAAAAAGCAGCTGAAGACGCACTTGTTTACATTTGCTTTTGATTGATGTATGTAATTTTTTGGTGTCATGCTGAAATTGTTGTAATGATTGTTTTTAGTCTTTTTGGTTTTATAACTTAACATGTTTTGTTCAAATGTTTACCAATGTGAAGCACTTTGTGACTTTGTCTGTGAAAGGTGCTATAACTAATAAACTTATTATTATTTATTGTGCTGCCTCTGTCCCCAGGAGAATGACCCAGGGCATCTTAATTGAAAGTATTTGTGAAAAAGTGTGTTGTGTTTTCAAAATGCTGACGATGCTGTAGCCAGGAGAGAAAAGGAGGGGAGGGGAGGAGGAGAGGAGAGGAGGTGAGAGGAGGTGAGGATGTGAGGGTAGGCCATATTTAAACAATGATGTGTCACAGGAGGTTTAAGTAGCAATTACTATAGAAAAGGAAATGTCTCTAATCAACCTCTTAAATTACAGATGTGAAAGTGTCTGCTTTATTTTGCTGCTTTCATCACATCAAAAATAGTCTAATTCTCACATTGTGTCTGACTGTAATAATAATAACTTCATATTACAACATAAGGATGGGCATAAGCGTCATAAATGCAGGCTGTGAGCTACTGTTAGCCCTCTGGTTCAGTAAACACAGTGTACTTGATAGGATAGGCCTCGTTCAATTTCCTGACATTAAATGATACGTCCACTTTATGTTGAGACATGTTGAAGGCTAATTATGATCTGAATCTGGACCGACGATCCCGAATGGCTCTGTGTTTGGAAAGACATGCTCGTTTCCTGCAGAAAATTCGCAGAAATAAGTGCTATAATTATAAGATTGTGTGGAAGAAAAAGGAAGCTGGAGAGCAAGGGAATGAAAAGGGATATGGAGGATTGGTGTGAAATACGTTTGTCAGCACAATTTGGGATTTACAGGATTTTTGCAGATGTGAAGACGGATCTCAATTTGTTCACTAGTAGAGCAAAACATGTGACATTACCGTCCTGCAATTTTAACATCTGGAGTTTTAGGAAAATGTACCACTGTATATCCTGAAATATATCTATAAAATGTTTGACGGATAAGATCAGCACCCTTCTGCAGAAAGAGGTTGAACATCTTAGTGGATGCAGAAGTGTGTGCACACGTCTGTGTCAGCGTCCGACAGCTGGGAGACGGGCTGACTGCAGAGAGGAGCTCTGTTCCTAACTTCGTTCCCCATTGCTTTGATTTCTGACGCGTGTGTTGAGGCCGTCCTTCTGCTCCATTGAGCTCTCGGAATGAAAGAAAAGAGGAACAGCTACATACCGCCTCTCTCTCTCTCTTTCTCATTGTTTTTTATCAGTACAGTGAATTTGTCTCGTACCGTTTTGAACCATCATGCTCCTCTTCTCTGCCATTAATGTTTTACTGCCTCACACTTCACGGACCCTCTGGAAGCTCCTTGTGCATTTGTAATTTATGATCCCTGTGAAGGGCTGTTAGAGTCGGCCTATTGACGGTACCTTCTCCCTCATGTTCCTTTCAGGGGGAAAGATTACAAAGCTTAAAATCCAGTGTCTCGCTGGTAAGTAGAGCAGTTTGTGTTTGAAGATGTTCTGTTTGAAGGGTGTTTGGCCATTTGCTCATGCAGGAAATGAAATTGATCTGAACGTGGCGCGAGCTTCTCGGTTGTACATTGTAACTGCACAGAGCCGAGCCGTGTCTGCTTGTAAGATGTTGAAGCTTGAAGAAGTTATGAAAGTAAAAGCGTTGCTGGAAGTGTGATTGGTAGTTTGTAATCTACAATACCTTAATTCCCCGTCTTTCCACAGTAGACTTAGTTATATAAGCTGCTCGGATACTTTTTTTTATCCGGCTCAGTCCACATTCTCCGTGCTCATGAAATCCTTCTTATTATGTCCCCGTTCTGGCCGATTCAACTAATTTCTCTTAACAAATTCAACATAAATATCAGTGTGATCAAGTCAGACGAACCACCCAAAATTCTCACGCCGCTATCATGAGGCTCTTTTTCTGGATCGCTAAATATTTATGAAGGCTCCGAGCACATTGTGAGATTTTTCTTTTAGCAACAACAACAACAACTGGGAGGAAGTCTTTTGAGACTCTGATTCCTATCAGAGCACACGTACAAACTGCAGCTTGACTTGTTCGTGAATATGTATGAGATTCCTCCTTTGGAGGTAAATCAACCACGTCAACAAAGGCGTATCTATTTAGAAGTGCTCTGCTGGCAGATCAGCAGCATGTTGTCGGGGGTTGACTCTCTTTTCTTCCTCGTTGGGGATCGAGGAGTTAGAAGGTCTGCAGCGGCTCTCAGGACCAACGTGGAGAGGAGGATGTTGGGGAGCACCAGGTGCCGTTATCCGCATCGGCGTACCTGAAGGCCTACATCATCTTGACCTCCTTACTTTCTACAGCAGTCAACAGCTCTCGGAAAATGTGATGATTTTATGAGCATTTCCTCTCGAACTCATCAACGATTAGTTGATTAATTAATTCGTCCTTTGACAATAATGACCAGAGTATGCTAGTAAACGGAATATCTTTGGGATTTGGACCCACATTTAGATAAAACGAGGGGATTTGAAGACACCACATTAGGCTCAGGGAAATGTAAATCTCTGGTATTCTAAAAACAAATTAATGAAATAATCTGCATTTTAATTGATCATCATCATTAATCATCATCATTATTCGCATCCTTAATGTCCTCCACCCACAGAAAGCTGTGGAAGTGTTGCAATGGCCTGACGGTGTCGATTAGTGGGATGTAGTGTCCTCTAGTTGTTTGACCAGCAGTGACGTAGCTCAATGAGGTGAAGGGCACAGAGCACGGAGCAGGTTCAGACCTCAGAGCTGATTTAATCCTCTGAGTCACTTCTTTTTTTAGGCCAGGTGTGCAAATGGACTACAGGGACTCGTACTGCAGTATTTGGTGCAAAGCAATGATTTTAACAACATTTTGTCCAACTCCTGCCATCATTCAGACTGAATTTAATTTGATGGCAGGTTGTTTAACCTTTTGTGCATCTGTGTCTCTCTGACCTGGGAAAGTGCACCTCTATTTGGCTGAGCCTCACGCCGCTGTGTGGTGGAGCTGATTGAAGCCAAGATCAGAGGAAAGTCTCCCCGAGGTGACGAGACGAGGGTAGGCGAAGAGAGCAGAGGGCTTAATCCTCTGGAGGAAAGAGGCGAGGCTTCATCAAACGGGGCCGAAGTGATGTGGAGACATACAATATTGATGGAGAGAGGAGAGTGTGTCTAGTTGATGAGAGGAAGAGGGTGTTCATCCAGGTGTCTGACCACAAATTGATGCAGACCCACACCTGTGGTTGTTTTCTTCCTCCGCCCCGAGGACTTGTTTCTCGTTGGAAGACGTGTTTAAATTTAGGCTCTGTCACTTATGATTTATTGCTTTCATTTCCAGAATAAAGTCCTGAACATTGATGGAGTCAAGGTGAAGCTCCAGGTAAGAACTTCATCTTCATTTATCCTGGCAATCATCAACAACTGCTCCTTCACTGTTTCTATAAGAGAAAGGTGTTTGCCAAATAAGAATCCGGCTTTAACCCCTGTGGCATTGTAGGCACCTGTCACATCCTGGTTGTCTCTGAGATAAAAACCCATTTTAGCTTTAGCGTTTAGCTTTTGTGTCGTGAGGAAATCAATGATCTTGATGCAAAAAGCCTCTAAAAGCAAATTAGGATTCATTAATGTATTCATAGAACAACTCAGCATTGTTGTTTTTTTATATATTTTCTCATAGAGCTAGTAATTATGTGAATCATCCCTAATAATCTGAATTAGGGGTTGATGGAGGCTGGTGGAGCAGGCCTTTGCTCTGTAATGTATTCATTTGAGTTTAATTGGCTCAAAGTCAGTTTGCTGAACACCAGGCAGCCTACAAATAGAGAGAGGGAGAGATATTTGTCTTCCAGTAATTGGTGTTCTTCATTACTGCAACTTGGATCCAGGGGGGGTGGTTGCCCCCGGGGGTTAATCTGGAGACAGAACCAGCAAGAAAGCTGACTAGTCTCAGAGAGAGAAATATGAAAAATCTGCAAAAACAAGTAATATCTGCAGTCAACCTGCACAGGTCTGCTAGGGAGTAAACACAATGTAATTACTATTGGAGCCACAGTTTGAGGAGAGGCTCTGCCTGATGAGAAAGACTTTATTGGCCTTATGAGAGAGAAATGTCACCAACCACACCTGATTACTACTCAATATAATGAGATTAGTTGTGTAAAAAAGAAATACAAAATGTGCTAACCTTAAATTTGAACTAATTAATGTGTTATACTGTATTACCAATTAATCCAATTACTGTGTGTTATGTAAAAAGGGTTGTTTGTAGGAATAAATCACCTGTTCTTGTAGAGTATTGTTTTGAGTTTACAGCTGTTAACTTTAGTCTCTGTGTTCACTCTAATTTATCTTGTTTTCAGCCCCAAAAAAGAGTTGATAAACCTCATGTATGCTACCTTTCCAGCACCAAATGGAAGGACAATATCTGTCTTGCATTAACCAAGTGGAAGTAAACATGACTCCTATTTAATGCTAACGTTGGAAAGGGTTTGCTGTTGTCTTTATGGTTACTTATAATTAAGGTTGTGGTCAATGTTGTGTTTACAGCTCACTGCGCTGCCCTGAAGTGGCCAGAAAAAAATACAGATCTTTTTCAATGCTGCATTCATAAAACAATGGACTATTCAATAGTCCTGCATATTTCATTTCCATATTCCAGACTGTAATCGAATAGAGGGTTTCACAATGAGCTCCAGCGAGATGGCTGAGCAAACCGAGGGCTTATTAAAAAGATAAGAAACTTCTTCCTCTCAGTGATTACCTTTTCTCTCTTTCTCTCTGCAGATTTGGGACACAGCTGGACAGGAGCGGTTCCGCAGTGTCACTCATGCCTACTACCGCGACGCCCATGGTGAGACGCACACATACACACTTATATACGTTTTATTGTTTCTTTACAACAGAGGATTCACTTTTGACTTATCAAAATGTTTGGTTACCCTTCAGATGCTCGACATGCACCCTAATGTGCAGATTATGGCCTCAGAGTGTAGTCTCTGTGCAACATTCAGATGTATGCACATATACTAACACAATACATACACTCATATACATTGTATACTCTACCTGTGCACATCAAGGTACAATAAAAGAGATTTTTTGGAGTATTCTTGTTTAGATTTGCTGTATTGCCATGATAATATATTTTATATACCAGTTAAAATTCACAGCCGTGTAAGTATTGAGGTGTATATTATATTGTTCTCCTTCCACTGTGCAGGATCATCAAGCGCTGATGTTTTATAACAGAACAACACATTCCGGATGTGTGGGACTCTTTAATGATCTGTAATCTGTAATCGCAAATGAGCGCGCGTCTTCATGTGTCTATGAGTACTTTTTATTCATCATGATGTTATTGTTATTCGCCATGCAAGTTCATTTAGAAAGCTCTTAGTGCTTAGCTCTTACACTCCATTGGTTTCTCACAAAGCTGGAAATCAAGGCAGAGCTGCTTTTAGTAAATTGGGCATAAACCGTAAGTGTTTCTTTGAATAACAGCTTGAAATTAGATGACATGTTCCTGGAAGAACTGCATTATTTTACATTTGCACACATAGAATAGCTGCAGGACTGGCTTTTCTCTTAGGGTGGCTCTGCTCTTTTTTTGCTACTTGATATTCACACAATTTTGTATGTGTTTGTTATGTTACGTATGGAGAATGCATCACCTGGTTCTTCGGACAGTTGGGGATCCCTGTGTGATCAAAGGGACGTTCTCCGCATCTGTGTGTCTGTATAATCTATTTAAGTTTGTGTGTGTACATTATTTATGAATCAGACTCAGCCATTCACAGGGGTGAAAACCTTTTTGCCTGTCTGTGGACATCCAACTTTTTCTAACAACGTGGATGCAGTGATTTGGAGAACATGTAGAACTTTGAGGAGCTTTAAGAAAGCCAGAGTTTAACAGATCTTCATCACGATTTTGCCTCAGCTCATGTACATGCAACAATCATTGCGGGAAGTAAAACCAAGGCGTAAATAATCTCTGTGTGTGTGTATTATCCTCATCATGCATGTCACGCGTGGGCGTTTAGCCTGCATAATTATAGCAGGATTTATTTGTCTTCGTCTCCTGGAAAAAGCAGACCCTGGAGACCCTTTTAGCATAAACATAAATATGACTCAAAGTGACT
This sequence comes from Cottus gobio, assembly GCA_023566465.1. Lineage (NCBI taxonomy): Eukaryota > Metazoa > Chordata > Actinopteri > Perciformes > Cottidae > Cottus > Cottus gobio. Next base: position 10,201,032 of record CM042232.1, on the reverse strand, counting down.
CAAAAGTGACTCAAGCAAGCACCCCACATTAACAAATAAAATTGACTTAATTATGGCTGAGATATGAATAATACGGGCCTTCTTGGTCTCTGCCGATAGCTCTGGCCACGTAGTAACCGGATGTTGTGAAGCGAGGCCCGTTCATGTACGCCAAGAGAAGTTATGGAGCTTTCAGTGCCGGTCGCGATTTCTCGAAATATCTAAACTAAAATCATTATTAAAAATACTTAACTTCACTCAATCAAAGCCAAATTTCGCACAGATACTCAACCATATAGAGATATTTTATATAATAAAAAAGCATTTGTTAATATTGTTATGATAATGAAAATTAACTTGAAATTTGTATTTTTCGAAAAAATATATATATTTTCTTTTTTCTTTTCTGTGTACTATCATAAACCAATATAACCACTAACACATATGTGAACTTATTATCTATGTTCACAAGGGTTTTCTGTATATTATACATTTTGAAATTATTCAAATAGACCTTGTGAATGAAGAGATAATCAGGATTTAGTATGAGATGCAAAACATTCGCAATTATCACCACAAAATGTCTGGGGTGCTAGATTAAGGGTCATGCAAATGTATTAAAGTACTCTTCTCATTATTTGAACACACATGGAGATACTGAGCCTATTTATGTGCTGCCTGTGATACACAACACAACTTTGTCTAACCTGAACAAACTGGCGGTGACGTTTAGACGTCTCTGAAGTGTTTTATCAAAGGCGATGCTACTTTGGTTCCCTCAGCCTTCAATTCTTTGTTCAAACAAAAGCACAGCAGTGTGATCTGCTCACCTTCACATTGCCGCTCTGTGCTTCCTATACACTCTGAAATCAAAGTGTTCAAAGTATCAAAGTTTCTTTCTGCAAAGTCTACTTTTGTCATTCATTCTATCCCCACCGGGAACTCTCCGTGTAACCAAAGCAGTTGTTGCAGGTTGAGGGGAAGCCACAGTAACCTTTGACTATTTATAAACTAATGACATCGGCATTATGACACACTGAAGGATTTGCACATTGCACACCATTACGTCAAGGAGAAATATTGTGGATGGAGCTGAAGCTCTTATGGTGAACATGGTAACAGCTGAACAGATAATACAATTGTCAATGGTATAATGGGTAATTAACTCACTATGCGCCCCCAATGACTCTATATGGGGGGCAGAACCCCTAAAACTGAGCTTTTGTCATGTGTTCAGTTGATTATATGAACCCATAATCAATATCAGACCCATTTGATGTCAATATACAAAAGATTCAGCAAAGTCTGAACTTCATAGTCCAAAGCATATAATATGTGAATAAAGAAACCCATTTCAACCATAAACATTAACATAAACCATAAATATGACTCAAAGTGACCCCCAAAGTGACTCAAAATGCACCCAGAGTTTTGAAAAAAAAATGCTGATTAATGTTTTAAATGGAACAAAATAATTTGTTTTTATTTTCTAAATATCACCTCGGTATTTAATTGAGGTTGACTTACAAGAAAAACTAGACATTTTCTGAACTCGCTGAGAGGCTTAATTTTAACGTTGTACTGACCCTGTAATTACGTTCTTCTTCACAACTTTAATTTAATTAAAAGCATTGAAGCGCAAACTGAAAATTTGAAAAGATTCATATAACCCACAGTGCACCAGGGAAAATTAAAATAAGAATAAATTAAAGCTTTTCAAACGTTGTCAACAAAATCACAGTTTTGGGAAGAGACGCACACACTCATTAGAAGGTCTTCCATCATCATTCTCACCAATTAAGCTGTTTTTCATTCCAGCTTCTGTTTCTCCTCTTCTCATCAAATCTTTCTCTATTTTGTGGTCACAATCTGTTTATTCTGTCCTTCAAACCTTCAAAGAACAGAAGTTCTGTGTATTTTGCAAACATATACAGAAAGGATCCAATCTGTTTAACACATTTTTTCAAATTTACAACTGGCAGAAAGGCACAAACACACACACACCTTATGATTTTCAGTGTCCTGGCTTCAACTATGAAGTGATCGCTGAAAGCAAAACGGTGAGAAACACCTCCAGGGCACAAAGTCTGCTTTATTACTTATCTGTCAGTCTTCATCGTGGCCGTCTCTCCTGGATGGCCTGCTTTCCAAGCTGCACAGTCCCTCGCTGCCTCCCGAATACCTGCACCCTCTGGGCGAACTGCTCCGTGGACAGATGGGGAGACATGCACTGAGGCATCTTTGCAGTATAAAAGTTCTGAATTACACTCAAATGTTCTCTTTTTTGTTTTCATTCATACTCGAATACTTACAAAAAGTTACATATATACTATTAGATATATGGATTTGTTTTCAAAAGATCTTTCCATCGAAGGCGTGACAAATAAATGTCACAAAAATGCTAAATACATCCTGCTAAATACTCACCTGTGAATATTTATCATCAAAACTAAATGTAAGACAAATGCAAAAACACATTTCAAGGTGTGGATAGATTTGGGCAGGCAGACATTTGAGTTCCCTCTGATAAACAGCTACGCAGTGTTTATGTCGAGGGCTTTTCTTGTAAACAGGAGCGGATCTGGTCTGCGCTGCCTTCGTGAAGGTTGAAAGGACGAATAAAGCTTTCTGTCTTGGTTTGGACCACGCAGCCTCAGTCGTCGTACATTAACCTGATTTGTGGGATGCTTTTATTCCCGTTGCAAAATCAACCTTGTTGGAAAGCAAGCCGCGTAATATCCACATTTTGTGTGAAACTACTTATTTTTAAAACGGTTCCAAAGATATATTGATGTGCGAGTTAATTGCAGAAAGAGAGAAAACGCCGCCCGTGTGTTGAGGCCTTACACCTGTTCAAATAAAACTCACCTGCAGGAGAAGGTTGAGTTTAGCAAATGTATCCAGTGTCCCCAGCTTGGCTGTTTGGCTGCTCCATGTTTCGCAGCGACTCGTCTTCAAACTGTCATAAAGCAGATATATGCAGTCTGTTTTCACCACCGAAAGGCTGAACTCTGGTCTGGCTGATTGGGATGCAGGCTTTAGTCAGGGCCAAGAAAAATAACTCAAATGAATCGTCCTCGGGCACAAAGAAAATGCACTTTTTCAAAATGTAAAGTTCAGACATCAAGGTGAAAGATTGAATTAAACACTTTATTTCACTTAACAATATGAAATGATTTGCAGTCAATGCATTTTGAGACGATAACCTTTCTCTGTTTGTTTGTTCTTAGCTTTGCTTCTGCTGTATGACGTCACGAACAAAACATCCTTCGACAACATACAGGTAGGTAACATCTATTGATCTTAGTTTGTTCTATTAAATAATTGTAAAGTCATTCTAATTACTTTGAAATATCCAAAATGTTTTGTGTCAGATACAGAAACCTCTGTCAATTGTATTCTTACTTACAAGAACAGATATTGATATTTGTTCATAAGTGTGCAAATGTCTCGCCTGACATTATAATGTAATTTGTAATTTCATTTAATAAACATTTCCATCAGATTAAATGTATTGATTGGACACTGTGGTTAGATCACAGCCTCAAATACATCAATGAATGGTCCGGTACGGCTTTGTAATGCCAAAATGCTGAGCTTCATGGTCAGTGTCATTTTTGGCAACACCATTAACCCACATTGTTATCAAAGTCAGTCTGTATGACGGATGGATGAACAAGCTCTGAAGGGAATGGAGGAGAAAAGAATATCAGTGGGAACAAGAGGAATGGGGGCGGTTGAGTGTGTCCTCATGGACCACAGGGACAATGGTCCTCCAGCATCTCTATTCCTCTCCATCTCTACCATACTATTCCGTATACCAGTACATTTTATTTCAAATGCAATATGCCGAAAATACCACAATGTCCTCCTGCATTACAGGATGCGAGGCAGCGTGTGTTTCTGGCTGTTATGACGCACAACCCTCTGTGCAGCTGATATATGAGCAAGATTCAAAGTTCGTGGTGCGATGTCATGTCCCAATTGAATGCAAACTGTTCACGGGAGTCCGTACTTTGTAACCATAGCTGCAGTATGTAAAAAAAAAAATGGTGGCTTTATATGCTGCTCTTCCTCTTAGAATCAAAAACTGGAAGTCAGAGCCACGTATGAATTTGTCAGTGTTCAGTTTTATCATGAATCTAGAAATCCTAGACGGTAACCAAAGAGAGGTGATGTGTTATGTCTGCCCTCTCTGTAGCTGTATCTCCTCTGCTCTTGTTTTCCCTCGTGCATCTAACCTCCACGTTTATTAGAAAGCAATGGCTTTTATTTAGCACAAGTTAAGTTTAGTTGTATTCTATTAGTCGCTGCTGGGTCATTTGTCGTCTGCATTTGTAAGCATCCAACTGGAGCAGTGTGCAGCCACACTTCAGCTCCAGTCCCGAGGAAGGTGTCCCGGTCAACAGCAGTAAGATGAGAGAGGGAGGAAACCATCATGCATACCAGCCACAGAAAGCTCCCAGTCAGCCCAGTGGGGTCCACTGAGAGTTTCCCTGTCCTGCTGGTTGGCTCAGGCTATTGCATGTTGTGGCTGTATTCACTCTGACAACAGAGTATATGATGAAGGATGAAACTGATGAGAACCATGCAAAGGAAATCATTCATGAGCACACAGGATAGGATTATATTTCCTACATGACCAGATGGATGCACAGCTTCAGTATACTGGAAGTCAACGTATACAAACTGTAACTTATGAGCATAAAGCTTTATTTATTAAAGTTGTTTGATGCCGTCTGTCCTGCAAAACACAGCAGCTTACAAATCAAATCACAATCTAGTCTCGGCCAGACACATTGATTCAGCTATTTTAAATAAATTAAAATCCAATACAAAAGAGGGCAGATGGCCAACCTGACACGAGAAATGTCATACATTTTATTTGTGACATATAGGACCGCAGTTATGTGCATATAGAGAGCGAAACATATAGAGAGTGTGTTTATCCACATCGGTTCTTCAATGAATTGTGAATGTAAACAAACGGATAATACCTTGAAGCAAGAGATTACATTCAAATAATACGGCAACACATGGAGGCTTGATATAGAAGGATACAGAGGAGAAGTCAAACTGTGAGTACATCCTTCCCATCAATAAAAGAAATAATATATCAGATCAATAATGGCAATAAAGGGTTTTTACAATGCTGTTGTATTGAAAGTAAATAAATAATCGTTCTATTTTGGGAGGAAAACTAAACGGCACCACTTTTTTATTCTGTAAAAACATCACCAATTTTCCACCTGTAAAAGTCAATAGCAGCTAGGACACAAAATGACAGCTTTCCAGAAGCATCGCCTCCATTAGCTCCGTGGTGTCACTATGTCATCACACCTGCTGCTTCCCGCTGTGCAGAGATGCTGCGTGCAACGGGAGGGCTGGCAGTTCAACCGCTTTACTGACACTCGCCATCAGAAATAAAATCATCTTTCTCTTTTAGCAGTAAAGGGCTGTGAAGGGACGTGTACACGATGGGCTCGCCCTGAGAGATCAATAAAAAGGTGTGTGTGTGTGTGTGTGTGTGTGTGTGTGTGTGTGTGTGTGTGTGTGTGTGTGTGTGCAGAGGGAGGACAGAAAGGACACTGATATGTTGGGCGGGCAGTAACAGAAGAGAAGCATGAAGTTAAAAATGTGTCATCAGTCCGTGTAATCTGTTGAGTCCAATCCAGTGAAGAGCCGCAAATAGCAGTTATTTTCTTTGTCAATTAATATATAACCATGAAATCTATTCCATCTATGTATCGTAAAAAATGTCAACACTTTTTCTCAGAGCCTGAGATGACATATTTTGTTATGCCAGACCAAATATTTCCAATTAATAATTATATACAGCGGAGTTTGATAAATGACTGAATGGTATCAAATTACTGGATGAATAACTGGGTAATCGAAAAAATTATGACAGCACTAATCCTCTCCTCAGATTCCTTATAGTTTATGGTTGCATGTTTTGAGTGTTGGACTGTTTGAAATGTTTCTGCAGTCTTCCAGCTAACATACTCAATAGTTGAGACCCTGGCCCTTTGTGTTGCAAGTTTCTCAGGAGGATATTCCTCTTTATCCGTAGAGAGTTTGTTCTGTTTTCAACTTTACAATATAAAAATAAATATCATCTATTTCTATTAATAATTGTCTTTGTTGGCTGTAACTTACTTTTGTTATTTAACTGTAGTATTGCCTGTTGAAGTGTGGTTATTTGAAAAAAGTCTCTAGGGCTGCCCCCCTTTTTTATTTCCCAGAAACTAATGAGCACATCTGGGATGTGTTCGATTCTTTGTGGAGACACTCGGTTTGACAGATCTGACCATTAAATCAACTGATTCTTGAACGTATGAGTGTTAGTGGACTGAGGACAGCCCTAGTTTTTAGTCTCCCAGAGAAATCTCTCTTCAGACTCAGTTCCCCCTCACCCTGCTTAGCCCTCCCTGCTCTCTTTTTCACCTCCACACTCAGTCGGTGTGTCTTACGGCGGCGAGATATGCCGGCGGCGAGCTACAGATGCCTGCAGGCACGCCGCTGCCTAACGAGCACTAACTCACGTTAATGAACGCTAATGGTGATGAATGCCGCTGATGAAGGAGCGGGAGAAGCTGCTCCCCTCTGCAGTGTAGTGTTGTCTCCCTACATTTAGGCACACAAACCATAAATGACTTGACGCTTAAAGTGACAAAACAATACATCTTGTGCATCTGAAATATAAACTGCTGTCATTTGGGATAGTTTAATTGTGGTGGTTTAAAGTGTCATTTCCTTGAATCTGCAGATCAGTATGAGTTTTCTTTTGTTTGTGAGCATTCACTTCAAGCTTCAGCTTACATCCGAAGCTGTCATATGAATCTCTTTGTAATGTTGAATGAACAACATATTTTTGCTGCTTAGTTGTATAGAAGAACGGCTGACGTGTCCTTGAGCCAAGGCACCAGCGCCCGCCGTGCTGTTTTCGTAGCTCAGCCTTTTGAAATCCCCCACAGCGATTTTCATAACATTTAAATTCATCAGCATTAAGTCGCCGATCCAAGTGAAGCAGTCTCACATTGACTGTTAACAGATCAATAGCTCCGACCCGGATTAGAATACATTCTCCGTGAACACAGTGAAATGATTCCTATTGAACAGTCTGGCTTTGATGCTGACTGTTAAATGATCTTTTACTTTACAGCTGCAGTTGCGCTCACATCTGTGTGTGTTTGCCCGTGCTGAATGCTTGATCATGCGTGTGTGTCCGTGTTGTAGAAAGCCAATAAAAGCAACGAGAGATGAAACCTTCATACATCTCCCTCCGTCTGTCTCCGGGGCATGGACTGGCTTCAAATGGAATGGCCGCCTGCCTACCTCATAGCTGTTAGATAAATGTCATGGCACCACCGCACCAGATGGTGATGAGAGAAAGTGTCAGTAAATAATGCAGCAATATGAATTCTAATAGCGCTCATTTATAATCAGTGGAGACTCTGCCGTTTAAGAAGGGAACAGTGTACAAGTGTTGCATGAAGAAACATATGGTGGGTCCTATAGAGGTTAGTGAGGGTGCAACACCTTCTTACTCACACATCACCTGTCATCGTGTCTCCTGTGTAGAACAATATTAGTCTGTAAGCTCCATTGCTTCTGTAGATTACGGCCTGTCCTTGACTATAAGCATATATGATGCAGCCAGTGTGGCGTAGTCCTGCAGAGGCAAAGTGTTCAGCTTCTTTCGGCGGATATTTCCATCTATGAATGAAGATGTCCTATAAACTGCCTGCTTTTTTATTGTTATTGGAGCAATTCAATTTCATAGAAAGAATAAAATAAGTGGACATACCTTAGTGGATGTATTCACGTTGCAGGTGTGTGACTATCTCATTGGAAATAACTTCAGTAGAGATGAGAAGAAAAGAAATGTACTCCTCTTTCATCCTTGTTGCACATTTCTATGACCTCTTTGTTGTATGGGTATAGAAAAAGGAAGGCCATGGTAGTGCCGCTCTTTGTTACACAACACATTTCTGTCTGCTCACCAAAAACAGTGTCTTTTTCTGTGTGTTGCAACTCTGCAGAAGGAAGCTCTTTACGTGGTTCAGACAAAGGTCAAAGCCATTCAACGTCTCTCAGAAAGACACTGTTGGCAAATCATGTTTCGTTCTATCTTTCCTTTCACCACCAAAAAGCATCTTGAACTATTTAGAGAAAAAAGAGACAGCTTTTCGAAAATGAAGGTGACCACTTTAATAGTGTTAATAGTCATGAAAATGTATTTGCCCCCTTCCTCATTTACTCTAGATATTTTTAATCCTTTATTTATCCACAGTGTGATTTTTTTTTATTTATTTTTCTTTCGAACCGGCTACCTTGTGGTTTCAGGACGACCACTATCCCCATGAGCTACAGTAAGTAAAGATACAGTAACATCAACTGGCACTGTGGGAAAAGTATAGTTACTCATTTAACCAACAAATACAAAAAAAGTCTATATAATATATATGTATTAATTATACGAGCAGAATAGTAAGTGGCCTCTAAAAACCACCTGTACTCACTGCCAACTCGCCGCTTGATCGGTGCCGCTTGGCGGCCGATACCAATGCACGAGGCTCCCTTAATCCTCGCCTATGCTTTTTCCACGTGGACGGCCAAACCGCCGTGAGCTGAAGCAGAGTAGCAAAGACAAAAGGGAGATGACGGCTTTCTGTCTCAGTTGGTGCCAGTGGCCAGTCAGGAGAAGCAGGACATTTAAGTTTCTATAAAGGTTTGATGCCGGCTGCCACTACAATATGTGCTCGCAGAGCTTATTGCAGCAGAATCCTCTAGGTGTCCGTGGTGTTAATCAGCCTGCAGCAGGTCAAGACATCAGTAGTGGATCTAAGATGTTGTTCATCAAAGCAGAAGAAGACATACTGGATCAAAGTGGTTTCTCAGCAGAGGTCACTCTCCTCCCACACAAGGTGACTGTATGAATAGCTCAGTCAGTAAGTCCATAGATGGCTTTCTGACCTTTCTTCTCTTTTTGTGTTATGATGGCCTTTCTATGTGCTCTTAAATACTACATTTAACATTGCATGACATTGAAAGCACTTGATATGAAGAGAACATGTTTACCCACACTACCAGTAAAGCTTCTTTCGACAAAGAAAAAAGCCTATTTTAAAACGGGATCGTGTACAAGGACTGACAACATATGGGTTTGATTGACAGGCGCCGAGCCCCACACCCCCCTCTGACACACAATGTCTCTGGAAACAATTGGCGCAGATGCCACCAAGCATATCATCATGATGATGAGGAGTGTGTATGTGCACACAAGCTCAGAAACTGGCACACGCCTAACACACTAGCACATTCCTGCCTTGAGGTGAGATGGTTTGTGGATTTATTTATTTTCATGAAAATGCGGCAAAGTGACATATTTGCAGGTTAATGACTTCTGTTTTTTTTTTCTGCAGTTTTGAGACCTTTAAGCCCTGAATCACACTGAATCTCCATTTTTCTAGCACTTGACATTTTTCCCACTCGTTTTTTTTCCCACCAGTTATTTTCCCTTTGTAATATATGGAAAACCTTAAATTATTGATTTCTTCCTTATATTCAGAAATCAATAGTTTGATATAGAATAGAAATCCATTCTTAAGGTTAAATGCTGGCACTGGTAGGGTTTGTGAACTGATTTTGGATTTCATTTTCCTTGATTTTTTACTAATGAAATACATAATTAGTCTCAACCTCTGCTTTTCTCAGTGGAATGCATGTTTAGACACACAAGGTCTACGGAAATGTCACAAAGTAGGAAAATATTTGCAAAATCAAAGGCACATCATACTAAATGTACTTATTTAATGAAGTAAGTACAGAGTTTCAGGTTGTTGTTTTTTTATATCCCCCCAGACACAGTGACAAAGTAGAATCCCCAACAGCTCAGTATACTAACAGAAATAATAATAAAAAAATCTGTTCAATTTGTGCACAAATGCTGTCACTAAAAGGAAAGAAAACTTTCTAAAATACCAAGTATATTCGTACCAGTCTTCATAAGAATAAATGCTTACATGAGTGTATTGCTATTAAATACTTTTGTATGTATTTTTATATTACGCAGGAGGGACTTCATGCCTGTTTTATTTAGAGATATTGTGTATTCCACAAATGTCAAAAAGCTGATTTGAAAATGCCAACATCATAAACCCTGGTTTGGAATAAATAAAATATTGATTTGTTTGTGAATGTGGCGACACGCAGCCGGTGACAGGGTGTCTCTGTGTCAGGCGGTGACACTGTATCACTCCGTTTAGCTCAGCTGCCTCCCTGAGCTTATACCTCCTCTCAGGGGATAAGTCCTACTTTCTCCCCGTGCGCCTCTCGGTTGGCTCAGTCTGCCTCTGCCAGTTATAGGGAGCAGATTTGACTGCTGGTGTAATACTCTGATCAAAGCTGGGCAAGAATAGCATTGTCACCCACAGAAAATCTGCACTGACAAAAGTGCAGCGGAGGGAAAGTTGGGTCATGTGGAAAGACACTCCGAGGCTCCCTGAGGATTTTTAGGAACATTCATTATTGGGCTCAGCAAAGTATGACCTAAGTTTTAATAGGATGCAAAGATATTGATAGTGTGTATTTTGGTAATGTTAGAGATATTTTTTTATTGTTTTGAGAGATATACGGTAACACAAATGGAGTTATCACTGGATTACATTAACCCTAGATCACTAACGTTAGTGATGGAGGGTGAAAACATTTCGGGTGGACTTTACCATTGCAGGGAGACTTTTCCTTCACCGGATAAGGTTCACAAGTCACAGGAACGGGTGGACCAAAGAACAAGTTCATAGCTCCATTATTTATATTTTGAATCATGTTTTATTCTATCTATCTTTAATCAAATTTTGTACCTGATTTTGAGCCTTTTTTCAGGGTCCCCCAATGATACCCGTTATTCTTTTTACAAGAAGTTCATAACAGAAGAGTACTTCAATTTGCCTTTTATTGTTGTATTTGTATATGTTTTGATGAGAAGTATTTTTTATCAGGTAAAATATACTCAACGTTAGTGATGGTGTTACTATTTGTAACATTAGTGTTCTAAGGTTAATACAAGTAAACAATAACAACTAACAAGGTGACAAAACGTAAGCTACACAATACAACTCAGGCTGGGTAGCTTTTGAACTTAAGTTGTGTTTTAATTACTAATACTTTACTTTGTGAAACAGAAACGTATTTTGTTACAAAACTATTCTTTTTCCAAGAGAAGCCAAAGTTACTATATGTTCATTGTTGAACGCAACATTTAGGTTCAGACGTATCCAATCAAAGAGTAATACATAAGCAAGGCTACAGATTTAACTACAGTAAGATATCGCTTTACAGGCAAACACACACTTGACTGTATGAGCTCCGACAGCACCTGAACCGCTCATGCACGGTTAGTGAGCATTTAATCAGCTCAGACAGACACCTGCTAACCTCTCCTGCTGAAATAATATCCCTCATCTCAGCACACAGCTTAATTGTACCCACAGTTAACTGCTCCACGTTGCATTTCTAACTGCCGGGTGATCAATTTGCCTTTCCTTCACTTGTCCTCCTCCGAAGCCGTTTACCCTTCTCCGTAATTCATTCTGGTGATGAGTCTGTTTGCAGAGACCGGCATCACGTCAAAGCCAAATGTCATGTTAAAGAACAGGAGATGAGATAGAGATTGTGTTGCTGCCTGTGAATATCAGAGTGAGGAAGACTATGCATGAACTATGAATTGGAATATTTATCATAAACAGAAGGTAGTGCTTCAAAATGTATAAAATTGTGCTCTCTGTTTGCCGTCTGCAGCATTTCTGACAAAGTGATGCAGAAATAATAGAATCAATAATAAATTAGACATTTATAATAAATCACCTCTGCCCAGATACTTCAATTGAATCATCAATAACCCTAGCACCGTTTTGTGTTTTAGTTAGTCACTGTTTATTCTTCTACTTCACTGTATATACACTGTACATACTTTGCGATTATTTAATTTCTTAAATTGAATATGTTCTGCTCTATTTTATTGTATTGTATATATTGAGTATTTTCCATACTTAATATTTGTATGTCTCCTATACTGAAGACTGAACTCTGGCAATAAGTCACTCACCTTCACTAAAGGGTCATAAGGGAAAAAAGAAATGCAATAAAAATACAGATAAAAGAAAGAAAACACTATAAGACTAGATCATTTTGCTTCCTAATTCTGGCCTCTAATCTAGGTTACATAAACTGAATATACCTTTTTACAAATTATATTAATAATAGAGTGAGTTATGATTAGCTACATTTCTATATTGGAGTAATGTTCATACTATTCTGCATTTTGTCTTTTGTCCTCTAACCAATCATCTAGTTTATCGTGTTGCTTTGAAATCATATCTGAATCACCTTTACAATTTAATGCGCTTTGGATTTAATGAGGTCGGAGAGGTTTGGTGGTCTGGCGGTCGCCCTGAGGTTCTTTAAAAAGGGCGTCACCAGTGAGGAGAGGAGGGCCGACATTTTAAGATGTCAAGAGAACGGTCCGGCCAAGCCCTTTGCTTTTATGAGATAGCTGATGCGAGATTGGGTTTAGTTGTTTTGAATTCACATCACCACTACTTTTCATCATTTTGCATGTGAATAATGACCTCCTTTATGAATAAATGATGGTTTCCCATCATTTACATGAAATATGTATGTTTGGACTTTGAAATATTGTTCACTTTTATGCTCGCAAATACATTTTGACAGCTTGCCTTGGAGATCAGTGCAGTACATGTAATTTACACATTGTCCTTTGAATGAAAGGATAATGTTAGCGCATTTATACGGTTTGTAGTTGGAGGTGCATGTCTCCTCCAGCACACCCCTCCACAAAACGAGTGCAACTGGAAACAACCCATTTAGAAACTCCTCTTTTGAGAAAGGGATCATTGACATCACATAAATAAAGATGCCATGATGAACAGCCCATTATTGCGAGCCATTACTGTACATCTCTGTGAAAGGCTGAACAAACGGTGACAATGTGGCACGGTGGATGAGCAGGTAATCCATTTCTGTGGCAGGTCCCCAAATAGTGCGGCTAATATGATGCAGCTGGAAGTATGATAGTCGGGGCATAAAACCCCTTTTTATGATCCACCTGTGGTTTCTGTTCTCAGTGGTCTAGCACTCGGATGCATTATAATGTCAGTTTGAATGTTTTTACAGAGTACCCACGTAACCTGTTCGATCAATATTAGCAAAAAGAAAGAAGCAATTAGTACCAATTTGCTCTAAAATATGATATTTCTCAAAATGCAAAAGGCTGGACTGAAACCCAAGCTGCCTGCTCAACTGTAGAAGCGAGAGACGATAACAAGGATGTGACGGAGGGAGAGACAAAGCCAGAGATGTGACAAAGAGACAGAGAGGGTGCCAAAAGGCAGCAAGATGGAGAGACAGACAGCGACGGCGAGAGACAAGACAAAGACCAAAGGATCCGTATCTGAGCGGAAGGGAGATAAAAGCCCGGGCTGACACCTGCCGGCAGCTGCGTTGTGACATTGGCGAGACAAGTTGTCACCGGCAGAGCGATGAGACTTTCTTCTGAGGGAGTCTGTTTTCCTTGTGTTGTCACTGAGATGGAAAAGAAGGGATGTGTTCTACATTTACATATTTCTTTCCTCCAAAAGACTGTGTTCTGAGTTGTAAAACAGGAAAAATGACTCCTTACTATAACGTACCATGTGCTGTTAAGGCAGGATGGAGCAGACGGAGTTGATTTATACTGATGAGACTTACTCTTCCTCTCTCTGTATTTCTCTGTCTCACATACTTTTGTCCCTTCTATCTCTTCGTCCTTGCCTCAGTTTCTCTGTTCTTATTAGATTTTGTGTCCTTGACAAGTGCCAGACAAGATGTTCTCTTCCCAAAGCCCTTTTTATGTGCACTACATATTTATTGTCTCTTTTCGAAGGTCGTTCCATTTTCTTTTGGTTTTCCCACTCATAATGTCCTTCTACTTGTCTAACAGCTACTCCTCTCTTGTCTCTTTGTGTTGTTCCAGGCATGGCTGACTGAGATCCACGAGTACGCCCAACAGGATGTGGTGCTCATGCTGCTTGGAAACAAGGCAAGGCATTGTGTGAAATAAATACAAAATATACCCGAGGTCGTCCGATAGTGGATTTTTAAAGGCCCAAACAAAATTACATGCTTTTCTTCTGTTGACTACTTTTGCATACGCCATTTTTAGTTTAACAATGTTCCACTTAATTTATTTTCCTCACAGTCTGCCTGTCCTGCCTTTTCTTCTCCAAAATGAAAGTGTCCAGCTGTTGAGGAAATGATTAGCCCATTAAAGTAAATTAAAGTATCATTTTGATAGATATTTTTCGTCTTCAGAAGGAGCCAATGTGCTTTGGACTGAGTGACAGTCAGCATAGGGAAGGTACTGAGATAGAGTAACACTCCATTGAAGTTTGGCTTCCTGTATTATCTTTAAAAATTCTCATTTTCATGTTTCTCAATTTTAAAGTATCCAAAAATATATAGTTTTTTATATATTTTTCCAAACTCTAACTCACAAACTAACAACAAACTAACACTGTACAGCTCTAATGTGCACATGCACAACATCCAGTGCTGTATGTATTCAAGCACAACTTACAGTTTACCAAACCAACTTGAAGCTCATTGGTCAATTTCTGGCTGATAATGTTTAATTTAAGGACAATTATTCCTGCTGGTCTTTAAGCACACAAACGTCTGACAATATCTCAACCTGCTAATTTGCAAATATCAATGTTACACATTCACATCCCTCCTTCTGAACAGAGAACAGATGTCTCTGCCTTGGAGCTCTGTCTTGTTTCAGTCCCTCACACTGCCTATTAGCGCTTAATTAGCATCCTGAGAGTCGATCTTGACTCATTAGCTGCCATCGGACCTGAACACCAGGGAAGGCTTGTTTGATAACTGTGAACAAATAGCAAGCAGATCTGCACACCACGCTGGTGGATGTTGTGTTTTAACACCGATGTGTGTGTGTGTGACCTTGTTTTTCCTGTCCCGCCAGGCGGATGCCACTCACGAGAGGGTGGTGAAGAGAGAAGACGGGGAGAGGCTTGCAAAGGTGATTTATTGAACATTTACAAAAATAAGGGCCCGACTTTCAATGTCCAGATGCTATAGCTGCGAACCTACCTACACTGTGCATGACCAAAAAGTTTTCAATGCATCTTTTAATTCTTGTGTGATCAAGGCAGTGATTTCTCCTTTCATGTAATTATCCAACAGTATTTGTATGGCTGATTGAATTTCTTTGACAGTTGGGAGGATTTTGAGTATAATAGAAAGGTGGGATTATCTGGAGATTTATTTCTGCAATGTACCACCTGCAAACCAAAAAGATAGATAAGACACAGAAAGGCCAGACAGCTCCGATGTGCACCCTCCAGAATCAATTGACATTATACAGTGAAGATTAATTGTATAGATTCCTGCCTTCCGTGCCCTCGTGCATAAAAGTTGCATGACCTTCTGCAGAACATTCATTCAGTTGCATAGTCCTAATGGCTACAAATACAACCACAAAGCACTGAAACCCGGAGCAGAAGTGTCTCTTTATCCATTTCCCTGACTGCTGTTGCTTTGCAGCATGGCACACCAAACAAATGGCAGACAGCCGAGTGGTTCTCCCCTGAAGTGGGAGCACTAAACTGCCGCTAAGTAACTTAAGACTAAAATAGCACATCAGTGATCAACACTGGGGGCTGAGACAAATTCCCCTCCAGAGGAAAAGCTGGGAGGCAATTTCATCCCATCAGTGCTGGATTTATCCAAAATAAACGAGGTCACTATTGTGCTGTAAAGTTTGGCTGTAAATGTATATATCATTATTCAACTGCCTTCATTTCTAAGTTTTTGTCGCATATCTGGGAGGCAGCAGCCTGTTGAAAAGTGTTAATGCATGTTCCACGCATGCCTTCTGGGTGAAAGATAATCTCCACTACCATAACTTGTCATAACTTTGGCAGGAGTTTGGAGTTCCCTTCATGGAGACCAGCGCCAGGTCCGGTCTAAATGTAGAACTGGCTTTCACTGCTGTGGCTAAGTGAGTATCACTATCTCTGCAGGTGTTGTGGATCAGTCTGACTGTTTATCTACTAAATATTGGAATATTAAGCCATGAACACGATTATGTGACAGCACTTTACTGCCATTAGGGAACAAATAATTTTTAGGATGTGAAAGTTTATTTTTGAACTTATGGATAGTTTAACCACAACATCCTAATTCAAGCTGTTCCCCACATACAAATAGCAAGGAATAATAGTGTGTCTGACAGATTGTTTTTCTATCTACTCTTTTAATACTGATATATTGCACTGTATATATCTCTTACTTCACTGTAAAGTCAATTCTCGGTTGTGTGTACTTTTACCTAAAAGACTATACATGATCGAGATGTTTTGAGCATCTTAAGAAAAACGGATCATTTCTGGTGTTCAAGGTGTTTAACCTCATCCTACCTTTGTCTCAGGGAGCTGAAGCACCGGTCCATGAAGGATCCCAGTGAGAAGTTTACGCTCCATGAGTACGTAAACAAGGAGATGAAGAGCACAAGCTGCTGCAGGTCTTAGAGCCTGCCCTCGTTTTTGTCTGGATCTGAGAGAGTGAGTGAGTGAGTGAGTGAGTGTGTGTGTGTGTGTGTGGGGGGGGGGAGGATAACTCATGTTCATACCTGGCGAGATAAAAAAAAATGAGGAGTCTGCTCCAGTGAGGTATAAATCTGTTTGTCCTTTTGTTCCTCCCTCTCAAACCTCCCTGTCTCAGTCCACACACCCTCCACCGGTTGCCCTGCACCCATCTCACCGCCCCGCCCTATTTCAAGTCCTGCTCGTCCTCATCCTCCTCCTGTTGCAGCTGTGTCTGTAGCCCCAGGTTATGGTTTGCAAAAGACAGCTAGACGCTCCACACCAGAGTCATTAACCTATTAATGGATTCATTAATTCCTTCCATTACTGTAGCTGCATGATATTTTAAACCCCAGCGTTGAATCTCTATTGTGACGGGATGTTCTCACACCATGAATGTATGGGTTCACGTCAATTTAAAATGTCAGTGACTGTCAACATTTTGGTTGAACGTTGTCCTCCGTCCCGGTCAGTGTGTGGATGGACGTTCATGATAGATGTAGTGTGTCGTGATGCTGGTTCCGTGTTCATGTCAGTCATTCGACCGGCTCTTTGGAGCCAATTTAGCTCACCAGCATAAACTCAATCGGAGCATTTCCATGATTCAGATGGATATTTGGGGACATGTCTTACTTGGAATATGTCTCGCAATTGATGTTGCTATTTTGTATGCAACCATGTGAAGTACAGAATAGCACCATAAGCTACAATTATTCTTTTATTACATTAATTCATGCTAGATGATAAATCAAAGTATACAGTAGTTCAAACAAACCGTCAGAAACATGGCAGTGCATGTGTCATAACCTTAAACATTTTGGGGATTATTTCAATATTAGAGGATCAATGTTGAGTCTTGGAGAGCTCTAGTGCAACCTCTCTCATTCTTTTTTTATAGTCTTTAATTATGAAGTTATTTGAAATACAATTTGACAAATGTAAAAAAGGTTTTGATTGGGAAGAGTAGCACTTCAGATGGTAAATAAAAGTATGGATGAGGTTTAAGGGGGAATAAAGACCCACAGTATGTTGAAAATGTTACTACACAAAGTATTGTATACAACACACAGATGTGTACATCTTAGTTTTTTATGTTTGATTTGTAGTCAAATGTGCAAACATCCGTAGGCTGCTTTCATTTTGTATTCATGAATATATAAATGGGGTATTCTAGTGCCATGTTTTCTTCAAAACATTTGGACCAGTGCATTTCTTATAATCTGTAAACAATATTTAACCTGTTCTTGATAAAAGAAGCATATAGGCTTCTTTTCTATATGACTGTTGCTTTGGTAGATTTAATGTTAGTAATAGAAACTGTACATTTTCATGTTTTTCCTATCTTGATGTTCACAGTAATGTATTGATTTTGGGCTTTACTTCTTTTCAATGTGCAACTCATTTCTTGTATCTGAAAGATAATTACAATAAAAAGAAAAAGAAATGTGGCTTTAACCCATTTAATAGTGATGACTTTAATTTACGCAGATTCTCCCTTTACTTGACTCCACAGTGAGTCAAGCGAGGGTCATGGCGAGTTAAAATCCTCCTCTGTCTCCATCTGCTGGTTAAAGTACACCTCATGAAAGTAAATGGATCACCGTTTTCATACAGTTTTACAAAAACAAGACACAAAGGAATGCATCCAATCCTTAAATGTGATCATAAACATTTCACAAACCAGTGAATATTCAGCGAAAAAACAAACGTATTATACCCTCAGGGCTTGGCAATCTAGCATCACAAGCTGCGTATTAGCAAATTTGACAGTTAAAAAAATAAATACATTGAGAATGCAATATTATTGTTCTCATACATGGAATAAATGTGAGCATCCGCATCCTTATTAAATTACTAAAAACAGAAAAATATCTTTTGACATCCGAGCAGCAAACATTCTGATTCCTACAAACATTCAGGTCAGGGTGCCAGACCTCTTGAGTCAGGCCAACATTCATGAGCTGAGGAGGGATTCGGGTCTGTCATATGAGGAAGTTGAGCGGATGGCAGATGGAGTAGAGAAGCCACTGAGGGAACGGGAACTATCTCACCTTCTCTGACACACTTAAGTCTTCATGAAGACTTCAATTATGAGATATCAAGTAGGTATCTCAGGTCCTTCTCTTTGTCCAGTTTCAAGCACCAAGACAGTCATGGCTTGTGCTTAAAATAGGCCTCTACTGCAGAGAGAATGGAAACGACAAATATCAGACTCATAAATTGAGACGAACGGAGCTAAATAACGGCCGCTTGGGTGTTCGGTTTACCTGCGTACTCCTGAGGCAGCATCGGTCGGTCGATAACAGTCTGAAATGCGGCGATCCAGTCTTTCTGATCCTCGTCAGTTTCGCATGCGAATAGAAACTTCCTGTCTGGGGTCACGATGGTGATTCCAAACTGCCAATGGTAGCCTTGAGTGTTTGGGGGGAGGCCGGGAAGCACAGTGTAGCTGTGTTCCCTGCAGCCGATGAACACCTCGCCTCGCGCATAAGCATCCTGGGAGCAGAGGGAGAGACGCACAGTTTGAACATCTTGGATCAAAATGCAGCGCATGCAGTGTTGTTGAATGAACACTGATTTATAGTTTTCATTCAAAAGCATTGAAGTCATAATATATAAGCATCTAGATGGAAAGCTATTTGTCTAAAAACTTATTTCCCATTGAGTTTTTCAGCGCACTGCCCCTCAAAGAATAGACGGAGATAATGAGTGTTGATACCAGTGGATCTTTGAAATACATGAGCCTCCTGTCGTCCATCGTGAACCATCTCTTCTTGAAGCCCTCTCTGTGCTGTGGGACAGAAACAAAAGCAGCAGGAACATTATATATATACATAGTACAAATCCATTTACCAAATGTCAAATAAACACCTTTGCTGTCATGCTCCCCCAGACACTGTTACATGCATTGCATTAGCTCCCTAACAACATATAAATCACATTGTGGAAAATTAATACATCATCAAAATGTTGCAGAAAAACAAAATGTCTTACTTTTGGACCAGTCTTCTCCATGAAACCCTCCTTTATGTAGTTCCTGGTGAGCTTTGGCAACAGCTGGACAAACACAGATTTGCAAATAGTCGATGAACTGCATGTGTGTATTATTATTATAATTATTTTTTTCCCTCCAATGATGTTTCAAAGCTTCCACATTGGATACAATCCTGGTGTGTCTTTAAAATGTAAAAGCTAAGACATAAAAGTAATCAAGTTCAAATGTACTGAATCAGAAAATGAAATAACCATAACTTGTGTTTTTTAAATTGTAGAAAGTAATGTCCTCCAAGACAATATACAAAGACAAATGTGTTTGCATGCATGTGTGTGTTCGTGTACTCACATCAGCGGTGGATGCTCCAGGAAAAGCCACCTGGAGGTAGTGGAACCTGGCTGCTCGGATGGCATTGAACCAGTCCACCATTTCCTTCAAGACGGGGCATCAGGAAGTTCAGAGACTGACCTTTACTGAAATACCTTTTCCTCACATGCATCATCAGCCCTGATACTCCATAATAACCTCCAATGGCAAAGACAACATGTCTTTTCAAAGCTCTAAACCTAAAGGAGATGTCCTCCATCTTAAGAAGTAGCATATTCTTTCGATATTATTTTGCATGCTGAAGCTTTATTAAGGATTATAAGTTGTTCAGTAGAAGATGTTCAACTGGTGCAATTGAAATACCGTGTATATACTTTATTACGTCTGTATATTTAATATTGCTATTGTATTGGGGGCGACTGTGGCTCAGTGGTTAGCAAGTCGGTCTTTCAATCAGAGGGTCGGTGGTTCAAACCCCGGCTCAGCCAGTCCATGTCGTTGTGTCCTTGAGCAAGACACTTAACCCTCATTGTTCACCGTTGCTGTGTCTACGGTCTACTGTATATCATGTAAGTCGCTTTGGATAAAAGCGTCAGCTAAATGAAATGTAATGTAATGTATTCTTCTTACTGTTTTTTTTTTTTTTTTTTACTACGGCTTACTGTTTATTTATACTACTTTATTTTTTTTATTACTATGTGTCTCTTGTGTGCACCTGCTATAATCTTGCAATTTCCCCACTGAGGGATTAATAAAGGATTATCTCATTTTATCATGTAAATGTAAACTTATCTGACTTGTAATAACAAACTACGTCCACTAGAGGGACGTGCATACCTTTTCCTGAATCCTTAGACACATTCCTGCTCTTGTTTTTTTATTTCTCCACTTAAAGCACAGAACAGAAAGGCACTGCTCCTCACCTTTCCATCCTCGTGGTAAACAAAGATATTCCGAGTGCTGTTGTCCTTCAAATAAGTTATCTGCAGGCCCTGGGCAGTGCCGATTTTTGTTGGCTGGAAAGTGGCATTCACAGTATTGATCTTCATTATCGCTTTGGGCTCTCTAGCCTGCAAAAAAGAAGGATATTTTAAGAAGATGCATAGTGAATGGTTTGTCTTGGCTCGCCTTCATCTTCCTTAAAAATGCTCTACATGGAAAATAACATGATGCAGAGGTTTACCATCCATCTATGAAGAGTGTGACATGTTTCACAGGGATTTTAAACCATGTTCATTTTGAACTGGGAGATGAATGGGAGCTCTTATAGAGAGTGACTTTTTTTTAATTGAAGGTAGTTGTAACACTGAGATTAGCATATCAAATTCAGATTTAAAAAACTAAAAAGAGGGAACACTCACATCGTGCTTGTTGAAGTACTTTAAAACGCCTTCCCGTTCGGACAGAATAAAATTTCGGCTGAGGTACTGTCCATTGTCCCTTCCTCGTTTCCATAGAAACCCCTCTCTGTAGCCTGCCGGGAAAGAACGCAAGAGAAAAACAGAGGAGAGACATTTTCACAACATTAAGAAGAGAAAGGAGATACATTCACATATGTCACAATACGGAATATCAAGCTATGGAAAATGAAAATGTCCTTATTATTATTATTATGGGGGGGCTCATTTCCACATCCAGCCGTCAGAACAACTTCAGTGTATTTGTGTTTCCAGCCACCCAAATACTAAACATCCAATAATCATTCGTCTTTCTTTAGTCGCTAAACACTCTGCTGGTATTTGCTACCTTTGGCTGTCATTTTACAAGTTTGCTAGAACATTCCAACTCTCCGACGCTCTGTAGAGCTGCACACAAAGCCTTTAGATCCATTATGTAAAAATATTGATTACGGAAGCTTTAGGCTCGTAGTCATTCAATTCAATTGCATTTAATTTGGTTTTGGCTTTACGATATTTACACGACCCCCCCACCCCTCCCAAAAACTTTAACACGGAGAATATATCATGAATAATATTAGCATTACCCAAATTAAGTGGGCAAGTTCCTTCACTTGAATTAGCCCCACAACATTTTGTTGGTAAATTAATTTTAATTGCTTTGGTTAAATGTCTATGTCTTTACTTATCCCATCCATCCAGCACATTGAGTGCACTAACACAGAACGTTTGCATTACTTCATGCAACTGTGGTCATTCAGGACACTGATCCAGAAACAATGCTGGCGGAGACCACTGAAAGTCTTATTAGAAGCAGCTGTATTATTAGTGTGTGTAAGTGTGTGTGTGTGTGTGTGTGTGTGTGTGTGTGTGTGTGTGTGTGCACTTTTAGCTTATGTGGCCACGATACAGCAGCTCAGCAGTGAAGGGAGGAAGCACTTTTTTTACTGCACATAAATACTTCAGCT
Source organism: Cottus gobio (assembly GCA_023566465.1). Classification (NCBI taxonomy): domain Eukaryota; kingdom Metazoa; phylum Chordata; class Actinopteri; order Perciformes; family Cottidae; genus Cottus; species Cottus gobio. The sequence goes on along the minus strand of CM042232.1, from coordinate 10,178,696 downwards.
GTAACTGATGGCTTCCTCTCCAGGCCTGTAGACACACACCACTAACAAGCCGATAAGTGCCAGTGGCCTATATAAATATATATATATATATATATATATATATATATATATATTTAATCTCTTTCCCTACACGTACAGATCTTGTCGGCTCCGTTCCTGACCCTGGCCTCTGCTCATTCCCAGTGTGAGCCAACGGAAACAACACTTCATGTCATTGTCATTGTCATTGCACTTCCAAACAACACACAGACACACAAACTTACTTAACTTGAACAAATCAGCAATTTAACAATATTCAACAGAAAAGACGAGTCTCCAATTACCTAAGAACAGGATATCATACGATAATAAACTGGATCTTTATTCGGTGTTTGCATAAACAAGTACAACACTTGTTTGCACGGCCACAGAAGCTACTTTTAGTTCATAAGATCGTATCAATCCGACAGCAATGCGCCACAACACCGCTGAAAACGAGCAAGGTTTATTAAGGCTTTATTAGAGGCTTTTACCACTTTTCAACTTGTTCTACTTTGATTCTTTTGTTTCCGATTCCGATTCTATGGCAATTTCTTTTTTTCTCTTGTTTAGTGTAGTTTTAGTTCTAATTTAATGGTATTTGTTAATTTGTTCATAATATCTGATTTAACATGACGAAGTGAATTAATGTACTGTTCATAAATATGTTATTTACCACAGCTGTAGGATGCTGTAAGGTGTTTGTACATGTACCTTGAACATTCTTGAAAAGTGCTTGTGAAAAGTGAAACTTTACTTTAAAAAAAAAAAAAGGTTCAGGAAACCTAAATATAATATCAATCCCCTGTGACGCCAACGCTCAGCCTCACATAAATAGCACATACATATTTTCTTCTGACTACATGGAAATCTCTAAATAGCAAACTACATTAGAAACAATATATAAACCACTTCCCCTGTGAGGCACAGGACAAGAAAGGCATGTCCATATAAAGTAAAGTGCTGGTACGATATGAGCTAAATATGATTAAAAGCAAAGAACAGGGAAGAACTTTTAAAGGAAAATGTCCACTTTCCTCAGAGAAATGAAGCTAGAATTAACACTTTAATGTTTCATCTGGTCTCTTTCATCCATTCCTTTGTCCCTCTTCGTGCTTCTTTCTACAGTAATAGTCATCATCGGCTGGTCTGGGCTGCAGTTTCTGATTGTGCAATAGCTTCATCAATTATTCATGATTCTGAAGTTTTTGTTAAATGTCAAATATTTGCAAACACTTGGGAGACCAAAGCAAGTTTTTGACCGCAGCGTCTCGCTGCTAAATTCTCCTGGCATGAAATAGGAGCAATGTTACATGGAATGCTGTATAGAGGATACAAAAGAGGCTTTTCTTCCTTCGTGGCAGAGACACAGCCACATGCTCCCAAACCTCTGCACAGCACAACACAATAGGCCTTTGACTGAGGGAGAAAGGCACAGAGGCACAGAGTGGAAGGGTTTGACAGTCATGAGACTCAGATAATACTGCTTTATCTTGTCTACCTTGAAGTAGAGATTAACCTTTTAGTGAGATTTTATTTTTATTTTTCTACCAAATTGGGTTTTAACTGCAAGGCTGCTCAGTTTTGAACCCCGCTAGAACTTAGCATGGCGCTGTTGAAAGTGGAACTGTGTTGTGAGCTTGACATTGTGGTTCTAGAAATGACATAACTCTACTACAAGTTTGAAGAGAAAGTCCCGCCCATATCTTCTGGGAAGTAACACAGTAACCGTCCCAAAAGCAGCCACAAACCATGACCTCTATCAGGTTAACTGACTGTTGTTGCACAACTTTGCGTTTCCGGCACAAAAGTCACAAAGGGAAAAACGGTCAATAAAACCTGATAGAAAGTGTACGTCTTGATCGGGAGACGATAGAGAACATACAGTCATGGTCATGAGTATTTGGAATGTGACACAATTTTTCAAAATGTTGCCTCTTTGTTTGAAGTTGAAGTTTAGGAATTACAGCCATTTTTACATAGTCAATCGGACACACTAATATAGTTGTGAATATAAGGATTATTTGTAATACTTTGAGGGAAATCCTTTGTAGTCAATGGTTGCCTGAAGTCCGACACCCATAGTCATCACCAAACACTGAGTTTCCCCTCTTGAGATGCTTTGCATGCTTTTACTGCAGCCTCCTTCAGTTGCTGCTTGTTTGTGGGTCTTTCTGCCTTCAGTTGTATCTGAAGTCAAAGAAAAGCATGCTCTTGAGATCAGGTGACTGACGGCCATTGCACAATATTCCATGTATTTGCCTGGAGAAGCTCTTTGGCTGTTTTCACAGTATGTTTTGGGTCAATGATCCATCTGTTCTGCGAAGCACCGTCCAATCAGTTTATAAGAAAGAGTAATTGTTTCTGTCGGCTGCGTAACATTTTAACTACTTTAACTTGCTTTACTCGGCTTGTGTCAAAGGTCAATCTCTTGCCTTCACCATCAAAACAGTCCTAAGATTCCAGAAAAATAAAGATCATAATGACCCAATCTTAGCATCTGCACTCCCGTTGCCAGTTGATTTGCGGTGGCCCCCATTATTGATTAGCTGAGTCTCCTTAGCAGCCAGGTTATTGCAACTCTTTCACTTTTAATGAGGCGTCACCAGGAAATTAGCCAAGAGACCTTTGTCATTTATGACTCACACAGTCACGAGATTCAGCACAAGAGGCCGAGATGAGGGATATGCAACACTGAGTTTAGGCCAATGACGACATTATTTGAAACATGAGAAAAGGGTGAAACATATTGTGGCGAGAGGGAAACAGAAGTGAGTGTGGATAAGAAATAAACAGGAAGGTAGAGGAGTAGAGGGGGTAAAATAAAAGTGGGACACGTGAGGAGCTGAAGTTGTTTTCCGCTGATGACCAACCCTCATTGTCTCTGCAACATAAGCCATGCTGACACGCCATCTATCCATCGGACGAACACTCAGTCTAACTAACTGGCATGCTAATTGGGCTGGGCCATGTAAAGGAGCAGTGGGTAATGGTGCCTACAGAGCCGAGAGGTATTCATTATTACACCCTTTGGCTGTGTAATGCCATTAGCAGGCTACCTCCACACACACCCAACAGATATCTATACACTTTTCTCATAAGATCTCCATCACAAGAGTGAGTGCTTTCCTTCCGATTTCATCAACTGTTTCATACCAGAGTGTTGGTAATGATAATGGATGATACCGTTTCCCTGCTGAGTATTCATTCAATTACATTTTTCCTGAGTAAGCATGAAGTATAATGTGTTTGCATTTGTCATAACATGTTATTCCTACCTGCTGAGTAAGGCTCCTGCCTCTCCACACGCTGGAACTCCTTCCTCTCGTACTTGGCCCGGATCCATTGTTCTCGCAGGAGCCTGCAGAGTAGTTAGCGTTAGACACTCAGCTCGGCCTGGGTTTGATGTTTACTTCATGCTGAGGCTAATTTTTTTAATTTTTTTATTTTACCTTTATTTAACCAGGCAGATCATTAAGAACAAGTTCTTATTTACAGTGATGGCCTGACAAAAAGAAACAACACAAACATGTGACGACATAAAAACATACAAGGACATAAAAACAGGGTTTAAAAAAAAAAAGAAAACAAGGATTGAATATAAAAAACTCATTAACACCATTAAATCAGCAGGCATAAATGTATAAACAGGAGACTAAGCGAGGAATTAAATGGAGGGGAAACATTTGCAGGAATCTGTGAGATGGTGTGAGATGGTGTGTTTGAAGGCCGGGATGGATATGAATGTGACCAGTTTGAGGTGTTTTTGTAGTGCATTCCAGTCAATGGCAGCAGCTGACTGGAATGATGCAAGACCAAGACTAATTTCCTGAAAACATCACTTGCATGTGTATAATCGGTTTGCTTCTCATCCTTTTACCGTGTTTAATCTGCAATGTTATCTTCAACGTACAGTATCAGCATCACAATATCTTATGTAATAGTTTTCTTTCATGTGGATAATGGATTGGCCTTTTTCACTCGTCTTTATGTAATTATCCCTTCCTTTGTGCAACCTTAAAGAATCCTCATCCATAAACCCGATGGAGGTCAACTCTAAAATAAACTTCACAACTCTTTTTGTTTATGACTGGACGGCTAAAAAGAAACACTTGAACTGAACTGTTGCTTCTTGTTCAAAGAAACTTGGCATTCTTAACACTGAGGAGTTTCTGCAGTCAGCCTGGATACCAAAACCACTTGTTCCTCTCAGTAAATTAAAGCATCCATCGGAACAATAACTGTCATCTTACAGATACAATCAGTAATATGTTTCTGTCTCTTTGCACAAAATAACCCACCATATAGATCAGCAAAGATGTGTATTGTTGTTGATAGGTTATTTCACCCATTCAGAAGGCTCCTTTTGAGTGACAATCACCTTAACATTTAAACAAACCTGTTTTTTGCAAAGTCATTGCATGCTGAAAATGTACCACATGTTACGGATGTCCAAATGTGGTAAATTGAAGCAATACATTCTTGCTTTGTTGAGCAAGAAAGTCGAGCACGGGCAGTGCTTACATGTACCACGATGCATTGTGTGCAAGCTTCTGATGGCCGGGGTCCCCTTCGACCATATGGTTAATGCTAGAAGGGTGGTAGATAAATTAGAGCGACGAATAGTGGTAAGGATCGCCTATTCATCAGGGAACAGAAAGCGCATGCGAAGAATCGGTCAAGCGTCCCTCAGAAACATCTATTTTAGCATGAACCCGGCCATAAGCTCTTGCTTTTTACTCCAGTTCAAGTAAATACAGCTGATGATCTGAGTCAGCCAAAACACTGTAAATGTATTCCCGCCGATAACATCCTCTGAACTCAGATTTTGAGATTCTATTTTTGCTGTTGGAAACATAGCTACTTTTGCAATATAAGCGAAAAGAACAAGGAAGTTATTTTTTTGTTTTTTATTTACACAATGCAAATCTCCCCTTTAAGACATCTTCAATAGTCATGATGGCTGTTCAAAATCCAGACAACAAATAAAAGCTTCTACTGTATCCATCTGTGCTGTAGATATGTACTAATCACCCTTGGATTTATTGGTGACCTGGATCAGACGTTTAGGAGGGCAGAGGAAGACCCATCACTTACATGCAGTCTTTCTGTGTCGGGCAGTAGTAGAAGGCAGGAACTATCTGTTCATATGTGGCCTTGGCAGCATTGTTACCCACAGACTCCATAAACTGCAGAGGGGAGGAAGAGAAACTGCTGTTTGTAAGAGATAGCTGTGTGTATTACTGTGTGATCAGTAGCTTATGAGAGCGCCCGTATATTTGGCTTCTGCTTACAGCTTGCATGTCCCACACACACACGCACACACACACCAACCCAAATATAATGAGGTGCTTGCAGCTCAGTGTCTGTGTGGCTGACTCCTTGCCTAGAGGGAGAAAGTGTTGCATGGCATCTCTGTACTTAACAGAGGACACTGCTCAGCATGCATTAGCACACAGCTAGGAAAATACAGATCACATATGCATACACACACACACAAATCAAGGGAGAAAGTGGGGCACAAATAAAAATAACTAATGACAAAACACACTACAAACCTTTTGATGCACACAATCACACAAGCACACATGTTCATGATACAGTTCATTGCATTTTTAAAGTGAGTTTTAAAGAATGTGAGTCCCAGGATTCAGTAACACACACACACACACACACACACACATGCACACACAAACACCGATAATAGTTGTATCTGCCAGCTGCTTGCTCAAGTCTGATGGCTTGTCTTTTTCTTCAAAGCAGGGATGCAGGAGCATGAATGGAAGGCAGGTAGGGGGATGCTCACAGTGGAGCATGGTTGGGTGAGGACGAGCCAAGTTTCAGACTATAATTAATGGCTAGCCTTCTCTTATAAAACATGGGTCTTTCTACTTTTTCCAGGTTATGAAACCACTTACCATACACAACAGACACAATGTCTTACCTCCACCTCAGAGGACCTCCAAGGATCCAGCAGGACAGATTTCACTTTGCTGATCTGAACAATGTTTCTATGAAGGCCGGAGCAGCTGAGACACATAAACACTCCCAGAGTGTAAGACGCCCATTCCGGATCTGCAACGCAGCATAAAGACAATAAACACATATAGCTCAAAATAACTGTTCATACTGAAACTTTTCTGAACTTCCTTCTAACAGAGACTGATGGCCCAGCTATAATTGAAGCAGGTTGACCCTAGCGAACAGCAAACAACCATAACAACCCGTGGTTGGCACAGTATCACAGGCAAAATTTACTTTTTTTTTTACATTATTCCTGCTGTGGATTAAGAATCCTAATTGTAACATGCAGTTAATTGGTGTTTGTTAGAGGTGTTGGCCGAGAAAGAGCAGAAATATTTATAGATAGAAAGGGTCAAGACCACTATGGAGTTGTCTGTCTTTCAGATGATGGAGAAGACCGACAGCTAGACAGATGGATACAAATGTGTTTTATGTATTCCTTTCTGTCCATCTCTCGTCTTTAAATACAGGCCAACAACTCCCTTAAGTAATTTGTATTTGCATCTAAAATAATACATTTTCAAAATGTACTCACTTTCTGCAGTCAGGAAGATATCTTTGAGCTTGTCTCCATGGCCTAGATCTAACCCAGTGCACATCCTAGAGTGACCAGAAAAACCTCCCCCAGTTTCACAAGTGGTCAATATTTGGATGAATGTCAGTCGAGATTTGAATTGTATTTAAGTTTGTGTGAGGCCAGACGGGTGTTTCTTTCCATTTTCAGTCTGGTGGCAGCAGTGATTCATAATTGTATGAATATTATAAATTGACAGGCATAATTACTGTATAGCAGTTACCAGCGTGTGCAACACGTTATTCACACCTACACAACATTCACACGATACATTTACACTCTTGCAAACAGTCATTACTACCTCGAACACCTCTCTGTGCCTCCCCCGATAAAACACGCACTGAAAGACCTCTGACATAAAATCAAACATAAACTGGAAAAAATTGTTTTTTGTAACATGATGTTACCCAGTTATGTTTCTGCTGAGTTCAGTGACTGTTCAGAACTTTCCAACCCAGTTCAAACATGCCTTTGAAGGGAATCAAAAGCGGAAAGAGTGTGCAGCGTGATTTTTATGAATTAATTGGATAAATTAAAATTGGAAGATAAGTTTGGTGTGACAACATAAAGTATGCTAGTCCATTTAAATTCAGGTCCGAACAGACACAGTATAGGAAAGGGATGCAGCAAATGTCTGAGTGGCGACACCTCACGCACACAGAACCAATATTTCATAGTGATATCAATGCAAAGTGAGATTACAGCAGACGTGGAGGATATTTTGTAACTGAGTCAGGCAACTGAGGGAGTGTCAAGTACTCTGTATGAGCATGCTGCAGCCCGTCAGCCTTTGCTAATGAAAACTTAGTGAAGTCGTGCGACAAAAATAGCACGAGAAAAAAAAATATTACTTCCTTTTGCATAATCACAAAGCCGCACACATGCATCTGTAGACAAGAGACAAGTATATGATGTGTAGCCAGTCCTATCATCTCTGCATTGTGTGGGCCTCTTGTAGTTGAGACGGTCAACCAGTCCAACTGAGAAGTCAACTAGATGCATACAAAGGATGCATATAAGTCAAAATGGAGGATGAAAATACATTTGGCAGGGAATAGAAATGTGCAGGTCGAGAAAGCAGACAAGCATAAAGCACATTAATAACGTGTGCAGTAATCGATCTGTGGGGCAGTGGTCAGCAGGTCTGACTTTCAATCAGAGGATCGGTGGTTCAAACCCCGGCTCAGCCAGTCCATGTCGTTGTGTCCTTGAGCAAGACACTTAACCCTAATTGCTTACCGTTGCTGTGTCTACGGTCTACTGTATATCATGTAAGTCGCTTTGGATAAAAGCGTCAGCTAAATGTAATGTAATACTGGAAGTTATTTTAGTCTTCTTTTTTTTTTGCTAAAGTTTCTCTGGCTGCAGCTTCCCAACAAGAGGCATTTCTGCTTTTTATAATTTTCACTGTAGGGTTATACTGGCATAGATTGACCTTTTGTCACAAGCCACACCTTGCCTGTGTGTTTTACCCCTTCTTGTATGCCCATGTCATTTTACTGCCGGCATAACTAGGTGTGACCATCAGGGTGTGTGACCGCATGTGTATGCAAAGGGAAATCAACCTTAATATGAATACGTATTCAAACCCACAACATCTGTAATATATACCGCACATAGGAATAACAATACATATTACATATATGTTGTATTGTTTTTAACTAATGCTGAGCTCTTTACATATTCATATATTCACGACAATACAGAATTACTTTTTCTTTAGAGTCATCACAACATGCATTACTCTTCATTATGTCCATCATAACCGGACCAGAGCATTCCGTGAAAACCTTGATAGAAAGAACTGGAGACACGGTGTGAACTTGTCGTTAGTTGAAGCTCAAAGATGGTCATACAATGTCTCTACGAACAGAAGTGAGTCTCTGCGAGGTCACTAACACCTCTTCGTCCAGCCGTCGCACCGAGCTCCCTCCAGCTTACCTGCAGCTCCGCAGTCGGCACAGTTTCCATTCCCAGGTTTCCCCAAAAGCTGTTTCACACGCTGACTGTTCCTTTCTTGATCCGAAGCCATAATGCGAATGTTTCTACCCAGATGCCCGCTCAGCGGCTGCAGACCTCAAACTCTCATGCATCAAAAGTAAGAGTGCCGCCGGGACGCGCTGGACTGCACAACTAACGCTCCTACACGTCTCATGGGAAGGCCGTCATGTTAAGGTGGAGGGCTGAATAGCTGAGCATGGCCAGGCGAGTGCATGTGCTGTATATACCATATGCAACAATACATAAATGACTTAGCTCTGTCTTTGTCTGGAGTGAGACCTCCAGCGGTCGATGTGATGGTATGAAATGCGTTCACGGCACATGTACCAGAATTTACTGCGTGGAAATATTTGACCTGATTTCAAGGTTTTTCTTTTTCTCCGAAAATATTGTAACGACCTGAACAGATGCGGTTGGTGATTGTGATATGGTGATAGTAAAAAAAATGTTATTGAATATAATATATAAACAGAAATGATTCCCATGATGTCATCGCACCCAGACCACCCCGTCCGTGTCTAAGAGAAAAAGTACTAATAGAAATAGAAAATCTGACAGAAAAAGTAATTATATATATAATTATGATATATATATATATATCATAATTATATAATTATACATGTTAAATCGTAGCATATTATATAATATATATATATATATATATACATATACTTACAAATGTACACATATATACACACATACATATATATATATATATATATATATATATATATAAATACATACATACATACACACTATATCCATCAGGCTAGGTATATTATTGTCAATAATCAATAAAGCTTTTTTGAAGAAAATGTTTAGGAAAATTATTTTGCATGCCATGTCCCTGGATCTCAATTCTCTAAAAAGAAATGATGCCAATAAAGAGGAAGGTTCTGTTTCTGCTGCAGTAATGCATCATTTTGCAGATACTGACTGTACTCTGTAGATAGATTTGTTTTTGCCTATTAGAAATCAAGTGAGCCATTGTGATTTCTGAACTGTGTATCTTTTTGGTCATTAATTTTAAAGTATGACAGGCACACAAAATTGTTCTTGAAAGATTACTTTAAAGTGTGTTAAACAAATGAAGCTGGCTGGGCCTGAGCCAGGAAGCTCATCAACAAAGGCTTTCACAGTCTTGACCTGACAGTTACACACTGAACTCACACTTTACATTTTTCAGCAATTTTATTTTTCAAAATGTCTAAAAATTCAGTACATGGTAAAAAGAAGTCACAGTTAGAAAGAAATATTTGTAGATCTCAGTGGAGCCCAACCTCAGCTTGAAACAACATAAATGGCGAGACAGCTTTCAGGGTCAGCCACAAAATATGAAAAGAAAATACTCATGATTGCACACAAAAACTAGAAAAAACATTGAGGCTTTCTACATGCAGGCAGATGTTTGTGTTTGCTACAATGCAGGTTGTATTTCTTGAGTCCATGAGATCTGGGAAAACAGGAAGGGAAAGCAGGAACTCTAACTGATCTGGAGTCAGAATCTAAGAGACCACTTGGTATCAGGAGAATGGAAACTCGTCTATCTGGAGGAGTTCGAGCTGGAACGAGAACGGTGGCGCCTACGACCAGGAGATCTGGAGCGAGAACGGCGGCGTACTGGGGACCGCCTCCTCGGGGAGCGGGACCTGCAAGGACAGAAAAACAAACTGGAATTACTGCCTTGCTGTTGTATGCCTCTGCAAACCAGGCAAGTTGCAGTTTACATCCATGCCTCACTTGAACCTCATCTGAGTCAAGTTTAAGGATAGAAGATGTTGTTTGCTGTACAGATTGTGAAGCCCCTTGAGGCAAATTTTGAATATAAATATATTTTGAATAAGTATATAAAAAGTATTTGACATGACTTTGTTAAGCTTTGTTTTCCTTGTTCCAATGTATGTCTATTAGTGTGCAAATTCATTGACAAACAAAAACTGTGAAACAACATGCATTGCTAATAAAGTGGATTTTGGTGGAACACACCGTTGTAGCCCGACAGTGAACAATGCCTCAAAAATGGATGTTGCTGCAAAGAAGCTACACATTCGAAGATGTGGATGTTTCATAAACCTCTTCTACCCCACAGCACTGAAGATCTAAACAATCAGCACATGTTTAAGGCAGACAACCAAACATTTTGTTTCACCAATTCAATATCTGCCCAAATGTAAAATACAGTCTCAATGTCTGTTTCTGAGTTATGACGTTGAATAATGGCAAGGAAAGCGTTTTTTGCTGATGATGATGTCACAGTTAAATTGACCTTGTGGATATAAAACGTCATCACGTTATTGTTTCTTCTTACTAGAATTGTGTGTCAAGTTTGTGTGAAGTCACAGTGACCTTGACCACCAAAATGTAATCTGTTAATTTTAAAGATATTCCCTCAAAATGTTCACAATAATGGGATGGACAAGCCAAAAACAGTAGACCTTCAGCAATGGCTGTCGCCAGTGTGGAGACATAAAAAACAAAAACATTTGTATTGGGAAGGCAGGAAGAATGAACGGCTTAATCGTCTCAACCAAACATGAACACATGTTCACATGATATTGTGAAAATCAAATATAGGTAGCTACTGATTGGAAAACATAAATGTACCGTCTCCTCATGCGCGGTGGACTGCGACGCCACATCGGTGGCGGCGGGGGCATTCTGCGAGGGGGAGAAGGTCTACGAGGTGGAGGACGAACTCGTTGAGCCAGCACGGCAGATGCACTGATTTCCTGTCCATCGATCTGACCTATCAATAACAAAGTGGAAACAGAAGGTTATTCAACATGTTTGCTTAGTAGAGTAAATTGTGTGAGACAGAGGCACTGATAGAAACCCGCTGGCCTACCTCCATCCATGTGTTTGAGGGCCTTCTGAGCATCATCAGGAGTCTCAAACTCCACATAAGCGTACCCCCTGGACAGGTTTGGGTGGATCCTGTCCATTGGCATATCGACCATTTTGATTTGTCCATAAGTGGAAAAGATCTCCTGGATGTGGTCCTGTGCAAAAAAGACAGTGTTTGTCAGAACCATGTTAACAAAATACGTTTAAGTTATCTTTGGAGGAATATTGTTATTCTACAAAATAATATGAACATTATAATGCATAAAATAGACTGCTGACAACAAGACAAAGGAAATGAAAAGCCTATATACTTGGTCTAAAATAATTCTGAATTTCTTTTTGTTTAAATTTTCATTGAGGGGATTATAAACATGTTATCTACCTGACATTATGTTTCTGAGGTTGTGTCATAATCTCAAATCATGGTAAATCATGCTTTATCATGTGTTTTGTTGTAAAAAGCCTAACAGTTTTTCAGCTGACCTTGGTGACATTCCTGGTCAGCCGCCCTAAGTGAACTTTAGTTGGTTTGGGGCTTGGGCTTCTTTTCCTTCGCTCCTTGTCATCACCCCGCTTCTGTGTTTTAGACCTGACGGTTCACAAACAAAAAATTGGTTAATTTCATCGGGTCACCAACAAGTGTAAAAACTAAACATTAAAGTATAAATAATGTGTAGCTAGTTGCATTAGAGGAAGTGACTCACGCTGAGCGGGATCGGCGGCGGTTGTCATGGCGTCTGCGGCCTGGGCTGGGAGATCCTGAGGTGCTGGAAGATGAGGAACGAGAGCTTGAAGAACCAGAGCGGCTGGATCCAGATGAGCTGGATCCACTTGAGGAACCAGAGCTCGAACCAGAGCTACTGCTTGAAGAAGAGCTAGATCTTTGACAAAGAAAAATACGTTAGGTATAAAACAAATATATACATATTTAAGACACTAATTAACTGAGAATAGCATAAACACTAATAATTGCATAAAAAACGTAGAAAACCAACCTGCTGCTGCTGCCAGTGGAAGCACTGCGATGTTTCTTAGCTTTGTCCCGTCCTCTCTCCTTATCTCCTTCCTTGGTACTAGTCTTTTCTTTGCCTCTGTCTTTTGTTTTTTCCTCCTCCTTCCGCTTTGTAGGTGACGGTGCCCTAAGATCAGAGCTGCTGTTACTTTGAGATCAGATATATTGTGACTGATAATTAATTTCATTAGTTTAGTCTATTGTCAGCAAGTAATAAAGAACACTGCAAGTCACTTTAACCAGAGACAATATTTTGTCTTGCAATTACCATTTTGTCTGACAGACGCAAAGGCATTCAAAACTACTATTAATTATATATTTACTTAATTTTATGTCATCTACTTGTGTATTTTTTCTTTCTTCACTTTTTATGTAATTATCCTGTAGTGTTTAATGTAGTGTGCTCTGTATGCTCTGCATGTTCTCTTGCATAGTGAAAATATTTGAAAAAATAAAAATTGTTGACCAACATATAGTTTCATAGCTTAAATAAGGGTAACACTTTCTTCAACACTTAATTATTATTAATGCTATGAAAGACTTAGACCCAAAACCTGAGTAAATACCGAAAGAAACGTCTCAGTGGGATTCAACACAGGCCGTAAATCGTAACTACCCGTCGCAATGTTGCGGAGATTTCCTTACTGGCATAATTGGCATAATACAAACTTCGTCGGTTGTAATGTTATTTTATTCCAAGTGGATGTTTAATCTCACCTATCAAGACTAGCAAACTTTACTGACAACAAAGATACTATTGGACAAGAATCCGCCGCCATTAATTTTCTCCTCAAAACACAAAGCCACGGGGACTGCTGTTTTATCGATTTATACGCTATTCATACGTACACACACGGTTTAAAAACGAAACAGAATATTCCGTATATGATATAATGTGTACTGGGATTGAAATGAGCTCAATTGTATTCAAATATAAGGCTAAACTTACATATTTCTTTCAGTCGAGGTGAATCCGATTCAACCACTTGCGGCCGGAGAAAAGTAGTCGCTCAGTGATGACGTAAAAGCGGACGTGACGTAGCCACGTAAACGCAAATTACAACTCATTTGTTTATTTACCTTCTTGTCGATACAAAATGTTTTTAGTTCATGTGGACGTGACTACGTGGTATCTAGTCTAAAATGAAATACTTCACATTGGTTCGTGACATGCTTTAATCACCAGTCGACCGTCGCGTGAACAGGTGAGCGCTTCCTTTTCTAACGGCTCCGTGTTCGCTGCTGGCGCGAGCTAGTTCACTAGCTCGGCTAACGTTATCGGCACAGATTACTATACCATACAGCATCGTAACCTGTCTTTACGGAGACACGTAGTTTTACACAAATGTCACTATCTTTAATGTGGACGACAGTAGATGTCTGATAACCTGTGACCTGTTAGTTTAACCAAGCAAATAATGGCAAAACATATGCGGTGACAGAAACATTAAGATATATTTGTTTCATATGTGGATCCGTATTTATAGATTCTATACGTTTGTTTTAGTTTTACTAGGATGCATACGTTGCTGCTTGATAATAACACAATGCAGTAAATGTATTGTTACAACGGGTACAATACCCGTTATAACTTAATAAGGACCCCTTAATAAGGAGCTGAGCAAAGGTTTTGCGTAATGTTGGAAGCAATTAACATCTGTTTAACTGGCGTGTCCATATACTAGAAGAAGTCCACAGCGGGTGCACCTATTGTTTATTCCCCAGTATTAATCAGACACCGAATGTTAGGTACCGTTTTTTTTTACTAAATGTTATTTGTGAATCTTCTAGAGATCAAGTCCCAGAGTCCCTCCAGAGTGAGAGATCATGGGCCGTCTGGATGATGCCGCCAAACACAAAGTGGTGGAGCTGCGGAGGGCTGGTCTGAGTTTCCGCAAGATCAAAGCTGTGCTGGAGCTGGAGAACATCAAGGTGTCGGCCCAGGCCATCTACCTGTTCCTGAGGGAGTTTCAAGGGCGGCCGCCAGGGAGGGTGAGACCCATGGAGGCTGGAAGCAGCACATCACCCTCACAGGTGCAGCCTCGAGCCGGGGCAATGCAAGAGAGCTGGAGTAACATTCAAATCCAAAATCTTCTGCGGGACGCATCTCACCATGCTAGCTTTGCAGCAGCTGCCAATTTTGCCAAACATACTTCCACAAATCCAGATACTGGAGTAAAGCCATCTGGGTCCGGGGAGACTAGTGGAGGCAGCCGGCCAGAACAGCAACACGAGGAAGATAAGGAAGAAAATGACATCCAGATTGTAAGTGTCACCTCCCTTGCACATAGCAGCCAACCAAGAGTTCCCCCCATGGTCACAAGAGCAGAGGCCAGTGCTTTGTCTTCCACACTAACAGTCTCTGGAGTCATGAGGAAGAGAGCTACACCTTCTCCAGCCACCAATTCGATGCTGGCAGCTCGAAAGAGGCTTTTGGATAAGGCGCTGTCACACAGGATGAAGGTACCTACTGAAACATCATTTCTCTCATTGGACACAATTCCAATTGGTACATTTTGAATTATTGTTTTGTATAGTACAATACCTGTATCATGCATGTAAAACCAAAAGCTTCAAACCATCTGTCAATCTTGATTTGCACACATTGTTTTTTCAACAGTCATTCCACCAGGCGGCGCCATTGTTAAGAAGAGATCCAAGTGTCCAAGGTGCTGATCTGAGAGGCGCAATGCCACAACCACCTGCAACTTATGATCTGACCACTGAAAAGGTGAGGAAAGAGCATACCTGGTCTCTGCCTTTATTCACGTTAACTAAAGTGTGTGCCAGCACTTAACAATGACAGACTTCAGTAACCTCTTGTGACCAGACCATAGTACATGGTAGGTCCAAAGGTTTAGGTTTAGGTTTGTATAGTTAATCCTTTAGACCAGTTACTGGCACTGGGTAGTATTCCAGCATATGTCATCTCCTGATTCTGGGAGGCTGAATTATTTAAGATTTATTGTAATGTTACTAAGATTGCATTATAACTTAACATATTTTTCCACTGTTTTCATGGTATTTTTGTTATGTATGCACAGACTGCTATGGAAGGTCAATCTGGTGGAGGCGGCCCCCCAAGGCGTTTCCTTACACAGAGACCATGTCTGTCTGTCCGTTCCCTTCACCCGATTCCTCGTGTTGGCATTCGTCTTCCTAACCGGTCACCAGCACCATTACCATCTTCGGCTCCCGGGGTTGCCCTCATCCGCTTACAGACCCCTGGAGGCCAGGGCGCCACTCGTAGTGAGGGGAACCCGAGCCCCCAGCAGGCAGTCCAGGACACCGGGGGTAGAGGTGGTCTACAGGATCAGATTCAAACCCTGGGATCTGAGATGCGCAGCTTGGGTCTGGCAGTGAAGATGCTGGTGGAGCAGCAGTGCTGCATGGAGAGGGAGCAGGCGCAGCAGACACACATTCAAAAGCAGATCCTCAGCACTCTACAGACCCTCGCCGCCAATCTGGGACGTTGCAGTGTCGTTCAACAGCAGCACAACAAAACTCCATCGCCATCCGGTTTGCCATCATCTTCTGCATCTACCTCCTTCAGCCAGGACACCTTCAACTTCAGTCAAGGCACGTACACCCAGTGTAGCCAAACAGAGCCAAGCTTTAACCCGTTAGAGAGTTTAGAAAATGTCGAGGCCTTTAAACTGCCAGGACTGAGCCCTTCAATTATGAATGGGTTTCCACCTTGTAGCAATGCTGAGAACCTCCCACTTACTCCCACTCCCCCTCGCACACAACCATATGCGGCTGCATACCCACAGCAAAACAGTCAAACACTCATGCAACCCTACTCACAACCCTATGTCTCTCTATACAGCCAGTCACATTGTCAGACTTTCAGAGGGTCAGAGAGTAAAACATCTGATTTCCAACGCAGCTGTTCAAGGACTCTCCAGGACTGCAGTGTGTCTACCCAGCCAGGGATGGACTCTAACCACTCTTCACAGGATCAACAGATAAATATAGTCAAAGTGGAAGGACCTTAGAGGCAGTGCGATACCACAAAGGGTTCTGGGACCATAAGGGCTTGGATATGCTTTTTTAGACTCACTTTAGAATACTTAAGACACATGTGTTTACAATAAACATATGCTGTAGCATTTCTTAAATTCATTTTATTTCCAAAGTACATTTTAATGTAATACAAACAGCAATAGAATGCAATTTATTTCTGTTTATTTCTGTTATCTTTTTGTATCACTAGGACTGGTATTACACAATGTTACGTTTTCATACCTCTATTCCAACTGCTAAAAAAAAATTAATAGATTGTTATGATCGAAACCATAATGTTGTGTGTGTGCAGCTGAAGCCTATTAAAGGTTCAATTATTCTCAAGACCTGCACTGGAATTGTGAAACGTAGGAGCTGTAGTTTAATGTATAACATGTTTTCCTCAATTTAGCCACCTGTGACCCACTTTACCTCCTGAGCACAGCCAGTATGGCACATAACTCATTTGTAGAAACAAATTAATAATTGTATTAAGTATTTTGGTTTTCATTCTGCATTTACGTGTTAACCTAAATTGACTGACACTGGGCCAGCCCCCTGCCACCCGTAAAGCCTATAAACACTAAATAGGAGGACTAAGTGTCACCCTGTAAACTGACTGAATGCTAAAGGCTTTGAAAGCTATGCTGAAGAAGGTCCCAGTACTGGTAACATGGACCACTGTAAACATGCTTTAAAGCATTTAGATATATGCAGGTTTACTTTTATTGTGTGTTTGATACCAAGTACACTTGACTGTGAACTACATGAGATTAAAGCAGATGGAAGGCTGCTGTAACATACAACAAAGGCTGCACATTGCATCCCGGGCCTTCGAATACCAAATGAATCAAATATTTTTGCATTTTCTGCTTGTCTTTCTTTTAAATGCCATGTCAGACAGGTTTCCAAAGTACACCTGTATGTCAAATATCTATCGTGAATCCTTCCTGATTACTGTTTCACTCAGTCATTCTGTCTGGCTTTCTGTGTCTATAACAGGCCCAGCGACATGTTCCACCACCTGTTCTGCTCCACGCACTCACTCACCTGCTCCACATTTACTGATTATCTCAGCAGTATACAGACCCGCTTGCACTTATCTTCTGCCAGATTGTCTTTTGCAGTAAAGCATAGTGTTCTTGCCATTTGCCTGTCTGATTTCTTTCTTTTTTTAAAACACAGTTTGCCTTCTGTGTTTACCTGATGGGTTTTGACCCCCACCTGGTTTTGGATTAAAGGTTTTTGGACTTTACGTAACCATCGTATCTTTTTCCTGTTCTATGCCAGCCAGCGTTACAATAATGAACTGAAAGGAAAACATTGGCAACGCCGTTAAAATGCCCCCATGCTAGATGAACTCCAAAAAGCACTACTCCAGATGGCTTCCCTCCTGAATTTTATAAGCACCTTTGACACCTTTTAATTAAGAAATAAAAAGCAGTAGTAAGATGCATCAAATTATTAATATCCTTGAATATGGTTCAATTAAAGGAAAGAGCAAATAGAAAATGCTTCTGGATTTAAAGGAGGTGAGGGTCTCAGCAGACCTGCAGCTTTCAGGGACCTTGTTCCAGATGTGTGGAGCAGAAAAGTTGAACGCTGCTTCTCCGTGTTTAGTTCTGACTCTTGGAACAGAAAGTAGACCCGTCCCAGACGACCTGAGGGGTCGGGATGGTTCATACGGTAGTAGCAGATCACTAATGTTTCTCAAGATTTAGGCCCTAAACTATTCAGTGCTTTAGAAACCAGCAGCCGGATTTTAAAGTCAATTATTTGTTGGACAGGAAGCCAGTGCAAAGACCTCAAATAAGTTCTAGTCTGCTAGTTTGCATCAGTATTCACCCTGCATGCCAGTCAGGACACATTAACCTGGGGGCCAGGGTTATTGATTTATTTCTCAACAAATGTTTTTAGATATTTGGGGCAAAGAATACAAATATGGTCTGGTCTTTCATCCTCATCCTTCTGGCTACCGCCCCCTGTCATTAATAAACAAAGACTTAATATCATTACAAAAGCTCTAGCCATCAGATTAGAAACTGTCAATTCCACCTGAATACACCTTGATCCGACTGAGATCATTAGGAAAAGACATGCTAGAGATAGTTTTAGGAGACTATTTTTTCTCATTAACGTCTTACAACAAACTCAAATCAAGACACTACTTGTATAATTAGACGTTTTTATTAAGCATATATTCATCCAATCACCTCACCCAGAATCCCGGAAAATCAAGGAGTAGAATACCAATAACAGCAGTTTTCAGGAACAGATGGTCTTGATTATTGTTGTTGGGACTGGACTAGGCCATTCTGTCATTCAAATTGTTATTGTATTATTATTATTGGTACTTTATTTATTTTCAGGTCGACACAAATGATGTATTCATATTTTTACAAAGAGTTTCTTACATGTTATCCAACACTATATCTATATAGTATAATCTATAATATATCTTTAAATTTCCCCCCCCCTTTAAAAAAAATGTTTTTCATAAAAAAAAAATTCTTTAAAAACACAAGCTTTTGTAAATTAATTATTTGTTATGTTTTCTGCTCTTTATTTTTCTTTTTACAGATACATACCACTATTAACTTAAATAAATGTCATTGATTACTCTGCACTTTCAACTTATCCCACCACTCAATTTGGAATTTGGCATCTTTTAAATGTTTTCGCTAATCAATCAGTCTTATAGAGGTCTTCTAACAGTTTAATTGGTGCAGCTGTAAATGAGTGCATATAGATTGGATAATTAGCACTGGAGATGAGAGGACACATATGTATTTTAGATATATTTGTGAACTGTCAATTTAATTTAAATATAAAATGTGATAAATAAGCTGGTTTCACATTTTCAGTGGTATTGCAATCTCAAAAACGTCCCACTATGCAAAAGTAGCTGATGTGTTTTTAGATTTTTAATTTTTTAATCCATCTCGACTGACGGCACAGAGCTCATGAGGTGTCGGGCTGAGGGTAAAGCCCACAGCTGGTGTCAGATCCAGTTCCTCCTCTTTAACTCCAGGTGGAGGAGTGAAAGAAAAGCGCTGGAGGAGGGAGGGGAAGAAGAGGAACAGCTCCATCTTAGCCAGACTCTCTCCGAGACACGCCCTGCGTCCTGCAAGAACGAAGAGATTTGCAAAAAGTTAAACTGGATCACACTGTAAAAATTCTCTGTAATCACTAAAATATCAAATCCTGACAAAGGCGCGGTGAGATGCACTCTGCCACCTGCAGCCCTTTTTTTTAGGCCAAGTAAGTTTATCAATAACCTTCAGAATCAGAAACAGAATAATTTATTGACCAAGTATGTTGCACACAAGGAATTTGAGTCTGTTCAAGGTGCATAATAATAAATTTAGACATAACACTTTAAGGACTTTAACCCTAAAACAGAGGTGATTTTCTCCCCATTGATTGTGGTTATGTTATCTTTATTGTGTTGCTTTTGTTTGAGTTGAGTGCGTCCTTGTGTAGCTTCATGCTGCTCACAGATGTTATTGAAGGTGGGCGTGTCTCACTGCTCCAGTCCTTGTTTTTTTCCACAGGCACGTGTTCGGGTAATTTTCACCCGACGTTAGTGATAGAGGGTGAAACAATGTCTGATGGGTTTTACCATTGAAGGGAGACTTTTCCTTCACAGGACAAGGCTCACATGTCCCAGGAACGTGTGGACCAAAGAAAGTTAATTTTAAAATCGTATATGAAACAAGTCACTGCAACAAACCTTTAAACTCCGGAAATTATCCTTTTAACATGAGTTCTTTATCTTGATCTGCTTTGCGTTGTTTGTATTTACAGCAGGGGTCTCAAACTCAATTTGGCTTGGGGCCATCGCTAGTATTTTCATCTCATAGGAGGGCCACTTCAACTTCCACGTCCGACAAGAAAGTGCAATATTTTTGAAAATGTACTATTTTACTTTTACTTTTCTCACATATGTTCTTCATATTTGCAACCAGTAGTTTCTATACATTTCTATATTACTTTTTAACTTTTTAAATATATTTTCCATAAAGAATTTCAAATAACTTATGATTCCTGAATACACTTTAATCTATTTCTTGCCAGACACCTTGCAGCGCTTCTGCTCACACAACAGATGATTTATGCTCTTTATCTTGTGAAATTGCCTTCTTTGTTTGCCTGCCTGGTTTTGACCTCTTCCTGCTTTTGGATTAAATATTTTGGGATTTTACTTGGCATGACTCAATCTTGTGGTAGACTTTACTCTTTGTGCCACAAGCATCTGTTTGTTTGGTCCTTTCTTCTTGTTTTATTGCACTTCATACCGTATGTAACTTATTACATTACATTACATTTCATTTAGCTGACGCTTTTATCCAAAGTGACTTACATGCTATACAGTAGACCGTAGACACAGCAACGGTGAGCAATTAGGGTTAAGTGTCTTGCTCAAGGACACAACATGGACTTGCGGAGCCAAGGATATTATCTCCAAACACAGATAAGACAAGAAAGGAGACCGCACAGAAAAACAATCGAGACCTGTTTTCATGGAAGACCTGGAGGGAGCTGGGTTAAATCGGGTCAACCCTTCACCACCCCCTACGTCATGTGTTTGTCACAGTGAATAAATGACAGTAGCTGAGAGATAAACCCTTGAGTAGCAACTTGAAAACATAACGTGTATGTGATTTCAACTCTGCTCCTTCTTGCAAGAATGACCTGATTATTAATTTCACATTTGGTGTTGAGTAGATTTTTTCTAATGATAACCAACCGTAGTATTGTCTTCAACACAAACAAATGAGAGGTTTACTGTCGCTCACAGCTGATCGCTTTAGTTTTAAGGGAGTGTTGTGTTGAAGGAAAATGTTTTATAATAATGCGTAATATTAAGTATTGTGTTTAGATTGTTTTATGCGTAACAGTACAACTGCAATTTACCCCATGAGAGCACATTTAACATCACCTGTCGGTGTGACAGGTGGACAGGAGAGCAGGCCCATAATATCCAGTTAGTAGTCAGCCCGACGAGAGAGTTGAATGTGAGAGGTCACTGGGTAAAAGGGAACATTGGGATAGTCGCAGTGGCCTTGTTCTGTTCTAGTATTAGCCGGTAGAAAGCTTTAGGTGCCAGAAAAACCAGGGCCTGGAGGTCTCAGACACAACAACGGTTAGTGGAAGATGTCAGTGATAGCTGCCACAGTCCTTAAAGTCACCGGCTTGAACTAGTATAGATGAGAAGAGTGAGTGACGAGGAATATGAAATTAGGGGGTGGACGGGAGCTGAACCTGAAATGTATAAATAATGTGTCTGTTTGCTTGTTCGGGGGTTGGGAAAGACAGATGTCCAAGGAGGATGTTGTCTATATTCCGGACCCAACTCAGTTTAATTTTTAAACTGTGTTACAAATAAATCTACGTGAAGTGAACTCTGATCCAAACTCTCTGTGTTCTGTCGAGGGGGGTCGATTACTGAGGTGCCGTGAGTGAGTTCCCTGTGGTGTCTCACGAGCAGTCAGATAGGAGATAAATAGAGAAAAAAAACACAACATTTGAAGAGCCACCAGGAGCGATCCGCGGGAGCCAGGCCTGAGCGATGCGGCCTTTGCTCTCTCACAGACTGACCGATGTCCAAGACGCGTCTAAGGTTGGCAGAGAGCCTTTTCGAAAATTTCTGCATTGGAGGTCTGTGGGGAGGAAGGACGTAACTTGAAGGAGGGCCTACCAATAGTTGTAATGGTCAAATATAGCATTACTTATGTTACAAAAGTAGAAGCAGGAATTTAATGGAAATTGTTTGTGTCTAATAAAAGTCAGATGGCGATGTAAGCAGGAAGTGACTTGAGGGGTCACAGGGCAAACTGCAGCCACTTGTTCACATCTTCACTTTGTCTTTAAAAACAGGTGTTGTGCCAGAAGATTTAAAAATTGCGAAAGTTATTCCTTTGTTTAAAGCAGAAAACCCATGTTGTTTCAACAACTATAGACCTATATCTATATTGCCTTGTTTTTCAAAAATACTAGAAAAGATTGTGCAAGATTGTGTGTTTCATATAAAGTCTAATTCAATTCTTTACAAACACCAGTATGGTTTCCGTAAAAATCATTCAACATATATGGCTTTACTTTACTTTGTTGATAAAGTTATCTCTGCACTTGACAATAATGAATTTATTTGCAGTATTTTCATTGACCTTTCCAAAGCTTTCGACACAGTAAACCATAATATTCTATTGGAAAAGCTGCATAAATATGGATTCCATGACATTGCATACAAATGGTTAAAAAGTTATGTCACCAACAGAAGACAGTTTGTTTGTGTTAGAGGTTGTTATTCAAACAAAGCTAGACTAATATGTGGGGTTCCACAGGGGTCCATTCTTGGACCATTATTATTTCTAATTTATATTAATGATTTGTCCAATGTGTCAAAAAGTATTTTTCCGATAATGTTTGCAGATGACACAACCCTAGTTCTCTCTCATTCAAATTTCAATTCTCTGATTATGGAAGCTAATGCTGATTTAACTGCCTATGCTACATGGTTCAAATTAAATAAGTTTAAATAATTAATTACTCGAAGGATTTAACTAAAATCAAAATTGAATCTCTGGAGATGCCTCAAGTGTCATCTACATCATTTCTAGGAATTATTATTGATGAAAGTTTAAGTTGGAGTAAACATATTGACTGTGTTAGTAGAAAAATAAATAAATCTATTGGAATCATAAGGAGGGTTAGACATCTTGTCTCTGCAAACTGTCTCCTTATTCTTTATTACAGTTTAATTTATCCTTATCTTTCATATTGCAATATAGTTTGGGCTAGTACTTTTCCTACTTCTTTGAAAAAAATGTTGGTCCTCCAGAAACGTTTTGTTAGGATTGCAACACGATCACAATCACACATCTCAGCTGCTCCTTTATTTCATAAACTGCAGATTTGAACTATCTATGACATCAATATTTCTGTAACTTGCATTTTCATGTATAGGATTCGTTTAGGTGAAGGAAATATTCCTGATCATTTCAAAACCTTCTTCAAAATCAATTCACAGATTCACTGTTACTCCACTCGTCAATCTTCGAATCTTCATCTTCCTAAATTACTGACTAGCAGAGGTCAATTTTCAATTAGATTCAGGGGAACCACATTATGGAATGAATATTTCCACCTATAAAAGAATTGTCCCTCTATAAAATGTTTCAAAAATTGCCTAAAAGAAAGTCTAATTGCTGTTTTGTAAGAGTGTTTCATGTAAAGCTTTTTTATGTTAAGGTTTTTTATGTATTTTTATGTATGAGTGTTCTTGTCTTTCTTGTTTTAGCTGTTTTATCTACATTTTTACAGTTATCATTGCTTAGGAAATGCCACAGGGGTATAATCCAACATCACTGAAAAAACGCAAGCAATGCTTACTATCACACTCACACATGCACTCACATGCACACACAGACTTTACATAATTACATTTTTTTCTTTTCTTTCTTTTCCTTCTTTTCTTTTGTTGTCTATCTTATGCATATTTCATTTTATGTTTGTAAAATTTTAAATATTATATAGGTGGTGGCTTCAAATAAGCCAAGTTGGCTTTTGTCTCTTCCTGCACTAATATCATTAATCTCTCTGTTTTTATTTTATTGTATGAATTGTGCAAATAAATAAATAAAAAAAAGGGCAAAGGTGTACAATGGGCTTCTGTCTTGAGACTGAGTACATCATAATAGTTAATTGCATTTTGTTTGTGAGGAATATGCTTACTTTGCAGAGAACAGGAATTGTTTTCTGTTAGGTATGTGCTCATGGCACTATAGAACAGGGCGTCGCTCTCCTGTAGAAATATGCCTCTGACTTTTACAGTGTTGAAGATCTTGTCACAGACTATCTTTGGGTGTCTGTCACATAATCTTCCCTTGCAAGCAATAAACGGACAAAGACAACTTTGATTTAGAGACTTAATTCCTCCTTTCCCTGTTGAAAGAGAAAATCTTCCATCACAGTGTATAACTTACTTATTGTAGCCTGCACAGTTACCAACCTGTAGTGCTCAGTGGATGAGGCACCCAAGTGCTGTAATTATATATTCAAAACTTGTTTTGCCAGTGCAATAATTCAGAATGGGGAACAGACAGTTTCACTGCAACTACTTAGTTTCCGTTATCATGAATTAATGGGGACCCTGCAACCAATCAGAATTGAGTATTCTTTAATTGCATACAAGTATTAATTACATTTGTCAGATATGTCAATAATGATAACAGACAATATATGATGAATCAATAACAATATCTGCTGTATGGTGACAGTGTTTCAACAGTTTGATGTTTTGGCTAATGAATCAAAAATATAATATAGCTTTTCTAGCAGTTTGATTGGCGCAGCTGTAAATTAGCCTACTGTGAGTAGTTTTCACAGGTCAAATAAATGGTATCCCATTTTCTCATAAAGATTTTAATCTACAACCGCAAAGTGAACTGCAGACACAGAATCTCCTTGCTGAGACACCAATCTTGCTATAGCACTTAAGTTAAATATATGTGTTGAATAAGCTTGTTTTAAATTGGAACGCTGTGTTACTTCTTTAGTTGCATTACAATTTCAAAAGCTTTTCACCATACTAAAGTGTTTGACAATGTTTGAATACTAATTTTGTAATCCCTCAAGGCTGACGGCACAGAGCTCATGAGGTGTCGGGCTGAGGGTGAAGCCCACAGCTGGAGTCAGATCCAGTTCCTCCTCTTTAACTCCAGGTGGAGGAGTGAAACGAAAGCGCTGGAGGAGGGAGGTGAAGAAGAGGAACAGCTCCATCCTAGCCAGACTTTCTCCTGGACACGCCCTGCGTCCTGTGAGAGAACAATGTTCAGATAATCTGAAAAACTTCAATTGGTAGTTAATTAAAAGAAGTGTCAGCTGAGCTTGCTAACCTGCAGAGAAGGGCATGAAGGCATCTCTCTTGACAAACTTCCCATCCTTGTCCAAGAAATGAGCAGGATTAAAGGTGCGTGGGCTCTCCCACTCACTTTCATCCCACAGAACAGATGTCAGAAGAGGAATCACAGGGGTCCCCTTGTGAAAGACAGTTTATTAATATAAAGGGCAGTATTAACTCCTACCTGTAAACATATTTACAGTCACAAGCATGCAGTTGAATCATGTTTCATTATTCTGCATGAACTGGAAGACATGTTCTTATCAGTCAGATTTGTACCTTTCTTATAAAATAGCCTTGAAAAGTCACATCTGTGCTGGTGATGTGAGGAAGAGAGATAGGAAGGATATTAGCGAGTCTCTGTGTCTCATGGATGACAGCGTCAGTGAAGGGCAGGTTCATCCTGTCCTCTGCCTGGACCTGACGGCTGCCAACCACCCTGCTCAGCTCTGCCTGGACCTGGTCTGGAATGAGAAAAGAAAGGAAAGCACCGTGGCATAAAAATAAAGCAGCATTAAAGTCTTTGTCTTACCAATTATGTGGCAAGACTAACATGATTGCTTTTTACCAAACTCACAGAAACAAGTAATTTGAGTGAACACAGTACACGAGACATTGCATTTGCAATATCACATCATTTTGCACAAGCTTGATCAAATCCATCTCAATGACATTTCAGACTAGTTGATAGAACATTGCATTCATATTCAAAAGTATTTTTTCTCATATATATACCTGAAGTATTGGTGTATACAGTTACAATGTGGTTGTTTTTAAGATTAAACCATGTCTACAAGAAATTTAACCCGCAATTTAATCTTTACAGTATTTATTACAGTCCTGTCAGTCCCAGATACCAGATTGTTTTTGTCAGATCATGACAAATGATGATAGTAGCCCCTGTTGGGCATGTATTTTATTGCAAGGTAACAGGATTTCATTAGAACAAAAATAATAAATACAACATGAACATTGTATTTACTAGTCATAGCCCCAAAAAAGTGGATTCATTGGAAATCCAAACACCACATGTTTAAATCCACCCATGAACCTGCTTCCTGCATATGTTTCAGTATTTTCTCTCCATCTTTCCTGTTTATCTTTGAATGCACCAAATGAAGGTAAAAAAAACCCAGAAAATAATCTTAGAAAAACTAATTATTTCAACTTCAACTAGGTTAAGTACCCCCATTTGTGGATTCCATCTGAATGCAACAGGTCTAAGCACATTACTTACCTTGTATTTGAGGATATTTGACCATGAGCAACAGACACCATCTCAGCGTAGTTCCTGTTGTATCAGTACCAGCCACAAAGAGGTTTCCAACAGTTGACACAAGGTTCTCTATGGTGTAGTATGACTCTGTCGTCCCTAAATCCTGAAGCATCAATGAAGTAATACAAAACTGAAATTAATAATTATGCATGGTGGTGTAGCGGCTAGCACTGTCACCTCACAGCAAGAGGGGCCCGATCCCGGGCGGTCCTTCTGTGTGGAGTTTGCACGTTCTCCCCGTGACAGGAGGGGTTAGCCTCTGGGTTCCCCAGCTTCCTCATACAGTCCAAAGACATGCAGCTTAGGTTAATGGGAGACTCTAAAATTGCACGTAGGTGTGGATGTGAGTGTGACTGATGGTCTGTCTCTATATGTGCCCTGAGATCAACTGGCGACCTGTCCAGGGGGTCTGCCTTCCCCCAATGTCATCAGGGATCAGCTCCAGTGCCCCCTAGACCCTAATGGAATGACAAATTAGACATTTAAACCTTGTATTATGAATTTACACTTGATTGTATTACCTCTAGCTTCTGTTTCTGTGCCAGAAATGAGTCCACAAATCCTCTGCACATCTGAGCATTCAAAGTTTCTTGTAAACGTCCGATCAGCTGCTTCATTTGTTTTCTGTTTTCAGCAACATTCTGCCTGAGACGCATCCTGTTGCTCGCCCATTGAAATATCCAGGGGTAAAGGTTGTACAACTGTTGTAATTGAATAAATAATAACACGTTCAACATGATATTATCTGTGTTACACCAAGGCACAATAAAAAGATCAATATGCATGCCCATTGAGTCTGTAATTATAACCCACATATTATAGTTTATTCAATGAAAACAAAATGGTACCTGTAGTGAAGGAGAGCCTGCAAGTTGAATGTTGTCATTGGCTCGGTCTACCAAACATGTAAACTCTGCATCACTGTAATCAAATCTGCTGCCAAAGATAATTGAAGAGATGATGTTGGAAACCGCGTAGTTTATTGACTTGGTAACACTGAAGGGTTTACCTAAAACAAACAAAAGAAATGAATGAGCAAAACAACAAACAATATGAAATTCTTATAAAGACATAATACAATGCAGGAGAAGAGTTACCTTCATGCCCTTCGAACACTTTGATCAGATACTGAATCTCCTCAATGATTTTCTCCTCTGCTGCTTTTTTGCCCATCCCATAGTCTCTCAAGTTGCTCAGAGAAAAACGTCTTATTTCTTTCCATGACTCCCCATTGGCAAATAAGATTCCATTATCTAAAGTGAAATCAAGTACACATGTTATGTCAAAAGGTTATTTTTAATATTTACAATATTTTCAGAAATAATAATAATAATGATGACTGAACAAAACCTTTATTCTCGCAGAGGACTTCACTTTGCACAAAGAGCATACGGGAATATCAAAAGAACGTCAACAATATAGCACCAAGAGGGACGACCTGGCCTTAAGACCATCAGATGTCACCTCATACAACCTCAATCCCCTAACAAGAGAACCTCCTCCTGATGCCGCTGCCTGAAGGCAAATGAGGATTAGGAGTTTCTTCCATTTGGTCAATCGGGATCTGAACCAGTGACCAAGGCTGGCCGAAGCAATCAACCAGGCTAACACACTTTGTTGTCTTTGCTCATACCTTACCAAGGCTAATCACAACAACTATGTATATACTATGCATAACAGTATAAACTAATTTTGTATTCTAAACTACCCAACATTTGCATTGTGGAACATTTGAAAACAGAAACCCATGGAAGAAGCTTTTAGCTCAAAGCATAACTGTGCCTCCAGAAGCTATTGTGGCTGTAAACTGTGAGCTGTGTGATGTTAATATTGTCACTGAATCAAACAAATATGTCATCTAGATACACTTATGCAGTGAGTGGTTATCACTCAAGTCCGCTGCTTTAAACTTACTCTGTGAACCACTTAGGTCATTGCCTATCGGAGAGACTTGTCTCTCTCCGAACTCCACAGCATAGTTGACCAGTGCCTGCTTCACGGTCTTGTATCCTGCCAAGATGACCACTTTTTGTGGTCCTAAATACACTTTGAACACCGATCCATATTTCTTGGACAGCTATGAAAAAGAAAAAGCAGTGATGATTACTTTGAAAAAAGACAGGATTTTGTTTGGTTATTACGTTTTTCAGCCTTAGTATTGAAATCATCACATTACTCATAATTCCAAACACAGACAACCAAAGTAGAAAGGAATGCATCACTAGATTTGATCTGGACCCCGGTCCTGCCCAACACTGCCATTATCATAAAGTAGGTCAGAAATACATTTTTCTTGTGAATGCTTTGCTGGATTGTGTTTTTATGGTCTTTTAAGGTTTAATCTGGGAGGGGTTTAATTTGGCCTGTTACACCGGGACAGAGGATGTTGTACAGATTGTGAAGCAGGCAAATTTGTGATTTTGAGCTATACAAAATTAATTGAATTGTGAACAGTAGGGTCTCTTTTCTTTATAGATGTTTAAAAGCAAGATTTTAATACCACCAGTGTCTGGACTCCAGGGGGATTATGCCTTATCTGGGCCCAGCATCACTAACCCGCTTCATCAGGATGGAGTCCACTCGCCAAAAACATTTAAATGTAATAACTTGTTGTTAAATTCTAAATCCCTCCTGTTTAACTATTTTTTATTTTCATCTTCCATCCATCCATTTTCCACCGCTTATCCGGGGTCGGGTCGCGGAGGCAGCAGGTCAAGCAGGCTGACCCAGACTTCTCTCTCACCCGCAACATCTACCAGCTCATTCTGGGGGATCCCGAGGCGTTCCCAGGCCAACTGGGAAGTATAATCCCTCTAGCGTGTCTCTAGCTCCTTCTTCACCAAGACGGCCCGGTGCAACGCCTGTTTTACTGCTGCAGCCGCACCGATACGCCTGTCCATCTCCCGCTCCATTTTACCCTCACTCGTGAACAAGACCCCGAGATACTTGAACTCCTTCGCTTGTGGTAGGCACTCTGTCCCCACCCGGAGGGAGCAATCCACCGGTTTCCGGCAGAGCACCATGGCCTCAGATTTTGTGGTGCTGACTCTCATCCCCGCCGCTTCACACTCGGCTGCAAAATGCCCCAGTGAATGCTGGAGATCATGGTCCGAGGAGGCAAACAGGACCACATCATCTGCAAACAGCAGAGAGGCTATCCTGAGATCCCCGAACCTGACATTCTCCGCCCCACGGCTGCGCCTAGATATCCTGTCCATGAAAGTCACGAACAGGACCGGTGATAAAGGGCAGCCCTGGCGGAGGCCAACATCCACCGGGAACGTATCTGACTTACTGCCGAGGATACGAACACAGCTCCTACTGCAGGCGTACAGAGACCGGATGGCCCGTTGCAACGGGTCCGGCACACCATACTCCCGCAGCACCCCCCACAAAAAGCCCCGAGGGACCCGGTCGAAAGCCTTCTCCAAGTCCACAAAGCACATGTAGACTGGTTGGGCAAACTCCCAGGACCCCTCCAGTATCCTTGCAAGGGTAAAGAGCTGGTCCACTGTTCCACGACCAGGACGAAACCCGCACTGTTCTTCTTGAATCTGAGGTTCGACAAACGGTCGGAGCCTCAGTTCCAGCACCCTGGCATAAGCTTTTCCCGGGAGGCTGAGTAGTGTGATACCCCGATAGTTCGAGCACACTCTCCGGTCCCCCTTCTTGAAGATGGGAACCACCACCCCGGTCTGCCAGTCCATGGGCACTGTGCCCGACCCCCATGCGACATTGAAGAGGCGTGTCAGCCAAGACATCCCAACAAAGTCCAGCGCCTTCAGCATCTCAGGGCGGATTTCATCCACCCGCGGCACCTTGCCACCAAGGAGCTTTTTGACTACCTTAGTGGCCTCTGCCAGGGAGATAGGTTCATCCACCCCCAAGTCTTCAGGCGCTGCCCCCTGTTCAGGGGACATGTTGACCGGGTTTAGGAGTTCCTCAAAGTGCTCTTTCCACCGCCCGACGATATCCTCTGTCTGGGTCAGCAGCCCCCCTCCCCCGCTGATAACAGCCTGAGGTAGGCCCTGCTTTCCCTTCCTGAGTCGTCGGATGGTTTGCCAGAACCTCCTTGAGGCCAACCAAAAGTCCTTCTCCATAGCCTCCCCAAACTCCTCCCATGCCCGAGTTTTAGCATCCGTGACCACTGCAGCTGCAGTCCTTCTGGCCTGCCTGTACCTGTCAGCTGCTTCAGGAGACCCCTGGGCCAACCAAGCCCGAAAGGCCTCCTTCTTCATCTTGACAGCTTCCCTCACCCCTGGTGTCCACCACCGGGTTCTCGGGTTGCCGCCACAACAGGCACCGGTGACCTTCTGACCACAGCTCCTAGCGGCCGCGTCCACAATAGAGGCTTTGAACATGATCCACTCGGATTCCATGTCCCCAACCTCCCTCGGGATGTGTGAGAAGTCCTTCCGGAGGTGGGAGTTGAAGACCTCCCGGACAGGATCCTCCGCCAGACGTTCCCAGTTCACCCTCACTACACGTTTGGGCTTGCCAGGTCTCTCTGGCCGGCTCCCCCGCCATCTGATCCAACTCACCACCAGGTGGTGATCAGTTGACAGCTCTGCTCCTCTCTTCACCCGAGTGTCCAAAACATACGGCCGCAGATCAGATGATACGATTACGAAGTCGATCATTGATCTCCGGCCTAAGGTGTTCTGGTACCAGGTACACTTATGAGCCACCTTATGTTCAAACATGGTGTTTGTTATGGACAAACTGTGGCTAGCACAGAAGTCCAACAATGAAACACCGCTCGGGTTCAGATCAGGCAAGCCGTTCCTCCCAATCACTCCCCGCCAGGTTTCTCTGTCGTTGGCCACGTGAGCATTGAAGTCTCCCAGGAGAACTATGGAGTCGGCAGGCGGCGCCCTTTCCAGGACCCCTCCCACCGACTCCAAGAAGGCCGGATACTCCGAAATGCTGTTTGGTGCATAAGCACAAACAACAGTCAGAGCCTTACTCCCCGCAACTCGTAGGCGCAGGGAGGCGACCCTCTCGTTCTCCGGGGAAAACTCCAACACGGCGGCGCTCAGCCGGGGACTCGTGAGTAACCCCACTCCCGCCCGGCGCCTCTCACCCTGGGCAACTCCAGAAAAGAACAAAGTCCAACCCTTCTCCAGGAGTTTGGTTCCAGAGCCAGCGCTGTGCGTGGAGGTGAGCCCAACTATATCTAGCTGGTATCGCTCCACCTCCCGCACCAGCTCCGGCTCCTTCCCCGCTAGCGAGGTGACGTTCCACGTCCCTAGAGCTAGTCTATGTCGCCGGCAATCGGCTCGCCCAGGCCCCCTGCCCGGCCCGCAGGTTTTTTGAACCGCTCTTAGTCTGGGCTCTCCCCCGAGACCTGTTTGCCTTGGGAGACCCTACCAGGGGCAGATGCCCCGGACAACATAGCTCCCAGGATCATTGAGCCACTCAAACTCCTTCACCGCGTTAAGGTGGCATCTTCTCATGTTTAATGATAATAATGAGCAGCAGTAAAGTGTCTGAAACATATTGTATCCTACAGTACATTCATCCAATTCAAATAAAATATCCCATAATCAAATCCAATTTTTAATACTATACATAACTAAACAAATATTTGTAATTGGTCTTTCATGCTTTTAAGTAGGGATGCACCAATCTAACTTTTTCAGTCCCGATACCAATAGTGATTCCTGCGCTTTGGGTATTGACTGATGCCGAGTACTGATACCAATAGTGTTGATAGTGTGTAAGGCAACATCAGGCTTGACTTAAAAACAGTTTTTTATCTTTGTAAAACAAAATATAACAAATAAATATATATTTATGATTTATGATATAAATGTGCAGAATTTGTATTTATTAAAATAATGGTAGTGATACCTGATCAAGTATCGGACCAATATCAGATATCAGTATCGATGCATTTCTACTTTTAAGTAGGCCTATTTACAAATGTTATAATTAATCAACAGTTAATTGTTTCTTTGCTGGTTCATTTGTTTTGATTTATGTATTTGTTAGAAAAATTATTCGCACTCGACACCGGGTCTTGGTGGTCATTCAACTGGTCATTTATTCTTTGCAAAAAAGGAGCAGAAACAGACATAATACTTAAATTGCATATCCAACGTCCTTATCCATAAACACAGTCACGAGAACTATCATGACTTCTTTGAAACCTTCCTCCCGCCATATGATAAACAATGATGTGTTTTGTCTTCAGTCAGGAAGGAACATATATATATATATATATATATATGGGAAGAATATATAGGAGGAAATATTTTTTCCCCAACAGTATTAATTATTTAATTTACTCCATCCCTATATTTTTCAGGTAAAAATCTTTTTTATTCAGTTTCAAATAGGAAAGTTGGTCTCTTGGAGTTATACCGTTTTTATGTATGTTAAAATGGTATAAAAAAAGGTGAGGCCACACTTTGAATAGTAGTGTATACACAGTATATAAACAATTTAGAATAACTTACTTACCTCATACAGTGTACTGTGGATGGACTTCAGATCCAGCTGCAGCAAATTGCCAAACACAGGCAGTGCTCTGGGTCCTGGAGGCTCCTTTCTTTGACCGTCAAAGTTAGGGAAAAAAACATACAAAACAAGTAAGATCCCAACAGTTCCCAGAAGAGTGGTTGTACTGGGGGACTGCAGAAAAATGTTTTCCATGACTGCCAGTCAGTCACACTTTTGTCAATACCAAGTATGTTTAGTACAGACTTGTGTTCTTTTGTAGCTTGGACTTGGGAGTCCAGCCTTTATTGTAACGCCCTTTTTGCTGACAAAGAAGAAACCCGCTCCTAGAGGTGAGGAGGAAGCTCTGATAATGCCAGCAGCCAGCGAGTCAATAATATATACATCTCTATTGTGTCTCTCTCTGGTCGTGACAAGTTATACAGGCGACTCGAGGGAAAGGTGGGACCCGGTAGCTGCACCATAGCACAATCGTAAAGAAGACGAGGTGGCAAAGAGAGAGCCTTCTGCTTACTGAATACCTCACAGAGGTCATGATACTCTGCAGGCACAATAGACAGATCTGGAGGACTCTGGGAGAGCGACACTGTCACCTATTGGAGGAAATTCGAACTGCAGGCAGGATGAATGACAGAAACTACTCCATTCAATGATCTTACTTGTGGTCAATGTGAGGGTTATGTTGCTTCAGCCACGGATGTCCGTGGGGGCGGAAAAAACTAAAAACTGAATTAACTTACAGTGGTTACCAGACAAAATCAGGGAATAGAGACTCTGTGTGGTGAGTAACAAGAGCTAGGGATTTGTCATCTAGAGCACAAACTCTGACTGGGGTATTTAGGTTCAGTTCTGATCCCTGTCTGAGATACCACCTCAGTCTCCAAAAAGAAAATAATGTTGTTTAGATTGGCTGGGATTTGAGTTCTTGTTGGGAATTGCAGGGGTCCTCTGAAGCGCTCACCAGGACCCCCACAGCTACTGGTGAGCCCTGTCTTTTGTGCGGAGAGGACAGGCATTAAGAAAATGTCTAATCTTACCACAGTAAGATTCTCTGGCGTTCAGAGGGAGTGAGACTAGCACGGCCAATCTGCATGGGTTCCTCAGACTGAACAGAGGCACAGGGGGTTGAGCCGTAGATCCTTCTTTCATTGGACTTTCTGTTATATTGCTTTTGCATGCTTTATCTGTCAAATCACTTTTGTCAACTCTGGTTTTAAAAAGATTCTATATACATTTTTTCAGGGAAATAATTGTGTGAGCAACGTCTTTGATGAAGAAGCCCTGGAAGGTGCTGTCTATGCTGGTTGATTTATTGAGAACGCGGACGTCAAATGCATGGAAACTTGGGCTGACCTGAAGTGTATCGATACTGATATATATATATATATTTCTTTACCAAACTACTTCAGCAGTATACATATAGGCCCACTTCCACTAATTGGCCTATTGTGACAAGAGGGGCCCGATCCCGGGCGGTCCTTCTGTGTGGAGTTTGCACGTTCTCCCCGTGACAGGAGGGGTATATGTATGATGTTAATATTGTCACTGAATCAAACAAATATACCATCTAGATAAACTTATGCAGTGAGTGGTTATCACTCAAGTCAGCTGCTTTATACTTACTCTGTGAACCACTTGGGTCATTGACTATCGGAGAGACTTGTCTCTCTCCAAACTCCACAGCATAGTTGACCAGTGCCTGCTTCACGGTCTTGTATCCTGCCAGGACTACCACTTGTTGTGGTCCTAATACACTTTGAACACCGACCCATATTTCTTGGACAGCTATAAAAAAAAGAGCAGTGATGATTACAACTTTGAAAAAAGACAGAACTTTGTTTGGTTATTACTAGGGATGCAACGATACCACTTTTTACAAACCGATACGAGTACGAGTATTTTTATTTGTGTACTTGCTGATACCGAGTACCGATACCGATACTTCTTAGATTTGGTCTCCATGAAAGTGCAATTAATTTGGAGGCAGATTTTATTTTATCCTCTGCAGATTATGTCAAGCCTATAGTACAAAATTAACAGAAGGCTATCCCAAGCTTTAAACTTCTTGTGGAAGTCCCTCTAATGTCGGACCATAAAACGCCCCGTGTCCGGGTTCATAATGTAAGCGATAATATTAGGGATCGAGCAATTATATAGGAAGCTGTGTTCCAAGTTATGTTTCCGGTGCTTTTATTGTGGAGGGAGAAACGGAAAGGAAAAGAGTGGAATTGTGGGATATACGTGTGTGAAGGAGATAAAAAAGTGGTTCAAGTTACCCTGCAGCGTGTTTTCATTTTATTAGAATTACAAATATAGACACACAACAGACACTCGGCTACAATAATATCATCCGTAGCCGCACAACAGCGTCTGAATGAGGCCGCTGCCAGCGCTACTTCAGGTGGATCAGCAGCCGTTTGATTCAAACCGGCAGGACGGCGGTGATGACGCGCAGAGCTTCTCAATTATAGATGTATTAAATATGGAAAATTTCAACTCTCGCGTCTAACGTGCCGCCGGTGTAAATTTGCGTCTGTCGCAACCACACGCGTCTGTGCATAGACTTTACATGTAATCTGGTCGCGCGAAACATTTGCGTCGCGTTGGGACGGACTGATTACAAGTAACTCCGGGGCTGTCAGCCACTAACAAGAGCACTAATATGAGCACTAATATGTCATACACACGTATGCAACACCGGTTAATAAGCACAATATCAATAAAGTCTTGTATTGTACTTGCGTCTCACTTTTCTCCTGTCTATTGAAAGAAGTGAGCGCTGCGTAGCGAGGATCCAAGATGGCGGCTCCAGATTCTGCTGTTGAGACAAACTGGCCATCTGATTGGACGGCAAAACAACTTGGATAGCGTGATTGGCTGCTCAGAAGTTGAGACTGTTGCGACAGTTGAGACAGAGAAGAGTGTCTCCGGCTCCGCCACGGGGTTGCTTACTCATGTGTTCCTACTTTAAGTAGTGTGGTACTGTTTAGTCCAGTGTGTCCAAGATATTTCGTTTCATTTCACTTGTTTTTTCCCCATCTCATTTCTCCACCTTTACTTTGAACTTGGTCCATGTTCACTTCCAGTCAGCTGGTGTCATTAACCTACAATGCAACAATAACAATGATATATGTTTTAATATTCCTTGCAATGCATCAGTAAATAAACTGGGTACCTTTAGAACTGTGAATTGTGAAATAATATCAATAAAATAAATGTCAGGATAGACAATGTTATGTTTTGCTTTTTAAGTGCATAGAGATATATATTTAACACTTTAGTAAATATTCATAATACTGTATATACTCTTCCTCACAAAGAAAAGCTTCCCAGTGAGTCCTCGTGAGTGACGGTTCCATGAAGCTTCTTCTGTGACACGTGGATGGAGGGAAGGAATCGCAAGATGGAGAGAGAGAGAGAGCACTCACCAACACCCTGAATGTGACACATTATTAAGGGCTATTAAAAGAGGCAACTCCGTCAAAGCCAAAATATACTTTAGGGGGAAGAGAACAAGCAGTGTAGCCTAGAAAGTATTTAAGGAGCCTATTCATACGCTGACCTTTTCTCATACTTGTCTCTTGTCATTCCCTCCCTCCTGTCGTTAACACAGAAAACAAATCAAAAATTATTCAGAGTGGGAAAACATAAAACGAGGCACATGGAACTTTACTGCTGAATGGAGCACACAAAAGACAAAGTGTCAGCTTCTCAGAGAAATCCTTGTTCTATAGGCAAGGCTGTGTTTGTATTCATTTGGGTTCATTTAAAACTTTCCAATCGGCCCGGTAAATGTTTTAGGAAAAATTAAATCTCGCTGCGAAGCTGCTAACTATGGCGGGTGGGAGTGGTGCAACGGCCAGGAAGACCCAGTGTGAATGCTGCCTCTCTCTTTCACACACAATATTGGCAGGGAAATGGAAGGAAAGACACAAACAGTGTACACCTATATGTTCACACCCATTCACAGGCAATATCTTCAATTCTTCTTCACACATGCTGGCAACACTAACGTACCTTCGTTTTTCTAATGTATCTGTTATCTCAACAGAGAATTGTATGCAATAAATGAAACGTATATCCTGAGCGGGACACAGAAAGTGTCAGACTTTAGGGTAAAGAACTGTCTGAGAATATTCAGCGACTAATCCTCTGTGACCTGCAGATGGCGCCAGATGACCAACTACAAAGCGTTGTCTCTCCTTGGATCCTTTGATTCTGTGGCAATGCCTAACTGAGACGAGATGAGATGAACTGAATGTGTGAGTCCTGAGTTTGTTTGTGTGCGTGTGCGTGTGTGTGTGTGTGTGTGCGTTTATATATGTGAATGTGAGGAAGTGAGTTGCTCCCATTACAGCATCTGTGAAGGAAGTTGACACACAGAGATTTCTCCTGCCATATAATAGCCTTTAAAACACTTTAACGCACATAGGCATATTAATTCCCAAAACACTTCCCTGTTGTGTGGCAGAAAAACAATCTAACTAATTTTTAGAGGGTCAGCAGGATGATTACCTTAGAAGTAGTGCTCAAATGATAATAATAAAATGGTTAAGCAATAAATTAGATCATCAACAGAAAATGGATTGGCAACTGTTTAATTGAATCAATCATTGTTTGAGTCAGTTCTAGCTTCCCAAATATGCATGTTTGCTGGTTTTCTTAGTTGTCTGTAAACTGAAAAGGTTAGATTGGAATAAAACATTTTAAGATGCCACTTTCAGCTCTCAGAAATTGCATTTTATATACAAAACCATTCAACAATTAATCAAGAAAATCATAAGCAGAATAATTGATAATGCAAATAATCCAAAGTTACATATAGTTAAAAGGTGATGGACAGAAAACCATACTCTCTCTGTACTGTACATACAGCCTTCAGTGAATGCCAAATGATTTGTATCTACCCTGTGTAAACATATAAAAGCTATATCTGACTGTGGGAGCCTTTCTCTGACTATCTGACTATACAGCAGCAGTGTTAGTGGAAGCCTGACTGGCTTCACTGGGATCCACCTCCCGGTTCCTCCACAAACAGAAGGAAACTTTGAGGAAGAACAGTTGATTGAATTCAGTTTCCACTCTTCCCTTTGCTGGAAGAAGTCTGGGGAAGTCAGGAGGTGCATTTGGAGCTGACTGGAAAACTAAACATGACAGTTTTTTTAAAATGGTATGGCACAATTAAAGGGTGGAGGGTCGGGGGTTGAGGTGTTGGCGAGCATTTCAGACTCCTTAACAGTTGCACCCATGTAGAAATCCCTCACCCTCCCTGTCCCAAATCTCACCACTCAATGTCCTGAAAACCCACCAGAACACCCACCGGTCAGTATCAATATTTGCTGTACCAGTGTCGGCCTTCCTGCCTGTTACTGCGACTGCCTGCTCACCTCAGGCCTGCTATCTTCAAAACTTGATGAATATTATGAGAGGCATGAGGCGACAGGTGAGCATGCCACACAGGAATACCGACCTGCACAAAGTCAGCCCTTTTGGCGGAGGCGACGCGCCAAGATGTGTCTGTTCGGCCATCATTTCTGATTACTTCAAAGGTCTCCATTATGCATTGTAATCAGAAACCAAAGGTCATAAATACACCAAACACAGATTTTTGCCCAATAAATCTTGTATTTTTTACATATTTCTTGAATATTACAATATTTCACACTAATTTTGAACTTTGCTAAATCTCCTTATTTACCTGAGGTCCTTTTCTTGAAGGCCAGTCTTTCCCTTTAAGAAAGCTGACCGGAAACATGGAAGAGATATAGATGGGGTGACATGCTGTAAAGGTCACCAGCCGGAGTCGAAGGCAAAAACCTTAACAGGCCTCCCACTCAGGCCAGCCAAAGCCACAGGCTCTCGTCAGGTGTGTCTGTAAGGAGGAAGCACCTGAGTCATAAAGCTTTGCTCTGTAACTACCAGCCCTTCAGCTGATGGCCCATTAGATTGGCTAGCTGACCCAACTGTGCTGCCCAAGGGTTCAGAAATAACTGGGCTGAATGAAGCAATTGAAGACGAAAGAGAAAGAAAGAGGGCGGGTAGACACACCAGGACATGCATCAAAGTATGTATTCAGTATACACTCCCCCCCCCCCCCCCCCCCCCAGTGCCACCACCAAATGGCTTAGGGGGCTGCACATCTCACACTATAAGAGCAAACCAGGGGAATTTTCATGTATTATTAGTTACTACGAGTAGTTCCCATCATGAGAGTGCTGCAGCTCTTGTAACCCAAACATGATCATGTGCCTGTTGGATAAATACCATCTGAATGAAAAGCTGGCTATCTTGGTCTCCTGTAGAAGGGGTTAAATGCCAACACTAGATGAGTCCAACAATAACCCTAACCCAAGCCTATTGAGGTTTATTCAAGCTAATTCTACCCAACAAATGT
This sequence comes from Cottus gobio, assembly GCA_023566465.1. NCBI lineage: Eukaryota > Metazoa > Chordata > Actinopteri > Perciformes > Cottidae > Cottus > Cottus gobio. Next base: position 10,139,181 of record CM042232.1, on the reverse strand, counting down.
TTCTTTGAGAAGACAAAACTGAGCAGAAGAATGGAGAAAACCAGAGAGGCAAGTGGAGAAAGACAGTAAGAACAGAGGCATCAAAATGCCTCAATATTGGATATTTCCCAAAGGGGAAATGCACACAGATATGTTTCTTCTTGTAGTTTGTTACGCAAGTGCCTGAAGTTGTCTTTAGTTGATCTTCCCTCCTCATTATGAAATTTGTCAAGCTTCAAAGAGATCAAAACATATCTAGAGTATAAGCCTCTTTGACTGTACAAATTAATTTGGGTGCCGTTTCTTTGTTTCAGCTTGGCCATTTTTCAGGTTAAAAACAACTTTGCAGTTATAGTTTTGCAGGAAGCCAGAGCGGCAATGACGTGAGGTTTCCTTTTCTCGCTGCCTGTTAATGTTCTCTTCTGTGCCTCATCTTTCATGTCAGACTGTCAATGGCGTCCTGCAGGGTCGAGTGTTGGGTCACGTCAGTGTGGTGCCAAGTGTCCTGGTGTCTCCATTGCTGTAAAGCCACACTAACACACACATGGGTGTACACAAAATGTACAGGCAGGCAGATACACAAATGTCGTTGGTACACACACACACACACACACACACACACGTATGTGACATGCATACTGCACATGCATGCACAAATGTATGCATGCTCACACAGACTGTAGACCTATAATGACTCTAGTCTCTTTGCCACCTGATCAATCATCCCAACTGCCATTAGATCTACAGGAGAGGCATTCCTTCCTAACAACTGGAGAAGGGGGTAGTGTGGAGTGGAAGAGGGGGGGATTGAGACATGAGGGGAAAAATGTCATGTCTTAAGTCAAACACATTTGAGATATATTTGCACTGTAAGTGAGCGAGCAAAGTTAGTGTAACTGAGAACACAGTCAACACAATGAAAACACTTTAATCTGTCTGTTGATTTTTCTTCAACGGAGGACGAGATTTCCTTTTTTTTCACAATTGTCAGATTTCTCATTCCATGTCCCATCTCACCTCTCTTATTCTCTGTGAAACATAGCTGGCAAATGTAAGAGGGGGGGAAAGCAGTTGGAAATCTAGAAAGAGAACAAAAAAGCTGCCTCTAGCTCAGGTCGTGTTGATGCATGTTTTGTATCACACCAGTGTAAAAGTAGTGAGGAGTAAAGCCTCCGTGGATAAGGTACTTTATCTCCCATGCTGTCTATATCTTTCACCCCGGCCCTCCTTCTCCTTGCCTCTTTGCTCTTTGATTTTTCTCTTTCTTCTGTCTGCTGAAAGAGCTGACTGTGTTGCTCTCAGCGAGCGCTCCAAGTGAGTGTATGTGTGTGCTATGCATTGTTCCCTTCTTCCTCCATATGATGAGAAAAGCTTGAAATAACAATGTCTGGGGGTGGAGTGTGACCCCCCTGTTCTCTGTTTCATCTCTTCTCCTTCTCTGTTCTCAGTTCTCCAGATGACAGTGATGCTCTCTGCAGATCTCCTGCAGGTGCAGGCCTTTTGACCCCCTCTGGGACAAATTGCACACTCGTGCCTGTGCACACACACATTCACACTAAGATGTGGGTGTAAATGCGTGCACAGACATGTCCATGCTCACACGTAAAGGCTCTAGCACGCGCGTAGACTGCACCAAAGTGGAAATGAGATAGGAAACCATCTGCCAAATAAATATTACATTGTTTTTTCCCTTCGATCCAAACCTGAAAAACCCATTGTTGACCATTGACAATCAGGTGCGACCATAAGTAACCAACCATAACAGCAAAAAACTGAGCATGACAGCGCACAGGCCCTAGAACACGCACACAACTTCAACCCCTCTGGTTTAAGGAGAGGACAAACTTATGCATGCCATGCTGCTATGCGGACAGGATTATCAAAGGATCTGACCTGCTGACCTTGAGGAGGTCATGTGTGAGGCGCAGGCTGCAGCCGCTGGCCCCGCCAACACCAGAATGTCTGACGTCTCAGGAATCTGTGCAGAAGCGCCGCGCTGCCCGACCACGCGGCACTACACAGAGCTAGACACCACAGTTGGGCCCTCTGTGAGGCAAGCAGGAGCCCAGGGGACAGAAACACACAGACCTTTTATTTTGGACGTTTGCTGATTCCAAGATAATACTTTAGATATGCTTTTGAATACAAATTCAAAGGAGTTCATGCGTAATTGTCTCTAAAACCCTGTCTTGAAACTTGATGAATGTCTTTACCTAGAGCATTATTATTTAAAAAAATATTTTTACATTTCTATAACCTCAAGACATGCTGTATATCAAAGAGGCAGCGCTTACAGACAGCGGAACAGTGGCAGGAACAGCAGAAGCATGATTTATTGAAGAAATCTCCTAAAAAAAATGGACAGCAGCTCCACTACCATACCAAGCTATTTGGATCCCTTCAATGAACATGGGCCTCTCCTTATGTTCTCCCATGTTCCACATAATTCGAGTGCAAGTGCAATGTGTGTTGCACATGTGTGTGATACTTAGCAGCCACATGTGGGATCTGATATTCAGAGGAATAAGGAAAGCTGAATAGAAAGGAAGTGAAGGATTCACTTAGGAATCACCTCTCCTCATATCAAGCCCACCCTTAATATTGGACAGGCGGCAGGCCTGATTGCCTGGCTTAAATATCCCACATGCATCAGATTGTTCTCTGCTTTTTTTGGTAAGAAAGATCTCAAACTCTTTTGTCGGGTAGATTACATCAGCAGTAATCTGTCGGATCAATCGTGTTGATTTGTGTCACCTCGCTTCACGCGCACACTTTCTACAGGTGGCGGTGCTCAGCATCTCAATTAGCTGTTTGCGCTCACAAAAAGTATCAACGAATAGGTGATTGATTTAAGGTTGACTCTTGGCAGTGTTTGTATTGTCAGGTGACCTCAAAAGCTAAGTTTGCTGCAAAAAGAAAAAAGCCTTAGCAGTGGTTACGCATGTCTCCCCCAGCCTCGCTGTCTCTCCTCCGGACAGCATACTGCTCGTTATCCCTCCACTGCCTCTACCGTCGACACCACAAAAATCTGCTCTGTGTGTTCGGGAGCATGCTTGTGTATGTACTTAGCATGTCTTGCTATGTGTGCGTGAACGCATGTGTTTGTGTGTGTGTGTGGGCATAATTGTGTGTATATATCTAACTGTGTTTTTGCAGGAGCTCGCACCAGCCGCAATCACTTTTGATGGATATCTACTCTGGCTTTGGAGAGCTGTATGTTTTCCAGTGTGACTCATGGGGCTTCTGACGGATGTCTGTACCAATTTACTGCTACTGCCACTGCTGCTGCTCTTGTTCCCCACCCCAAGTGTGTGTGTGTGTGTGTGTGTGTGTGTGTGTGTGTGTGTGTGTGTGTGTGTGTGTCAGTCTATGAATAAGTGTCCTGTGCATTGGCTGGTTGTGGTTGTAGTTTCCAACTTCTGCTTATGGACTTTCCTTTTTTTTTTCTTGAACAGCAGAAGAGGGAAGTTAAGGGAGAGCGGGGCTGCTCGAGTTCTTTAATGACATTGAATACAGACACATAAACGCAAAAACTGAAATGTGTAAAAATGAGCCAGCCAGGTTCTCCAAGTGACTCATTCCCATCTTTTTCTGCAGTCAGACTCACTTAGATTATTAATCCAAACAAAGATATATTTGCTCTGAGCAGCCTATCATCATGTTACGCACCCTGTGGTGCAGACAAAGGTGATGCCATTCTCTTGTGGAGGTTACATAACGTCATTGTCATCTGAACAGAACAATGCATGGCGATAACAAGACACTTGCTGTTGAATCACCAGACAAGGCTGTGGCTCTGCGGGTCACCCAGTTCAGGTGTCATATGGGACTTGAACTTTTGAACTCGCAGAGCCCTGGAGTGATTTGTTTTACCAGCAAAGCCTTACCTGGAAAAGTTCACTTGCATTGCCTCATTCATTTATCATCTTGACAAACAGAGTGACTCAAGCTAGTTCAACTCTTTGAACAGCCAAGATGTCAAAGGATCAGACAGGTACCAATAATCGGTGTTACGTACACTTCCATGACAGACTTTAAGACAACATGTGAACTGTGATAGTATGCAAGGTATACAGGAAATGGGTAAATATATGACACAGTGAACATGTGACATCAATGAATCCCATCCTGCCAAAGTCAACACTGGACAAGCAGGATCTGTCTGTAGTCTTTGTCTCCTGGCCAGACGCAGCTGGGTACGTGTGATCGTGTCTGTGATAGGAGGTTACTGTGTCCTCTAGTGATTAAGTGTATGTGGAAAGATTGAGAAGCTCAGTTAATTAAAATGAACATATGTTTGCTTGGTACACAGGGAAGTCTAAACTATTAAAAGTTAGCTCAAATGAATGGATAAGTAGTTAGAATAGATTACAACTTGTAAACCGAAGGGGGAATCCCCTTCACCGCAGGCATTTCTTACAGGACCTATAACACTCTAAAGGCATTACATATCTTTGAGCTGAAGTAGTTATTTGGCTGAAGGGACTTATTTCAGCTTTAATAACTTTGGTAGGTCCCAGTCTAATATAATCCAACCCAGTTGGGCCGAGAAAGGAGTGAGTAGCCTCATCTATCCAACTAAAAAAAGAAGATGTATTTCAGATCCACGAAGACGACAAGCATTATTAATTGATGACTGCTTCAAACAATAAGAAACCCTTTGCAAGAGGACATCCCTCTTGGGAATGGTTCAGAGATCATGGAAATACAGTACAGTCTTTTAAACACAGCATATTTTCTTACATCCCTTCTTTACATCTGTCTTCTGCTATTAAAAAGCATGAAAAGAATCAGTAAAATCGTTTGGCTTTGACGCTCGTGTGACTGACCCGACCACCCAGTCGGCTGCCAGGTTTCGCAGTTCATTCTCTCCAGAAAAGAGATGCCAAATGCCAGTTGCTGACCCAAACACGAAGCCTTTTATTTAGGAGCATCCCAGTGTGGAAGGACTTTCCTCTATTCACTCTGTTTTCATCCCTCCCATCCTCATCTGTAAGCAAAGGAGCCTAACACACTACTGTGATTCCTGTCTTCATCGCAGGCTATATTGGGCTGAGGTTACCCAGGACACCATGTGGCTTCACCCGAATTTAGCTTCCCACAGTATGCCTGAGTTAAATCATCTGTGTTTGTTATGCAAATAATAAATATTCATTAATGGTTCGTCCACAGTTCCTTAGATTCTTCCTCATTATTTTGTGTCAGCTCTGTAATCGCTAAGAGGATTTTACCCTTCTGGACTTCTAGAAATAATCCTGAGCTAATATTGACACGTGCTAAAGAAGTGCGCCTGCGGTGGGAGAGCTGGACCAGAGGGCTGTGAAGAGGGTCGTGGAGCCAAAGCCAAACCACGAGGCTACACGGAGAGGAGAGGGCGGCCAGCGGAACAACGGTGCATCAAAGACACCAAGTTGAACCACCGGCCTTGTCTCCGCTCCTCTCCGCCTCTCACACTCACACCCTATTTTCAGAAAGACCAACATGAGGGCAAACAGCAAAGCCTCCATTATTGTTGTTATCATTTCCAAACAGCAATTTTCCAGGCCAAAACTATTTTAGTGGCGCGAGTGTACGATGTGTATGCATGGACATGCACGGGCACTTGCATGTGTGTTTTCATAGATCGCCATGTGTACCCATGTTGGTTTCACTAACGGAGAGTAATATTTTGTCAGTTTAGCTGTATCCAGTGGGCCCAGAGCCCCCTAGCTGCTCTGCCCAGTGCTGTGGCTCAGCTGGGGATGGACCTGCCTCGGCATGGCCACTCTGGGCACTGGTCCCATCCTCACATTGAGGTGATGAAGGAGAACTCTGTCCCCCTCCCATGGCTACAGAGGTGAGGAGGCACCCAGGGGACACGCTGGCTGGCGTCTGAAGCCACATTCAAACAGCTGACAAGAACAGGCTTGGCTGCTCTCAAGGTGATGGTGCCAGGGTGTCTTGCCCACTGCTGCCCACGGCTCAGCTGGGAAATGCTCCACAAGCACTACAGTTGAACCAGGTCAGCGTTTCCCAATTCCTTTGTTCATGTAAGAACTGACTGGTATGTCGGTCACTATATTTATGGATCCCACATTGCATTGCTTTAGGAAAATGGATAAAAACATGATACCAGAGGTTGCTATAAGGTTTAGATTAGATTTAGTGGAATGATAATGTTATCCAGTTTATACTTGTGATAAGTACAATTTCACATTCAAACCATATTGGCCCCTGCTGGAACCTGATAATGGTTTAAGGATTTGACTCTCCGGCACTCTGCACTTGCCCCCATCTCTTTGAAAGAGAGGACATCTCTGTTCACATGGCTGCTCGCTTAAACACAGTCTCTCAATCTCAAATCCAGTCCTCTGAACAGGGTCACACATTTGTTTTGATAACACAGCAGAAGGGTTGTGCCAGCCTGCCCAGGTGCTGATGAATAGGGAGCTGCGACAATGGACCATCAGCTGAATGAAGCATCAAAGCCACCACTGATGATTTGATGATGATTGAGGGTCCCTGCATGAGGGTAGGGCCTCCTGCTTCAGAGAGCTGTTCGTGAGCAAAAAGCACCATCATACAGGTTCACCCTGCCTTTGATTTGAGTCTTTAGTTAAGTGCCATAGTGGTGCCGATGTCAGCTGCATCTCACAGATCACCGGGCAGCAGGGACAAAGCGTCCAGTTAACCAGGTGTATTGTCCTGATCCTAATGGCAAACACAGGCAAGAGCTGAGTGAGGATATTGGTTGAAGTTTTACTGGAGAACAGAAGAGCCATAGATAAAAGCAAAAAGAAAATAAAGCTGCTTTCTTTTCCTTTTTTCTTTCAGTCAGTGAACTTAACTTTAAATCCAGGCTCAACCCACATGACAACCTTAGCTTGCCACCTGTTTTGTGGGTAAGCAATGTTCAAGTTATCAAATCCGAGGGGGGATGAAGAGAGGAAAAGAAATTTAAAAAAAGAATGGAAAAGCATTTAGTTTGAGCACGCCGATCGCATACCAAGGCTCAGCTCGCAGATTCCAAAGAAAAGCTGATGGAAGAGAGCCAGGCCGACTCACACAGGAGGGGAGGAGATATGAAAGAGAGGACAGAAGAAGATGGAGTAAGAGGGGAAGAGAGTATGAGAGGGGGTTGTTAGTTGGAGGCATTAAAGAGATATTCTCTTTAATCAGGGACCTGCAGGACGCTGATGGACAAGGGACAGTGAGTGATGGAGGGGGATGGTGAGCGGGAAGGCATGGGGTGACAAAGATAAAGAGGAGTAGCTTGAGGAACACTACAGCTGGAGTACCTCAACCCCCCTCCCGCCACCCTTCACCCCAATAACCCTTACCTGCCTTCTGTTTGCCCTCATACCCCACCCCCAGAAAAGAAAATGGCACTGTCTCCTGTTCAACCCCCCCAAAAGGTAGTGACGGGAAGAAAAAGACGAATGCAGCGGGGATCCTGCGTGAATTGTTGACCTCGGCCGCTCACCGACAGAGAGGCTTTGACAGAGGACAGCAGCCAAGCCGGGCCCTGCAAGGATTAATAGTTCAGCGAGATGCAGCGAGACAACCATGCCACAAGTGGTTTGTCATGTTCGCGCTACAGTTTTTCCCACCATATCTTTATCCCACACACACACATCACAGACCCGACTCCAGGATCCCAGACTCTGACCAGACTCATGTGTGCTTGTGTAGGGAACAAGTGAGCCTCTTTGTTCAATGACACCACCATCCTTCACTGCAGAGGTAACTCACTGACAGACGGCTCAGTCGCTAGAAGAGAGATGGATGAAGACACTTTGTACCTTGAAGAGAGAGGGAGGGGAAATGGACTGATGTGACCAAGAGATAGCAGATAGTAGAAGAGGATATGTTATTATCAGTAAAGCGGTTAAAGAACGGAGATAGCGGGCAACTTCAGAGAGGCAAGAAGAAAAGATTCAATATACATTTGTATTTGTTAAATTCTGGCCAAAGCAACAGGAGCTGCATCCTCATGAGACACAGCGGCATCATGGGCCAGATTACTGTCTCCACTGTCTCTCAGCTGCCCTGACAACCAATCCCCATCCAGGAAGCTTTGTAACCCAGGCCACGAGAGGGTGGGGCAGGGTCAGGGGTTGGGAGTTATAGGGCTGACAGACAAGAGAGATTGATGCTCGTTGACAAAACTTGAGCCCTACTCGGTCTCAGCGGCAGCCCTGCCTGCTCCCCAGGGGCCAGGGGGTGGGGATCAGAGATACAGATACAATCCCCCATCCCCTTCTCCTCCCCAGGGACACACAGTTTGACTGCCCCCAACTCACATACACTTAAATGCTATGCCACTTTCCTGTTCTGTCTTGTTTGATCACGTCCTAAACTTTAAGAGGAAGCTGGCGAAAGGCCTCAGTAAAAGGAGAGCTCTCACATATATTTGGTTTCATCCAGCCGTGAATTCCTGCGGGGGTGCATGTGGCATTACTGTATGTATGTGTGTCCATCAGCTCGAGGAGCGCACGCTGTTGCTGGGAGAAGGTAGGATGGAGGTACGGTAGAAGTAAAGTAATGCAGCATTAACTGTCACAGATAGAGTTACATGGGGGACCAAATCAGGCTACTAAATTCACAAATGGCCTTTTGCAGATATTGTTACCAAAAAGGTAACAAAAAGAAAAGAAGTAGACAGGTCAAACTTTATTGTTTGTCGTGACGTCAGATTGCTGGAGCACTTCCTCTTGTAGAAAAGAATCTGCAAGAAGAGCAGAACATGCAAGTGGAGAGCATTTACTCACTTCTCCTCTTGTTATATGAACTGCAGAGAGAATGTGAGATGCTGGTTGTATACTGCTGACAAATATGAAGAAAGTTGTGAAATTTCCCAACTTTGTAGCGCTCTGTGTGTGTGTGTGTGTGTGTGTGTGTGTGTGTGTGTGTGTGTATTTGTGTGTTTGTGTACCCTGACCCACGGTGAAGATCTGAATGGAAGCCAATGAAGGGCGTCCTGGCTATGCAATCACAAAGAAAACCAGTAATATGCAACTCATATTCTTCAGAATTCTTTAGAATTTTGTATTTGCTGAAATGTCAAATATTTATATCACGTCACCGCCTTCAGGCAGCATTGTTAATGGCTCTCTCCACTGGTTTGCAGTATTTCTATTTTCTATTAACAAATCATTTCCACAATTGTCTGCTGAAAAGTGCAGTTCATATACGTTTAAGTTTATCACTTTTGTATGTGACTGAAGTTATATAAAACATTTAATAGTTACACTGTTACATTCAATCTGCATGAAAGTGACAAAACACATCGACAATGTAACTTATTTCCATATACAAAGCACATAATTGTACATTCATGATGATACGATTATTGTTTATTTTTGTATGGGTTGAGTAATTTTGATACAATGTGTCAACAAAAACTCATTATCACTTTGTTTTGCAGGCATATGTTGGTGTATTATTCAAATATGTATTCATAACAAATTAAACCACAGAAGCCTATCATGTACAGTGAAATCTAGACTGTGCAAAGTGATAATAATTCAAAAAAGAATAAAACTGCAGCATCATTAGAGCAAATATGAGCATTAGAAAAACATATTACGGTCAAAAGTACAATAGGTCATTAAAAAATGTAATATGGAACAATAATTATGAAATATGGAGCAACATGAGACATGAAGGACAGTATGTGAAAATGGACATTGTAAACAATAAGTGAGCTTAAATGTGTCGTTGATCAGTTGATAATATGTTAATTGGCCACTATAATTGACTAATAATTTATTTTTTAAGCAAAAATGCCTAACGTTTCCACGTTCAAGCTCCTAAATTATCAATATGTGTTCCTTCGTCAATAGTTAGTTTAATATATTTTGGGTTTGGATTGATGGACGGGGAAATTAAATGGCGTCACCCGAGGCTAAGGAAATTATCTATTATTTGTTTTCCTTTCTAATTATCTGTTCTTTGATTAAATTAATCAGTACATGAATAAAATCCATCGATAACAAACATACTAGGATGAAATAAAACATGTAACGTATAATGTAAAGCAGCTCTGAGAATTACATAAGAGAGCAATATGATCTACAGTTACAGAATACATACGCTTGGGTCTCTGTGTGCTTAGATTTTGTACAGATATTTATGGCTTTACATGTTTTTATATGCAGATTTAAACATTCCCTGTATATAATATATATATATATATATATATATATTATCTGATTTACCAAAAAAACCAAGTTGATTTGAGCACATTTCTTTCATCCAATCTGCAGATGTTTTTGGCAGTTTTGAGAGAAAGCTTCAATAAGAGGATACTTTTTGTCGCCTTGTCAGGTTTGAACTGGCTGACCTCCCTCCAGCTCTGACTGCGCTCCACCAGAAGTACAAGGTGAGGATTAGGTGTAAACAGAGGATGGCTGGATGCTTGAAGCCAACCAGGAGGTCATGTTCACGGCCCCGTCCACTTCCAAACCTGTTTCCTCCATTGATTGGGAATGTTTATCACATTAGGGAGAGGTCAAGGAGGAGGTCAAGTCAGAGAGGGGCTAGTGGGCTTCCATCCAGCAGTCTGGCTTATGATACTGTCCAGAGCCTGACCGCAGACACAAAAACCTGTGGAGAAGCATTTAGTCGATCTTACGGGTAAAGAGGGAGAACATGCTCGTGATTAATTGAAGACTGAAGAAAAATGTGAAAAATGTTTTAAATAACAAGCTGATGAAGAAAACAACAAGAAGCTTCTTGAATTTCCAGAATTTCATTTGTATCCATTGGCTCGCCAAACACCTATTTATACCTACATGTTAACATCCTCAGTCCACCATTAACCTACCCATGTTCAACTCCCCTGTAATTTGAATCATCAGCCTGGTCTCAGATCAGCAGAACTCTCACATGGAGCTTTCATCTCCAGACTGAGGACTAGTTCAGGGTCTTTCCCCGTGACCCGCGCCTTGCCTTGGTTTAGCCTGGGGCACAAAGACATCCCTCTCATGAATGACAGGGCTGGGACCTCCCCTGCCTCCCCATTTGACCCCCTTGTTGGCCTAATTGTGTGTAATGCCAGGGCCATGCCCCACCCAATCCCAGAAGGCCCACGGGCTACATAGGCCAATTATTTTCTTATTGTTGACACAGACAACCTGACAGTCTCCCTCCCACATAACTTCTGTCCTCCCTTGTATTCCGGTGTCTCTCTGTCTCCCTCTCTCCCTCTCTTTCAGGACCACCTAGGTGTTTGCAGGGCCTAATGCACACAGGGGCCCAGGTTTTTTTTTTTTTCATGAGCTATGTTGGCAAGATCCTCTCTGTTCTGCTCACGCTCTCTGCATACCAGCAGAGAGAGCTATTAACAATGCCGCCTGCAGGCACGACCGTGACGGGAGGGTGTGGGGGGGTTAAAGGTCACCTGCTGTAGAGCCAAAGTCATTTGTTTACTTCTTGACAAAGAACAGTCAAACAGAAAGTAATATTATAATAATTATTATTATGTTGATTATTATTGTACTAAATTTACCGACAAAGTTTGATACTAAACAAAGACACCCCATAACATCCACAAGGAGACATAAAACGACCACCTCAACATCTCATAATCGTCCATGGCTGTGGGCTATAACGAGTTACAAATAGCAGCTACTGCCTTTTTTATATTACTTTATACTCCAAAGTTTCTGAAGACATTAGGAGCGAGAGAAAAACAACAAGTCCTGCTTTGACAAAACATCACCGTAGGTTATATAAACAGGTGGAGTCAAGGACAGCAAACTGTAAATTGTAGCCCTTTTTCATCTTGAGCCCTGCATGGATGCCAGCCAAAGTGTGGGGAGAAGACAGGACTGAGTAACAGCATTTGTGTGTGTGCGTTATGATCTGCACCTTTCTGCAAGTTGTCAGGTATGACGCTGTCGAAAGGACAGAAACGAAAGAGAACTTCAGGATCGCACTTTGATGAGAAGGAGGCCGCTTGCCAAGCGCTGAAGGCCGAGAGGGAGTGTTTGACCGTGTGTGTTTGACTGAGTGTCTACACAGAATGTGTAATTGTGAGTCCACAGCTCTTTAAATACATATATATATCTATTACAAACTTGTCCTCCCAGGTAAGCAGCAGCAAGGTCCCACCTATACAGTTAACAGCTGTGCTCTTCCTCCTCGGCGTGTCCTCTCTCTGCTGTCAGGCTTTGTGGCCGAGCTGGATGGTATTCTAGAGCACAGTGTGTCCTAACAAAGCTGCTATTATGTGGAGCCACTCACTGTGGTTTTGACCCGTAACTACCTCTGCTGTCAGACCAAGATGGAGTATGTGTGTGTGTGTACTTGGCATACAGTGTGGTATATCTGATTTGATCTCTCTCTGTTCTCCAGCCTGAAATGTTCGCTCCACTTCGCAGTGTTCACACAATATCCCTTATGTGACAGTTATTGTTCTACTGGGATACAAGTCCCACCAGGTGTGTATGATGTGTGTGACACACTGATGATTTAGGACTGCAGGCCTGTGCTTTTTAACGAGTTGGAGGAGCCTGAGCAGACGGATGGATAAGTTGGACCCATGGGAGCCATACAGGCTCCTAGAGAGAGGTCCTGACTCCGCCCCAGAGACAGTGCTGCGACCGGGTTGTCGGCCCAGGCTGGTGTAAGCTGGGGCCGGTCTGTGGTGTGACGAATGGGACACCTGAGCCAAACTGTAACACCACCAGCGTGGTGGGTCCCCCTAATCACTCTGACTGCCCAACTTCCAGCATCAGGTTTCAGATTCCAGGGGCTGTGATGGTGGAGCTCTGTCCCAGTGGGGCTGAGGTGTCTGGTTTGCTTTAACAACAAACATGTACTGACACTCCTGCACATACCACTCAATGCCCTTCCTTGATCATACACAAACCTGGAAACACAAAGATGAACAAATTAACACATGCTTTAGCTCATGCAAACAACACATGCGCCTCCCATCCAAAGCTCCTGAGCCTTGTAACTGTAACAGTGATGGAGTTACAGGGCCAATCCCAGCTAACCTGGTTCTCAGATTGGATCGTCATCACAGTTTACAAGTCTCACCCAGCAGATGGTAGACAACTGGAATTTTGGGAAATATGATCACTTGTATGCTAGATGATGCCCCTCTAATAAAGTGGAATATATGGAGAGAATATACCAGCTGTTCCTCTCCATTCAAATATCTTGTAATGAAAAGCCTGCATGCAACCTTTAGGAAGTACTGTTATTAGTTGGTCCCTTACATACACAGCATTTGGATAATCAAATAAACCTTAGCAGAAAATTAAATGGTGAATAAACACTTCTCTAAATTTGTCAGTGACAGTTAAAGTCGGCCTATTTTGTGGTTTGAATGGGGGCTTCGGATATAGAGGGGCGGAATTTGATGCTTGGTAATACAGTGCTGTGTTGACATGGCAAAATATCAGTTTACCATGTTAATTGAACATCTAATAGCTTGCACGGAGCAGATGGCCTGAGGTGAAACATGTCCTCTTGCCCCCTCTCTCTGGGTTTTATTTCTGGATCAGCTGGAGGAGGTGGGGTTAGAAGGAGGCAGAGGACGGTCTCTGTGCCCAGGACTGAAGCCTCCCTGTTTGGGCACATGAGACCCACTCCTCCCCTCATCTTTGCCGACATCGACCACGTCCAAATTTAGGTGAGGGGAAAACTATGCAGGGAGATATTTCAGTAAACTTTGTGTCAATAGCGATCTGTGCCAAACCAAAGTCCATTTGCACTTGTTTCTCTCCTTAATCGCTCATCTAAACAAGCTTGAGGGTTGGTGGGAAAGGAGGAAGAAGGGCAAGGGGGCGGGAGGTGGAAAGGTGAGGAGGCAAGAAAGGGGGAGTGGATGGGGGTTTGCCAAAATAAATGCATGAATGCCGTCTTTGACTGACTGGCATCTTTGAAGTGAGCTATAATTGCAGGCCTCTTGTCCAGCAGTGGAGCCTGTGGCAAGCCAGGTCCTGGCCAAGCTGAGATGTCTGGCTGCAGCACTGAGGAAACGTCATGGCTTAACAATAAACAAAGTCAAGAGGCCTAAGATCAGCTTGATACATGCTTCGGTGGCAACGGAGTGGAACCACACAAAAGTCAGGAAATCACTAAATCAGTTATTGCTTCATTCATTTGTTGGAATTCTGAGAGATGTGGCTGTTACATCCACGTTCACAATGGGTGCACCGCTGAGAAATCCCCCCCGACTAAGAGATGACGGCATGTACAACGAGGTAAGTACCAAAGCACTAGCAGGGCTGAAGAGGATCCTCACAAAGCTCCTTTCACAGCAGCACATATCCAGCCATTAGGTAACACTAAGTCCTCAACCCTCTCAGAACAGCTCTACCTGCGTGTACTGAACGCTGCTGCTCTCCAAGAACGCACTAAGCGTGTAGGCAAGCGCTTATGTGTTCATGGGCACATATGCAACAAGGGGGTGTGGGGGGGTCCTGGGACATGAGAGAAAGGAGAGTCGGATGTGGTCGGGTAAAACTCTTTCTGACACACGGAGATGTTTTTTCCACCAGGGGGGAAGTGTGACAGGGTCACATGGGCCGTGATTAATACGCGGCTCCTTGAAGTCTTATTTAGAAAATAAATCCTCTAGCCAGAGATTATTAGATTGAACTCCCAGAAGAATACCTTACACAATGCACCTTTCAGCTGCTCTTTTTAAACCTTTTTCTTTGTGGGTGGGGTGTGTTGTCTGGGCTTTTTTATAACGTTCCACCACGGCACTTGAGAAAAGGGGAAAACCCAGCCCGCCATTGCCGAACAATAACCCTCGGTGTGTGCATATAAAACTTTGACCAACTTTTTAAAAACTGGAAGAGTAAACGGAGGAGGGATCAGTTAGGTGTTGCCGCAGAACTGTGCTTGTCGGGGCAGGGCTTAAAATGACTCCAAGGCGGTTCTTATCTTTTGTTTCATTTTTCTAATGACGAGGATACTCGACAGCTCAGCTAGTGTGACGAGAAGATGGAGAGGCTGATCATCTTGAAGCAGCTTTTTGATGTTTTCCTGAATTCAGGCACCGTGCCAATCACACATTCCAGGTCCTGCAGACGCAGCTGCCCTCTTTAACTCCCAGGTCTTTTCACAGCCCTGAGAAATGAAAATCTGTTTTCATCAAACCGGGTTTAATGTTTTTACCATATCAACAATGTTATATGTATTTTGTCTGGTTTTCTCCATTCAGACCAATTGAGTCCCAATTTATGATGCATAGCTTCTAAAGGCTTGTCGTTTCTCAACCCTCAACCTAACATTACAACTATCTTTGTTGGTCATTCAACCAGTACTGGCAATCCATATAAGTGGTCCTCTCTACTGTACAGCTGGCCTGTTCAACAACATCCATCCTCTCTCTGCAGATTCCCTCTTTGCATGCAAAAGCTTCAGACTGGGGGAATCCAGGCCCAGGTGGGGGATTGGCGAGTGAACCTGGCAACCATCCAAAGGCTAACAGCCCCAACCACCACCAGTCACACACATAGTCCCTTTCCCCGGAGTACACATACCTGTGCCTGGGTCCTGAGTCTGGGCCTCTCTTGGGCGCCGGTCTGAACCCCAGAGTTCTGTTTGATCCTCCAGGTTTTCTCTCACATCCAGGTGCCTCACTCAAAACACACACATGCACTAATGGTTTGACATAAATGCACACATGCACATACTGTGCATTCATGTTGGGAATTCACTTCCACCACATGGACTCTTGAATCTGCATGGTGCACCAAAGTTGCCGAAACACTGACTTTGAA
Source organism: Cottus gobio (assembly GCA_023566465.1). Taxonomy (NCBI): domain Eukaryota; kingdom Metazoa; phylum Chordata; class Actinopteri; order Perciformes; family Cottidae; genus Cottus; species Cottus gobio. The sequence goes on along the minus strand of CM042232.1, from coordinate 10,123,471 downwards.
CTTGATTTGGACAGCGTAACCGACAACATGACAAGGAAGAATTAGAGTTATTCATGTGTGTGTGCCACCAAACACTCTCCTCTCAGTAAGCACAGCAAGGAAACATGATAGGAAGGCATCTGCTAAAAGGTATTTTAAAGAGGATGGTCATCCAGCTTTATACTGCATCATCCAACAGATCAAAAACGTCTTTGATGGGAATCTAGATGGATTTTCTACCTGAGAAGCCTTCATCCAGACGGCCTTATGAGGAATGTGATCTGTTGTCCATCGAGTGATTAACGTTGTTGCCTTTAGTTTTTTGTTGTGTACATGAGTAGAGTTCAAGACACATCAGCTACATCCAGTTATCTTGCTTCTCTAGCCTATGTGTTCCTATTCAGGTTCTGCTGACACAGGCCATTTGACTGAAACACCTTTTGGAAAATGGAATAAATAGATTGTCAATTTTTTCTGGCAGTGTGCCGGCTATTTGTTCCGTTAAATGGGATTTGGGCTCTACCTGACACAATGTTTTGAAAAGTCTGGATTCAGGAGCACAAACAGTTTCCCAATTGTATTGCATGTGCAATAAGGACATCAGACTAGAAATACAGAAAACATTGAAGATGCATGTCCAGAGACAAGGACTCACACAAGCTGCAGACATAAATATACCTGATGTGCTCTGCACTCTTCCCTTTTTCACGCCTTCTTCTGGGCAAACCACATTCTGTAGGTGCCGGCAGGGTTCGGTGGAGTTAAGGATTACTGCGGTGCTCTGTGAGCAGAACCAAAAGCAGTGACTGCCCCTCCACCCCTCCCCTTATCATATAGAACCAGACTCACCTTCCCACTCCCGCCAACCGACTCAGATGGACAGGCTGAAATCACAGCAGTGCAAGCTCCAAATCTCCGTTCTCCACACATGCCAGACAGAGGGGAGGAAAGAAAAACAGGCTTTACTGCCTCTAGCCGGCCCAGGCCTATGGCTCAGCCCCGCAAACAGATAATCGTTACGGCTCCGAAAGACATGGGGTACAGCAGGAAAATATGGGGAGACAAACTAACCATTTGCTGAAAGAAATCCTGCAGGGCTAAAGTGGGAGTCTGAAAATCAAAACAGGTTTAAATGGTGTGGAGTACATGAAGAGAAATTGGAGCATAACAAGCTTATGATAGTTGTGGTAGTGTAGTTTATTAAAAAGATAAGAAGAACTCTGAGAAAACTGATTATTACCAGAAAAAGGAGTTAAAAAAGAAGGATGAAGAGAGACAGCCACAGTGAAAGACTCAATAAAAGTAAGATATGAGAGACAGCAGAGGAGATATGGAATAGAAATGCAGGCTGACTAACATATCAAACAGGAGAAAAAAAATGCATAAAATGATGACAGAAGACAGACCTGGATCGCATCCAAGTCAAATGAAAAACACACACTTAAGCTGCATGCTGATCCCACACACCTAGTGTGTCTCTCTGGGTCTCTTTCATCTGCAGCTCTGAAGCAACAGCCGGCACACATGAAAATTGTTCAGGTAATCAAAGTGTGGAGGGGTAGTTCCCCAAGTCGTCCTCAGCCCGCAGACAGCGTGTGGACAGATTGAGAGCCTGCATATGCGGAGCGAAGATGTCATACCTGGATGGAGAGCGAGTGGAGACAGGATGAAAGGAAAATTACAAAAATAGTGAGGCAACGGAACCATGACAGCAGAACGTATTGGGTTAGGAAAGCCCTGGGTTTATTCAAGATGGATGCGCAATGTGGAGGAAAACTGATGGTAGAAGACAAGAATAAATGTCACTGTACAGTAAATGAGGGGCTCCAACCTAAAAAACATTATATAAGTATATGTTAGTATAACTCATAATCATGCATTTAAACATTCATCCATGATCAAGTGTAGCTAATCCATTTTCACTTCCACTTTTTTCAAGATATTGCACACTTGTTCATCAAATCATAGATGTCATTTCGAGAAGATTATTTTCCATGAATCTTTCATTTTCGTGTCATTGAGAAAAAACACATTTAAACCTGTTTGTTCTTTATATTCAGTGTTAAGTGGGGACTCAAGCCATTGGATACATTATGAAAGGATTCAGTGAGCTGGTCAGCAGCTTTGCTAGACGTTCTGGCAGATGTCTGAATAACCGTATCAGCGTCATACATCTGGCAGGTAGGCTGTTGATATAGATATGGCAATAGACCTAGAACTGACCCCTGGCTGTCCCCATGTTAACATCACAGAGGACGGACTTTTCCCCATTGACCCTCACAGCGTGAAGTATGTGTCGTTAGTGATGCATCATTTATCAGTATCATTACACCGCTGTGGTTGGTTGGGCTGGAGCTAATTCTAACTTTGTATACTGTTGGGTGGTTTAATCTGCAACAGTCCATCATGTTATGCAAGCCTAATATATCTTTTCTATGTAAAATCTATATTTGTAAAGTAACTACAGGAACTGTAAAATAAATGTGTTAAAAAATATGTGTAGTGGAGTTATATACTGTATATTGTAATATAACAATGTTTACCCTCTTGTTTGTAGTCGAGCATTAAATGAAAATACTCAAGTAGTACTCCAGCAGCTAAAATGTGTACTTAAGTATAGTACTTGCGTAGATGTACTTAGTTACATTCCTCGACTGGAAATTCTTGATCATTTTTCTAAATATGTGTGTGTCTACTCGCAATAGGGCAGAAGACCTTTGAGCCTATCATGTGTGCTGTCATCACAAAAAAACATCAATCTCATTTCTGAAGCGTGATGCACTACCCGCAAACATCTCCAACAGCCTTGTGTACCGTCTAAAGCAGCACTGTGTACCTGTGTGATGACGGAGACAGACAGAGACAGTAGCTGTGAGTAGAGAGGTGGCTCAAGGCTGTAGCGTGAGTCCACAGATGTGTTTTGCTGATGTTATCTCGACCACTGTAAACAATTCTTACTCAGACCAGACTGGCTGAGACACTGTGACACGCTGATTGTGAACTAAAACATACAACAACCCTGATTTTGTCACTATTTTGTTACTTTTTTCATCTTCCCTCTATTCTCACTTTCTTCCCTCCAATCCCCTTTTCTTACTTTGTTACACACTCCTTATCTGCTGTGCATTTCATCGCACATATCACATTCCCTCTTCTTCTTCTGCTTTTTTCAGCTTGTCTTTCTATGTTTGTCACAGCTCACTGCCACTCAATCACACGCACTCCCAACATACATACTCTATGTCCTTACTGCCATTGTAGTGAAAAGATACCAGCTTCTGCTCTCAATGTTTCGAAGCAAAAAAACATACACTCGCCTGTGAATAGCATTTATTTTTGGAATGATCTCCTATAATTCAGCAGTCCGAAGTATTCGACTGAGAGTCTGTTTATTTTGGTTGCAGGTCTAGTAGGTGCAATGGAAACTGTCAAAGTCTTGTCATACACTATTGCGCATCCGCAGCAGTCTCATGGCTCGCTGCATCCAGTGCAGGAATGCATTGAGGAAGCTCTTCCAATACGATCCATCAAACCAGACCCCGAAGTTTGGTTGTGTGAGTGTTGTGTTTCTTGGAGGACTTCTGTTTCCAAACGATACAAGACTCTCATAAGACTTTTATACGTCTTATGTGACGGTCTATGAAATCTGTGAAAGGATCCTCCAAACACACGAATAAGGGACAAAAAACATTTTCTTCTATTAGCTAAGCCTTTCAATTATTAGTTATTGCCATCTGAATTCAATCAGTGATTCAGACACAATTGATATTTCCTCCCCAGAATGAGTACTTTATAGAAATGTCCTCTTCAACCCTGTGTTTGTCTGTGTGTGCAAACCCACCTGTACAGTATCTGTGTGCTTAATTGATAGGTGTTGACTAATGTCTTGAATTGGATTAGGATAAGTAAGCAGGCTTTTGCACAGTAATGACATTCCTCAGTGTGCCTGCCTTCCTCCTGTGTCTTATAGTTTTGCTGAAAGCAAGTCAGTATGTTTGCCTCAGCAGGCCTCAGTTGTTTCCACTTTCTTTCCTTTTAAACTGGAGGAATGACTTTCAAACATGAGAACAGGAAAGACTGAAATATTGCGTGAAAACACTTAATTGGGCAAACAGCAGTGTGGTGGATATAGTATATTCATGAGAGTGCAAGTTGAACCAATACTGGGTTTTGTTACAGAACAGTACTTCTTAACTGGGACCATTTTCAATAATCACAACACATAGAAGTGGTGTAAGGTTGTGTGGAAGTAGTTTAAGGCAAAGCAACAAAGAGCACGAGATGTAATGTGACTGGTAGAGTGATAAAAGGAGAGTGGGAGGAAGCAGGGGCTTGAGAAGAGAAGAGAGGAGGGTGTGTGTATGGTTGTTCTGCTTGCGGATGTTGTAGACGGTAATGTTATACCTCCTCTGTGTTTTGACATGTGAAGACTAATGGAATAGTTTCATACCAACACAAAGCCAGACGATTATTAGACCTCTTTTCTAGACATAAATAAACGGCGCAGAGCCGTCATTTTCCCATGACGACAATGGGGCTTTTGTACCTGATACCCATGAATATTTATTAAGATTATTACCACAATACTTTTATAATTGTTTATTTTTTTTGTTACTGTTACGCCATTGCATCCTCATGTGGTAAGAGAGTAAGAAAAACAACTCCGTGGTGCAGAATGAGAGATATTTTCAGTCTTTGGTCCAAATAAGAGACAGGCGGTCATGTTGTCCTTCAAATGAAACGTCTGCATAATTTGGATGAGTAAACTGAGAGCATATGGAGGGAGAGGGCTGGAAAAGCATATCCAACCATCCTTGAGAAGTTTGACCTTGAGATGGATCAGGTAATATCTTAACTCATCAATCTCTGAGTCTCGCCGCTCAAACTCAGACTGGCCAATCATAGCATAGCATCAGTCAGGGTCCGACAATATGCGTCTCATGCAGGGACTGCAGTTAGTTACAGTGTGGTGGCTTTGAGGGGGCGGGGCCTAGCAAAGTGTCTTTGGCAGAACATTGTTTGCTCATGAAGAACAACATCACTTTCATGTGTATTGGTTTCCAGTGCCTCAGTTAATTGTAACATCAGCATGTTCTGATCTGCGACCTCTTTGGTTGCACAGTTGTTAGGTTTAGGTGCACGAATGACATAAGTTGAGTTGAGGAAAAGATCACAGTTTGGGTTACAAAACTATTCGGTGAGAAAACAACCCCCAAAAGACGTGTGTTTATGTTGAAGTGGCCTCCAGCCGCCGTATAGGGAGCAAAGGAGGAAGTCAGGTGACATTATTATTGAGTGACAATGTTGACACCGGGATGAGACGAGAAGTAGTCATTTTAACCCAAAGCATGATGTGTCCCTGAACCTAACCAATAACCACCAGAAGCAAGCGTAAAAAGTTTGAGCAAGTTTTATCCAAAGGTTTTCTTCCAGATTTTCTAATGCACTACTACACATAGGCAAAACATTATGTGAATGGAAACACAGCTAGTGTCATGCTTCCTTTGGAGGATACTCAAGTTTGTAAAATACAGCTTTTTTGAAATATGTTGTATAATTTTCTGGATCATTTGTGGTCTTTACATAATATTTTGAGGAGTTATTTGAGGTTGACTAACTGTCTCTAGCTGTTGGTATTGGACAGCATCAGGCTCCCAGTCTCCCCACTTGGTAGCGCACAAAGATGTCTTTTGTGCTCCTCCTTAAATGGGCCGTAACACCTCAAGCCTATCCACAAGCCAGGTGGCTACAATCTCTGTATCAAGTGTGATATCATTCATCTAGAGCTGATAATGTCTCGGAGTCCAGCGCCCTTTCTCAGATACGGTTGCTGTGGTCGTTGCCTGACGACGTCTCTGTTGTGGCCATGTGTAGTAGATAAACCAGATAGTATCTTGTTTGTATAGTCTTTGGGATAGGTGATGGAGTGTGACTTCATGTTCGAGCTGTCTTGTTATTTCGGGGTTTCGTTACAGCGCACCCGGCCATTACATTGCTACTTTCTTAACTCAGCTGCTCTGCGTAAGGGTAATGTCAAGAATGGTTTAGCTTCATGAAATTTCATTTAACAGTTTGTTTATTTTACTCAGGTCCCAATCCTATTGCCATAGTAGTGTGGACTCTTCCTGGGATCATAGGCTGAACTTTAAATGCCAGAATAGAAAGGTCTATCCTCAGATTTACCTCTCAATTAACCTCCACACTTTCCAACCTTTTTCCCTCTTTCCGTGTGACCTTCTCACCCCTTTCTCTGTTTTTATACCCCTGCCCCCCCTCTTCCAAACACAGGAAACCTGTGCTGGAAAGCCCAGCTTGTGTGTCACTCCGCTTTAAAGTGAGAGTATCAAGCAGGAAAATAAATATGGGATGGAGAAAGTAGCAGGAGAACAAAGTCAAACAAAATTGGCGTGGCTGCATAGCCGGGTTCTGGCTGATGTCCATGTTGATAGAGAGGCTTAGGCCTAGGCTGGCGTTTCAAAAAAGCCACCTCTGATGCTATCACATGCTATCGCTGTGCTATTAGACTGCCAGGGTTATGATTGTTGCTTTGATTACGCTGCAAAGGGTGTAAGGCAGCACTTTTGTATTTCCTCTACCTCTCTGAGGAACCCCTTGGAAAGCCCTCAAAGATTAGCGGGTGCCCACCAAGGTGACAGAAGTGTCTTTGATGCAACCAACCCAGGCACCCCAATGTGTGAGTCGCTTGCTGATCCCTCACCTGACTAATCCTGCAAAGCGGACACAATCGTTTGTGTGACAGAGACACACCCAACCATCGAGCTCTGTAACTGTGTATCTTCGTTGCCACCCTACGAGGAGGGCACCAACAGTTGATCAGAAAGCAAAGGCAGGATAATAATAATGTTCTAACATCTTCTTTCACAGGCGGTGCATTGTAGGATGCAGGCTGTCAAACGTTGGAGCTGATTACATAAAGGTGTACATCACTCCTTTAATCACACATCAAAGGCTCATCGCTGACATGGCGACAGGCCGGCCCGTCCCATCTTGTACGCTACAAAGAGGCGGAAAAACCTCTCACTTTGTCTCCACACATAAACCGACACACGCAGACAACTTAAGTGGCTCATATCAACAGCGCGAATATCCTTCATGGGTAAACTGATATCAGTACGAACAACTTAAAATGCCACATAGGCGGGCAAGCGTCTAGATGAAAGTGGAGATTTCCCAACAAGTCTTAACGGCTTTGTTCTAGAAAGATCCTAAGTGAAGATTTATCTGGAGGAATGCGGGGGGGGAATCGCACCCTGCATATTAAGCAGCCCGGCCAGGGGAAAATACGATACAGAGGACAGATATGTTTAGGTGGTGGGGGGCGTTAAACATTCCTATAAAGTTGCTGTGGGGACAGGCGAGGCTGTGTTCTGCGACCGTGTCCACATGTTGACAGCTTTATGCCTGTGGTCCTGTACTTTTAAACGGCTGCCTTGGATAAACCCAAAAGCCGCCGACGCTCACCGCTTGCTGCATAAACGGAGAGAAAATCTGTCCTGGACTGAAGCGCAATTATGAACGCTTTCGGAGAAGGATGAATACTGAAGATGAGAATAGGAAGATCAACTTTTGTTTGAATATTGTCAGTAAATGTCCACATGTCTCCACCCTGAACAGGTGCTCCGTCTAAAATCCAAGAAACAGCCTCAGAGAGCCGACTTCAGATGGTCACGCTGGTGGAGTTCGGCGACCTGTGAACCTTCCTCCTAACCCCTGTTAAAAATGCACACAACTTGTCTTTCCTCAGTCCACCTCTTAATCACAGAGGAGGAAACATGTTGGTTTGGAGTTCACAGAAAAATGTCTCACGGAGTTTCAAGGTTAAAGGTTCGAGTCACCCAAACTACATTCAAACACATTTTCTCGCTCACTCCTAGTGGTGTGAAGCCATGCAGGTAGTTTTATTTTGTCTACTCTCTATTAGAAACAATCCCAATGCAATCTGTTGATAGTGTGTTCTAAGTAACACGGCTGTGTTCCTGGAGAGGAAGTAGCTGTTGTTGTATCCCCTCACGCTAGCAGCATGGCTCTATGGATATCAATGTCGCTCCACGGCTTCTGTCCAGACTGAAATATCTCAACTATTGGATGCACAGAAGGCTGACCATCATAACGCATGTTTGCACAAAGGAGCCTTTTAAGGGGGGCTGTTCCCCAACAGCTTTCTGGTCCACCCAGTCCTCAACCAACCTCTCCACACCACCCCCTGTGTCCACTTCCACTTCTCATCTCACAGTGAGACCATCCAACCCCGGCACCGGTTTTGATGACAGTAGTAAGTGTTTCTAAGTGTAGCTCTCAAAGGCGTCACGCTCTGTTTGCCTTGGTCCTGTTGATACGCAGCAATAGTGGGAGATTCGGCACCCCACAGGTGTTAATTTTATACATGTGAATGGTATTCACACTTTTAAACCTGATCATGGTCATAAAGTATGGATTGAAAGGCAAGCAGGCACATACCAAAGACAAATACACAAGTGCACACTGAGTATGTTCGTCAGGCCAGCTGACGAACTAATATACATTTGGTGTATATGTGCAGGCTACTTTTAGACTGAGAAGAAAAACATCCCGGGGTCCTTCATTTAAGGTGTGAATGATATTTAGTGGACTACTAACACTGTTGTTTTTGACGAGGCAAGAACTCACGCTTCATGTAAATTGTGGATGAATTAGCTTAAACCAGGCCAGCAAATTGTCAGTTTCAACACTGTTTTCTTTCCCTCCTGCCGGCGATCTTTTTACTGGAGCTTCCTGAAGCAGGAGAGCTGCACAGTGAGTGGATTTCAAACTTGTCTTATTAGACTCTTCATATGAAAGAAATGGCTCCAGTGTTTATTTCAATGAGAACGCCCTCTCCTGACTTTCTTTTCCATTCTGTGATAGTGGGAGGTTCTGTCCTTACTATCCAGAAGGTGCATTCCTCTTCGGTAGGATGAAGGTAAAAAAAAAAAAAAAAAAACATAGCCATAACTTGGTAATGGTAATAAAAAGGCAAGATACCAAAAGGATAATAAAGAAAATTCAGAAATAATCTGTGTGCCTTTATCTGAATCAACATTGATATGACAATGACAAATATTAACATTGGGCTTAAATGCGTTGTGTACATGTATGAACCAATATGTTAGTTTTTAATTATCATTCACTGCCTTTCTGTGAGAAGAATGTGTTTCCTTTTATTTTGAGAACAATGGCCTGGTTGCATGATGGACTGGTATCAGTGCAGTGCGCAGACATTTGAGTATAAATAGCGTGAAAAGAGGAGTTGTGCCAGACAGGAATGTCCTCCTCAAGGGCATCTGTTGGACGATGCCCAGCGCGCCATGATGGGTGTTAAAATTGGCTGGAGAGCAGCCAAAAGCAGGAGGAAAAAAAGGGGACTGAGGTTAGAGAAATTGAGTGAGGGAAATTCCTCCAATGAGACTCTGTTCGGTGCTTCTCCCCGCTCTATTTACAAGAGAAAAGAAAACAAGACTGAGAGAGGAAGAAATTATTGACAGATCTATGAGGCAACAGGTTGATATAGAAATAATGTAGCTCAAACGAGATACAACAAGAAAAGGAAAAAAGGGAGATTGTTTGGCCCTCAGGGGATATGAGGGAGGAAACAAGAAGAGAGGATATCTGATTGGCTGAGAGCAAAGAGGCGAGAGAAACAGAAGATGGAGAAGTTATTTCACACTTCTTGTTATCATGATACTCTTCCTTCACTGTGACCCATTAGTCCTCTGTGAGATACACTGAGGATGACTTTACGTACACCAAGCTGAGCTCACTTCCCTTTTGTATTACATTACATCATCCTGAATGTTCCTGTTTGTCTGTCTCTTCTCTTTTAAGATTTGTAAACAGAAAGTTTTGTTTTACACCGGGGCAACTGGCCCTTGCACCTGGATATCTGAGACATAAAATCGCTCTGCTCAGGAATGGAATCTGAGCAAATGACCTTATAAAAAAGCATGCCAGACAAGCTTTCAACAGCTCCTTCTCACTTCTCAAAGAGAAACCCAGCGATGCAACAGCGGAGTATAAAGCGATTAAGCAGGTATGTCAGGTATTGTGGAGGGATTTTGTGTATGTGTGTGAGTGAAGAAACCCTGTGTGTCTGCACAGCTGTGCGTCTATGTTAATGTTAGGGAGCTGTGTGCCGCAGTCGCCTTGTTGCCTTGTTTGTAACAACAGGAGCCGCTGTCACTCGCACAGTGACCCCACTATTTTGAGGTGAGAGGTCAGTGAGGTGACACTGGGCTTGTTGGTAGATGTGGGGTGGACCGGCCCAGCTCCCCATCACAGCCCTGACAAGAAAACAAAAGGCTGTGACCTCGTCTCCTCGGAAGGTTTTAGATGCAAGTCAAGTTGCTGATTTGGATTTTTAAATCAATAAAGAGAAAACACTTAAGCTGTAACTCATTAAGCTCCTGAGGGGCTGAGAGAGGCACTGAAGACATGCGGTCATATTGCCACCTCGGTGAAAAGCAGACCACAAAGCAGAGTCAACGGTGCATTCCAGTGCAACAGGATATGAATCACAATGCTGACAGCGTGGAGACATCCTGGCAATGATATTAAAATGAAGAACAAGGAAGTTAAGGCCCGCATTCGTTGGAATTTCTGATTCTGTGAAACCAGAGAGGTCACTGGCTGGCCGATGGTGACGGTGCCGTTCATGGCGCTTGAGCAGCAGTGAATTCCCCGGCACCGGCTTGTCACAGTGAGATTTGTTTCAGACGGCAACACAAAGGCAGCGCTTGCTGCACGCGGGCCCCCGGCACCAAACAGTCAGTCTTGCTGGAAGGGCCATGCACTCGCACAATGCCACCTCTGTGACTCCATTGAGCCTGCAGAAGTTTGCTTTTGATCTCTCATCACGCAAAGTCACACTCCAGAATAGAAATAAGAAAAAAATGTTCTTGGTCTGCTTCCTCTGTTGATGTTTTTGGACTCGTTGTCAAGAGCTATTTTCACAGGGGGGGGGCTTCAATTTGTGTCTACACCCACTGAATATGTCTCTTGATCAGACAACCTCGAAGAACATTAGTAAAACTGGAATAGACATTAGTAAAACTGATGTAAGAATAGAAAACACAGCCTGAATGAAGATCGTTGTTGTCCTCCCATGCTATTAGCGACAGAACAGGTCAGAGAGGCAGGTCGCAGCATTCAATGGTGCTGCGACCTGCTACACAAACAGGTGTTCAGCAACATTAGTTGACTCTCTGTCTGTCTCTGGCCCCAAAATTGTTGACCTTCTCTCCTTCAAGAGCCCCATCTGTTACCTCCTTAATCCTCCAGGCTCTTTTCACCACGCCGGTTATCCCTCCTTAGATGCACATGCATCTGAAAATTGATGTCTATCGAAACTTCATCGCCATAAATTAAGAAAACATTATAACGTAGTTTTTGAGTTACACAAATGCCCATAGCATGAAGTAATCAGTGCAGCAGCCCCATCGTGTAGAAGCCCTGAGGTTAACCAGAAGACTTATGTGACTCTTCTACACATTGGACCACGCGATGCCACCGTGTAGCACCGACCGCAGTGTAACAAAGCTGCTCAGAGAGAGCATGCCACCCGCACTTAAGCCTGGCTCCCACAACCAGGCGCTTGTGCCGCTGATGAGACCATTTGTTCTCAGTCTGGGAACAAGAGATGAAAAGAGACAGAAGAAGAGAATTTTGCTGCTGCTGCCAGTAAAGAGAGAGAGAGAGACAGAGAGAGAGAGAGGGAGAGAGAGAGAGAGCAGTGTGGACATGTTTGTTTGTCTATCTCGCTTCTCCATCAACTCAGAAACTCACCTTACTGGAGGACATCTTTCAACTGAACCAAGGCGGCTGCAAAGTTTCAAACACACGTCATAGACATGAGCATCTCACAACACATACATGCACAACGATCGGTTTCCTCCCTGCTGTTTTCTTTATTTTGCTCCGTAAAAATTCTCAATGATCTGATTGATTATTCACTGCATACCTGATATACAGTGCATGGCTGTATCTCTACTCCGAATCTCCCTCTCTTCCCTCTGCCCTCTTTTCTCTATCAGCTTCACCCTCTCTTTGGTTTCCTCTCCTCCACTTTCTCTCTCTCACGCTCTCTCGCTTAACCTCTTTCTCATCCTCCTCTCCTCTTACATATCCTTACATAGGAAGCTTAGTGACAAGCTCTGTCTTTAAAAAAAAGTGCCATTGTCCTAATTGGCTCCAAGACGAATGTCTCAATCCGGTAACATCGTCAAATTATCAAACACATTAGCATTTTCCTGTTGCGGTATTGGTTTCGCCGGGGCAAACGTACTATCATTGTCGTTCCCCGACTCTCATATACACTCCAGCCCTTCAGCATTCAATGTCTCGGATGAACTTAGAGCTGTAATGCACACTTGCGCCACTGGCATATGAGCAACAAAGGTCCACACAGGCCCTGTTGTCCTGGGACAGTAAGGTAGTTATCTGTGCCACACTGGGAACATAAAGCAGTCAATAGATGAATGCTATCTTTATATCTACTGCACCAGAGGTGATTTGAAACACTGCCACTGGACGTCATAGAGCCCCTCTCTGAAGCACAGCCTTTGAAGCACTGACAGCGCCGACAGAATCAGGCCAGCTCTTTGATACGGGCGGCGGGGAAAGGAAAACTTGAGCGTTAAAAGGGAGCATTATTTAGTTTCAGCGCCATTAAAAATGTTGAACTTTGAGAATGATGGGGCATATAAAACATTCTGGAGTGGGCCAGCAAAGTGGAGAGAAAGCGTTTCATGAACCAACTCAATGTGACGTTCATTTAAAGAGGACAGAGGAAAGGGTTTAATCTCTTTTCAGGTATGTAAACATGTGCAGTATATCGTTATTTTGGTTCTGTTTCACATTCCACATTCACATGTTGAACTAATGGGAGGTTAAATCTTTTAAATAAACACAATTACTGTGTACCACACAAGCAGAGTAATCACTAAAGTAATCCCAGTTTGGGAACCTATGGTGTTGTTCTTTGTTTAATCAAAAGGCCTCCGCCACAAGGAAGTCCCTTGTTGGAACTGGGTGGGCTCGAGGGAATTTAGCTATCTGCCCAAAATTCTGTTTATTTTACTTCAACTTCCTGTTTTCCTATCACACTTCATCTAAATGCTCCTTTTCACTTCCTGCCCGCGGGACTGCAGGTAAAGCAAAACATTACATCAGTGAGGAACTCGCGTCTTTGTGCCCCAGAGGGTGTTTTTTTATCAAGAGAACGATAAACACAATGACTGGCAGTGGGAGAGAGAGTTAATTACTAAAGCTGATTCACTCGCCTAATGACTGTTTTACTTCGGTGGGGTGTTTCTAATGGGATTCAGGCTGAGCTACAGCACAATCTGTTTTTAATGGGACTTTTGGTGATTTTACTTGTGGTGGGGAGTGATCTCATTAGAGGCTTGGTAATAAAAGAATACTGGAGTGATTATATCAGGACGCAGAAGAAAAAAACCGAATGACATTATCAACGGTCTCGCACTTCTCAGAGCACAGCCTCAGAGCACACCCTCTTTCACCACAATTACACCTAATCCCTGTTGTTGTGTTATTCCAACATAAACTTGCACTGCAGCTCTGATTCAGGCTTGTGAAATGGCGCAAACATATTTATTTCCTGCGTTTTCAAATACAATACATTACATATATTAAGTAGAAAGCACCTAAAGGTCATATGTGCTGCTTCAAATGGGCTAAATATGAGCATGGGCCATCTCTTTGTTTTCACACATTTAGAAACTCCATCTCATCTCATTATCCATAGTTTTTCCAGTATTGTGGCATCAGCAAACTTTATGATAGGAGCTTTATTACAGTATGGAAAAGCTCATGTAATCTAACTTTTCTTTTACTTTATTGATAAATGTGTGTCGCCTGAATATCCTGACCAAAGAACAACTTATTTAGATTAGATTTCTTTAATATGTGTTTATATTTAATCCTCTCTATACTTTACATCTGAGCACTCCGGATCCTTTTTATTTGTCTTAAGCTTCAGTATGGTGGCAACAGTATCAAAGCACAACACTACTGCAGGGTAAGTGACTTTGAATATTACTAACTGGAGGGGAAAATACATTACTTTACTAATGTTGTAGCAGCAAAAGTATTTGCCTATATGACTCATTACTTTACATCAGTCCCTCAGCACATCTCCATACAAAAAGATTATTAAACACCTCCAGAGCCTCCCTATATTGCACATATACTTAATCTTTTATGAAAACACACCTTTATGGTTTAAAGAGCCAGCCTGTGTGTTGGAGGTATTTTGACCATCAATAGGTGGCTTAACATTAGCCACAGTGACTGCACGCAGTCTCATCTTGATATTAAAGCTACAGAATTAATTGATTTTAGTTACTGAAATGTATTAACTGGCAATTATTGAATATTGCATTGCAATCCCTTAAAAAATGTATTACTGTAAAATATTACTAAAATGTCCAACACTGAACACACTATCTCAGTTAAAAGATGAAAAGTTGAATGAAGCTCCATCTAATGGCAATGCATTCAACTTCTGAGGTCCAGTTTAAAAAAGGAGAGAGTTTATTAGCAGTGTAACAATGGAGAAGGATGACAAAGAATGAATGAATGATGACAAAGCATTTCTTCACTGTGTGAGTGTCCGTGGCTACAATGAGAGAATGGCCTCCCTGCCGCACAGCCGGGGATTACTGAGCTCTTTATAGAGACCACTTGTCTCCGCGGCCCCGTGGCCCCCCCGCTGCTCTGCACTTGTTCACAGCATAACGTACATGCATGCTCTGTGAATACACACACTGTCTCATGCACATATCACCTCACACAGACTCACTCATGTACTTCCTGTTGTCCGTCATTAACTCCATAGAGAGGAGAGTAACTGTTATGTCTGTGTGTGTGTGTGTGTGTGTGTGTGTGTGTGTGTGTGTGTGTGTGTGTGTGTGTGTGTGTGTGTGTGTGTGTGCGTGTGCGTGTGTGTGCATGAGTGTGTGTGAGTGTGTCTGCATATAAAACCCGTTTGCTTTTGTGACTTCTTAAAACAAAAGAATCTGTAATTGAATCAGAATCAGAATCAGAATCAGAACCATGTATTGAATAGCTTATTGTGCGCTATGATTTGGGGTACATGCAGTAGAGATCAGCATCTGTTAAGCACAATGTTGTAAAAATCAGAAACTGTGCAGTCAGTAAAAAAGTGTCATGTAATTTGGTAAATGTTTTTTTTTTTGGTCAGTTTTCTGAATTAAAAAAAGTCTAAATAATCATGCTTTTATAGTTTTAAAACTGCATTCATGTTCACAACCAACGCTTTTTCTAATTTCTCACTATAAACCTTTTTTCTGAGACTGAACATTGAAACATCTGTGTTCCCCAGAGGATGAATCTCGATGACTTTGGTGATCCCCTTTCTTCTCTTCTAGCGCCGTCATCAGATCTACCCGTCCAATACTTATCTGACTTACTAATGACATCCCCGTTATCCTCAGCTGTACTTTGAGTTTAGCGGTTATTTGCAAATGATCTGGTGAACCTCGGCATGTTAGCATGCATACCATTAGCATTTAGCTCAAGTGCAGCCTCACAGAGCCACGAGTATGACTCAACCTCGTTACGAGTTCTTCCAGCAGGACACACACTCCAGCGCTGCAGCAAAGAAACCGTGCAGCAGCTCCTGAACAATCTACAAAGGCTTTGATAGCTGAAGCGTCTGCTTGTGTTGTGTCGAGCTTAAATAAAGAAGGGGGAGTGAAAGGTGAATTCCTGGACGCTGAGCGCATGTTCTGTTTTGCCGTCCTTTCTCCGTTAGCCGGTCGAAGGTGCAGTCATTTAGGTGTACACGCACGGCTGCCTCGCGCACCGGCCCACAATGATTTACACCTCCAGCTCTGCACGACAATGAGTATGTCATTTAAAATAGCAGGTGTTCGCATGCTGCTTAGCTCATGGAAAGCAAGTTAAAGAGGGAGAGGGAAAGACACAGGGGCGTGTATGGGGGGAAGGAGAAGGGGTTGTGACTGAACCTGAATTAAACTCATAAATGGTGCAGTCAAACTGGCATGCGGGTCACTGAGTTTCCCGACCACTGCTGGGCCTGTTTGTCATCCTGCGACAATCACATTGCCAGGCAACTTTCAGCAGAGCTGGTAGCAGTTATCCTGTTGCTGTTATTAGCTTTGGGGAAAGTCATGTCGGAGATATTCAGGTCAGTAGAAAACCACTGAATATAAAGCATTGAGGTTAGTGGGGAACTGTGCATGCATGTGTGTCCGCCCACTCTGCAATGACATCATCTTACCTAGCAAAAAAAAAATGGGGGGAAAAATAAACTGTGAAGATGTCAAAGTGTAACAAAGTAGCACTACTCGGGAGAAAAAAAGGAAAAGGAGGTAGAGAACAAGAGTTTGGAACAGAG